>OZ030028.1:26042500-26642500 GCA_964023405.1 Apodemus agrarius
ACAGCCAGCTCTATTCAGAGCATCGGAGAATCTATACTGAGGGCTGAGAGGAGTCGCAGGAGTAAGGTGCTCAATCCCCAGGACAGCACGTGACTGACAACAACCGGCGTAAGCTCACTCCTGCCTGCCACACCTGGGGGCAAGGTAGAAACACATTCCAAGAGCAGTTCTGTTTTGAAGAAACTGAGGTCACAAGACTCTTACCTTGCTTTCTCAGAGTTTTCTCACGAGCGCTGAGACTCCTCCCAGGACCCCGTTCTTGGACATTGTTCCGACGTGCGCTCTAGTGCCCAGTGTGCATGAATTCCTGCATTTCATCCTGAGCGCTGCACAGGCGGCCATGGTGGGTCATGCCTGCAATGCCCCACCCTGCCTGTGACCCAGATGTCCTGAGGATACAGGCAGGGTCCACGGTTCAGAGCCATTCTTAGCCACACTGGGAATTCAACAAAGCCTAGGCTTCAGGAAACCCTGTCCCCCAAGCCCAAAGTCAATCTTTCCTCTTCCTTGAAGCCTAGTGCTGGCCACGGCCCCACCCCACTGTTCCCAGCACGTGGCACTGTGTGCCGTCTGTGGCAGAGAGTCACTGTCCTCTCTCATTCCTTTCCAGGCTGAACCCTGCACCTGGCTCCTACCCCACACAGTGCTGTCACCCTCATCTGACTCCTAGTCACCCTGTCACCCAGATGCAGCATGCCAGTGGCCAGACACTGGCCCCCTGGCCTGGACACATGCCCAGCCTACCTCCATACCAGCCTGCTTCCGGCCTGTGCTATGTGCAGAACCACTTTGGTCCTAACCCCAGTGCCTCCAGTGTGTACCCAGCTTCTGTGGGGACTTCCCAGGGGGTGCAGCCTCCCTCCCCCGTCAGCTGTCCTGGCACTGTGTATTCCGGGGCCCTGGGCACCCCAGGGGCCACCGGCTCCAAGGAGTCTTCCAAGGTAGCCATGCCCTAAGCAATCTGCAGAGGGGGCTTAAGATAGAGAAAGGGTCTCTCTGAGAACTTAAGAATTATTTATTGAAGCCAGGGCATGCCGGCCTGTCAGTCCAGCTGCTTGGGGGGTTCAGGCTAATGGATCAAAAGGTCAAAGCCCATCTGGGCTCCAGAGCAAGTTCAAGACCAGCCCTAGGCTATGTATAACAAGGCCCTGTCGTCTCAGAATTAGTAACAATAGCTGGGACTGAGGCTCGGTGATGGAGTGCTTACCTAGCATGATTAAGGCCTGAGTCCTCAGCTCCACAAAAACAAGAATTGCTAAGTAGATACCTCCGTGTGTCAGTGCTGTTGAGGACTTTAATAAATGTCCCAGTATCTCTATCGTTTCCCCTCAAGGCAGCTCTAGAGAGCAAAGCTTACTGGCCCAGCTTTCAGGAACAAAAGATAAAGCCGGGCCTGGTGAGACAGGCCTGTAATCTCAGCCCTGGAAAAGGCAGCGAAGTTTACGAAGTTTACGGCCATCCCCAGCTACGTGGAGTTTGAGGCTAGCCCCCAGGCAAATGTGGGGATTCTCGAGTACCATGGAGTCTTCAGGCTCCTTGATTCCTGATCCAGTGTCCTGACTGAGAAGGCGCGGCTGCCAGGGACTCCTGCTGTCCTACCCATCCCGCCCTGCTCAGTGCCCTGGGTCCTTGCTTGTGTCTGGTGTGACTGTACCGGGCAGTGGTGGAACAACGTCGTCCCCGCAGCCATGCCTGATGCTGCCTGACTGGTGACCTGCAGCAGCAGGCTGGCGATCCGCCCCGTGAGTGACCTCCGTATAACACCCAGCCTCCCACCTGCCAGTAGGACATGGCTTACTGTGTTGAGTCCAGGGTGGGTAGTGTAGTGGGCATGGTGACAAAAAGCCGAAAGGAGCCAGAATCACCTCCAGTCTGTCGCCTGTGCTCAGCCGTCCGCAGTGAGGACCTGACCGGGGTGGGCGGAAACGGTGAAGTCCAGAGTCCATCAACCCAGAGATGGGTACAGCAGGTCGGTGAGAGACTGTCTCCTAAAAGAATTTTCTTTTTAATAAAAAAAAAAAGCTGAGCATGGTAGCACGTGTCTTTAATCTCAGCAGGTAGGAGGCAGAGACAGTGGAGCTGAGTTTGAAGCCAGCCCGGTCTACACATTGCGTTCCAGGACATCCGGGGTTCCATAGTGAGACCCTGTCTCTAGAAATAAAAGAAAGCCGGGTATAGTGGTTCCTGCCTCTAACCCTAGCCCTTGGGAGGCGGAGCACTTAGTCAGATCTCTAAAGTCAGCCTGGTGGACGCGACCAGTTCCAGGGCTGGGGGTGGGGCTTTGTGGCAGAGTGCTTGCCTAGCATGCAAGCGGCCCTGGGTTCCATCTCCAGTAAAAGCGAAGCCATGGTGCCAAAGGTGTTTTAGATATGGACGTGGTTCCCTTCACGCCCAGGAGCTACATGGCCTGCTCCGGGCTGCCTCTGAGGGGGCCTAAGTGTTCTAATACAGATGATGCCTGACCTGAGCCCGCTCCTCCAGAGAGGGAAGTCTGAAGATGGGCACACCCAAGTGACCTTTGAAACCCGCTGGCAAGCAAGCCCGGTATGAGGTGACTAAGGATGGAACTGCCCGGTGTGGATGAGGAAACGTGAGTCCACAGCTGAGGAACCAGGTGTCCAGGTGCATCTGGGCCTCAGTAAGGACACAGCTGGGATCTGGTGGACCCGGAGCTCTGGGCTCCAGCCCTGCCTGGCACTTCCTGAATACAGCCAGATGTGTGCTCTCAGGAGCGCTTCCTCCACTCCAGTGTGGAGACCCCGAAATGGGTGTGGTGGGCACATGCTCTCAGTATAGATAGGCCCGTGTGTCCCTGGTTTCTCTGGCCTTCCTACAGAGGGTGCTCACTGACTGGAGCTGTGAACACCAGGCACCTCGGTTCCCTGGCGGCTGGGCTGTGAGGACTGGCCGGTCCTCCCGTGTGCCCTAGCTGCTGCCTTTACTGACGGGCTCCAAGGACGCAGAGGAATTGGTAACAGGCGATGCAGGGGCTGGACTCCAGCTTCCTCCTGCCCCTAGATCTCCATTCCCCGGATTTACGTGATCTGGAACCAATGCCCAGACAGCGTGAAACTAGACCAGAGTGGAGCCATGTTTCTTAGCGCCTGCCCTGCGGGACCCCCACTTTCCTTGCTTTCGCAAGCAGCCTTTGCCAGGTAGGTCTCACTGCACATCAACCTGGGGCTCTGAGTCGAAATCTCAGAGGATGGAATCTTTCCCTTCCTCTAGACCCAGCAAATGACCTGCCCTGGGAGGTGGGA
This sequence comes from Apodemus agrarius, assembly GCA_964023405.1. Lineage (NCBI taxonomy): Eukaryota > Metazoa > Chordata > Mammalia > Rodentia > Muridae > Apodemus > Apodemus agrarius. The sequence continues at coordinate 26,045,761 of OZ030028.1, forward strand.
GGAGTTTACAGACTGACCTGAGCTATGATTCTTGTCTCTGTGGAGATAACCTCCAACCACGTGTGTTTCACAAGACACCTAGGGTCTTGGGGATCCCAGCCTGCCTTCATTTGCCAAACCATATGTCCCATGACAGCAAGTCATGGCTGAGTCTTTGCCTGGTCCCGGACTGAGGTCAGAGACATGCCATGAACTGTTTAGGGGACACAGGTACAGGTATGCCACTCAATAAATGTTTGTCACACAAAGTCTACATGGCCCTGCCCTGGCTGCCCAGCATAGTGAAGAAGTAGATAAATAAAGGTGCCGAGAGCCAGGGAGATGGCTCAGTGGGTGGAGGGCTCGCTGCTCCGTAGAAAACAGGTATGGCTTTGTGTCTCTGTAGCCCCGTGCCAGGAGTTGGATTCCTGGAACTAGCCGGCTGACCAGCCTAGCCAGAACCATAAGCTCAGGCCGGGTTCAGGGAGCTGCCGTTTTGTGAAGATCAATTGGAGACATCCTCAGATGGACCTCAAGTGCCCACATCGGTGAGCACACCCACAAGTGCACACACATACCCATATACCACAGGGACAAAAGAATTGCCATGGGGCTGGGAGTGTCGCTCAGAGGTAGAGGGTATATCTGGAAAGTTCGGTTTTGTCCCAGCACTGAAGGAGGACAAAGTATTCACTTCACCTAGTACCGCGGTGTACTCTCTAATCCCAACCATAGGGAGGATGAGTGAGGCAGGAGGATTTCGGAAACCTGGGTTTGGGGGATACATAGCCTTCTAACCTAACCGGTCCAGGAAAGGAAAGCTTGGCCTCTGTTTATTTAGCCTAAGGGAATGCTGTCCTCTGCACTCAAGCCTCTGGCCCTCCCCTCAACTCATACCTCATCCCCACTCAAGGCAGGCCCAACCAGCCAGAGGGTTTGCAGACCTCAGTTTGCCGGGCTTACCAGCTGGGAGCTGCAGATGCAGAATCACGCCCTGCAGTCAGCCTCTCTTCCCGGGGGCACGCACTGCTCTGGAGCTGCTGGGGGGAAAGGGTTCAGCCAGAGGAAAGCGGATCTCCAGGTAGAGAAAACCAGGTAAGGACTAGCAAAGGGAAGCGGGAGCCGAGCCAGTAACCAGAGCCGGTAATACAAGCATGGACAGACGGGACGGAAGGGGACGGAAGGGAAGTGGACTGGCTCCAGGCTCAGGCAATGAAATCAGGCAAGCAGGAAAGGGAACCTAACACCGTGCCTCCAACACAACACGGCGACTGGTCACACGGGATGGTGACAGAGCCGAAGGTCTGGAATGGTCTCATTCGGAGGCCAGCCCTCCTTCCTGTCTACAGGTACCTGCTGCACTCTCGGATGGGTGGGAATGTGAGCCTTGCCAGAGTGGAAGAGCCCGAGAGCGTTCTCATAATCAGTGAGAGATTTCCAGCCACGAGAAAAAAAAAAAAAAAACAAAAACTGCCTCCCAGACCACAGAAATGAATATCAGATTGAGCCAGTATGGAGCAGAGTTGGAGAGCTGTCATTCTGGGGACAGGATTTCGTGATGCAGATCTGCCTAGCCTTGAGACAAGGCTGGCCTCGAACTCAGAGATTCACCTGCCTCTGCTTCTTGAGTGGTAGGATTAAAGGAATGCACCACACCCAACAAAAGATTTTAAAATTATATGTATGTAGCTGTGGGCATGTGCAAACATGTTCGAGTGTCCGGAGAAACCACAGGGGATGTTGGATTCCCCGGCATTGCAGCCAGAGGCCATCATGACTGTGCCGCCAGTGCTAAGAAACTCTGGTCCTCTGCAAGAACAACACTCTTAACTGCAGAGTCATCTCTCTGGCCCCAAAACCTATTCCCCCCCCCCCCAATTTTCCGAGACAGGGTGCCTCTCTGTATAGCCCTGGCTATCCTGGAACTTGCTCTGTAGACAAGGCTGGCCTCCAAGCCAACTTAGAGACCTCCCTGCCTTTGCCTCTTGAGTGCTGGGATTAAAGGCACGCCCTCCCCCCCAACCCCCCCCCCCACTGTCTAGCTCCCAAGCCCTTTTTTTATTAAACATAGCAAACAGATTTATTAAGAGCACTCCTCAGAGTAGAAGTGGCTCTGAGAGAGGAATAGACAGCTTTGTTTGTACGGGTTCTCACTAGTTAGCTCTGGTAAGCCTGGTGTTCACTCTGTAGGCCAGGCGGAACTCAAACTTATAGATATCTGCCTGCCTCTGCCTCTCGACTGCTAGAATTAAAGGTATTTACTACCATGCCCAGCCCTGGCATTTTTAAATCTTTTTTCCTTCCTTCCTTCCTTCCTTCCTTCCTTCCTTCCTTCCTTCCTTCCTTCCTTCTTTCCTTCCTTTCCTCCTCCTCCTCCTCCTTCTCCAGGCTGGTCTTGAACTTACTGAGAATGACTTTGAAATTCTGATCCTCCTGCTTCTACCTTTTGAGTGATGGTATTCCAGGCTGTGCCACCATGCCCAGTTTATGCAGGGTTAGGGGTGGAGGCTAAGGTTTTGAGCATACAGGGTAAAGACCACCCACTGAGCGACAGTCAGCTCTTCTTACACATATCTTAAGCACTGGGCTAATAGGAGGGAAAGAACCTGATGAAAATACAAGGTACGCTGGATCTGGTGAGTGTGGGTTTCTCAAAGGTCACCCAGAAATGTCCTTTCCAGAACAGATTATAGAGTCGTTCCAAAGTACCTCAGATGAGCATACAGTCTAAGATGAAAAATCAGCCGGGTGGTGGTGGCGCATGCCTGTAATCCCAGCACTTGGGAGGCAGAGGCAGGCGGATTTCTGAGTTCGAGGCCAGCCTGGTCTACAGAGTGAGTTCCAGGACAGCCAGGGCTACACAGAGAAACCCTGTCTTGAAAAAACAAAACAAAACAAAAGAAAAAAAATCAGTTCTTGTGTTCCATGTCCTTAATCCCAACACTCAGGAGGCAGAGGCAGGCACAGCTCTGTAAACTGGAGGCCAGCCTGGTCTACATAGTGAGATCCAAGCCAGTCAGAGCTACACAAAGAGACTTTATCTTTAAAAGGACAGATAGCCGGGCATGGTGGCGCACGCCTGTAATCCCAGCACTTGGGAGGCAGAGGCAGGCGGATTTCTGAGTTCGAGGCCAGCCTGGTCTACAGAGTAAGTTCCAGGACAGCCAGGACTACACGGAGAAACCCTGTCTCAAAAAAAAAAAAAAAAAAAAAAAAAAGGACAGATAGACAGGAAGAAAGGAAGGAAGGAAGGAAGGAAGGAAGGAAGGAAAGAAGGAAGGAAGGAAAGAAGAGGAGAGAAGAGAAGAGAAGAGAAAAAAAGAAAAGAAAAGAAAAGAAAAAAGAAAAGAAAAGAAAAGAAAAGAAAAGAAAAGAAAAGAAAAGGTGAGACCCAGGAGTTGCTAGGAAATGCTGTGTGTTGGTTTTCTGTTTTTCGAGACAGGGTTTCTCTGTATAGCCCTGGCTATCCTGGAACTCACCCTGTAGACCAGGCTGGCCTCCAACTCATTGACCTGCTTGCCTCTGCCTCTCAAGTGCTGGTATTAAAGGCATTTGCAACAACCCCTGGCACATATGTGACCAATTTTGGCCTTACCAAGTGCACAGGGAGGGCTGAGGATGTGCCTCACTTTAGACGGAGCATGCATGATGCCCTGGGCCCCATCCTACGTAATTTAAAAATGAAAAGTTTTAAAGAAAATAAGCCATGCCAAGATAAGGTGACACATGACTTTAATCCTACTTTAATATTTGGGAGGCAGAGGTAGGTGGATCTCTGAGTTCAAGACTAGCCTGGTCTACAGAGAGTTCTAGGACAGCCAGGGCTACACAGAGAAACCCTGTCTAAGAAAACAAACAAGCAAAAAAGCCAGATCCAATGGTACATACCTCTAAATAAGAACATGTGTCCATACATAAAACAAAAATATAAGAGAGAAACTCCATGCAGATTATTGAAAAGACTATAAGGGATAGAGGGCAGCAAGTGTCGATTAGTGTAGTCAAGGAAGGCCTCCCTGAAGAGGTGACGCTATCTGCTGAGACCTAGAGGAATCCAAGGACCAGCCACGACAGAGGCAGGGCATGGGGAAGAGGCCTGCAGGGGATAGAGTGACGAGGGCTGGGTGGGGGTCAGACCCACGAAGCGGCCAGGAGACTGGCAGGGGAGGTACACAGCAGTTATACAATAAGTGCTTGTTGCCCTGGCAACAATTGGGACAGCCTGAGCTTGGGAAATCATGCCCTTGCTTAGGGCTAGGTTTCTTCAGCCCCCAGGGACTCTCCACACTGCCCATGAGGGACGAAAAGGTCAAGGATCACAGTTCTCGGTGGCCTGAGGCCAGTCCAGATGGCCTTTGGTTTTTTCAAACTCAGCGTCCCCTTCCCCCCCCCCCGCCCCCTCCTCATTCATTCTTTCCCATCCATGCATCTGATGGATTCATCCCCCACCTTTGAGATACTCAGACATCCCACCTTCACTCACCTTTGCCTCTCTTTGGTTCTCTGGTCCAGTAGATACAGAACCCCCTCCCCACCCCACGGCCCCACCCCCACCCCATCCAGCCTGTGTGTGAACCCCCTGCCGACCGAGGTCCAGTTCCGGTTCCATTACAGCCTGGCAAAAGTACCAGGAGGTCTAACTCTGGAAGAAGTCTCTTCCCAAACCACGTGGAGCACAGCAGAGGGAGCACGGCAGAGGGAGCTGCCAGCTGGACTCCAAGGGTGGTGCTCCCTAGCCCCTGGCTTGGGCTCCCTCTAGGCCTTTCCTGACTGGAACTTGGAGAAGGCAGGCAGAATGTAGGATGCATGCTGGAGCAGATACCCACAGCCGGGCTCGGCCTGAGACGGCTCCAGGAAGGCCACACAGGGCCAGCAAGGAGTGGGGGGTAGGTAGAGCCCAGGCTGGGGGCCCCTGAAGGCCAACCCAAGGCTGGATCCCTTGAGTGTCAGAGATCCTTGAGAGATTTCTTCACTTGTCCTGGTGAGCACCCTATGGGAGCACTCTATGGGAGCACCCTATGGGAGCACCCTATGGGAGCACCACCCTATGGGAGCCAGGGAGTCTGATCCCAGCCTCAACCATGGCTAACTAAACCTTTGGGTCACACGCTGCAGGTAAACCCAGGTCTTCACACACACAGAAATGTCTGCAAAGGGGTGAACCAGATTTCCTGAGGTGAGCCTGTCATGGGACAAGCCACTCCTCTGCCCTGGTAAAGGACCAGAGGCATTCCTGTGGCTGGCAAGGCTCTTGGGCCTCCTGCTCGTCCTGTCCCCACCCCCCTCCCAGGGGCACCTGTCAGCTGCCTCCCCAAAGCTCCAGGTGCATGTAAAAGGTAGCCTTCTAGGAGAGGCCTGGCTGTTCTTGAGGTCCTGAGTTCAATCCCCAGCAACCACGTGGTGGCTCACCACCATCTGTAATGGGGTCTGACGCCCTCTTCCGGCATACAGGTGTACTTGCACATAGAGCACTCATATACATAAAGTTGTGGTTGGTTTTTTTGTTTGTTTGTTTTCGAGACAGGGTTTCTCTGTGTAGCCCTGGCTGTCCTGGAACTCACTCTGTAGACCAGGCTGACCTCAGAAATCCGCCTGCCTCTGCCTCCCAAGTGCTGGGATTAAAAGCGTGCACCACCATTGCCGGGTGGTGGTGGCGCACGCCTTTAATCCCAGCACTTGGGAGGCAGAGGCAGGAGGATTTCTGAGTTCGAGGCCAGTCTGGTCTACAAAGTGAGTTCCAGGACAGCCAGAGCTACACAGAGAAACCCTGTCTCGAAATACCAAAAAAAAAAAAAAAAAAAGCGTGCACCACCTTTAATCCCAGCACTTGGGAGGCAGTATTTTTTTTTTTTAAGATTTACTTACTTATTTTTTATTTTATGTGAGTACACTGTCACTCTCTTAAGACACACCAGAAGAGGGCATCAGATCCCATTACATATGGTCGTGAGCCACCGTGTGGTTGCTGGGAATTGAACTTGATCTCTGGAAGAACAGTCAGAACAGTCAGTGTGCTTAACCACTGAGCCATCGCTCCAGACCCATGTTTTGTTTTTGTTTTCTTTTTTTGTTTTTTGTTATTTTGTTTTTTCGAGACAAGGTTTCTCTGTGTAACCCTGGCTGTCCTTCAACTCACACTGTAGACCAGGCTGGCCTCGAACTCAGAAATCTGCCTGCCTCTGCCTCCCAAGTGCTGGGATTAAAGGCGGCGTGCGCTGCTGCTGCTGCTGCTGCTGCCGCCGCCGCCGCCGCCCGATTTGTTTTTGTTTTTGTTTTTAAGGAAACTTGTGATCCTCTTGACTCAGCCTCCCAAATAACTGGGATGACAGGTGTGTGTGTGTGTGTGTGTGTGTGTGTGTGTGTGTGTGTGCACTGTAATTCATCTCTGCAATAGGGTTCCTCCCAGGGCACGTTTAGCCAGGGACACGCATGCTCTCTCTGTAAGGGCCACGGGAGCCCTTGGTGGGGTCCCAAGGGAGGAGAGTTTGTTGTCAGCCTTCCTCCAAGCGGGAAAACCAGCGTGGCTTTGACCCTGGTCCTGCCTGGACCTCTGCCCAGTGTGGCCCTTCATCTAGGATCCTGGTTGTTGGGGACAAATCTGTCTCTCAGCAGGTCAAGTCACGATAAAAGCCCAGGTTCTTGGCCCCGCCCTCCCTAAGAGGTCTGCACCTGGGACCGGCTCAGGTTTCCTGAGAACCAGCGACTTGAGAATCAGGTTGCAGTGTCCCCACGGGAGAATGTGTCCCCGAGCTCAAGTGGCACCTCACCCTGGGAAGCTCTGGGCTCTGGGCTTGAATAACCGCTCAGCCTTTCGGGAACCAGACCTTGCCCATCCCCCATCCCAGAAAAGGACGTCTAGGGCTGGGCTGCCGCTCAACCTGCGTCTGTCTGACTCGCACCCCTGACAACGCGCGTGCACCCCTGAGAACGCGCGTGCACTGTCCAGGCCTGGCAAAAGGAAACGGGGGTGGGGGTGGGGGTGGGGGTGGGGGCTTTGTGTGTTCGCCTTTACCCACTACGCCTTCTCACCGGCCCTTGAGGAAGTTAAGTCCAGAACAAGGACTGAAGAAAATCTGGATTTATTTTACTCAAGGAGGCTCCGCAGGGGTCCCTGGGCCAGCGTCCCAGACCTGAAAGGCAGGGGCACTTGGACGGGAGGGTCAGGGATGGGAGGACCTTGGTCCATCAAGGCAGGGTCAGTGTATTTTTGGGACAAGGTTTCTGTAGGTGGCCCAGGCTGGGTAGGGACTTTCAGTAGGGGAACACACACACACACACACACACACACACACACACACAATTTATAATCCCTGCATTGACTCTGGAAGTTCACCTTGGCTCTCTCTGTTTCACCTCTGCCCTGGCCATCCTGGGTCTAGGTGAACTAAAAATTCCAGAAAAAAGAGAAGCAGATGGGGGTGAGGAGGAAGAAAGAAAGAGAGGGACGAAGATGCGGGCGGGGAGAGGGGTCACTAAAGATTCTACGAGGTGAAGCGACTTCAAGATTATGCATAGTCAAAATGTTACAGACCAGGGCCAGAGAGTCCGCACAGTGACTCTTACAGGGGAGCAGAGTTCAGTTCCCAGCCCCCATGTCAGGTGACTCACAGCTGCCTGGAACTCCAGGCCCCAAGGGATCTGATGCCTTCTTTTGGCCTCTTTGGGCACTGTGCTCCTGTGCACACACTTAAATAAATATATAAATAAAAGCAAGCTGGAAAGATGGCTCAGCTGTTAAGAACACTGACTGCTAGCCGGGCAGTGGTGGTGCATGCCTTTAAACCCGGCACTTGGGAGGCAGAGGTAGGCAGATTTCTGAGTTCGAGGCCAGCCTGGTCTACAGCCTGAGTTCGAGGACAGCCAGAGCTACACAGAGAAACCCTGTCTCGGGACAGCCAGAGCTACACAGAGAAACCCTGTCTCGAAACACCAAAAATAAGTAAGTAAGTAAGTAAGTAAGTAAATAAAAGCAAATCTAAACTAATGTTGCAAACCAGAGCCAAATAAATCCCGGACTGTTTTCAGTCCCTTTGAAAGCCATTCACACCCACATTTGTATCTGACCTAATGTCCTTGTGACTGTGCAGTCTTCGGTGTCCTTAGCAGATCACTAGCTTTCACCAATCTAAAAGCTAAGGATGCCGTCAGATTGTATCTGAGGCCTATAGCAGGTTCTCTCATCTACTGCAAGTGCCTGTGATTCCCCACCTGTGTATTTGGTTGCAATATTGACTTATTTCTTTGTTGCGCAACTAATAACAATCACATGTAACTCCAGCGACAATTTTGGAGTTTTGGTGTCTTTGAAAAAAACACAGCCGGGCATGGTGGCGCACGCCTGTAATCCCAGCACTTGGGAGGCAGAGGCAGGCAGATTTCTGAGTTCGATGCCAGCCTGGTTTACAGAGTGAGTTCCAGGACAGCCAGGGCTACACAGAGAAACCCTGTCTCAAAAACAAACAAACAAACAAAAAAACAAAATAGATAGGTAGGTAGATAGATAGATAGATAGATAAATAGATAGATAGATAATAAGAATTGCCTTGGTCATGATCTGTTCACAGCAGAGAAACCCTAAGATAGAATATAAATTCTAGCTGCCCTCCCCCACCCCAGAATATGCTACTAGTGGGTGTTTGTTGGTCATGGTTTAAGTAGTCGTGTGCAAAGAAAAAACAAGAAATTAGATATCCTGATGGTAAAGATCAAACTTTACACCCTTAATCAGCAGGAAGTAGTCTAATGATATTTCCCTGCCCCCTGACTTTATTCAGAGATCTCCGCCCTTTCCCCTCTATCCTACTGTCTCTTATCTAGTGTTAGGAGGTTGAAAGGGCAAAAGAGAAAAGGGTTGGAGAAGGGTAGAAGAAAGAAGAACTCACAAAGTAGCAAAAAGCCTGGCTACGGGTAGCACTTCTATCGGAACATGGAATTTGAGCGATTGAAATCCGTTTAGCTCCCTCACATCTGGCTCTGAGATACGTGATCTCTTACCCTCTTTGAGGTGACTTGCAATTTTGGCTTGGCTGGACAGAGTGTGGACCCCATTCCCCTCTCCAGAGGCCAGCTTACCAATACTCCAATCATCTGGGTCCTCGGTCGAGCCTTTTGAGTTCCAGCCTGGGAGACAGGAAGTCGCAGTGATTTCTCTGCAGGGCACATATTGGTTCTTGGTGTCCTGTGGGCAGGCCACCCTCCTGGCCTATGGTGGGACCTCCTCCAACTTCCTTGTTTTCCAGCTTTGTCCTTAGTGGAACTCTGAGTCCTGGCCTTCCAGTCCCTCACTGAGTGCCAGCCGTCTGCAGACAGCTAGCCAAAGTCACTCACAGGGACCCAAGGGGAAAGGGGAGCTGTCACGTCCAGTTGAATGAAGGGCCAGAGTGAAGTGTGGCACTTCCTCCCACATGTCAAGTGGCTATTTCTTATATGATGAAAAATCAGTGACAGGGACCAGACCCTTGGCCGCAGAGAGACCTGGGTCTTCCCCGATGGGTCTCCAAATCCAGGGCTCGGGTGAAGCCCAAGCGGCTTCTATCCCCAGGGCCCCTCTCAGAGGCTCCCCCAGTGTCTACAGGGCTCACACCCTGGGCTCATTCTGCTCTTGGCTTAACTGTACCTTCCACAGAGATACCGTCTATGATCATCTTGACTGTCAACCTATGGGCTTTAGGTTCACCAGGAAAACAATCCTCTGGGCACCTCTGTGAGGATTTAACCAGATTGGTTGGGGTGGGAAGACCCACCCTAAGGGTGGCTGGTACCATTCTGTCCGTCTAAGTGTGGGTGGTGCCATCTTGTGGGTGTGGTCTCTGACAGAATGCAAAGGCAAAAGGTAGCCAAGCATTGGCATCCATCTCTCTGTAGTCAGACTGTAAATGCACGTGTGCGTGCGTGTGCGTGCGTGTGTGTGTGTGTGTGTGTGTGTGTGTGTGTGTGAGAGAGAGAGAGAGAGAGAGAGAGGCTGAGAAAGAGAGAGAGAGTGACAGAGGCTGAGAAAGAGAGACAGAGATAAAGACAGAGGAGAGAGAGACACACAGAGACATAGAGAGAGGGAGGGAGGACAGCTGTGGGTATTGATTCTCCTTCTTCTAGCTCGTGGATCTCTGGAAGCTGGGGCGGGGCTAACTCAGCCCTAGGTACAAACTTAAAGGTTCCAAAAGTCAAAACTGATAAGTATTGAATTTAAAGAATGAAAGAAGAGAACAATGAAAGAAGAGAAGCTAAATATTATATATACATACATATATATATCACCTTTCACCTGCTCACCCATTCCCTGTGCTCCTCTGTCTCAGATTTGCAATCCTCCTGCCTCAGCCTTCCAAGTGCTAGGATTACAGACGTGTCACCACACCCAGCTTTCTTTTATTTCCCACAGCTCCTGCTTCCGCCTAGCACCTCCATCAATGCTTCGCACACAGGAAGGGATCACAGGTGTAGCCAGAGCCTTTGAGTCATCCCCCTCTGAATTCCCAGTGTCCGACCGGCTCTGCTTCCTTCTCATCTGACTCAAAGCAGGCGTCTGACGAAGACTGGCTGGATGAGAGGAGTAACTCACTGAGTCGCCGCGCCTGTCCGGTCAGTTGGTACTGCCGTTGAACCCAGAGAGTTGAGACTGTTGATGTGTGGGCTGCGGCTGTGTATTGTAAAGCTAAATTCTAGACCTGAAGGTCTAGGCCTCTGAGTGCAGTCACAAGCTTTTGTTGTGCAAACCTTATTTCTTGATTTGTTTTTGTTTTTGTTTTGTTTTGGCTTTTTGTTTGTTTTTCGAGACAGGGTTTCTCTGTGTAGCCCTGGCTGTCCTGGAACTCACTCTGTAGACCAGGCTGGCCTCGAACTCAGAAATCCGCCTGCCTCTGCCTCCCATGTGCTGGGATTAAAGGCGTGCGCCACCACCGCCCAGCTGTTTCTTGATTTTAAACCATTGGTTAAATAAAAGTGGTTACAGCCAATTCCGGAAGGGATGAGGGGTAGGTGGGTTTGGAGTGACCTGGTTGGAGGAGAAGAGATGGGGGCTGGGGGAAAGATGGGGACATGGCCAGGAGAAACCGCAAGTATCTGGGGGTTGGGTGCTGGGGAGGTAGCCAGGCCAGCAGTTAGAAAAAGAGACTAGTTATTACCTCCCAATAATTGTCAAAGCCAAATACAATAGCCCTAGGCTGAGTTTCATTTATTTGTAAACTGGTCGAGGAGAAGCATAAATTGGTCATACTACATTTTTGGCCCACCTTATGTGAGGCAAAAAAAACCCAAACAAACAAATTATCTGAGACAAGTTACCGGGCAGAGAGACACAACCCCAAGCCTCGCCAAAAACATGCCCTTCAAGCTACTGTGGTGATTATAAGAAGATAAAGAAGTATAGGAATATGTTCTGTGGGGTGTGGGGAGGTGTGGGGAAGATATCTCGGAGGGGCCGTGCCAAGACATCCCTTCCCCCTGAGGGACCGGCCACACAACGGTATAGCATAGAATAGAGTTGATTTAGGGCCTGGGGAGGGGAGATAAGAGAGTAGCAGTAGGGTCAGAGAAGGCCAGAGAGAGGAGAGAAGAGGCTGGCCATGACCAGGTGGAGAGGGAGGGGGAAGGGGGAGAGAGAGAGAGAGAGACCAAGAGGGGGAGAGGCAAGCAACCCCTCATACAGTGGGCCAGGCCCGCCTGGCTGTTGCCAGGTAACTGTGGGGTGGAGCTTAGGCAGAGTCCTAAAAGCTACTGCTGCCTGGGACTAGTTCGACTATAGCCCCTGAGAAGGCTTTGCACTTGCTGGGCCACTGATTACAAAAAAGACACTGCGGTTCCCCCAAGAGCCGCATGCTCCTCTGAAAAGCCAGCGCTCTGCTCAGCGGAAATGACAGCTTCTGCTGGGGACCACGGAAAAGAACGGTAGCCGAGTCTAGGTCCACCGAGTCCCCAGCACCGGCCTGATGAGAGAGGTGCCCGCATAGCCAGGCATGGCCCGGCACATGAGCCAGAGACTACCGGATGATGCCCGATGCCCGGGTAAAGGCCTCGGGCTGCACGGGAACAGGGCAAGTTGGAAAGGCCTAGCCAGGGCCGGCAAAAGACCGAACAAGGAGTCCTGAGCAGCTGAGCAGCTGGGGTGGGGCTAACCAGGTACAAACATACAAGCATATAGGTCCCAGGAATCTAACCTGATAAGAGAAGGTGTATATATATATGTATACACACACACACACACACACACACACACACATATATATATATATATATATACACACACACAGAGAGAGAGAGATTTAAATATAAGAAGATTAGGTATATATATATATATATATATATATAGAGAGAGAGAGAGAGAGAGAGAGAGAGAGAGAGATTTAAATATAAGAAGATTAGGTCCTTAGGGTTTTTTTGTTTGTTTGTTTTGTTTTGTTTTTGTGGTTTTTTCGAGACAGGGTTTCTCTGTGTAGCCCTGGCTATCCTGGAACTCTGTAGACCAGGCTGGCCTCGAACTCAGAAATCCGCCTGCCTCTGCCTCCCAAGTGCTGGGATTACAGGCGTGCGCCACCACCACCCGGCTGGGAAAAATTTTAAAATGAAAACGAAAAAAAATTTTTTTAAGATTTATTTATGCCGGGCGTGGTGGCGCACGCCTTTAATCCCAGCACTTGGGAGGCAGAGGCAGGCGGATTTCTGAGTTCGAGGCCAGCCTGGTCTACAGAGTGAGTTCCAGGACAACCAGGGCTACACAGCAACAATAAAACAAGCTCGGAAAACTTAGTGAGGCTCTCTCTCCAGGTAAAAAGTGCAAAACAAAAAAAAAAAGTGTGTGATATGCTCAGTGGGAGAGCCCCTGCCTAGAATCCCCCAGGGAGGAGCTGGGGGCGTGGCTCAGTGGTAGAGCCCCTGCCTAGAATCCCCCAGTGAAGGGGCTGGGGGCGTGGCTCAGTGGTAGAGCCCCTGCCTAGAATCCCCCAGGGAGGGGCTCGGGGTGTGGTTCGGTGGTAGAGGGGGACCAAGCAAGCATGCTCAAGGTCCTAGATAAAATGTTTAATATTGGGCGGGGCGGGGGTGGGGGGCACGCTCAGATAAAGTGGGATGCCGTGACAAAAGCCTGTAATCTCAGCACTTGAGAGCCTGAGGTAACAGGATCACAAATTCAAGTCCAGGCCGTAGAGAGGCTGTCTTGTCTCACTAGCAAAACAAAAGGGAGCAGCAACCTGCAAGAGAGATGGGATCCAGATGGCGCCGACTCCAGAGCGCTCTGTCTGGCCGCTGGGGTCCAAGAGGATGTCATCATCAGTACAAACAGTTCCCGGGGCCCAGGCAGGCCCGGACTGCTGAACCCTGAGCTTTCCAAGTCCCCTGATCTGTCCTCTGTAGTGACCAGCAGCACCGTCCCTTCAGTGGACAGTGGCTGGATAGGAGGTCTAGGGGGAGAGAGAGAGAGAAGTCCCCCAAACAGCTGTTCAAGAAAGGGGGCGCCACTTCGTGAGCCAGGGAGTTGAATGTGAAAAGCTAGCTTGTCTGCCAGACTAGTTTGGTTGCAAGGAAGTGTGTGTGTGTGTGTGTGTGTGCATATGAGTACAAGCAAGCATGCGTGCATATGTGGGAGAAGTCTAGGCAAATAACAGTTACTGAGCCTCACCCTCTAATCCCTCTTTGGGGATTCTAGGCAATTATACATGTCTGGCTTGTGTAACCCGTCCCTGGATATAAACAAAGGATTCCTTGCCCTGATCCCAGGTCCTCTCAGAGCCAAGGGGAAATTCATGTCCAAAACCCAGTTTCTCCCGGTCTAGACCACACACTGTCAGTCTCAGTCCAAAAGGCTCCCAGGACGGCTGCAGGGACTGTGAACCTGTTCCCTGAGAACCGGCCGCGCCGGGGTGTCTGCAGTAGGGCAGCTATTGGCAGGATGGGAACGCTGAGTGTGAATGTGGGACCCGGGCAAGAACACGAGAGTGTCAGGGGCCACCATGGTGAGGGCTGGACAGAGTCTGGAATGAAGAAGGGAGCCAGTGGCCCAAGGGGTTGGACAGAGGGAACTGGCAAGGGCACAGTCCGCCTGGAATTCTGGGAACTCTGAAGGAGAAGTTGGCCACCCGATTTGTAAAGGGGGAATCAGGAATTTGTTAAGATGTGTTGACCTGGCTTGCCCCCGGGAACTCTGAAGGAGAAGTTGGCCACCCGATTTGTAAAGGGGGAATCAGGAATTTGTTAAGATGTGTTGACCTGGCTTGCCCCCGCGCCCCCAGCCCTGTGGTGTGTGTGTGTGTGTGTGTGTGTGTGTGTTGCTCTGTCCCTGTCTGGCTCTGGCTCTCTGGCTCTCTCTGGCTCTCACGTAGCCCACTCCCCTCATCCTCCCTTTGTAGCTGAGGGTAACCTCTGAGCATCTGATCCCCTTGCCTGCCCCTGACTAGAACCCTTGAGTACTGGGACCCCAGGCAGGCACTACCATGTGAATTTGCTTTTAGCTTTGGGAGGCAGAGTCTTGCCGTGCAGCACCTGCTGTCCTAACTCGCTGTGAGCGAGTCCAGCCTGGCCTTGACGCCAGATCCTCCTGGCTTCCGCTTACTGAGTGTTTGCATCCTTTAAATGTTTAGGTGTTTTTTGTTTTGTTTTGTTTTGTTTGTTTTTTGTTTTTGTTTTTGTTTTTTTTGTTGTTGTTGTTTTTTGTTTTGCTTTGGAGACAGGGTTTCTCTGTGTAGCCCTGGCTGTCCTGGAACTCACTCTGTAGCCCAGGCTGGCCTCGAACTCAGAAATCTGCCTGCCTCTGCCTCCCAAGTGCTGGGATTATAGGCGTGTGCCACACCGCCCGGCTTTAAATGTTTAGTTTTGAACTCCTTCAAAATAGTTCCTTTCTAATTAGATGTGTGAGTGCTAGCGTCTGTGTGAGAGTGCAGGCGGCTTGAGGGGCCCCCGAGGCATGGGGTCCCCTGGAGCTGGCGTTACAGGTGGTCGTGAGCCACACCCTAAGTGGCTGCTGGCATCCTCTGGAAGGGCAGCAAGTGCTCCTGACTGCTGAGCCATCTCTTTTGTTTCTTAGTTGGTTTTTGTTTTGAGACAGAGTCTCCCATAGCCCAGGCTAGCCTGGAACTTGCTATCTAGCCAAGGATGACCCAGGACTTTCTGACTCCTCCGTCTCTATTCTCCAAGCATTGCAGATGCGAACCATTGCAGTCTGCCCCTGTGAGAACTCTTGCCTATCTGTGCGGCTATTATGAACTGCCCTTCCCTACTACCCACCGTGTGTGTCGAGGGGCGGATATGTGTGTGCACACATGTGCATGTCTTCTGCGGGGAGGACGGAATGGATATACGGGTGGCTGAGCAGGGAGAGATGTATGAATCCTGGTTTTTGTTCCTCTAACACAGTGGTTCTCAGCCTTCCTAATGCTTCAGTCCTTTAATACAGTTCCTCACATCGTGGTCACCCACAGCCATAAAGTTATTCCCCGCACTACTTCATAAGTGTAATTTTGTTAGTGTCATGAATCATGATGTAATTATTTTTGGAGACAGAGGTTGTGATCCACGGGTTGGGAACCGCCGCTCTAACAGAATGAGTAAAGGGGCTGGAGAGATGGCTCAGTGGTGAAGAGGACTTCCGGTTCTTCCAGGGAGATTCCCAGCACCCACATCAGGTAGTTCATAAACATCTGAACAGTGGCTCCCGGAGGCTCTGACAGCCCGAGCCTCCGCAGGCACCTGTGCACACAAGTGCATCCGCTCTGTGCACTTGCGCACCATGGTTAGGTTTAGGGTTTGGGGTTTGGGGTTAGGGTTAGGGTAAGGGTAGTGGTACAGGTAGACCCTAATCCCAAACCCTCTAACCCTAAGCTTAACCCCAACTCTAACCATAACCCTACCATAACCCTAACACTATCACTAAACCTAAACTTTACCCTTAATCTTACCCTAAACCTAACCCCAACCCAAACCCCAATCCTAGCCCCTACCCTGACCCCAACCCTACCCTATCTCTGACCCTAACCTTAACAGAATGTGTTCACGTTTGTGTGTATGTGTGTGTGTGTGTGTGTGTGTGCGCGCGCGCGCGCGCGCGTGCGCACGCATGCACACATATACTACAGGCGCCTGCGTGTACATGTGCATATACACAATTAAAAATTAAAAAGTGCGTTTCCGAAAGGGAAAGTTAGAGCCAGGCGGCTCCCTAGAGCTCACCTTTAGCTCACATTTTGGGAAGCCCAGAATTCCCACGGCTCTCCACGGGCGTGGCAAGGGTTTCATCACACCCCACACCCACAGGAAGTGCCTATGGGCCTCTGACTATATCATCTCTCTTTCTATAAAACCGCTGGGATTTAGGTGTTTGGTTTCAGACCTGGGACAAGGGGCGGAGGTGCATATTTTACATATCAAAGCAGACCTGGCCTCCAGGTTCTCCCAGCATCCCTCAGTCCCTCCCTGGCATACCCTGCCCCCAATCCTGAACTTTCCAGCCCAGGGGCTGGGCTGCCCTCTCCCCAGAGGCTCCTCTCTATAATCCAGACATTCTGCGCCCTCTCCCCCTCTCATCCTCTTCCTCTCCCCCCTCATCCTCTCTCCCCTCCCTCTTCCCCTCCCTCTCCCCCTCCCTCCTCTCTTTCTCTGCCCACATACCCTTCTCTCTTTCTCTCCCCTTGCCTGCCCCCTCTCCCTATGATGACGTCCCTGGCCTCCATCCTTGGGACCAATGCACTTGCCTGCAGCTTCCCAATAAACCCGCCTTTAACATATTCTAATCTGGCTTGAATTGGCTCATTTCACCAGAGGAGAAACAGCCTCTCAGTAATCATGCGTGCTCCTCTTTAATGACGTCATCCTCACTCCTGGAGGAACCACCTGTGCCCATGACAGTGGGATTGTCCACAGCGACTTAGCAGGGGACTCAGGCAGCAGCCAGAGGCCCTCCCTTCAACCTCAGTTTAACTTTGCCTAGGAAAAGCCCGATCCATATCTTTGCTGCACCAGAGAATTCAGGGGCTGAGGTGGTGGCCCCATTTCTGAAATGCTTGTCCCTTAAGAGGACTCGAGTTCAGCTCTCCAGCAAAGCCTTGTGTGGTGGCACATGCTTGTAAGCCCCATGGACGGGGAGATGGATACAAAGGATCCCAGGCTCGTTCTGATCCAGGTGGTCCAGCCAGTTGGCAAGCTCCAGATTCAGTGATAGATCCGGTCTTAAGTAATACGGGAGAGAGCAATTGAGAACGAGGTCCAGCCAGGTGGTGGTGGTGCACACCTTTGGTCCCAGCACTTGGGAGGTAGAGGCAGGCGGATTTCTGAGTTCCAGGCCAGCCTGGTCTACAGAGTGAGTTCCAGGACAGCCAGGGCTATAGAGAAACCCTGTCTCCGAAAAAACAAAAACAAGAGAGAGAGAGAGAGAGAGAGAGAGAGAGAGAGAGAGAATGACATCCAGCCAGGTGGTGGCACATGCCCTTAAATTCCAGCACTCAGGAGGTAGAGGCAGGTAGATCTCTGAGTTCAAGGCCAGCCTGGTCTACAGAGCGGGTTTCGGGACAGCCAGAACTCCAGAGAGAAACCCTGTAGAGGGATTTCAATCCAGCAACATGGCTGCTCGGGCAAGGGGTCTCCTCCAAAGACCTTCCAGGTCTCTGTGATCCAGCCGGAATATAGACACGCCCTTAACACACACCTTTAATCCCTAACAAGGACGGTAAGGTCAATTTGTAGAAGGAAACACCTATGTTTGAAAGCAATCTCTAGGGGCTGGAGAGATGGTTCAGCAGTTAAGAGCACTGGCTGCTTTTCCAAAGGTCCTGAGTTCAAATCTGCTCTTCCCTAGGTCCTGAGTTCAAATCCCAGCATCCACATGGTTGCTCACAACCATCCGTAATGACATCTGATGCCCTCTTCTGGTGTCTGAAGGCAGCTACAGTGTACTTACATATAATAATAAATAAATCTTTAAATAAATCTTTAAATAAATAAATAAATGTTAAAAGAAAGTGATCTCTAGTTGAGGGGCAGAAAAAGTAATGAATCAGAATGAAACAAGAGTTAGGATATGCCGACTCACACAAGAAGAGCACAGGAAAGAGAGGCTGCTTAAGAACAGAGAAAGAGCCGGGTGTGGTGGCGCACCCCTGTAATCCCAGCACTTGGGAGGCAGAGGCAGGAAGATCTCTGAGTTCAAGGCCAGCCTGGTCTACAGAGTGAGTTCCAGGACAGCCAGGGCTACACAGAGAAACCCTGTCTCAAAAAAAAAAAAAAAAAAAACAAACAAACAAACAAAAAAAAACAAAACAAAACAAAAAAAAAAGAACAGAGAGAGAGAGAAGACAGTGGTGGTGGTGGTAGGTGGGGTGTGTCCGTTTTCCTGATCAGTGTTACAGAGAGCAAGCTAGGCACAGAGGAAGACAGAAGGAGCCACAGAGAAGGAACCAGAAGGTTATTAGAGCACATTGCCGAAGTGAACATGAGACCAAATAGCAACTCAAGCAGAAGCCGAGATTGAGTCAGACTGGAAGATTAGACTGTCTTGGAGGCTAGAAGCTTCCAGGCTTAGGAATAGTTAGAATGGACAAGAGAATGCTCTGGACTGGGTCAAAGCTGTGTCTTTCTACAGCTTGGGTCCAGCTCTCTTCTCACCCCTTCATCTGAGGAAATAAAAGATATTTACAAAAGCCTGTCTCAAAAACACAGAGAGGGAGAGCCAGATCTTACGTTGACCTGTAGTCTCCACATGGGCACGTATAATCACTAGTTTGTGCACATGCACACACACGCGCACGCACACGCACGTGTACACACACACCACACACCCACTTTTTTTGTTTAGGCTTGGGAAGACAGCTCAGAGGTTAAGTGCTTGCCATGCAAGAGTGAGAGCCAGTGGGAGCCAGTCTGTAATCCCAACCCTTGGGAGACGTAGATCCCTGGAGCACGCTGGCCAGCTAGGCTAGCAGAATTAGTGAGTTCTGGACTCAGGTGAGTGACCCTGCCTTAACAGACGAGATGTGGAACAGTGGAGGAAGACACCCGTTATGAACTTCTGCACACAGACATACATGTACTCAAGCGTCTATCTCCATTTACATGTATGTCCACACACGTGCTGCAAAACACTCCCCCAACATGCATACTGAAATTTTTTTTGTGAAAGGAAAAGAACTTCAGGATGTTATAGTATAAAGCAGACTTGATGCTTATTAAAAAGAGGCTTTCAGTGGAACAGAACCTCATTAGGAAGAAGGGGTTCAACGGGGAGGGGGGAGGGGAATAAGAGGATAATGGGGGGATATGACCATAGTACATTTTACATGTATGGAATTGTGAATAAATAAATGCAATAAGATTTACATTGAATAGGTAGCCTTGGGCCGGAGAGATGGCTCAGTGATTGGCAGCCCTCACTGCTCTTCTGAAGGTCCTGAGTTCAAGTCCCAGCACCCACGTGGCAGCTCCCAACTGTCTAATGGCATCTTCTGGTGTGCAGATGAACAGTCAGACAAAGTACTCATATATGTAAAGTACATCAATAAATAAATCTCAAAAAGAAATAGAAAATAAAAAGAAGCCTCATAGGCCACGCATGGATGCACACCTAGCAGAGGCAGGCAGGTCTCTGTGAGGTCCAGGCTAGTCAGGGATACACAAAGGCCCTATCTCAAAAGGAATACATAAGTAAGTAAGCTAATTATTTGTGTGGGGTGCAAACTACCTTCTAATTGTCTGTGTTCATACCCATAGATTATGGGGGTGTATGGGTATGTGCACACATGTGGGTGTGCTCTGTGGTGCACATGTGGAAGTCACAGGACAACTTGTAGGAACTGGTTCTTTCTTCCCATTGTGCAGTTCCAGGGATCACACAGTTTCCAGGTTTGGTGTGGTATCAAGCATTACTACCCATATTTTAAGGCCTAACTCACAGAGATCTAAGGGTCTCTGCCTCCTGAAGGCTTGGATAAAAGCTGAGTGCCATCTGTCCTGCAAGATGGTAAATAAGCACAGAGGTTACCAGAGAGAGAGATGCTCTGGGAAGATGTCTACACCCAAGATCGTGGATGTAGACACCTCAAAAACGGGTGCCCACTCAGCTGTCTCAGCAGAAGCCATAAATGCCATTTTCCCATTATAAATCAAAGGATAGTGGGCGGTGGTGGCGCATGCCTGTAATCCCAGCACTTGGGAGGCAGAGGCAGGCAGATTTCTCAGTTCGAGGCCAGCCTGGTCTACAGAGTGAGTTCCAGGACAGCCAGGGATATACAGAGAAACCCTGTCTCGAAAAATTAAAAAATAAATAAATAAAATAAAAAAAATAAATAAAAGGGGCCGGGCGGTGGTGGCGCACGCCTGTAATCCCAGCACTTGGGAGGCAGAGGCAGGCGGATTTCTGAGTTCGAAGCCAGCCTGGTCTACAGAGTGAGTTCCAGGACAGCCAGGGCTACACAGAGAAACGCTGTCTCAAAAAAATAAAAAATAAAAAATAAAATAAAATAAAATAAAAGGATAGCTTTTGGATAAGACACAGACACTGTTCTCATTAACTCACAGCAGCTGTGGCACCCTACAGGGGATCAACGGAGTTAACAACGGCATAGATGGGGGAGGGGCTGACAAGGCTCCACCCCTAGTTAGGGAGCTCCTGGCAATTGATGGTGGCTGGGGAAGGGCAAGTCAGTCGTCTCTGGAGTCGGGGATGCGGGTAGGTTGTTCATGCTTCAGTGAATGGCTCCACATAAATGCCCAAGTGGGCAACCCTTGGTAGAATCAGTGAGTTACTGTTAAAAAAATAAAAAGCTGGATGGTGGTGGCACACGCCTGTAATCCCAGCACTCTGGGAGGCAGAGGCAGGCGGATTTCTGAGTTCGAAGCCAGCCTGGTCTACAGAGTGAGTTCCAGGACAGCCAGCCAGGGCTATACAAAGAAACCCCTTTCTCAAAAAACCAAATCCAAAAAACAAACAAACAAACAAACAAACAACAAAAAGACTTGAATTTGGGAGGGGACATGTTGGGAGGGGTCTGTAGGAAAGGGAGGGGAGGGTGGGACCTGGCTATCTTCCAGATGCATCAAATCCATGAAAAGGTGCTCTGGGCTGGAGAGATGAATCAGTAGTTATAGAAGCCTGTGCCGCTCTGGCAGAGGCCTGGAGTTTGGTTCCCAGCACCCGTGATGGGTGACTCACAACTGCCTGTAACTTCACTTCCAGAGGATCTGACACCCTCTTCTGGCCTCCGAGAGCATGTGTGCACACGTGTATACATGTGCACATACACACACAATTGCAAAATTAAAAGAAATCATATGGTAGAGGGAAAGAATCATCCTGGAAGCTCCAGGGAAACCAACACCTTCTTATGGGCTGGCTCCACCTACATGCATGCATGTGGCATACATGTACACACACACATACACATACATTCACACATACATACATACATACACACATACATATACACACACATGTACACTCATATACACACATACACACATACTCACATACATACACATATATACACACACATACAAGCATACATATACACATATACACACATATACACATACATAATAAAAATATTAATTTTTTTTGTTTTGTCCTCTGACCTCCATTCAAATACCTAGGTATTTGGGTGCCCACAGATATACATAAGAAGAGACACACACTAAATAAATAAGTAAATAAATAAATACATAAATGCAATTTTTAAATTTCAGGCACATAGCTTAGAAAGGAGAAAGGTCAAAGCCAAAGGTCACGTACACTTAGGCCTTATAAATGCCTCATTATTTTTTTAAGATTTATTTTTATTATTTTTCTCTGTGTGTGTGTTATCTGTATCAGTATTAGTGAGGGTTGCTTTTGGAGGCCAGAGGCATCAGATTCCCTGAAATTGGAGTTACATGTGAGCCATTACCATGTGGGTTCTGAGAACTAAGCCCCAGTATACCCGACCAGCAGGTCCAGTTATTCCAGGGTCCCCAGAGAGGCGCTACCTAGGGGTCATGGTGGGGGAGAGAAAGAACGAGACCCTGCAATAAGCTTTTGTCAAGGTCTGCTTTAATATTCGGAAAGCAATGGCTTATAAGCAGTAAGGAGGGGAAGTGAGACAAAGGCAGTAAATCTTGAAACAGTCAGATGGGATGTCTTGGGATGAGGGATAAGGACACTTAGGTTGAAGGCCAGTTTGTCAATTAACTGGTTCCTGTAAGGAGGTCCGGTATCTAAATAATCAGCCAGTTTATTGCTTCAGCCAGTTCCTGGTACAGCAGATGAAAGAAGGTGAAATAGGAGCACTTGTGAGATGCTTGCACTCCAGTCCTTAATTAAGGCATTCAGGCGGTGAGAGCAGAGGCGACTGGTGAGAAAGGAAGGCGACTTATCTAGGGGAGGAAGACAGGATAACGCCAGTCCAGATGGCTCAGGACTTAGTGGAGATTGTCCAGGGATGCCACTTGTCTTTTATGGCCTGTTGGTTCCTGGAATATTCCTGTGCCATTAGTTTGTGGGAAAGGCTTTTGTTTAACAATCTCACAATCCTGCAACAGCCATCTCAGGGCTGAGCGTTTGTGGCCGTGTAGTTTAGAATGGCTCCTTACACCCCAGTCCTCTGGAATAAGAGCAAGTGGGTTTTTAAACATTAAAAATGAATGGAGAGATCTGCCTGCCTTTGTAAACCCAGACTCTAAGCTAGTTGGGTGGCATCTTGCCCTGTGATCGCCACTTCCTAAGTCTCTTTATCGCCTTCCTTAGGATCTTTCTGGCAAGCTGGTTCATAGTGCAGCTGCCTCCGTTCTTTCAGGTCAGTGAAGCCCCTCATAGAACTCACATTGCATCCTTATATTTTGCATAGTTGAAAAATGATGAGTTTTTTGAACTCATGTTTTCAGAGTTCTTTCCCACAGCCTTAAGAGCTTCCCTGAAGGTCTCAGTGTTCCTGGACTTGTGCTGCTTCTAATTATCATGGAGTCATTAACCTTGGCAGGGAGAACATTCCCTGATGATCTTGGCAGACAGCATTCCAGAGAGCTATTTCTCTTGCCATTCTAAAAACATTCAGGAAAGCTCATCTCTTATAGACCAAAAGCCCAGTCTTTCATTTATGTATTAATTCAGTCATTACCACAGGTTCCCTTTTAATTATCCCATGAATCAGCATCCCATGACCCTAACCCTTAATTCTTAGAAAGAGACAGCAAGCACATTTTTTTAAACATTAAAAATGAATGGAGAGGCCGGGCGTGGTGGCACACGCCTTTAATCCCAGCACTTGGGAGGCAGAGGCAGGCGGATTTCTGAGTTCGAGGCCAGCCTGGTCTACAGAGTGAGTTCCAGGACAGCCAGGACTACACAGAGAAACCCTGTCTCAAAAAAACCAAAAAACAAAACAAAACAAAAGACACTTTCAGGGGGCTGGAGAGATGGCTCAGTGGGTAAGAGCGCCGACTGCCCTTCCAGAGGTCATGAGTTCAAATCCCAGACTCTAAGCTAGTTGGGTGGGATTGTGCCCTGTAATGCCACTTCCTAAATCTCTTTATCTTTATCGCCTTCTTTAGGATCTTTCTGGCAAGCTGGTTCATAGTTCAGCTGCCTCTGTTCTTTCAGGTCAGTGAAGCCCCTCATAGAACTCACATTGCATCCTTATACTTTGCATAGTTGAAAAATGATGAGTTTTTTTTTTGTTTTGTTTTGTTTTGGTTTGGTTTTTGGTTTTTTCGAGACAGGTTTTCTCTGTGTAGCCCTGGCTGTCCTGGAACTCACTCTGTAGACCAGGCTGGCCTCCAACTCAGAAATCCACCTGCCTCTGCCTCCCAAGTGCTGGGATTACAGGCATGTGCCACCACACCCGGCTGAAAAATGATGTTTTTGAACTCATGTTTTCAGAGTTCTTTCCCACAGCCTTAAGAGCTGCCCTGAAAGTCTCAGTGTTCCTGGACTTGTGCTGCTTCTAATTATCATGGAGTCATTAACCTTGGCAGGGAGAATATTTCCTGGAGGAGGAACACGAAGTAAAATATAATTTTGTTTTATAAATCTTTTTTTTTTTTTTTTTTTTTTTAGGATTTGGTTTTTTTCAAGACAGGGTTTCTCTGTATAGCCCTGGCTATCCTGGAACTCACTCTGGAGACCAGGCTGGCCTTGAACTCAGAAATCCACCTGCCTCTGCCTCCCAAGTGCTAGGATTACAGGCGTGCGCCACCACCGCCCGCCCGGCATAATTTTGTTTTAAACAAACAAGCCTCACCACACCAGCGGCTGCCAACACTTGTGGAGGCCCCACCTCCTGCTGGCTATGCTCTAAGGGTGGGAAACTGTGCCACACTGTCCCTTCCAAGGCCAGCAATAACATCCTTGTTTGAAAATCTTTCTATAAAAGAAATGTTGTAGCCGGGCGGTGGTGGCGCACGCCTGTAATCCCAGCACTTGGGAGGCAGAGGCAGGTGGATTTCTGAATTTGAGGGTAGCCTGGTCTACAGAGTGAGTTCCAGGACAGCCAGGGCTACACAGAGAAAACCTGTCTCGAAAAAACCAAAAACCAAAACAAAACAAAACAAAAGACACTTTCGGGGAGGGGGGTATTCCTGTCTTGCTTAAGGCTACACTTATGAGCACTGGATGTCCTGTTTCCATCCTGTAGACACCTCTACTGCAAAGATGGTCAGTGTGCCTAATACCTGAAGAACCTTCTCTACGAAGTATGGCAAAGGTCAGGCTCACAGAGAAACCCAGCATAGTAATAGCTGTGATGAGGGACTGGACAGATGGCGCAGTGGTTAAGAACACGTGCTGCTCTTGCGGAGTACCCAAGTCCACTTCTCAGTACTCTCGTTGGGAGAGTCCCAACCACGTGCAATTTCAGCTCCAGGGAAACCAACCCCTTCTTCTGGGCTCCACAGACGTGTACACATATGGCACACATGCGCACACACACATGCACACACACACACACACACATACTCACACATACATAAAAACAGTACAACTAAATCTCTTATAAAAGCGCAGGGGCTAGTGGGCGGGGCTGTGGTAGAATGAATGCAAGGTGAGTCTGACCAACAGGCGAATCCAATTTCATGACAGAAGCCCTCAACCGAGGTGAAGCCTGTGCTCAGGCTTGCGTGTGGTGAGCCGGAAGCAGAGCCAACAGGACACAGGCCCTTAAGAGATGCAAGCAGCTTGAACTGGGAGGGGACAAAGAGAGAAAGGGCCGAGGGATCCAGTTCTTAGACGTCTGTGTCACGTGAGCAGAAAATACCGAAGCAGCAGAAATAAAATTACTACCGGGAGAGGAGAAAGAGAGAGAGAGAGAGAGAGAGAGAGAGAGAGAGAGAGAGAGAGAGAGAGAGAGAGAGAGAGAGAGAAAACAAGGCAGGAAGATATCAAGCCCAGCCTGGTCTACATAATGAATTCCAGGCCAGGACAGCCAGGTCTACATAGTGAGACCTTATCTAAAAAAAACAAGAGAGAAAAAATAGTGGGGAGGAAGGCAAGAAAGAAGAGAGAAAAAGAAGAAAAGGGGGAGGGGAGGAGGGGGAAAGAGAGAGGGGAGGGGGAGTCCTTGCTTCCCCATGCAGTGTTTTTTTTTTTTTTTTTTTTTTTTTTTTGGTTTTTCGAGACAGGGTTTCTCTGTGTAGTCCTGGCTGTCCTGGAGCTCACTCTGAAGACCAGGCTGGCCTCGAACTCAGAAATCCGCCTGCCTCTGCCTCCCAAGTGCTGGGATTAAAGGCGTGCGCCACCAACGTCCGGCCCCCATGCAGTGTTATGAGCCTCCAAGGAGGCGCTGTAGGGAGCCGGACATGTCACTTGTCCCTGTGAACCCTTTCCCCCAAGCTGTGCTGTGCTGAACTTGGTGGGAACCATGAACTTGGCAAGATGGGAACTCTGTAGGGGGTTTCTGGGTTTTGTTTGTTTGTTTGTTTGTTTGTTTTTGCTTTTTGAGGCAGGGTTTCTTTGTGTGGCCATGGCTATCCTTGAACTCACTCTGTAGATCAGGCTGGCTTTGAACCCATCTGCCTCTGCCTCCTGAGTGCTGGGGTTAAAGACGAGCACCGCCACTGCCTGGAGTCTGTGGTTTCCATGGAGGGCTTTGGTCATTTTAGAATAACTTCTTTTTTTTAATTAATTTATTTATTTTATGTATATGAGTACACTGTAGCTGTACAGATGGTTGTGAGCCACCATGTGGTTGCTGGGAATTGAACTCATGACCTCTGGAAGAGCAGTCAGTGCTCTTAGCCGCTGAGCCATCTCTCCAGCCCGGCTTTGGTCGTTTTAGAGGTAGCTCCAGTAAGTCCAGCCACATCAGGGTTCCAAGCAGGACTGGGAGGGGGCATGTCTCGGGTGCAGAAGTCTTAAGCCACACCCTCGAGCTCCTCCCTCACCTCACGCCACACCTCCCTGGTTCATAAAGCGCCACGGAGAGGCTTAAGTCCTGGGAAGCTGAGACAACCATCAGTCCAGGACCTGTCTGTGCTGCTTGGCCCTGCCTGGTGTGCTCACACCCCTAGATCCACAGGTGGGTAACTTCTCAGCTCGGGAACAGGGTGGGTGGTGAATCCCAGCCCCCAGGAGCTCCTGCAGTCACGCCCTTCTAGTGAAAGAAAGCCTGCTTCAGGGGACCAAAGCTAAGCTGAGGTGACAGTAGTTGTGTGCCAATCCTACCGTAGTGGGAGGGGCAGAAACCAAGGAGGGTCCTTATTTGTACCTGTGTCTGAGTTTGGAGGTGAGGAACCTTAGCTGGAGATGCTGTATGACCCCGGGGAAGATACTTCCACGTCCCTGGGCTGTCTTCTCATTGGTAAAATCAGGAAGTTGGGGGATAATCTCTTTCTTTCATGCTGATAATCTCCACCTTAACTTTATGGTGGGTCTGGGTGGGGGTTCCCCCAACTCTTCTACTTTTTGTCCCCCTGACCCTATCTATAATCAACCTTCTAAGCACAAAACTGTGGGTCACTGAACTTCTAGAGATATTGACTCTTTCCTGGGGGCAGCCAGGTAGGTGTGAACAAGTGAAGCGTCAGGCTCGGGCAGTGGATCTCAGCCTATGGGTCTCGACCCCCCCAGGGTCACATATCAGATTTACATTACAATTCATAAACAGTAGCAATGAAATAATTTTATGGTTGGAGGGTCACCATAATGTGAGGAACGTTGTAGTTTAGGAAGGTCGGCTGGCTTGAGTGAGACCCACAACTGGCCTGTGTAGGCCTGTACTTAGGATCCAATCCCCATGAGTCTGGTGGACAGAGAGAGCCTTAGAATATTAACTGGCTGCAGGGCAAAATTTGAGCCTGGGAGAGTCACTTTTATTTCTCTAGCTCTATACCTTCAGGACCATATGGTAAATGTATATAAAATCCATGCAGAGACCATGGCTCAGTGGTAGAGCACTTACCTAGCATTCCCCAGGGAGGGGCTGGGGGCGTGGCTCAGTGGTAGAGCCCCTGCCTAGAATCCCCCAGAGAGGAGTTGGGGGCGGGGCTCAGTGGTAGAGCCCCTGCCTAGAATCCCTCAGGGAGGGGCTGGGGGCGGGGCTCAGTGGTAGAGCCCCTGCCTAGAATCCCCCAGGGAGGGGCTGGGGGCGGGGCTCAGTGGTAGAGCATCTTTCTGGCATCCCCCAGTGAAGGGCTAGGGACATGGCTCAGCCTCAGAACACTTGCCTAAGAGGAACTAGGGCCTAGGGTCCATTCTCCCAGTACAGAGAGCAGGAACTCGGTAAAATGAGTGCTCAGCACGTGTATACTGGTGTGGTCAGGTATGAGGAGGGAGTTTCTGCATTAATCGTTTAGAAAAACACAGTCCTGGGGAGTAAGGCTAGACCTGCTTTTCTTCCTTGGGCTTTAGCTTCATCCTTTTTTTTTTTTTTAAACTCTCTCTCTCTGTTTGGTTGAGTCCACCGTGTCAAAACAACTAAAATAATCCTGTAATTGTCCCTGGATTGAATGGGTCAGGTTTCTTTCCTTGTTGAACAATGACCCTACCTCCACCCTAACTTTAGAGGCAGAGGGTTTCTTGGAGGCCCTGAGAGCTGCCTCAGGGGTGAGAAGTCTCCCTAAGACCAAATGTGAGTATTGATCTCCCCAACCCTGGACTGCAGGGGTATCCTATGGGGAAATCTCAAAACAGCCGAGCACAACTCAAGAGGCTGAGGCAGGAGGATCAGGAATTCAGGGCCATCTCACCATACATAGGCAGATCTTGTTTCAAAGAGTGGAGGAAGGGAGGGGGGGGTCTCAAGAAGGCCCATCTGGTGATGGTGCTTGTGTTCAGGCATGCTGACCTTCGCTGGTCCCTGGGACCCGCACGGTGGTAAGAAGTGACTCTTGCGGGTGGGCCTCTGACACGCATGCGCACACCTGCACACACAATGAGCACAATAGTTTTTTTAAAGGCTGGAGCTGTAGGTCGAGGAAGGCATGCAGCAGGGGGCCCTGGGCGGGACCTCTCAACACACACACAAAGAATTCTGAAAATCAAAGCAGTGGCTGGTGACAAGGGCCATTTTACTGTCTATTCCATCAATTATGAAAGAACCGATTGTCTATCGTTATGTCCGCTACGTCTATCAATTATCTATCATATATGTCACACAGCCTATTCTCTGTCCTCTATCTTCTAGCTATACATCTCACTTTTTTATCCACCTGTCTATCCATCCATCCATCCATCCCTCCAAGCCAGGGTCCCATATAGTTCAGGCTGGCCCCAAACTTAAGCAGTCAAGGGTAATCTCAAACTTGGTAGTGGCATGCACCACCATACCAACTGAACCCAGTGCTTCAGACACGCCAGGCAAACACCGTGGCGTGGTGGCCCATGACTGTAATTCTAGCCTTCAGGAGCTGAGCTAGGAAGACTGCTACACGTTAAAGGCCAGCCTGGGCTACAAGGGAGTTCTGGGTCAAGCTGGACAACACCCTAAACTATGAGACCTTATTTTAAAAGGGATCAGGGAAGAAGAGAGAGAGAGAAAAAGAAAAAATAACCTCAATGTTATTATATGTGCTTTGGTGTGTATGTAATAGAGGATTGAACTTCAGGCATGTGCTCCCTTCCTGGGGGATTCTAGGCAGGGGCTCTACCACTGAGCCACGCCCCCAGTCCCTCCCTGGGGGATTCTAGGCAGGGGCTCTACCACTGAGCCACACCTCCAGTCCCTCCCTGGGGGATTCTAGGCAGGGGCTCTACCACTGAGCCACACCCCCCAGTCCCTCCCTGGGGGATTCTAGGCAGGGGCTCTACCACTGAGCCACGCCCCCAGCCCCTCACTGGGGGATTCTAGGCAGGGGCTCTACCACTGAGCCACGCCCCCAGCCCCTCCACTGGGGGATTCTAGGCAGGGGCTCTACCACTGAGCCACGCCCCCAGCCCCTCACTGGGGGATTCTAGGCAGAGGCTCTACCACTGAGCCACGCCCCCAGCCTCTCCCTGGGGGATTCTAGGCAGGGGCTCTACCACTGTGCTACAATCCCAGACCGTCACTGACAGACAAGACACCAGCACTCTACTGCTAAGCTCCATCCCTAGACCCCTATTGGTGGTTGTTAGAAAAACATTCTACAACTAAATGACATTGATGGTAGAATGAGTCTCGGCAGAAATGAGAGAAGGTGGGGGAGTTGGCGTCTCCAGTAGACTCAAATCTCAGCACTTACAGATGTAGTTAGAGTGTGGTCTTTAACTACATCTCCTCTACACCCGGAAAAGGTACGGAGGCATTAACCCCTGTTCTGTCTATTTTGAGACAGAGTCTCACTAAGTCGCCCATACTCGCCTTGAAATCACTCTGTAGCCCAGGCACACCCTGAACGTGTCCATCCTTCTCCTTCAGCCTCTCAGGTGTATGGGACGACAGGCCTGTGCCGCCAGGCCCAGCTCCCTGAAGGACGGGTGTTGAGCGTTCGGCTTCCAGTTTCATAGGCGAGGAGAAGCAGAGTGTTGCGATTGTCACACCCCAGTGGGTGCTCCTTCACTCGGGTTTCTGAACCCCAGAGGTTGGCTTCCTGGGCCCCAGGGTGTGACCCAGCCAGCTGCTAGCTGAGCTGGCCAGCTGGAGTCAGCAGGGACCAGCTGAAGATGTGCTGTCTGTAGATCGTGCTGGGGTTTCCAGGGGACAGCTAACAGAAAGGAACAGGAATGAGAAGGGAAGACAGGGAGAAAATAGACCCCCCGGTGCTTCCAAGGGCCATCAACAGGCCACCCGCACCTGAATTGTCATGTCTCCTTAAAAATGCCACTGCCTCAGCAGGGTGTTAGAGGTGCATGCAGTTAGGAAGGCAGAGGCAGACAGATCTCTGTGAGTTCGAGGCCAGCCTGGACTATAGAGTGAGTTCCAATACAACCAGGGCTAGACAGAGAAAAACCTATCTCCAAAAAAAAAAAAAAAAAAAAAAAAAAAAAAAAAAAAAGCTATTCTTAAACTGGGGCGATAGCTCTAAGCAGAGCCTGCCTTAGAAGCTTCCCAGCCTGGCAGTCTGGGTTTGACTCCCAGAGCCCAGGTACTAAGGCCAGGTGCGGTTGTGTGCATCTGTAATGACAATGTTGGGGCTGAGACAGGCAGGTCCACGCTGCGCTGCCCAGCCAGTCTTGCCTAGCCTAATCCAATCAGTGACTCCCAAGTCGCAGGCAGAGATACTAGACTGTCACCTAGACCAAGGCTGGCAGCTCCAGAGGCAGGACCGCTAAGGATGACCTCAGGTCCCCACGCGCATATGAACATGCAAGCGTGCCAACCAATTTGAATCTGTCTGCCTGGGCTGCGTTCATTGAGTTCAAGGCCGGTCTAGATGACTTAATGAGACCTTGTCATAAAAAAAAAGAAAAAGTAGCCGGGGCGGTGGTGGCGCACGCCTGTAATCCCAGCACTCTGGGAGGCAGAGGCAGGTGGATTTCTGAGTTCGAGGCCAGCCTGGTCTACAGAGTGAGTTCCAGGACAGCCAGGGCTATACAGAGAAACCCTGTCTCAAAAAATAAATAAATAAATAAATAAATAAATAAAGAAAGAAAGAAAGAAAGAAAAGAAAAGAAAAGAAAGAAAAAGTAAGAAGACGGCGGAAATAGTTCAGCCGTAGAGTATTTGTCCAACATGTGTGAGACCTCAGGTTCAATCACCAGTGTGGACAAAGGAAACACCAGCCAATCCTTAGGGTGTGCTGTCAGCTACTAAATTAAGAGTCTCTGGATGCAAAGCAGAAATGGAAATGCTGGTGATGTGTGTATGCATTGTATGTGTGGATGTGTGTGTATGCATTGTATGTGTGGATGTGTGTGTATGCATTGTATGTGTGGATGTGTGTGTATGCATTGTATGTGTTTATATGAGTATATGTACTGTATGTGTGGTGTGTTCATGTATTGTATGTGTGGATATGTGTGCATGTATTGTATGTGGATGTGGGTGCATGCATTGTATCTGTGGATGTGTGTGCATGCATTGTATGTGTGTATATGAGTTTATGTACTGTATGTGTGGTGTGTTCATGTATGTGTGGATGTGGGTGCATGGCTTGTATGTGTGTATATGAGTATGTGTACTGTATGTGTGGTGTGTTCATGCATTGTATGTGTGGATGTATGTGCTTACATTGTATGTGGATGCGTGTACACATTGTATGCACGGATGTAGACGCACATCCGGACAACCTTGGGTGTCAGTCCTTGTTGACAGTCCCTAACCTGAGCGCAGTTGAAGAGGAGGCAGCTGTGCCTGTCCAGTACAAAGCTCAATGCTTGAACCAAACCAACCTCCCTAAAGTGTTGAAATAACCCCCCCCCCCTGCAGACCTTCAGTCCCTGCCTCCCTCCCTCCACCACAAGCCCAGCTCCTCAGAACCGTGTCCAAAGTTCAACAATCAAAAGAGGCGGGACTCAAAGAAGAGAACAAACAACCTTTTGCTATGGTTGATCCTATTTCCAAGAACAGCCCGACTGGCTGAGATTGGATGGATCCTGACGTGGGGGTCTGGGCTCGGTGGGTGGGGTTTCAGAACACAGCCCCAGGTGGTTAGAAAAGGATTGGATAGTTTTAAATGAAGTCAGATGACCTCCCGAGTGGAGGTTCTCCGGGCATAGAATTCTTCCCCCTCCCCCAACCCCACCCCCAACTTTGTTCCTGGATCCATTATGCAACCCAAGTTTCAACTCTGGGTTTGCGACGAGCCAAAGGAGGCCTCACGGGAAATTGGGAGCGTGTCCAGGGCCTTGACGGGGAGAGGGACTTTGAAAGCCACTCCTTTCCTCCAGCCTCACCCTTTCACGTTTGTGATCCACGTGCTGCTCGGCCAGGAAACGCCACTGCCCTCTCTCAGTGTAGCAAACAGTCCCCTGATTGATTCTCTGTCCCGCGATCTCCCGGGCTACGGCTGAGTGTTGCTATGGCAACTGTAACCTGCTGTGTGAAAGGGCTTCTAAGGAGTCTCTAGCTGTGCTTCTGCTGTTAGCAGCATCTCCTGTGGTTCTTAGCCTCTGCTATTAGCCTCTGAGCAGGTTTTTGGCAGAAATGAGAGAAGGTGGGGGAGTTGTTGACTCCAATAGACTGAGAACTTACAGATATAGCTAAAGTGTGGTCCGTAAGTCTCCTCTACACCCAGAAAAGGTACGGAGGCGTTAACCCCTGCAGTCTGGAGGCAGAAGGAAGAGGATAGAAAACTGATCCAGCAAAACTGATCACGGGTGGGTAAAGGTCCTTGCGACTAAGGCTGAAGACTTAGGTTTGATCCATGGATCCCACAAGATGGAAGGAGAGAACAGACTCCTACATGTCTTCTGATCTCCGCGTGCGCATCATAGCATGTTCAGATGTACACACACACACACACACACACACACACGGCTGAAAACTAGGAGTCACTAAGCCGGCTCAGTGGGTAAAGTGCTTGGTGCACAGCATGCACACCTGAGTTTTGATCTCCAGAGCCAGATCTGCGGAGGCAGACACGGGTGGATCTCGTGGGGCTCACTGGTCAGTCAGTCTAGACGAATCAATGAATAGTAGGCAGTGAGAGACCCTATCTCAAGGTGGAGAGGGAGGGACTACGGAAGATTTTTGAGTTCGTCCTATGATCTCCACATGCATGTGCACAGACACACACATGCATATGCACAGACACACATATGCATGTGTGTTGGTGTGCACGTGCATAGGCACTTCCTGTGTCTGCAGAGGCCACAGAGTGAGTTCATAATTCCGTCCAAAATCATCCCCAGGTTTCCAAGGTTGAGACTTTCACACTTCCTTTGGGATGGGCCGTCCACCTGGAAACACTTTAGCTTGGTTTAAGTGTACTCTTGAGGGTGCTGAATTACATCTGAGGAAACAGAGGGTGCTTTAGACATAAGCAGTTAATCCCCCCACCCCACCCCACCCCACCCCACCCCCGCCCCCAACAGAGATTATGGGATCATTTTTAAAGTGCGATACCAAGTAAACCTATCTATGCTATCCATTTCCTGTGAATCTACCACTTAAGGCGGCAGGTTAAAGAAGATAAACAAAGCAGGTGGGACGAGCTGACCTCTAGCACAGTAGGAATGAGCCGCCAGGGGGTGGAGCAGGGCAGAAGGGGAGGGGCGGGGAGGGAACTCATCTCCCCCCCCCCCCCCCGTGGACTACGAAGGACCTCAGCAGGTTTTGCTTTGAAGAAAAGAACAGGCCGGGCGGGCGGTGGTGGCACACGCCTGTAATCCCAGCATTTGGGAGGCAGAGGCAGGCGGATTTCTGAGTTCGAGGCCAGCCTGGTCTACAGAGTGAGTTCCAGGACAGCCAGGGCTACATAGAGAAACCCTGTCTCGAAAACACACACACACACACACACACACAAAAAAAAAAAAAAAAAAAAAAAAAAAGAAAGAAAAGAAAAAAGAAAAAGAAAAACAAAAGAAAAGAACAGGAATGGCCATGGAGGTTGCTCAGTGAGTAAGGGGATTGTTGTATGACCACAATGGAAAGTCTTTACCCAGCAGGAATGGGGCCTTCTCCACAGCCACGTAGATGGCGCCCTCTCCCGTAGTCTTCCTCTGTCTCTACACAGTAGGCCCCTCCTCAAGGTTTTGCTACTAAAGCAGAGTTGTATACAACAGGTAGGCGGATTTTGTTTGCTTTTCTGTTGCTCTGATAAAAATACAATGACCAACAGGGCGGTGGGGGCACCTGCCTTTAATCCCGGCAGAGGCAGGAGGCAGGAGGACCCCTGTGAGTTCAAGGCCAGCCTGGTCTACAGAATGAGTTCCAGGACAGTCAAGGCTACACAGAGCTCTGTCTCAAAAAAAGAACGTAACCAACCAAACAAACAAACAAAAAAAGGCAACTTGGGGGAGGGAAAGATTTCATTTTATAGTTCAGGGTTGCAATCCATCACCGAGGAATGCTGGGAGGACCCTGGTGGTGGCGGCTTGTGGCAGAAGCCATCAAGTAATGCTGTTTACTGGATCACTGTCTGGCTTCTCCTCAACTTTCGTTCTTTCTTTCTTTCTTTCTTTCTTTCTTTCTTTTTCTTTTTTTTTTTTGGTTTTTCGAGACAGGGTTTCTCTGTGTAGCTCCGGCTGTCCTGGAACTCACTCTGTAGACCAGTCCAGTCCCTCTTTTTAAGTCTTAAATTATGTATTATGGGTATTTTTGCCTGCATATAAATCTGTGTAAACTAAGCATGCCTGGTCCCCACAGAGGCCAGAAGAGTTCCCCGAGACTGGATTCGAGGAGTTAAATTGGGGTCCATCTGGAAAAGCAACCAGTGCTCCTAACCACTGGGCTACCTCGCCAGTTTCCCTGCTCTCTCTCTCTCTCTCTCTCTCTCTCTCTCTATATATATATATATATATATACACACACACATATATACATATATACGTATATATATGTATATGTGTGTATATATGTATATATACATATATATTAAAGATTTATTTATTTATTATTTATTATATCTAAGCACGCTGTAGCTGTCTTCAGACACACTAGTAGAGGGCGTCAGATATCTTTAAGGATGGTTGTGAGCCACCATGTGGATGCTGGGATTTGAACTCAGGACCTCTGGAAGAGCAGTCAGTGCTCTTAACCACTGAGCCGTCTCTCCAGCCCCCCTGCTAACCTTCTTAAACAGCCCAAGACCAGGTTCCTCTGCCTAGGGATGGTGCTGCCCACAGTGGTCTGGACCCACCTACATCAATTGAGGCGGGGGTAAGGGGGGTTCATACCTTTAATCCCAGTACTCAGGAGGTAAAGGCAGGCAGATCTCCGTGAGTTTAAAGTGAAACCCTGCCTCGAGCAGAAACGGTCCCATACACATAACCACAGGTCTATCTGATCCAGGTCACCCCCAGATCAGACTTCCCCAAATAACTCCCGTGCTATGTCAAGTTGACACCTGAAACTAACCTGAGACCACACAGCAGGAGGGCATTTCTTGGATCCTCAGAACCCAAGTAACAACCGAGGGTGCTTAAACTAGTCTGTAGGGGCTGGAGCGATGACTCAGTGGTTAAGAGCAGGGGCTGCTGCTCCTCCAGAGGTCCTGAGTTCAGTTCCCAGCAACCCCAGGGTGGCTCACAACCATCTGTGATGGGATCTGATGTGTCTGAAGACAGTGACAGTGTACTCATATACATAAAATAAAATAAATAAGCCTTTATTTTTTAAAAGAAAATAAAGCAGAATGCGCTGATGTTTGCCTGTAATCTCAGCGCTAGGGAGACCGGGGTTCCCCCTGAGCTCAGTAGCCAGTCGGCCTAGCCAAACCTGCGAGCCCCAGGTCACTGTGAACTACCTCATCTCAAAACAAAACAAAACAAAACAAAACAAAACAAAACAAAACAAAACAAAACAAACAAACAAAAAACAAAAAAACAAGGTTCAGGGTGATCTCTGACTCCACATATATGCAAACCTGTACACCACCACACACGAGTGTAGCCTCTCACACTGAGAACAAAGTTGGAAATTATTCGTGGAGTTCAGGACCTTCTGAGGTCAAATTAGCAAGGCCTTTGTGTGACTGGAGGTGGTGGGGGGGGGAGGAATCCCTGGCCCTGCCCTCCAGCTGTCTTCCACCCCAAGTCAATGTCGTCAGAACCTCAGAACTCCCTGCAGAAGTAGGCAAGAGGGCCTGGCCAAGATGACTCAGCAGTTAAGAGTACTTCCTGCTCTTCCAGAGAGGACTCGGGTTTAATTCTCAGCACCCGCTCGGCAGCGCAGATCTCTGTGTCGCTCTAGTTCCAGGCAAGCTGACGCCCTCTCTGGCCTGCCAGGGTACCAGGCATGCACATGGGGTACGCACAGGTGTACACAGACAAAGCACTAGACATAAAACAATAATTTGGGTTTTGAAAAAAGAAGTGGATGAGGGCAGACTGCTCCTCCCATCCCATCTGATAAGATTACGGACATCCAAGGAGAAAAACAGAACAGAGCTTTGGCCAAGGCCAGGCTCTGATTAGGCTTGTGAAGGGATTTTGGCCCTGGATCTCTGAACTCCATTGACTCCAGTTGCCTGGTCCTGAGGGGTCATCCCAGTCACACGGGGCTTAGTAACTCAACAGGTTCATTTACCTCGGGTTCAGGGTAAGCAGAGGTAGCATTTGAACCTGTACTTGGCTATCTTGTTGTTTTTATTTCCTAGGGTGCTCCTGGGTGCTCTGCAACACAGGTCAGTTCTTTCCTCTCATCCTGTGGGTTCTGTGATGAAACACACACATCACCGGGCCTGGCAGCAAACACCCTTATTTGTGGAGCCATCTGGCTGGGCCCACACCGGTAGCATCTTAAACATCGTGATAGAGGGCTGATGTGCATGCGCCTGCCATTTGGGCTTTTACGTCCTTGGAGGGAATTCAGCTTGGATCTCACAAATGCTGCTAAAAGCTCTACCAGCCTGTTCGTAAATGTGTGTGTGTGGGGGGTGTGTGTGTTGTGTGATCCCACAGCCAGCCCAGGCTTCCCTGGAACTCACATAGACTAAGTTACTCTCAAACTTGAAGCCATCCCACAGTTTCAGCCTCAAAACTGCTGGGATTGGAGGCTTTAGTCACCATGCCTAGCTTGTACTGCACGTGTGTGTGTGTGTGTGTGTGTGTGTGTGTGTGTTCACACACATTCGTATCTGTAGAGGCCAGAGATCAATATCAGGTATTATTTCTCAGGAGCCTTTCACCTTTTAAAATGTTTATTTTTATTTTGTATGTTGAGTGATTTGCCTAAAAGTATATTAAATACACCCCATGCACACAGCACCCGAAGGTCCAACAGATATTGCTGGATTCTTTGGAATTAGAATTATAATGTTGCGAGCGACCCTGTGAGTACTGATGACCTAGCGAGGGTTCCCTGGGAGAGTCGCCCATGTTCTTAACCACTGAGCCACCTCTCCAGCTCCTCTAACTTGTTTTCTGAGACAGGGTGTCATGAAACTTCCTTCCAGGGGGAGACAAACCCAAGATCTGCCCCTCCCCCTAAAGTCCTAACAACCAACTAAGGCACGACTCTGCCGAAAGTCATTCTGGGGAACCAACTTCTTGTGCTTCCTTATAGAGCACAAATGAGGGACTATTTCCAGGAGCGTGGGTGTCCCTCCTCCAGAGGCCACACTGGAAGGTCTTTACCCAGCAGGAATGGGACCTTCTCCACAGCCACGAAGATGGCACCCTCTGCCTTAGTCTCTACACAGTAGCCGCCTCCTCCAGGTCTTGCTACTAAGGCAGAGTTGTATACATCAGGTAGGCGGAGCGGGAAGATACTCAGGGGAAGATCTGAGATCCCCAACCCTTCCGTGAAGGGTTGGAAACAGACAAGCCCAGCAGGGAACGATCCTTTCGTGAAGAGGAACAGCTGAATTCCTAAGACGGCAGGTGCCTGCCTGAACAGGCCCTCACACCCGACAACAGACCTGGAGTTTGACAAGAGGCTAAATTTGTCCAGCTCCAAGAGTCCTCGCCTCTGCTTCCCAATAACTAGGGTTGCAAGTACGTGTCACCACACCATGGGTGCCAGGGGTCAAGCTCGGATCCTATGCTTGCAACATAAGCACTTTATTGAGGGAACAGCTCCCCAGCCCTGGTTTGTACTTTTTTTAGAAAGAGATCTTGCTGAGAAGTTAGTGGCACATACATGCCTTTAGTCCCAGTACTAAAGGCAGAGGCAGAGGCAGGTGGATCTCTGAGTTCGAGGCCAGCCTGGTCTACAGAGTGAGTTCCAGGACAGCCACAGCTACACAGAGAAACCCTGTCTCAAAAAAAAAAAAACAAAAACAAAAACAAAAACAAAAAAAAAAAAACAAAAAAAACTCACAGAGCCACAGAGATCTTCTTCCTGCCACTTCAGCTATACTACTCGGCCTGGCCTTCTGGTTTATACTTTTTGAAACCCTTTGGCATCTGTGAGATATGTTTGTTAGTACCATTATGCTCACCTGGAGCCCTAGTTGTTGTTGTTGTTGTTGTTGTTGTTGTTGTTGTTCTTCTTCTTCTTCTTCTTCTTCTTCTTCTTCTTTTTGGTTTTTCGAGACAGGGTTTCTCTGTGTAGTCCTGGCTGTCGCTGGTTTTCTTCTTATAACAAGGGGACCAGTCAGTCACTCCTTCTCAGCCAAATCTGGGGACATTTTCTTGCTTGGGGAAGAGGTCTGTGTAAGATAACCTTAGAGATGCACCCTGACTTTGGAATACCTGAAGCGTCTATGTGCCTGTGAAAGAAAAGAGGCCAGAATGGGAAAGAGTCTGGCGCCAGACGCTGGGCTCCTGTGGATCAGAGCAGGTCCCCTGGGTGGGACCATAGAAGCTGTTCCAGTGTGGGAAATAGTGTCACTCCAAAGCCAGAGTGGAGCACATGCTCGCTGGAGGCTGAAGTGGGCGCCATAGAGTGCAGACGCCAGATCGGACCCTGGGGGAAGCAGGCTCTATAGGGGCGCTGAGCAGGAATGGGGAGGCTGTGTTGGGCCAGCCCGCTGCTAGTAATCAGACTGGGTCACAATACATCTAGCTGGGGACCTTGAAGCACCCATGTCCCAGTTTCTTCTTTCCCTGTTACTGTAATAAAAATACTTTGATAAAAACAAATGTAAGAGAGAAAAAGGTTGCCCCGCTTCCCACAGTTCTAGGGCACAGTCTAATACACCCACAGTCAGGAGGCAGGGATGAATGCATGGTGCTACTCAGTTCTTTCTCCCCCCACCCCCACCCCCACTTCATACACCCCAGGATCCTAGTCACTATCTGCAATGCGCAGAATTCTCCTCACCTCAGTTAACCAGATCAAGACAGTCCAGGCATGCCCTGGGGCCATCTTGCAGCTCCTTCTTGATTCTGCCAAGCTGAGAAGGAATATAAACCGTAAACGGTGACAGCCTGTTCGCTAGAGGCCTTGAAATATCTACTAGATGAGGTACCGTCGCATGGGGAATTTAAGACACCTTCTACCTGGGAAGCTTGAGATAACTATCAGACCAAAGACCTTGAAACACTAGGCTGGGAACCTTAGGGTAAAATCCTTCTACTCTGAATTTGAGCTCTTCTGTCAAGCGTTTATTTTGGAGAGATTTGCTGTAATATGTAGAACACATTGCCTCTCAGCAGTCTAGCACCTGCCTAGAATCCCCCAGGGAGGGGCTGGGGGCGTGGCTCAGTGGGGGCTGGGGGCGTGGCTCAGTGGTAGAGTCCCTGCCTAGAATCCCCCAGGGAGGGGCTGGGGGGCGTGGCTCAGTGGTAGAGTCCCTGCCTAGAATCCCCCAGGGAGGGGCTGGGGGCGTGGCTCAGTGGTAGAGCCCCTGCCTAGAATCCCCCAGGGAGGGGCTGGGGGCGTGGCTCAGTGTCATGGCCTTTGTATGTGTGAGTCTCTGAGTTCACTCCCCAGCACTGAAAACAAAATTAAGTTAAAAAAGACATAGATTTTCCTTGAAGTTGCTGCTATGAAACTTTCCAAGGAAGGACACGCCCCCCTCCGTGGTTGACAGTTCTGTGTCCCATCCTGATTGGTTAATGCTATTCTCATCACACATGCGTAATCTTATTTTGGTGAATGAATGTGTCTGCCAAGCCTAGATTACAAAGGCATAGGAAACCTGGCCTTGATCTCTCCACTTGGGTCTCCATAACTTTCCTCCAGGAGGCATTAAGAGTCCAGGAGGGCCGGGCGGTGGTGGCGCACGCCTTTAATCCCAGCACTTGGGAGGCAGAGGCAGGTGGATTTCTGAGTTCGAGGCCAGCCTGGTCTACAAAGTGAGTTCCAGGACAGCCCGAACTACACAGAAAAACCCTGTCTCGGAAAAAAAAAAAAAAAAAAAAAGACTCCAGGAGGGAAGCCAGACCTGGTGGCAAGGATATATAACCCTCGTCCTCAGGAAACTGAGGAAGGAGGATCAGCCTGGGCTACATAGTGAGTTTCAAATGAGCACATACAGAGACCTTGTCTGAAACAGGGTTGGGGATAGAGTTGGGAAAAGAACAAGTACAGAAGAGCCAAGAGTAAGAACTAAAAGTTGTCTAGCCGGGGGTGGTGGTGCACGCCTGTAATCCCAGCACTCTGGAAGGCAGAGGCAGGCAGATTTCTGAGTTCGAGGCCAGCCTGGTCTACAGAGTGAGTTCCACGACAACCAGGGCTATACAGAGAAACCCTGTCTCGGAAAAAAAACCAAAATCCAAAAAACCAAGAAAAAAAAAGTTGTCTAAAGGGTCGTGACCCCCACACACACACCTATGGGCACATCGCTAGGGGTACAGAGCCCAGGCTTGGGTGACAACCTAGCTGAGGGACTGGACTGTTGGCAACCTAGAACATTTCACTGCTCTAGGACAAGAACTTTGGATTTAGCCCAAGACTCTCATGGTTCTTGCGTCTTCTAGACCTTCGCCAGGTGTCAGGGGAGAAGAGGGTGGCCCTCCTGTAGGTGTGGCAGCCAGAGGCTGCTCCGGAAGTGGCATGGGGAGCCACAGGGACAGTAGGACTGCTACTGGTTCAGTTGGTCCAGTCCCACCCCGCACCAACCCCACTCCAGGTCTACAGTGAGGCCGTAGCTCTACCAGCTCAGGTTAATTTCCTCGGATCCTTTTTTAGACAGCGCCAGTGAGCCTCCGGGCAGAGAAGGGTTATGCAGAACGCACTCCCACGAGTCTGATTTCACGGATGATTGGAGACGTTGTATACACGGGTCCAGTGTGACAGTAATGTCAACACTCTCTGTTGACTCGACCTTCAGGTTCCAGCTTCAGACCATGGACAGAAAACCTGTGAAGCCCAGGAACACAGAGGTGCCGACAGTAGAAGCTGGAGGCAGAGATGGGGACAGAGGCGGGGGCAAGGGCTACGTTGCATAATGTTAAGCGATAGCGTGACTCTGACCAACTGCTCGTGGCTCAGAAACTAAAGGTCCAAGGCTGCCGCCTCAGTCATCGTTATGACTCAGAAGAACTAAGTTAGGTGTTTGAATGATTATATCGGAAAGATACGGAAGGGAGGCGAGCAGTGCTTTCAAGGACATTAATCGTGAGTAAGACGTAAACAGTTCTGGTCTACATAGTGAGTTCTAGGCCAGCCGGGCTTATAGAGCAAGACCTTGGCTCAAACAAACAAGCAAACAAAAGCCCCAGAGACTTACAGCTTAAGAGACAACATCTAAAATATCCATCATGGGAGGTGGGGAGGTGATTCAGTGGATAAGGGTGATTGCCCCCAAACTTGACAACCCAAGTTCAATTCCCGGGACCGATGTGATGGAAGAGATGGTCTTCTCATCTCCACACTTAATCTGGGGTACATTTGTACCAACTCACACACATACCACCACCACCACCACCACCACCAACAACAACAACAACAACAACAACAGCAACAACATCAGAAAGGTATTGAGCTAGTCCCTGGTGACACAGACCTGTCATTCCAGCTACTCAGGAGACTGAGATGGGAAGGGACAAAGGTCTAAAGGCCTGTCTAGGTTACCAAGAGTTCAAGTCCAGCATGAGTCACTTAATAATGAGACCCTGTCCCAGAGGAAACGGTTTTCAAAAAGAGAGCTGGAGATACGTACGGCTCAGGGGTCAGGCTGTGAACCTGCCTAGCAGCTGGAAAGTTCTAGATTCAGTGCTAAAAAAATGAAAAAACTGGCTTAGGGAAAAGCCATTCAAAAGTTGTTTCTATAGAGGTCATTAAGCCTCACGGGGGTGGGGGGGGTGGGGAGGAAAGGGGGCAGGGGAGTTGTCTGATTAACTTGGAAATAAAAACCAGAAGAAATCAGAATTGATCCCATCTGGGGGAGAAGGGTAAGGAAATGCTGGGGAGTTGATCACCCTCAAAGTCATATCTTTTTTTTTTTTTTTTTAAATTAAGAAATACAAAATATGTGCCGGGCATGGTGGCGCACACCTGTAATCCCAGCACTTGGGAGGCAGAGGCAGGCAGATCTCTGAGTTCGAAGCCAGCCTGGTCTACAGAGTGAGTTCCAGGACAGCCAGGACTACACAGAGAAACCCTGTCTCGAAAAACAAAACAAACAAACAAACAAACAAGAAGGTCTATCCTTTTGTTTTTCAAATAACGGAATGGTCCTTACTCATGGAGTTAGAAATAATAAACCAGCAGACCTGGTCCAGAAGACGTTTACTAATCACGTCTTAAACATCTGCTTTTGCTTACAGGGCTCACCCATCTTCTTCTCTGTGTGATGTGGGGAGACACATAGGTAGTTAGTGTTAGGGTTCACACCTGGAACAAATGGCTGGGGGGTCTGCTAAACACGTCAAAGTGGACCTGGCTGACAGGTTTTCCCAGCATCCCTCAGTCCCTACATGTTACAGGATCCTCCCGACTGGCATGCTCACCCACATCCCTGACTCTCTCCCATTTTGTATCTTCTGGCCCTCCTGGTTGCTGTGCCTGGTTCCCCTCCCCCTACACGCCCCAGTTCAGGGTCACATCCACCCTGGACTCTCCCAGATGTCCCTGCCTCTGGCTGTGCTCTCCCACAAATAAATCTCTAACAAACCTTCCCCTCAACCATCCCTAGAAACAGTCATGTTTTCGTTCTTTTCCCCTTCCTTCCTTCCTCCCTCCCTCCCTCCCTCCCTTCCTTTCTTTTTTCATTCAGTCATTCAGTCTAGAGTAGTTTGTACTTCCTTTGCTGGGAACTGCTGGGTTGTGTCTTTTGCTCAGCTATGTTAATTGATCTTGCTTATTTCATTTATTGGTAGGGGATCTTAAATATGAATTCTTTGTTTGTGGTTGCCAGTATCTCCCCCTAATTGGTTGTCTTTGCGACTGTGCTACCTTGCTTTTCCCATACATCAAGTCTTTGTTTGTTTCTTTTGTATCCGTTGTATTTGTTTTGGGTAGTGGGGTGGGGGTGGGGGGGGCTGTACAGTGTCATGGGAAAAGCTCGTGGAGGTCAGAGAACAACTTTTGGCATTTGGTTCTTTCTTCCTACCCTGTGAGTCCTGGAGATCAAACTCAGGTTGTTAGGCTTAGCAAAAAGTACCTTTGCCTGCTAAGCCATCTCTCACCAGCCCTATTTATTTTTCTTCTAGATTAGATCTCATTATGTAATCTAGACTGACCCAAACCACCACTATATATCTATATATGCCCAGCTTCCTTTCTATTGCCTCCTCCACCTTCTTCTTCTTCTCTTCTTCTTCTTCTTCTTCTTCTTCTTCTTCTTCTTCTTCTTCTTCTCCTTCTCCTTCTCCTTCTCCTTCTCCTTCTCCTTCTCCTTCTCCTTCTCCTTCTCCTTCTCCTTCTCCTTCTCCTTCTCCTTCTCCTTCTTTTTCTTGTGAGACAAAGTCTAATACTCCAAAGTGGCCTCCCTCTTGTAGCTAGCGCAGGCTGTATTTAACTCCTGATACTCCTGCCTCTAACTCCCAAGTACTGAGATTACAGGTCTGAGCTGTCTCACACTTAGTTCTTGTTTGATTTTATGGCATTTCTTTTCTCCTCCTCTTCTCCTCTTCCTCCTCTGTCTGAGAGGAGTTTGTCTATATAATCTTGGCTAACTTGAAATTCAGTATATAAACCAAGCTAGACTTAAACTGATAATCCTCCCACCTCTGTCTCAGGAGTGCTGGGATTGTAACCATTCACCACCATGCCTGGCTTTTATGTCATCGTAAAAAGTGTCATTTTGCCCATATAGTATCTGAAAGTGTGTATAAGGTATGTAGCCACTCTACAGGTATTCCCCTGCCCCCAGCCTTTTAATAGCATATTTTTGGAAGGCAAGACAGTGATCAGGACAGTAAATGAAGAAAAGAAATGTCATTGGCCGGGGAGCCCAGGAGAAACTGGAGGCAGCATACAGACCGGAAGCTTCTGGAATCACTCAGGTGAAAGGTGAAGCAAGTGATCAGCCAAGGGTGTGGCTCGGAGGTAGATCATGTTCCCCAGAGAGAGGCGAGAAGCTGGGGACGTGACTCAGAGACAGATTGGCCCTGGGTTCAGTAGCCAGCATTGAAAAAAGAAGGAAAGAAACAATAAAAGAACACAGGCACACGCGCGCGCACACACACACACACACACACACACACAGAGGAGAGACAGACAGACAGACAGACAGACATATATGTCTACTCTAAAAGCAGAAGCAGGAAGTAGAAAGTCTGAGACCTAGTGAAACATATGGGGAAGTGTCCAAAGGGTGTCGAAAGGGTGACACAGAGTATCAGATATGGATTTCTTCTGAAGCAACCTGCTGGGCTGCTGGGAGACTGACTCCTCTGTTGCTCATTCTGCTAATAGGGCTGGGACAGCCCTTCCCTGTCCTCTGTAGACATTACCAAACCTGTTGCTGGG
The DNA here is from genome assembly GCA_964023405.1 of Apodemus agrarius. Lineage (NCBI taxonomy): Eukaryota > Metazoa > Chordata > Mammalia > Rodentia > Muridae > Apodemus > Apodemus agrarius. The sequence continues at coordinate 26,090,436 of OZ030028.1, forward strand.
ATAGAATGAATGTCTGTGTCAGACTGGTTCCTTCCTAGCTGTTGATCTCAGCACTAGGGAGGCAGAGGCAGGTGGATCTCTGAGTTCGAGGCCAGCCTAGTCTCAAGTTTCAGGATAGCCAGGGCTACACAGAGAAACCCTGTCTTGAAAAATCAAAACGGGGGTTGGGGGGTGGTGGTGGGGGTGGTGGTGGTGGTGGTGGAGAGGTGGCTCAGTGGTTTTAAGAGCACTGACTGCTCTTCCAAAGGTCCTGAGTTCAAATCCCAGCAATGACATGGTGGCTGACAACCATCTGTAATGGGATCTAATGCCCTCTTCTGGTATGTCTAAGACAGCGACAGTGTCCTCACATACATAAATAATAATAATAATAATAATAATAATAATAATTCTTTAAAAAGTCAGAGCACTGTCGGGCGGTGGTGTTGCACGCCTGTAATCCCAGCGCTCTGGGAGGCAGAGGCAGGTGGATTTCTGAGTTCGAGGCCAGCCTGGTCTACAGAGTGAGTTCCAGGACAGCCAGGGCTATACAGAGAAACCCTGTCTCAAAAAAAAAAAAAAAAAAAAAAAAAAAAAAAAAAAAAAAACCCAAAAAGAAAAAAAGAAAAAAAAAAGTCAGAGCACCACTTAGCAAGTGCCTTTACTTGCTGAGGCACCTCACAGGCTTGCCCCTGTTTGTTTGTTTTTTTGTTTGTTTGTTTTTTGGTTTGGTTATTTTTTGAAACAGGGTTTCTCTGTATAGCCCTGGCTGTCCTGGAACTCACTCTGTAGACCAGGCTGGCCCCAAACTCAGAGATCTGCCTGCCTCTGCCTCCCAAGTGCTGGGATTACAGGCGTGTGCCACCACCGCCCGGCTCGTCCCTGTTTTTGAACGTGGGGAAAAGGCCAGCTACGACAGAGCATGCCCGTAAGGAGTTCAAGACCAGTCTAGACTGGATGGCTATGTGGCTCCAGTTTGAGCTACAAAAGACTTGATCTTGAAAGGAAAAATAAAGCTATAATATGTGATTGAATGGTTATGTATTAATAAATATGGAGAATGGTTCTGTGAGAACTTGCTCACTGGTCCAAGAGGAATTTGTAATAGTAGAATCTTCTTCTTCTTCTTCTTCTTCTTCTTCTTCTTCTTCTTCTTCTTCTTCTTCTTCTTCTTCTTCTCCTTCTTCTCCTTCTCCTTCTCCTTCTTTCTCCTCCTTCTCCTCTTCTTCCTCCTCCTCCTCCTCCTCCTCCTTCTCCTCCTATTCCTCCTCCTCCTTCTTTTCTTCTTCAGAGACAGAGTCTCACTCTGTATGTAACCTTGATAGACCTAGAGTGCTCCATGTAGATCAGGCTGTCCCTGAACACGGAGGAATCCACCTGTCTCTGCCTCCCCAGGACTGGGCCATAGCAGAACCGTAACAACTTATTTTTATTGTGTTTACATATTTATTTGTGTGTGTGCGCGCGTGCAAGTGGCACGCATGTGCCAGAGGACAATCAAAGGGAATCAGTTCTCGTCTTGTTTGTCTTGGGCATAGAACCAGTCAGGCTGAACATCAAGCCCCTTTACCAGGAGAGCCATCTCGTCGACTCAAGAACGTTTACTAATAATAGTAACAGTCATAAAGATAACTGTTTAAAACAAAGGTTCTGACACCCAGACCTTACGTTCCTGTTACCCTAAACCTCCAGAGGTGGGAATTCTTAACTCCAATACAGCCTATTTTTCTGTTCTTTTAATTTTTTGAGAGTTATAAGTAGCTCAGACTGGCTCAGACTGGTAGTTGAGGCCTGTTCTCCTGTTTGAATCTTCTGAGTGCTGGGATGAGAGGCGTCAAGCACGGCTGCTGGTAGCCAGATTTCCAAACCCTGTTGCCTTCGCCTCTCAGACCCTAGCCACTTCTCTCCCTTAAACAGGTTAGTTTTCAAATCTCAGTGGGGGGGACACCCCCCCCCCCCCCCGGGACCAGCGGAGCCTCTTTCAGTCTCTTTCAGCTGACAAAAGACATGAGATCACAGGTGAGCTGAGGTCAGCAGCAGCAGGACGCCACACGAGGTGGCGCACTGCCACGACCCCTCTTTGACCCAAGAGTTCGGCTGCCAAGGGGAAAGGCAGGGTCACGCAAGCACAAACGTCTGTCACAGCGGTGCAGGCGAGTAGCCAAACCTCTGCGCTAAGCCCAGGAATGGGCGGAGCTTCTTTGAGAAGAGAGGGGGCGTGGCCCAGAAACAGTCTTAGGCCTGGGGGCGGGGCTTCTCTGCGGAGAGAAGAGGGGCGTGGCCTAGAAACTGAGCATCCGAATTGAGCGCCGCCCGGCTGCGAGGCGTGCCTTTTCCGAGGAGAGGATGAGGGGCGTGACCTAGGAACCGAGAGCTGGGCTTAGGGGTGGGGCTCACCAGGGCCGTACCAACAGCAGGGATTTAGAAGGGGAGCAAAAAAGAGAGGGCCTGCCGCAAGAGCGCGCGCGCGGCTCTTGTGGGCGGGGCCTCGGCGGTGTTGGCCACGCCTCACCCCCGCAGCCTCCCGGGCGGTGGTAGCGGCTTAGTGGTGCGGGCTTGCGTCCGGCCCCACTGCCTCAGAGACCTACAGGACCGCGCGCGGTGTGTGATCTGGTCGGTACCGAGGAGCGCAGGGTGAGTGAGGGATGGGGGAACCTCAGGGGAGCTCCGCGATACCGGGTCACCTCTTGTCGCTGCGACTATCCGGTTTGTGACTCCGGGGAGGGTTTTTAGGCCGATCTCCGCGCGACTCACCCGGTGCGGAAGGTGAGACTTCCCACCTCGGCCCTTCTCCTGGGGTGGCGCTTCCCACCACGGCATAACCTGTCGCGGGGCGTATTGAGGGTCGTCCTCCCTATAACTGCCTTCACCCGAGGGTCGGATCTTTGCATCCGCGGGTGGAGAGTCGGTCCTCAGGACTCCTCTCTGGCAACGCGACATTCCCTCTTCAAGCCTCAGTTTCCCTACCTGTGCGACGGGACTTTGGGGCAGCAGATTATGAAGACCATTCACTTTAGAATGTGCTCTAGGAGGGCGAATAGGACCCGGCAACAATCAAGTGGGCTCAGTGGAGGTGTCACCCTGTGTGCATCCCTGGGGCAGTCCCCCTCTCGGGACAGTGCCTGCGACACACCTTTGTCGGGCTCGCTTGAGCAGCAGTGACACCCTGAGCTCTTGGGAGGAACTGGGTGAGAGGTTCTATCTGCTGGGCAGCAGGAGCAGGACATCTTCCAGGTAACTTAACCTGGATTGCCCCCCCCCCCCCATTTTCTTTTCTCAAGACGATTCAGCATTGTGTAAGGTAGTGACCGGGACTGAGGGTTTCAGGGGACATTTCAGTGAAAGTGGTGTTTGCTTGCACTAGACCCATAAAACTTAAGCGGGTCTCTCTGAGCCTGGCCATGCTGCCAGAATAATGAAAACACAAAGGGAGACTCAACTGGTGGGGGTGGCCCTGGGTTCGAGTCTTGCCACCTTGGCGGGACACATAACTTCTTTGAGTCTGCTACCCAACCCTAGGGTTGACTTTTTGTTTTGTTTTGTTTTGTTTTGTTTTGTTTTGTTTTGTGTGTGTGACAGGCTTTGTTGTGGAGCCTAGGCTGGCCTGCACCTTCCTTTGTAGCTCTTGGACTGATTGATTCTCCTGTCTCAGCCTCCTGAGTACAGAAATTATAAGTGTGTGCCACCAGGCCTGACTAGGGTTGTGACATTTTTGAGGACAAGAGATAATCCTGGAGCTGTTCCAGTACGTACGTAGGAGGTTGAAGCAGGAGGATTGCTTGAGTTCAAAATCAGCAAGTTCCTAGTCAGCCAGGGCTGCTTATTGAGACTATCTCAGTAAACCCGAAAAGAGGAAAGAGGCTGGGATCCTGGCTAGTGGTATTGAGAACTGGGCTGGTTTTTGTAAGCCAAGTAAGTGGTTATCTAACCCGGGAGGTTTGTTCTCCCTACACAGGGCATTCGTTCGTGGAGCTGTTTAAAGCTTTGGTTCATTAACCACACATAAACTCTACCCTCACAGGTCCCCTGCGAATGTTGCTCTTTGAATTGGCTGCTAGTGGGGAAATGGCTCAGAAAGCCCAAATACCAAAGCCAGTGGACACAGAAGGGCCCCCTTGGTGTGGTTGTTAGTCCAGTGGCTCCTTTAAAGAGATCTTGCTTTCCTTGGAGAGTGAGTGGCTCTTAACTTTTATACTTTCTGATATGGGGATTGGTTTCACAGAGCACACTGCTCAACCACTATCAAAAAGCGGCCAGAAAGCGGGCCCACACTGGAGAGGATGGAATATTATCTTATTACCCTCACATCTGGCATTTGAGAAAGTAAGAGGTAGGTGTAGACGGCTGAAGATTCCAGAGGTGGACTTCGGTACCTGGAAACCACAGGCTTGATGGTAGCCACGATGCCTCAAGTGAAGACATCCTGATAGTAGGCGTTTATAAACATCCACAGGAGATGTCTGCGGCCTGATAAACCTGAAATTGTAGGCCCATTCATTCTGGGTGGAGGTTTTCTTAACCCCTTGAAAATCAGGATCTGCCTTCATTAGGAAAGCCTCTGTGTACTTAGCAGAGAGACTGTTTGAAAGAACTTCCTGCCAAGAGCAAAAACGTTTACTTACTAAATCCATGGGACATTTCAACATTACAGTATTAACCCTCATTGTTTGGAGACAGGGTCTCAGGTGTCCCAGACTGACATTTAATTCCCAATCCTCCTGCCTCTGCCTGGTGCGGAAGCACTTGACACACCAGGGGAGGCCTGTGGGCCTCAGGTCAGTGAGATGTGACTTTCCTTAGTTTATTTCTTCTTTATTTTCATACTGGTACCTATTGTATAGTGAACATATTCTTTCACAGGCACACTCTGTTCTTTCTTTTCCATTTATCATGTGCTAGCGACTTTACCAACCCACTCAAGATCTCCCGTCAAAAGAAGAAAAACAAAAAGATACACTATCACAGTGTATCTGTACAACAGAGTAGATACCATCTTGTATGTCTTACTACAAATTGTATAATGTTTGTTTCACTTTGTAAGAGAAATAGATAATTTGTATCTTAGAAACAGAAAATACCTTTTCATTGGTTGGTTGTTTTGTTTTGTTTTGTTTTTAACCCCTTGTGGTTTGTTCTGTGACAAGGTCTTGCTAAGTAGCCCCTGCTGGCCCAGAACTACACTTTTAGATCCTAGACTGGCCTCAAACTTGGAGTAATCCTCCTGCCTCAGCCTCCAGTGGGTTGGGTTTACCGGGGTAGGCGCCAGCTTCCTGGTGGCAGCTCCTCATTCACATTTATCTGACACCAGTGCAGAACGGGTCTCTCCTTTCACTCCTGTTGTTGGCAGCTGACAGAGAGCTGGTGTAGAAGCACTGGGTTAAAAGTGGCTTATCTGCTAAGGCCAACCGGGCTCTGATTTCTTCATCCGTGTAAGGTTGGAGAAAGAAACCCTGTTCTGTTCCATTGCTCTCCCAGATCAGCTCAGAAGCTTACTTATTTTTTTATTTTAATTAGTTTTTTTTGTTTGTTCTGGTTTTGTTTTTGTCATTTGTCCTTTCCTCATGAAGCTCAAAGTGACCATGCACTCATCTTGCTATGCATTGGCAGATGGCCTTCAACTCCTGCGCCTTCTGCTTTCGTCTCCCATAGCTTAGGGCTGCCTTGCCTTGCCCTTCCTGTCTTTTTTGTGACTAAGGTCTTGCCTCTAAGTATCAGCCCTCCCGCCCCAGTCATCTTAAGAGTGAGGGCTTCCAGATGTGTATCGCCCTGCCCAGGTAGAAGGTTGCTGTTGATTCTTACTGTCCCTGGCAGGCTTAGGTCCCTGTGGAATGACACTTCAGAGGCCCTCGGGGTGGGTCTGTGTGCGTTTGGGTTCAGCGCCTTGAGAACCTTGCTGGGGGAAGGAAGCAAACAGAAAAAAAACGAATATATATATATATATATATATATATATATACACACACACACACACACACACACACACATACATATATATGAGAAACTATGTCTTGGGGAAAAGATATGTATGTATGTATATATACATACATATAGTGTATACATACATACATGTATATGTACACACATACATTTAGTGTGTGTATACACACACACACACACACACATATATACATACATATAGTGGAGTAAGCCAGGTTTCTCCCTGAGGTGACAGGCGAGAGGGGCTCTGTGGTGCCGAGTATTCGGTGGCCACCTGGAACGGACCGTGAGCAGTGCAGCACGCGGGAGGAGCTATCCTGGGAGGCAGGGAGCTGTGCCAGGCTCCCGGTAGCTAGTGCCCTTTGAATCTCGATGAGTCAGTAGGGACCTTAAGCCCATCAGGTGTACATCCTGGTGTACACCGCCTCTGTCTGGGATGCCTAAGATATGGGTGGCGGGAGGCCAGGGTTGCGTGGTGGGCCTACCTGAACAGATTTTTATGAGTGAGTATGCGTGTGTGTGTGTGTGTGTGTGTGTGTGTGTGTGAGAGAGAGAGAGAGAGAGAGAGAGAGAGAGAGAGAGAGGTCACTCTTTTTTTCCCAAGACAGAGTTTCTCATTGACCTGAAGCTGTCTGATCCGACTGGGGTGGCTGGTCTACAAGCCCCAGGGATCCACCTCTCTCAGCCTCTGTATCGCTGGGATTTTTTTTTAAGTGTATGCCAATAGGCTGGCCTTTTTTTTTTTTTAATGCTAGGTTTTGGAAATTGACACACTTTATCAACCAAGTTATCTCCTTACCCCGTTTCTTCAATTAATTTTTTTTTTTTTTTTTTGAGACAGGGTTTCTCTGTATAGCCCTGGCTGCCCTGGAACTCACTCTGTAGACCAGGCCGGCCTCGAACTCAGAAATCCACCTGCCTCTGCCTCCCAGAGTGCTGGGATTACAGGCGTGCGCCACCACCACCCGGCTCGATTACATTTTTAAAGATTACACTTATTTATGGGGTGGGTGCCTATGCCATGGTATATATGCGGAGATCAGAGGGCAGTTGGAGAGTCCGCTATCCTGCTGCCATGTGGGACCCAGGGGTCAACCTCAGGCCGTCAGTTATGGCGGCAAGTGCCTTCACCCACTGAGCCTTCCCACTTCTCTCTCTGATGCTTTTGTTACAGTCTTGTTTCCTGTAACCCAGGATGGCTTTGAACTCAACATAGTCCTCTGACTTTAGTCTATCAAATGCTAAGAGGCCGGAGGACAGCCTTAGTTCTAGGGCCTGGGGTTCAGGTGCTCATGAGCTTCCTGCCATGGGTTCTGGGAGCCAAGCTTAGGACTCTAGAAGAACAGCAAGTCCCCTTCATTGCTGAGTCTTCTCTCCAGTCCCCAGCAGCCCTGCCTGTTTAGATTCACGTTTCATTCATTCTGAACACAAAAACACAAAAATTATGTATATTCCTAGATAACCCAGTGTTTTATTTTCTGATTTATTATTTATTGTCAATTATTATTGACAGCAACCTCCTTTATTTCACTGAGCAATCTTGCTTGCCTACTTATTTCAGATTTTTTTTAAGATTTATTTATTTTTTATGTATATGAGTACATACATTATCGCTTTCTTCAGACACATCAGAGAGGGCATCAGATCCCATTACAAGGTGGTTGTGAGCCACCTTGTGGTTGCTGGGAATTGAACTCAGGACCTTTGGAAGACCAGTCAATGCTCTTAACCACTGTTTAGATTCATGTTTTAGATTCATATTGACTGGTTAAGACCAGTCAATGCTCTTAACCACTGAGCCATCTCTGCAGCCTGCTTATTTCAGTTTTAAGATATGTCTTAGGTGCAGGGCGGTGGTGGCACACACCTTTAATCCCAGCACTTGGGAGGCAGAGGCAGGTGGATTTCTGAGTTCGAGGCCAGCCTGGTCTACAGAGTGAGTTCCAGGACAGCCAGGACTACACAGAGAAACCCTGTCTCAAAAAGATATGTCTTAGGTAGAGATCAGTCTCAGAATTATCTTTTGATTGACATTCTGGGGGCTGAGACCTTCTGCTCTCCTCTGTATGACATAGTTAAGAGAATTCTCTGTGCTTTCCAGAAGCTCAGCAGTTTCTGACTGGGGATGTAGCTCAGTGGGCAGAGCGCTTCTCTAGCATGCAGGAAGCCCTAGGCTCCATCCCAGTGCTGCAGAAACTAGGCGTAGCGGGGCATGTCCCTACTCCAAGATTCAGGAGGTGGAGGGTAGGCAGATCAGGAGAATATGCTGGGAATCATAGTAAGTTGGAAGCTAGCCTGGGCTAGGTAAGAGCGTGTCTCATAAAAGGAGAGAGGGAAGGAAGGAAGGAAGGAAGGAAGGAAGGAAGGAAGGAAGGAAAAAGAAAGCATGCTTTTAAAGTATAAAGGATAATTAGATATTTCTAATTATCTAATTATTCTAATATGATGCCTTAGCCATGATCTGTTCTGAGAGTGGACAGATGGACAGCCTGTGGTAGAGCAATAATCTGGACGGGTGTGGCTTTTGTTTGCCTGATTGTATAACAAGAAGAAGAATAGACAAGGTGTGCCTTCCAAGGTGGCACGTACGTCATTTTCCTTGCAAGTGAAAGTCACAGGTGGTATTGAGTCATTTGACTTTATGTACCCTGGTCATAGCTTCAGCGTCTGTGGCCCTCGGACCTGCCTAACCCCTTCTCAGAGTCCAGTCTCCACATCATCTCTCCCTGGGACGGTTCATGTTCGTAACACCATGAACTTGGGTGGCTTTGATCTTTCCAGGGTGTATTGTGTACTGGGTCTGTAGAAAGGTTCACAGGACCGGGTAGATACATAGAAACTCTCCGTAACCTTCCCGGCACACAGATGCAATGACTGAGGGTCAGCCGGGGTTGGTTTTCAACACAGCAAACAGACGAAGGCCCTGGGATACACAGATTACATTAGCCAAGGCTCCTCTGTGCCAGGCTCCTCTGGGGTGGGGCTGAGGGAGGTACACATTCCAAGCATCACAGAGGTTTCTGACCTGGGTTTGTGGTCTGGTGAAGAAGGTGGTGTGTTGGCTTTGTTTAAGGGTTCAGTGACTGTTTATAAAACCACAAACTCACTTAGGTCAGTGTGAGGGGGTCCCTTATATAATGCGATCTGAGGCCTGGGCGAGTGGCGTGTGGCTTAATGGAAGACAGTGCCTGTTAAGGTTTTGCTCACTGACATTTCACCTCCCTCCCTCTCCCTCTCCCTCTCCCTCTCTCTCTCTCTCTCTCTCTCTCTCTCTCTCTCTCTTTCTCTCTCCCTCCCTCCCTCCCTCCCTTCTTTTCTTTCTTTCTTTCTTTCTTTCTTTCCTTTTGTTTTGTTTTTGTATTTCGAGACAGGGTTTCTCTGTGTAGCTCTGGCTGTCCTGGAACTCACTCTGTAGACCAGGCTGGCCTCGAACTCAGAAATCCGCCTGCCTCTGCCTCCCAAGTGCTGGGATTAAAGGAGTGCGCCACCACCACCGCCCGACTTTTCTTTCTTTCTTCATTTAGAGAGAGAGAGAGAGAGTCTGTGTGTGTGTGTGTGTGTGTGTGTGTGTGTGTGTGTTTTCATCTGCTATGGCATGTGTATGGACATCAAAGGACAACTTTGTAAAGTTGGTTCTCCGTTATGTAGGTCCTGGGGATTGAACTCAGGTCTTCAGACTTGACAGCAAGCACCTCTCCTCACTGACCTATCTCACTGGCCTTTAACAAATATTTTTGGAGACCGGGGGTTATACCTCGGTACTGGACCGCTTGCCTACTGTGTGAAAGGTCCTGGAGTTTCATCCTCAGTACCATAAAGATAAAAAAAAGTTGTGCAATATGATCTGGAGATCATATTCAACAGCTATAAACTGTCACAACATGATGTAGTGTTCCTGCAGCGGCTCTGCCTCGAGGACAGTTGCTATGGACAAATGTCATCTTGTCTTTTCCCTTTCATTCTGGGTCTTCAGCTCCCGTTAAACCTTGTCTGGTTTTGGTCTTCAAAGTTCTTTCTATGATTGCATGGTCTTTCGGCAGCTGTTGTGCTGGTCCCCAGATTGGCCGTTTTCTTTTTTTAAGTATTTTTATTTGTTGTTAGTGTGTATGCCTGTGTGTTTATGATGATGTTTGTGTGTGAGTGTGTGCCGTAGCGCAGGTACGGAGGCAATAAGACAGCTTTCTGAAGTCAGGTCTTTCTTTCCCCCTTCCCGTGGACCCCAGGGATCGATCTCGCAAGTGCTATGACTCACTGAGCTGGCCCAAGGCCCACCTTTCTATCTTTTTTTTTTTTTTTGAGACAGGGTTTCTCTGTGTAGTCCTGACTGTCCTGGAACTCACTCTGTAGACCAGGCTGGCCTCGAACTCAGAAATCCACCTGCCTCTGCCTCCCAAGTGCTGGGACTACAGGTGTGCGCCACCATGCCCGGCTCCACCTTTCTATCTTTTGAGACAGGATTTTGCCTCCTTCTAGGCTGGCCAGGAATTCCTAATTCTCTGCTTCTCCGCACCCACTTCCCAAGATCTGTCCATGGTACTGTTGCTAGATTGACGCCTCTCCCCCCAACCCCAAAACAGACTTAAAGATTTCATTTTATTTTTATGTGTACCAGTGTTTTGCCTGCATGTATGTATGTGTACCACAATGTGTGCCTGGTTCTGGTGGAGCCAGGAGAGAGTGTCAGATCCCTTGGGACAGGAACTACAGATAGTTGTAAGCTAGCACTTCAGTGCTGAGAACTGAACACTGCCTTCTGGAGGAGCAGTGCATGCTCTTAGCCGCCGAGACATCTCTCTAGCCCCTGCTGGATGGATCTTGAAAACTTTATTTTTTTTGCTTATTTATTTATAGAGATAGGGTCAGGGTCAGGCTCAGGCTAGTCTTAAACTTACTCTGTTGCCAAGGCTGTCCTTGAACCCTTGATCCTCCTGTGTTCACCTTTCGAGTGCTGGGATTACAGGTGTACACCACCACACCTCGCTTGAGTGCTGCATTTTCCTACCCGTTGACCACTTTGCTTAAGAGTTTTTTTTAAACCATTTTTTTTGGGGGGGATTAGGTTTTTCCGAGACAGGGTTTCTCTGTATAGCCCTGGCTGTCCTGGAACTCACTCTGTAGACCAGGTTGGCCTCGAACTCAGAAATCCGCCTGCCTCTGCCTCCCAGAGTGCTGGGATTACAGGCGTGTGCTACCACCGCCCGGCTTTGCTTAAGAATTTTTTTTTTTGTTTTTGTTTTTCGAGACAGGGTTTCTCTGTGTAGCCCTGGCTGTCCTGGAACTCACTCTGTAGACCAGGCTGGCCTCGAACTCAGAAATCCGCCTGCCTCTGCCTCCCAGAGTGCTGGGATTACAGGCGTGTGCTACCACCGCCCGGCTTTGCTTAAGAATTTTTTGTTTTTGTTTTTGTTTTTCGAGACAGGGTTTCTCTGTGTAGCCCTGGCTGTCCTGGAACTCACTCTGTAGACCAGGCTGGCCTCGAACTCAGAAATCCACCTGCCTCTGCCTCCCAAGTGCTGGGATTACAGGTGTGCGCCACCACGCCCGGCTGCTTAAGAATTTTTGTAGGGGCTGGAGACACAGCTCAACGGTTAAGAGCACTGACTGCTCTTCTAAAGGTCCTGAGTTCAAATCCCAGTAACCACATGGTGGCTCACAACCATCCATAATGAGATCTGACTCCCTGTTCTGGTGTGTCTGAAGACTGCTACCGTGTACTTAATATAATACATAAATAAAATCTTTTTAAAAAAAAAAAAGAAATTTTTGTGTAGCCAGAGACAGAAGCAGGTGATCTCTGTGAGTTTGAAGCCAGCCTGGTCTACACATCCGAGTTCCAGGACAGCCTGGGCTGTTACCCAGAGAAACCCTGTCTCCATAACAAAAACAGAAAAAAGAATTTTTGTTTTTGTGTTTGCCAGGAGATATTGGGGTGGGTATGAAACCAGGCAGCAATGTGTGCCGGTACATTCTCTCCTTTTGAGCTCTACCCCAGCCTTGCTCAAGAGTTTAAAACTATCCTCCTCATCTCTTGAGTAAATATTTTTCTTCTTTGTTTATGTTCTATAAAGTAGCAAGTCACAAAAGGAGTGTAGCCAGGCAATGCGGCTCATAACTGTAATCCTAGCCCTCAGGCGGAGGTAGGAGGACTCAAGTCTGAGGCTAGCCTGGGCTACTTAGCAAGCCAGTGTCTCAGAAAATGAAGTACTTTCTACCATGTGTGTTTATGCTGCAGTTGGAATGGAAGGTTGAGTTGAATTATTTCTGTGAGGAAAAGCCGGTGCCAGAGATGATAAGCCCTCCGCTGATATAACTAAGCGGACAGATGAGTGAGTTAATGAATGAACATTGCGTCATTATCCCAAGGTTACTGCCGATCTTTGTCCCGTGTGTTAGCTGACCCCAGATGTCCAATTAAGTTCGTTTTTTTGTTTGTTTGTTTTTGAAGATTGTCATCCTGAGGTACAGTAGCTATGGATTTTTATTTTTTATTTTTTTTGGCTTTTATTTTTGTTTTTCAAGACAGGGTTTCTCTATATAGCCCTGGCTGTCCTGGAACTCATTCAGTAAACCAGACTGGCCTTGAATTTAGGGATTTGCCTGCCTCTGCCTCTGCCTCTGCCTCTGCCTCTGCCTCTGCCTCTGCCTCTGCCTCTGCCTCTGCCTCTGCCTCTGCCTCTGCCTCTGCCTCTGCCTCTGCCTCTGCCTCCCAAGTGCTGGGATTAAAGTCATGCACCACCACCACCCAGTTATTTTTACTTTTTTTGTATTAAAACTTGTGTGTGTGTGTGTGTGTGTGAACACGTGTGAAGGCATCAGATCCCCTGCAGCAGGAGTTAACGTGTTTATGAGCTACGGGATGTAGGCGCTGGGAATTGAACTCAGGTCCTCTGCAGAGCAGCAAGCTCTCTTAAGCACCGAGCAGTCTCTCTGGCCTCTTAGTTCCTTTCCTCAGACCATTTAATAACAATTAGACAGTAGCAAGTATGCAGGAGGCCCATCCTCTCCTGTGCCTCAGCTGGTTTATCCAGTCCCACACGCTCTTTCTAGCAAAGCCAAGAGTTTAGCCCGACCCGGGGCAAGTGGTTGTGCCAGATGGGAGTCAGAGAGAAGTGGTTGGGCTGGAGGGATGGCTCAGTGGTTAGGAGTGCTGGCTGTTCTTCCAGAGGACCCAGGCTCAACTCCCAGCACCCACGTGGCAGCTCCAGAGGATCTGACACCCTCACAGGGGCATGCGTGAAGGCGAAACACCCATGGCCCATGAGAGAGAGAGAGAGAGAGAGAGAGAGAGAGAGAGAGAGAGAGAGAGAGAGAGAGAGCCTGGACTAGAGCCACGGGACCAGAACCATTCACGCAGGGCAGGCAGGCAAGCCTGGTCTCCTGTGGGAGGGACTCCGTGACTGGTCCCCTCCAACTCAGGCAAAGCGTCTCTTCCCACTCCCCACCCCAGATTCCCCAACTGTATCCTTTGCTTGCCACAAGGCCTGGCGTCTTGATTTAAGTCTGGACTCTGTTTCTTGGTAAGTCTCACAAATCCTGACCCGTAAGAGGTGGCTAGAAGCCATTTTTTGGGTAGAAGAGAGGCTCCAGAGGCTGCGTCTGTCCTGGTCACAGGAGACGCACAGCTGTTGTTGATGACACAGTCTGAAGGAGAGTCACCGCTGGAGCCCCTGGCACCGTCGGTAGCCAGCCATCAAGTCACCTTGTCTTCCGCAGCCAATGATAGCTAGGATGGCAGCAGGAGTGTCAGAGTCCCTCAGGGTCCTTGTATCCCCGCCCACCCCCACACACATACATTGCCAGCTAGGGGACCATGGGTAATTTGCTTGGCTAGGTGTTGATCTGCAAAATGAAAGATAATATTTCTTTAAGCAGGGTTGTTATACAAGAGGAAGGACGTGTACAGAGAACTTACTTGGTGTGCCGGTTGATGCACAGTAGGGATAAATGAAGGAACGTCGGTGTATTGAGCGGGCAGGAACACAGTGTGTTTTTGCTCTAGTCGATTTTTCTTCTGCAGTCCTGACTGCTGTTTGTCTGTTTATTTGCAGTGCTAGGGTTTGAACCTAGGGACTCATACATGCCAGGCAAACACTATACCGCTGAGCCACGCCCCCAGCCCCTCCCTGGGGGATTCTAGGCAGGGGCTCTACCACTGAGTTCACTCCCAGTCTCATGGTTTTCTATTTTAAAACTGGGTGTTGGGGCTGGAGAGATGGCTCAGTGGTTAAGAGCATTGACTGCTCTTCCTGAGGTCCTGAGTTCAATTCCCAGCAACCACATGGTGGCTCACAACCATCTGTAATGAGATCTGACACCCTCTTCTGGTGTGTCTGAAGACAGCTACAGTGTATTCATATAAATATAATAAATCTTTTTAAAAAAACAAAACAAGCCGGGCGTGGTGGCGCACGCCTGTAATCCCAGCACTTGGGAGGCAGAGGCAGGCGGATTTCTGAGTTCGAGGCCAGCCTGGTCTACAGAGTGAGTTCCAGGACAGCCCGGGTTACACAGAGAAACCCTGTCTCGAAAAACCAAAAAAAAAAAAAAAAAAAAACCAAAAACCAAAAAAAAAAAAAACTGGGTGTTGGTAAGTGGTCCAGGCAAAACGTTAAGTGTGTAAAACAAGCTGAACTCTCAGCCATCCTCCTGCCGCTGCCTCCCGAGTGCTGAGATTTGAAGTATGTTTATCACCACTCCTGCCACTTAATTCTGCATCTGTATGTGTTTATGTGTATGTGTGCGTGTATGGATATGTATACATGTGCATGTGTGTCAGTATATGTGTGTACATGCATGTTTGCACACAAGTGTGTGTGTGTGTGTGTGAGAGAGAGAGAGAGAGAGAGAGAGAGAAAGAATGTGTGTGTGTGAGTGTGCACATTAGAGGTCAGAGGAAACTTAGTAATTGTTCCTCAGGAGCTGTCTGTCGTGTGTTTCATGTAGTATGTTGCCTGCATTTTCATCTGTATTATCACCTGTGTTCAGTGCCTTTGGATCAGAGCCCTGGATCTGGAGTTACAGACAGTTGTAAGCTGCCGTGTAGACCTGGGAATGGATCCTGTGTTGTCTTCAAGGACAGCAGGTTCTCTTAACCACCTAGCCATATCTCTGGCTTCCTATCTTGGTTGTTGTTGTTGTTGTTGTTGTTGTTGTTGTTGTTTGTCACTTAGTCTCTCATTGGCCTGGGTTAGACTGACTGACCAGTGAACTCCAGACATCCTCCGGCCTATAACTCCTTCTCCAAGTGACCTGGGGACCTCTTTTGGCCTTGAACACCTGAACTCATGTGCACGTAAGCACAAATACATACACACAATTGCACATGCAATACATATTCTTAAGAATAGCTCCTTTAAAGTGGGGTGCACAAGCCGAACCCTCATTACAGGGGTCCTGGGGATGGGACGCAGGTCCTCAGGCTTTCGGTGTAAGCAGTCTACTGACTAAGTCAGCTCCTCAGCCCTAACTCTCTCATCTGAGTCACTGTCACCCTCACAGCCACTTGCAAAATATCACAGCGTTTCTTTCTGTGTCTCACCAAGCTTTCCCAAGGTTCATGTCTTACATAACCACACCGAAATGATCAAGAGCCGGAAGTAGCTTTGGTACAGGGTGATTAATTAAGTCAGACACGCTGGCAGACGTCCTTTGTGAAAGGGCCCGATAGTACATTCTACTTGAAGCCCGGGAGCTGTAAAGATCTGACAGCTGAGCTGTTTTATTTAGCAAAACGGCAGCCTTAGGGGGGCGTGAGAGTGCGTGGGCACGGCTGTGCTTGAGGTAAAAGTCTTGGAGAAAGTAGGCTTTGAGTGCAGGCCAGACCTTGCTGATGCAGGAGGATGCCTTGTTGGAATGGTACCCCCCCCCATGCCACCCTTCAGCTCTAGACTGCAGCTGTGATGGTTGATCTCAACTGTCATCTTGACAGACCAGAATACCTGGGGGGAATGGGCCCCAGGATATGGCTGCGGGGTTGATCTTGATTATGTTAGCCATGTGGGAAGATCCATCTTGACTGTGGGTGAGCCTGTCCCATCAAGAACTGTATAAAATGGAGACAGGGGGTTGGAGCGACGGTTCGGTGGCTTAAGGGTGTTTCCTGCTCTTACAGAGGACCTGGGTTCAGTTCCAGCACCCAACTCAGGCAGCTCACAGCAGCCTGTAACTTGAGCGCCAAGTGATCTCATAGCCTCTCCGGGCTTCGAACACCCAAACTCGTGAGCACATCACCACACACATATATATACATAAGTAAGAATGAAATAAATATATATGTTTTTAAATGCTATTAGGATGGAGAGAGCTGAACTCTAGCGTGCATTCAGTTTGGTTCTGACCATGGGCATACTGTGACCACCTGCATCATGGTGTAGCCCAGGCTGGCCTTGAACCTAAGCTGATTCTTCCAGCCTCAACCTCAGGAGCCTTAAAGATCTACCCTTTGTGGCCTGGAGGGATAGCTCAGTGGTTAGGAACACCGATTGCGCTTCCAGAGGTCCTGAGTTCAATTCCCAGCAACCACATGGTGGCTCACAACCATCTGTGATGGGTTCTGATGCCCTCTTCTGGTGTGTCTGAGGGTGTATTCACATACATTAAAAAAAAAAAACTTTTTGTTTGTTTGTTTGTTTTTTAAAATTTATTTATTATTAGATGTATGTGTGTCTGGGTGGTACTGTTCGCGGTGTATTTGCATGTCTCTGAGTATGTGTGTATGGGTATGTGTCTTATGTATGTATTTATGTATGTATGTCTACACATATGTGTGCTCCTCTGTGTGTATGTATGTATGTCTGTGCATGTCTATGTATGTGTCTTTATCCCTGTGTCTCTGTGCATATGTGTGTCCGTCTGCCTGTGTGTGTGTGCGAGAGAGAGAGAGAGAGAGAGAGAGAGAGAGAGAGAGAGAGAGAGAAGGTTGATGCTGGGGATGGATCCCAGGGCCTCACACAGTATTCAATCCCTGGGTTCATTTTCTACATAAATTCCAAGGCATTTTCTCCCATAGGCACTGCGCAGCCGAGACCACTGTGAGGAGTTATCAGGTCGGACCCCCCTCACATTTCCCCTGTCCTTTCTTTCCCAGCTGAGGTCTGCTCTCCAGTCTGAGATCACATAGTAGACCTAGTTCACAGCTCCCCCCCCTTGATCTGGAGTCCTTTTGTCTCTCGTGACACTGACATTTTCCAGAAAGTAGGGCCGTGGCTCCATAGTCAGTTTGGATTCGTTTGGTGTTTTTTCATGGTGAGATTCCCCGTAGACATGCCAGTACTGGGCCTGTCAGTCACCAGTCATTAGTTTAGTGCTAGCCACGTGATCTGCTGTGAAATTCAGGTTTTCCCGTTGTGTTTGCTTTCCGAGACAGGGTCTCACTCTAGCTGTGACTGTCCTGGAACTCACTCTGTAGACCAGGTTGGCCTCGAACTCAGAAATCCGCCTGCCTCTGCCTCCCAAGTGCTGGGATTACAGGCGTGCGCCACCACCGCCCGGCCTTGGACAGTCTTTCTAAGGGAGTCTGTAGTTTATAGTGCTGCATAATATTCCATTGTTTTTATGGAAAGTATCCGAGTCCAGGGCGAGCCCTGCCTGGAATACCAGAGTTGAACAGGCCATGTTCAACTGATGAGTAGGGAATCATCTTCCAAACAGAGGGTTACCTCATCCAAGGGACTGGGGATTCCCAACCCCTTTTTCTTCCGTGGGAAAATAACTTTAGAGCTGGGCAGGATGGCCCACAAGTTCCCAGCACTTGAGAGGTACAGGCCAAAAGATGAGGTGTGGCTCGGGGGAAGCGCATGCGCCCAGAAGTCATCAGCGAAGGGCTGGGCTCGCGGCTCGGCTGCCTCGCGGCTCGGCTGCCAAGAGCGCTTGCCTCCTTTTCCACAGGCACCCAGAATTGGTTTGTTTATATTTGACATTTATTTATTTAATTTATTTACTTATCTTGTTTATCTTGTGTGTATAGACGAGTGTGGGTGTGCGTGTGCCACAGCCTGCGTGTGAGCACAGCCAGGAGTGTGTTCTCTCCTTCCGCCCTGTGCCCCAGCACTTAGAGCGTCAGGCTGGGTGGGAAGTGTCCTCACCCACTGAGCCATCTCACCAGCCACCAGTTTCTGAGGAGACTCTCTAGCTAGGCATGGGGGCGCACGCCCTTAGGCCCAGCACTCAGAAGGCAGGTAGGTGGGCCTCTGTGAGTTTAAGGCCAGCCTGGTCTATCCAGCAAGTTCCAGGGTTCCAAAGACAGATCCTGTCTCAAAAAATCCAAAACACAAAACAAGCCACCATAGTGACTAAGTGTGTCAGCCTTTGGTCAGGGTTTGTGTCTACATGTGTATATATTCTGTGCTGTTTGTATATAATGGAAGAGGTAAATTCTGCAGAGAGAAGTACTCCACACAGGGTGAGATTCTGGCTGGAGAGCTTATCCTTGAACCTGTAACCTTGTTTTGGTTTTTTCAAGACAGGGATTTTTCTGTATAGCCCTGGCCGTCCTGGAACTCACTTTGCAGTCCAGGCTGGCCTCGAACTCAGGGGCCTGCCTGCCTCTGCCCACTGAGTGCTGGGATTAAAGGTGTGCATGACCACCGCCCGGTAACCTTTTTTTTTTTTTTCCATGAGAATGTTTTATGTGAGGCTAGAGACGGCTTGTGGGAATGGGATTTTTCCTCCCATCATGTGGAACCCTGAGATTCTTAGCGCATCAGACCTGCTGGTACCCTTTGTACCCTTTCCCACTGAGCCCTCATGCAGGCTGGAATCTGTAACTCTTGATCGGAGGGAGGGGGACGTGACTTCAAGGGGCTGAACTGCTTGTGGAGGCTGGAATGCCGCTTGGCAGAAGGAGTGGGTGCTGGGGCCGGAAGGCCTGCAAGGCTGGGATTCCTTCCCTTTGCTGGAAAGGAGCAGGCCTTTGGTCCGCGGAGACCTGGCGGCCTGTGAGTCCTGGTCCAGCACTCAGGAGGCCAGCAGCGCGCGCAGGCAGGACATGTTCATTTACTTCTCCGCAGCCTGTTAGAGCAGGATGCCTGCTTCTGAGCACAGCACAGGATGTTCTTGTGGCTGCTGGTGTGTGTGTGTGTGTGTGTGTGTGTGTGTGTGTGTGTGTGTGCGCGCTCTCTCGAATGCCCAAGGAAGCCAAAAGAGAGACTCAGATCTGGAGCTGGAATTACAGGCATTTGCCAACTGTTTGACATGGGTGCTGAGAACCTATCCCGGGTCCTCTGGAAGAACAGGAAGTGTTAACCACTGAGCCATCTCTCCAGCCCTTGTGCTCTGCTCTTTGATACAGGATCGCACAGGCCTGCTCTCCCTGACCCGGCTGGCTGGGAGGCCAGAGAGCCCCAGTGACTTGCCTGTCTCTGTTCTCTGGTGCTGGGATTACAAGTGCATACACCGCCTGGCGGTGGTGGCGCACGCCTGTAATCCCAGCACTTGGGAGGCAGAGGCAGGTGGATCTCTGAGTTCGAGGCCAGCCTGGTCTACAGAGTGAGTTCCAGGACAGCCAGGGCTACACAGAGAAACCCTGTCTCGAAAAACCAAAAACAAACAAACAAACAAAACAAAACAAAACCAAAAACAAACAAACAAACAAAAACAAGTGCATACACCAGGCTGAATACTATTCATTTGTTTTGTTTTGAGACAAGGTCTCTCTTTGTAGCCCTGGCTGGCCTGGGATTCACGATGTAGACCAGGTCGGCCTCAAACTCCCAGATCTCCTCCTGTCTCCCCCAACCCTGAGTTCTGGTATTTCAGGCTTGCATCCCAGGTAGGGCTTATGCAGTGAGGAGGGAACCAAGCGCTCCTGTGTCCTGGGCAAGTGCTTAGCCACCACCGGCCCTAGCCCAAGCCCATCATCCCCCGAGCTTGCTAACCGCGTCTGCACATGGGGAAGCCTTCCTGCTAAGTCATGCTTTCACTGGTGCCGCCCGCCAGGGCCACCTTCCTCTTCTGCAGCAGTGGCTCAGCCACGTGCCAGTCAGAGGTTTCCAAATTAAGCCCTGTTATGTGGGGGAAAGGCCATCACCCAAGGGCCTTGTACCCTTGGCTAAGAAAGGTACTCTGGGACACTGAAGTCAAGGCCAGGCGGGATTGGCACCGGGACCGTGGATATTCGCCTTCCGGGAGAAGGCTTCTCATCAGGCCACAGCTCACCCAGTTCTGTTTCCTCGGGGCCCTGGGTCTGGCCTTGGGCCATTGTCAAAGCTCAGGTCTTAATGCACCTCCCCAGAACACTGCCTCTTGCTCCTTAGTGCATTCTCACTGAACGCCCAACAAGTTTATGCTTTCAGTTGTCAGAAGAAAAAAAAAATTACATTAGCCCTGCCTAGCCTGGAACTTGCTATGTAGTCTAGGTTGTCCTGGAACTCAGATCTGCCTGTTTGCTGTACACCACCAAACCCAACCTAGATTGTAGTCTTGGAATTCGCCCATTATGTATTTCGGGCGATCAGTCGCTTCCAAAGAGACATTATATGGAAGGCATCGAGGGGATTTTCTCACGCGGGACCCGGACTCTCACAGTGAGCGGCTGGAGGCAGGCCTGACTGAGGCCTGGGGTCCCATCCTGGCAGAGCCAGGGCGTCTTCTGTGTGCTGGTGTCGAGGTGTGAGGAGCATGGCCGAGCTATGGTTTGAGCCCAGAAAATATAGGCAGTTTTTTTTCTTTGTTGTTTTTTAATTTTGTTTTATATGGAATGGAGATCTCATTTACAGGTTTACTCTTGACCATCTAGAAACTATAGTAAAACAGCGTGGCATTCCTTACAATTTATACCAGACTGTTTAATTGACTCTAATGCAGCATGACCCTCACAGATAATTTTAGGTTAGTCTTGTTAAGAAGAAAAATCAAGGCCAGGTATGGTAGTGCACATTTTTAATCTCAGCACTTGAGGAGTAGAAGCAGTAGGATCTCTCGGTGAGTTCAAGGCCAGCCTGGTCTACAGAGCAAGTTCCAGGACAGCCAGGGTTATACAGAGAAACCCTGTCTTAGAAAGAAAATAAATAAAAAAAAAAGAATTTTAAAAAGGAAGAAAAGAAAATCAAGTTCACAGCAAAAACTACCTAAACTTGTGACATGCGGTGTTTAATAAAATTGTTAAAGTTAGTCTTTGTTCACAGAAATTTCCATCTAGACACACAGCACAGAATGATTATGCCAGTGCTGGGCACACGGGTAGAGTGCTCGCCAAGCATGCGGGAGGCGCTGGGCTTACTACCCGGCGCCACAGACATCTCATACCTACCATCCCAGCGCCCAGAAGGTGGAGGCAGGAAGGTCAGAAGTTCAAGGCCAGCCTGGGCTACATGGCCTATCTTTTAACAAGAAAAAAAAAGTCAGTTAAACTTGATCCCTGCCAGCTGGGCATGGTGGTGTACGCCTGTAATCCCAGCACTTGGGAGGCAGAGGCAGGTGGATTTCTGAGTTCGAGGTCAGCCTGGTCTATAGAGTGAGTTCCAGGACAGCCAGGACTACACAGAGAAACCCTGTCTCAGAGAAAAAAAAAAACAAACAACTTGATCCCTGCCTCGCTTTGAAGCGCTGCTGAGAGGGACGGACGGGCTGGCTCTTTGGCTCCTGGCTCTGAAAATCTGTAGACCCCAGAGCCGTGAAGTGTCGGGCCTGTGAAGTGCAGGGTTGGCATTCATGACTGTGACCTCCCAGTTTAAATACTCTCAGCCCAGCAGTGCTTGCGCACAGTGAGGCGGTGATAATCACGGCCTTTGAAAATTTGTCTAAGGCAGTGGTTCTGAACCTTGCTAATGAGATGACCCTTTAATACAGTTCCCCTATATTACGGTGACCCTCCCCAGCCGTGCCGTACCATTATTTTCATTGCTACATTCTGACTGTGGTTTTGCTACTGCTATGAGCTGTAATGTAAATATCCAACACACAGAAGACCTGCTATGCAACCCCTGTGAATGGATCGTTCAACCCCCCCCAACACACACACACACACACACACACACACACACACACACAAGGGGTCTCGACCCACAGGTTGAGAACCACTGGTCTAAGGCTTCCCTTGCTCCAACTCCCCGCCCTATGGTTGGCTTTTAAACCATGGTATAACAGCTCTTAGCAGAGCTCACCTCAGCTAGTATTAAGCTACTGTTTTGTAGGTAGCTGTGCTGGTCAGTTTTTGTCAATTAGACACAAACTGGAGTCACCCAGGAAGAGGGAAGGACCCTCAATTGAGGAATTACTTCTATCAGCTTGCCTGTGGGCAAATCCGTGGAGCCTTTCTTTCCTTCCTTCCTTCCTTCCTTCCTTCCTTCCTTCCTTCCTTCCTTCCTTCCTTAAATAAATGATTGGTGTTGGTATAAGAAATCAGGCTGGGCTGTTGGGTGATGGTGGTGCATGTCTTCAGTCCCAGTCCTCGGGAGGCAGAGGCAGGCGATCTCTGAGTTATCTCTGAGTTTCGAGTGTCTCGGAAAAAACAAACCAAAGGCTCCTGCTGAGCCCTCTGGCCAGCAGCCCTCCTCTGTGATTTCTGCCTCTGCTCCTGCCCGGCAGTACCAGGACGCCAGAGGATGCCCGTGGCGAGCAGCTGAGGGAGGAGTCGTGATCCCCCAAGCTAAGGTTTTCCGCCCGGTAGGGAGACTGAACTCTCTACCAGAGCATCACGTTGGCACCTTCCCTTCTCCAAGCCCCAGCAGGTGACGGAAGAGGCCTGCTGCAAGAGAAGAATCAAATAAAACCCAGGGTCTCACCACGTAAGATTCCGAGCACCCAGGGTCCACCCGGGATGCAGAGGCCAGAGGCTAGGAGGTCAAGGTAGTCAACAGCCACATAGTGATTTTGAGGCCAGCCTGGGTTGCACGAGATCCTGTTTTTACTTATTTAATTTGTTTTTTTATTTGTTTGGTGTTTTGAGACAGGGTCTCTCTGTGTAGCCCTGGCTGGCTGGGTGGAAGCTTGCTGTATAGGCCACACTGGCCTTGAAATCAGAGATCTCTCTACCTCTGTCTCTCGCAAGTTCTGGGATTAAAGGCTGCACCACCATGCCTGACTTGAGACCTTGTTTGTTTGTTTGTTTGTTTGTGTTTGTTTGTTTGTTTGTTGAATCCAGAATATAATTTTTAAAAATCATATCCAAGAACCAGGAAAGGCCTCCTTGAACGAGTAAAGGCTATAGGAAGATGACAGCAGCACAGAGACGCGAGCCAAACAGAGGTAGAACTGGTGACAGAGACAGAGGAAGCCAGCCGTGTTATAGCGCACTTGGGAGACCAGCCTCAGCTACGTACTGAGTTTGAGGGCAGCCTGGGCTACAAGGAAACCTTCAAAGAGCAAAGGACTAGGGTTGACAGTTGCCGAGCAGCCCAGGACCTTTCCATATTTGGCTCTGATACATAGTCCCTTCTGCTGCTGTGTTGAAGAACTCCAAACAAGAAAGCTCAGGGGAGGATGGGGGTTCCTTCCGCCTTACACCTCACAGCCCACCACCGACAGAAGTCAGGGCAAGAACTCAGGCCGGAAGCTGAAGCCGAAACTGTGGAAGAACGCTGCTCCCTGGCTTGATTCTCTGCTTGTGCTTAGCTAGCTTTATCAGATACCCTAGGACCGACTGCCGAGGGAATGGTGCCGCCCACGGTGGGCTGGGCTAGGCTCTCCTATGAGGGAATGGTGCCGCCCACGGTGGGCTGGGCTCGGCTCTCCTACATCAATTAGCAATCAAGATTGGTTCCCACAGGTGTACCCACAGGCCAATCTGGTCTAGTGAAGACTTTCTTCTCAGATGAATGTAGGGCTAGGTCAGGGTGACAAAGCTGGGTTTTTCCGTCCCCAACACTGGGGCTCAGAGAGAAGGCTGAATATATCATTAATGGGCTTGAAGACAGAACTGTATAGACTCTCCAGTCTGAGCTAAAGGAGAACTGGATTTACGTTGAAAGCGGGGACACCCCCCCCCCCCAGGCTTGTGAGAGAATAAGTCATGAAGGGGACTGGAGAGAGGGCTCACTGGTGAAGTGCTTGTACTCACCTCAGCCTGTAACATCAGCTCCAGGGGAATCCTACACTAGCTTCTGGCCTGGCACATATCCATTGCAGGTACATATGCATATACATAAATTAAAAAAAAAAATAGAATTTAATCCAGAAGCAGAAGAGAGAGGTTAGGGCTGGGGGAAAAAAAAGTTATGGAAGTCATGGCTAAAACATCCTCAAAATGGCAAAAGACAAAAACTGACAGATTCAAAAAGCCTCAAGAATGGATTCAAAAAGCCACCTTCCCCCAGGGAACACCCAGAGAAATGCACAGCAGCAGCAGCACATCAAGGACCCCCCACCCCCACCCCCATACCGACAGCACATGGTTCAGATGCCAGGCTTTCTGGATAACCTGGCCAGGGCTACCTACGGGCACGCTGCCTTAGAGAACAGTTTCCCTAAGCGTCGTCGGCAGGGGAGCTGTTCATTACGCAATACTATGATTTGTTTCCTTGAAGGTTTCCGTCCTCTGGAAGCCTCTAGACCCAGGCAGAGTTTTGTGAGCCCGCACAGGCCCTCTTTCCTCCCTGAAGGTTCAACATGGACACCAATTCCCCCTGCTCCAGGCGTCTGTGAGGCGAACTGTTACTGAGGTATTTAATAGTGACCGCTACTCTGCACCATGTGGAACCGGACGGAAGGGCTAGCCTCTTCCCCTCTGCTGTTCTTGCGCAAGTGACTGACTCATCCTGTGCTGAGTGCTGGTTCCTCCTCAGTTTAATATGCTGACCAGAAGTTGCAAAAATATTCTCTGGAGGATGACCTTGCTTACAACCTTACTCCAGTGTTGTAAACAATCTCCTGGAGAAAGAGAGAGCCTTTCCATTACTTCAAAGACAAAAACAAAACAAAAAACAAACAAACAAACAAAACCCCATCTTTTTTTTTTTTTGTTTTTTTGAGACAGGGTTTCTCTGTGTAGCCCTGGCTGTCCTGGAACTCACTCTGTAGACCAGGCTGGCCTCGAACTCAGAAATCCGCCTGCCTCTGCCTCCCAAGTGCTGGAATTACAGGCGTGGGCCACCACAGCCCGGCTCAAAACCCCATCTTTTAATCCCAGCTCTTGAGAGCCAGAGGCTGATGGATCTCTGTGAGTTTGAGGCTAGCCTGGCCTACAGTAAGTTCCAGAGCAGCCTAAAGGAAGACTCTGTCTCAAAACAACAACAAAAATGTTAAGTTCCTTTTTGTGCGTACCAGTCTGTTTGTGTGAGGGTGCAGATCTGGAGATCAGAGGACAGCCTGCAGGAACCAAGACTCTTCTATCACCTGGGCCTGGGGATCAATCTCAGGTCTCTTAAGATGGGCAGCAATCGTCTTTACTTACCGAGCTGTGTCAATAGCCTCAACCCTAGAACACCCAGTAATCAGGCCGTCCACCTTGCACTCGAGAGCCCTTGTTTCTTCCTTGCCAGGTGAAGCCATCACACCTGGGTCTCTCGATATTTTAAGGTCGGCTGACTCACAGCCATGGCCTAGAGCTTCAGGGACGGTGTGAAGCCATCACACCTGGGTCTCTGAATATTTTCTGAGGTCGGCTGACTCACAAACATGGGACCTACGGTTCAGGGTTAGCGATGGCTTGAACACTAATCCTCCGCCGTCCACCAGCGGGCCAGGTTCCACCAACCTCGTGAGGCAGAGGAGCAGCAGCAGCTCAGCTCCCGGACACGGCCGAGCAAGGTGGGCAAGCCTGATTCCTGGCTGATTTCCGCTAGTGGATGCTGGTTGAACCAGCTCGGTGACTCTGCGGGCCTGCCGAGCCTGGCTACTTCTCTTGGCGTTCAGAGTCGAGACCACAGATTCCTGGCCAGCCGAGGAAATGAAGGGGGGGACAAAGAGAAGTGTTAGACAAGAAGATGGGCTTTTTTGAGTGAGTGAGGGTTCCCATGTAGCCCAGGCTGGCCTTGAACTCACTATGCAGCCGAGGAGGAGGTCTTTGAACTGCAGGTCCTTCGGCAGCTACCTGCTGGGATGAGAGGTGTCCCTCTGCGTGGCTCCTGTGTCGAGGGGACATGGTGACAGGAGGGCATGACGGGGGCTCGGGGCAGCTGGTCACGCTCTGTCCACTGTCAGGCGGGAGAGAGGTGAGTGCTGGCACTCTGCCACTCCCCCCACCCCCTCCATTGGCTCAGCCCAGACCCCAGCTCGTTGTCCAATAGTAGTGCCCATATCTGCGGCATCTTCCCACCTCAGCTAACCTTATCCAGAAGCTTCCTCGCAGCCCAGAGGCTTGTTTCCATGGTGATTCTGAATCCTGCTAAGGTGGCACGTGGTATTTGGTCACTCCGGACGTGGTGGCACACATCTGTAACCCCACCCCCAGCACTCGGGGGGACTCAGGTGGGAGGACCTCACCTTTGGAGTTAGCCTGGGCTACATCGTTAAAAAGTAAAAATGAAAAAAAAGCAAAAGGACCCATGTATAGGGAGTGGTCCGACCACCCGAAGCCCCTTGCAGTGGGCCTACATGTGGTTTGGAGGAGAACAGGCACATCAGTACCCCTGTGCCCCAACACTCTGCTACTGGAGGAACCGCTCACAAGGGAGCACGGTTTGAGTTGTGTGGTCAGCCTTGTGACTTGGCTTTGTGAGACTCTGTCTGCTTTCCTCGAAAGCTGGAGGGCCCGGGCCACCCAGTAAGACAAGGAGTCGGTATCGCCTGCTGGCTCTCAGAGAGATACAAGCACCTGCTTTTTTCTGTGACAGCATATCAGTCCCAAGCAGACCCCAGCTGGCTGCAGTTGACTTTGAATGTCTGTTTCATCCCACTTCTGCGAGACAGACTCTTCTAGAAGCGGGTCCTACACGCCTCCTGGTCTCATTTTGTGAACATTCGACAGCAGGTGCGTGGGCTTATCAAAGGCGAAGATAAGCTTGGACAGACACAGTCGGCACTGGTATGGAGTGTGATTGAAATGTTTAATATGGAATTCTTGAGGACAGGAGAGTTAAATTTGTCCTTTAAGTGTCAGATATCAAAAAAGATAAAGGGCGGGGGTCTGGGCCAGCAGTATAGTAGAACCCCCTTCCAGAGGCCGGGAGCTTTGCTCAGTTGTGGAGGGCCTGCCTCGGACTCCCAGGGATGGGCTGGGGCCGTGGCTCAGTGGTAGAGCACTTACCTGCCACATGGGAAGCCCTGGGTTTTATTCCCGGCACCACCCCATAGGACAGGTGAGGATACGTTGAGGTGAGAGCCAGCTCTGAGGAACGCATTTGTCTCAAATCAGGAAGCTCTCTGTAGACTGTCGCTGTAGACTGTAAGGACAGATAGCCCAGATTGAGGAAGCTGACAGGAAGCCACCTCAGCTGGCCTGGATTGCTGAGATATGACTCAGGCCTTTCTGACCGAGTTGTGACTGGAGCTGCGCACTCGGTCACAGGACTGTGGGGAAACAGAAGGGATTGCCTGCTCGGGGTTCTGGACCTCATGCTGTTGTGACCCCGATCAGATTTACCCACCTGCCAGGTTTCTGTGCCGAATAGGCCAACGGAGCACCCCCCCAAGACCACGTCGGGTTCAGTGTCTTCCCCAGGACTGAGACTTGAGGAGAGAGATTTTTTTACTTATAATCGTGGCTTGTTACAGCACGAGGGTGGGGGCTGAAGCCTGGAGGGCAGGGTGCGGGAAAAGCCGGGGCAGCATTTCCAGTTGAGGGGGGCGGCATCACGTGGATGGCATTTCATTCCCTTGGCAATGATGGATGACTTCCTGTATGAAGCAGAGGTGGCCCCTGCTTTAACAATGACGTGAAACGTCAGCGAGTTAGTATCCCGTAGGCTTTGCAGGGGGATGGCTGTCCAACAGACCGTGGAAATGTGCCGAGCTCCCGTCGTGAAGCCAAGATATCACAGTGTTTGCTGGGGTAGTTGTATTAAATACTGTGCATGTGCATGTGTGCGCTCGTGCGTGTGTGTACACATCAGGGAACAGCCTTACGCAGTGTTCCACAGGAGAGCCAACCACGGACCCTCGTTAGCCAGGAGCTCACCGATTAGGCCAGGTAACCATCCAGCAAGCCCCAGGAAGCCTCGGCCTTCTGCTTCCCCAGCACTGGGATTACTGCTGTACCTGGCTTTACAGCTTTGTGTGTGTGTGTGTGTGTGTGTGTGTGTGTGTGTGTGTGTGTGTGTAGGTCAGAAAACAACTTTCAGGAGTCCATTCTGCCTCCACTGTGGGTCCCAGGCATGGAATTCAGGTCACTGTGTCTAGACCTGCCGGGCCACCTCACCAACCATAGCCAGCTTTGGTTTGTTTTTTTTTTAAATACGGGCTCCGGGGTTTGAACCCAGTTCCTCACACTTGCAAGGCAAACACTTGGTCCCACCAACCCCTTACATATACTTTTAAGTCGTCGACATTTTCAGTTTATGATGGAAGTCTCGGGACCTGTCCCCAGCACCAGCTGAGCATCACCTGTAAATGTCCCCAGAGCCTTGGCACTGAGGACGTTGTGGGAACCAGGCTTGCGGGTCTGGAAGCTTAGACTGTGTCGCCAGGACCTATGGATGTCAAACAGCTCAGGGTTTCCCAGTGCCGGGGCCAAGCTGTGTGTGCACCGCGAGGCCCGTGCTAGTTGGACCTGTTCGTGAGGCCCAGGGTCTCCGGTTAATGCGCTCTAATCAGCCAGAAGCCCCAGGGCCAGTTGCAAAGACTTAGGACCACGACCCATTCAGACAACTCGAGAGCCCAGCCTTTGGGGCAAAGTCTCTGTCTCTCTACTGGGGTCTTAACTGTGTCTGTGTCTTTGTGGGCTTGTGTGTGGGCTCTCTGCAAACACCAGAGCCATAAGAGTGTTAACCCAGGAGAAGCAAGAGGGAGATTTGACTCAGTACCACTCAGTAGGCAGGCTTGGTTCAAATTTTAGGCAGTTTTCTTTTAGGCATATTTAAGCACAGTATAATTTGGGAAGGAGTTTCTTGATGATAATTAACTCAGTCCCGTGTGTACAGCAAAGCTTAAGCCGTAATTACATCAGAATTCTTGTAAGGTACAAGTGACATCTTCCGTAAAGATCGGTTCTACAGACCAACTGAGAAAGCAGGCTCTAGGTGAACAGTGCTCACGATAAGGCTCTCCAGAGGATGGCCTGTAGATTGACGGAGATAAACCCAAGAGTCTGGGGGAGCTGTTGTGGCCTGTCTATACGCGTAGCACAGAGGTCACAGGCCCTTAACCACATCCGTTCCTAGCCTGCTGGGCAGAAAACAGGCTATATCCCTTTGAAGAGACAGCATGTGTGTTTAACTTCCTGCTTTCCTCAGTGTTTAATGGTGAGCACAAGATGGTGAGATGCTCAGAGACATGGAGCCCATGGGTTCTGTTGTCATCATTGCCTAAAGGGCTCACCCTACCCTCGACAGAGCCACCGCCATCAGGGTAGTTCGCGGTTGGCTCTTTCCTAGGCTGCAGCTGCCTGGACTGAAGCCTTGCTCAGTCCCTCTGAAGAGGGTCCGCGAGGCCCTCCCTCTGAAGAGTTCACCTCTGCCGGCCTCAGGGGACACTCTGCTCCTCCTCACTGACGTCTCCTGCTTCTCTCCTGACAGTTGTGTCACCGACATGGGGGACTCTCACAAAGACGCCAGCGCCACCGTGCCTGAGGCAGCAGCTGAAGAAGTGTCTCTGTTCAGCACGACGGACATGGTTCTGTTCTCGCTCATCGTGGGGGTCCTGACCTACTGGTTCATCTTTAGGAAGAAGAAAGAAGAGGTACCAGAGTTCAGCAAGATCCAAACAACGTGAGTGGCGCCCCTCAGAGAGCCGCTGGTTGTCCCTTTCACTGGGCACCCTGGGCACCCCTTCTTCCCGTCCTGTTCTCCAAGGCGGGGCCGCAGGCTATAAGGAGCCAGCATCCTGGGGATTTGGGGCTTACGTTTGGGGTGTGACCCTACTATGCTTTCGAGTCTTCTTTAATAATCAGACACACGCCACCCATATACATATGGAAAACAAAACAGAACTGGATTCCGTCTTTCCTGTTCCATCAGTGATTTCCAGCAGTGGCTCCTAAGGTCTTTTCCCTCTATGTCCCACACCCTCTCAGGGTCTGTGGCTGTGACTGAGGTAGACTCTGGCTTCCTTGAGTTTATGATTTCTTTGCTGGGCCAGTCTGGCGAGACGTTGAATCTTATTCTCATTCTCTCTCTTCTCTCTTCTCTCTTCTCTCTTCTCTCTTCTCTCTTCTCTCTTCTCTCTTCTCTCTTCTCTCTTCTCTCTCTCTCTCTCTCTCTCTCTCTCTCTCTCTCTCTCTCTCTCTGTTTCTTGGTCCACCTAGTGGCCCTGAGCACCACTCTCTCTGTGAGCACTTGCTGAGTTCATGGTGTGAATTTACCCTCTGGGCCTGAGTTCCTTTTGCTGTTGAATACGTCAGCGTCAGAGTATAGTTTGGACCAAGAACCCTCAGGACCACTGAGATGGCGGAACGAGAGACACTGAGGCCTGCAGTCCCAGCAATTAAGTGGAGGCAGGAGGAGGATCAGGAGTTCAAGGTCATCCTAAGCTGTGTGCTCGACTAGCTGACTCTGTACCTTACAGAGACAGGGACAGAGAGAGAGGGGGAGAGAGAGAGAGAGAGAGAGAGAGAGAGAGAGAGAGAGAGAGAGAAAGCGAGAGCGAGAGAGTGAGCTGGGACCATGGAGGTAAATGCCTTTAATCCCAGCATTCAGGAGGCAGGGGCAGGGAGATCTCTGAATTCAAAGCCAGCCTGGGCTACTGAGTGAGTTCAAGGATAGCCAGGGCTACACAGAGAAACCCTGTCTCAGGGAGAGTGTTGGGAGTAATTTGTAGCTGGGGATTCATAAAATGCGTTCCTGTGCCTGCTGCCTCTTCTCTGTCCCCTTAGGCAGTGACAGGCCCAGGTGGCTAGAAACTGGCCAAGCTGGATCAAGGGACACATTCCGGGGCCTCCCCCTGCATAGCAGCCTGGACCCTGTCCTACAGGTTGGGTCACACGGGGACCGGGGACAAGGAAGGACGAGTGAGTTGGAATCCAGCTGGTCAGGACGTGGCTGGAAGGAAGAGGGCAGTGCTGTGGGGCACGTGGGTCCTAGCGAAGGTGAGCTGTGGCTGGCCCCGGCCTCCAAGCTGCCCCTCCCCCACTGCTCTGGGCAAGGCTGTGGGACTGGGAGCTGCCTCCCCACTTCCCGCCATCACTGGCTCCAGCCTTGTAAGGTGAACGGGATGGCCAAGTGCAGGCCTATCCCAGCCGCGGAGGCAAGCCGAGGCCTGCCTGTACAACTCACAGAGACTTTGTCTCAGAAATAAAAAGTAGGGTCAGGGGACTGGAGAGACGGCTCAGTGGTAAGAGCACCGACTGCTCTCCCAGAGGTCCTGAGTTCAGTTCTCAGCACCCACATGGTGGCTCCCAAACACCTGTAATGGGGTCTGATGCCCTCTTCTGGTGTGTCTACAGACAGCGACGGTGTATGTAGTCATATACATAAAATAAATCTTTTTTTTTTTTTCTTTTTTTTTTTTTCGAGACAGGGTTTCCCTGTGTAGCCTTGGCCGTCCTGGAACTCACTCTGTAGACCAGGCTGGCCTCGAACTCAGGAATCCGCCTGCCTCTGCCTCCCAAGTGCTGGGATTAAAGGCGTGCGCCACCACTGCCCGGCCATAAAATAAATCTTAAAAAAAAAAAAAAAAGAGTAGGGTCAGGAAAACAGCCCAGTGGGTAAAGGTGCTTGCCACCAAGCCTGGCAACCTGAGTTCGATTCCCGGGACCCACATGATCAAAGGACAGAACAGGCTCCTGCAGTCTGTACACTGTTGCTTGGGCACCATTTTCTCTCTCTCTCTCTCTCTCTCTCTCTCTCTCTCTCTCTCTCTCTCACACACACACACACACACACACACACACACACACACACAAATGTAATTTTTAAATAAAAAATAAAAAAACACACATCTGTAATGCCAGAACTTGGGAAGTAGGAGCTGAGGGTCACTCTCTGCTATATAGCAAGTTTGAGGCTAGCCTAGAGGCTAGCCTGCACTATAAAAGCAAGAAGCAGCCAAGAAGCCGGGGCAGCGGAATGTGCTTTGTAGAAGCAGGTGATGAGGAACATGAGGGTGTCTTGTCGAGCAGGGCCTCTGCCGCAGCGCCGACGGGGCTGGCTGGCCCGCACTGATTCGCTACCCCCTGAGGCTGGACAGAAACCCCGCCTGCTGGCTGGGGATCCTCAGGGCGAGGCTAGGAGACAGTCCTGAGGGCAGAGCCACACCTAGGCTGCTGGGATAAGGAAGGACCGCGACCTGGGACCCAGCTGGCCTGGCCCTGGGTACATTCCTGGGGTGGACGCTATTTGTGGTGATATCTGCCCCCCTGGAGATAAAGGAACCAATAGCTTGCCCCCCCTTCCAGGTTGGCCTGTTCCACCACTTATAAAATGGAGGTCCCCCTCCCCATTCCCCCCCAAAGCATATGAGGTACAGAACCACCCAACCATTTCCAGGTGTTAGCCTGGGTTACCAGGCAAGCTCAGGGCCAACCTTGGCAACTTCAGCAAGAGCCTGTCTCAGGGCCGGGTGGTGGTGGCGCACGCCTTTAATCCCAGCACTTGGGAGGCAGAGGCAGGCGGATTTCTGAGTTCAAGGCTAGCCTGATCTACAGAGTGAGTTCCAGGACAGCCAGGGCTACACAGAGAAACCCTGTCTCGAAAAAAAAAAAAAAAACCAAAAAAAAAAGAGCCTGTCTCAGAACAGTCCGGCCAGCCAGCCTTGATGGCACGCCTGTAACCCCAGCACGGGAGAGCTGGAGGCAGGAAGAGAAAGAACTCAAGGTTGCAGGGCAAGGCAGCATTTGCCTCTAATCTCAGCACTTGGAAAACTGAGGCAAATATGGTTGGCTGGTTCTTGGTTTGGATTTTCACTTTGTTTTGTTTTGTGACTATCAGAGTGAGCGAGTGTATTAGATTTGTTAAAACACACCGACCTTGAACACATATTTTTGTTGTTTGGAGGTTTTTGTCGTTGTTGCTGCTGCTGCCTTTTTTTTGTTTGTTTGTTTTTGTTTTTTTTGTTTGTTTTGTTTTTGTTTTTGTTTTTTTTGTTTTGTTTTTTCGAGACAGGGTTTCTCTGTGTTGTTCTGGCTATCCTGGAACTCACTCTGTAGACCAGGTTGGCCTCGAACTCAGAAATCCGCCTGCCTCTGCCTCCCAAGTGCTGGGATTACAGGCGTGTGCCACCACGCCCCGGCTCTTTTTTTTTTTTTTTTTAAAGACAGGATCTGGTGTAGCCCAGGCTGGCCTCAAACTCACAGTGATCCTGTCTCTCCTCATTTCAGGGATCACAGGGACATGCCACTTGGTCTGTTATGCTTTTCAAAATTGTTTCTTTGTTTGCTTATGGTTTTTGAAGACAGGGTTTGGGTGTTTTGGAACTTGCTCTGTAGACCAGGCTGGCCTCGGGGGTCTTAAACTCACGGAACTCCGCCTGTCTCTGCTTCCCAAGGACTGGGATTAAAGCTGTGCACCACCCCTCTCAATGCCCCTGCCCCATATCATACATTCTTATCATGGCTTCTGGTGACTTCTAGAAATGAACTCTCTTTGAAGGCCTTGATATGGGGCTGCAGGCTACGGAGCACGAAACCCTCAGGTGTGGGGGCGGGGTGTACGTGTGTGTACGAAGATACATACGTGTACATATGCACATAGATGTAGGCCATGGTGTACATGCTGAAGTCGGAGGCCAGTGAGCAGGAGCCAGTTCTCTTACACTGTGGGGGTCGAGGGGGATATAGCTCGGGCCTTTAGGCGTATTGACAGGCATTTGTATTCACTGAGTCATCGCTCTGATTGTATTTATCTTTTGAGAGTCAGTCTCATGTAGCCAGGCCAACCTCTGACTTGCTCTATTGGATTCTGGTTCTCTCGCCTCCACCCACCCTCTGGTATTACAGGTGCGCACCACCTTGCTGGGGTATGTGACACCACTGGGGTATGTGACACCGGGGTTGTGCTCAACATCAAACTAGGGGGAGCGGGGAGGGCTTTGCACATACCAGGCAGATGCTCTCTCTAACTGAGTTACATCCCTAACCCCAAGAGGATGGATTTTATGCAAGCCAAAATAACAAGCCAGCTGCAGTCTGGCCAGCAAGCACTGTGAGTCCTGAGGTACAAAACAAGCCAGGAGGTGCCCCCTGGGGACCCAGAGGACTCTCCCTGGGAGTGCAAGCCTCTGTGGCCCTCCCCAGGAGCTTTCTGATCATCTGAGCCTGAGCACTATCCCTGCTGCCCCTGACCTAGATAGAGTACCCCTTTCCTGGGCCCGGTCGGCATCACTGTGGCAGGAAGCCCTCCTGGGCCTGAGAGAGGCCGTAGTGCCCTGAACTTTGCCTTGACCTCTCCTGGGCAGGATTCCTGCTGAGAGGCGCACCCTACAAGAGAGAGAGTGTGTAGCGTATCCCAGGCCTTGCTGGTACAAGGAGATGTGGGGATGGTTGGGTGCTTTGAAACTCTTGGCACACACTCACAAGCATCTGTGCCAAAGCCTCGGAACAGAGCAAGCCCAGCCCTGTACACAGATCCTCTGGGGGTACCCTGCACTGGGGTCAAAGGTTCAGAGTTAGGGAACCTAAGGGGTGGGGATCCATTCAGACTGGGGATGAGGGAAGGTTCTAGAAAGGGTTGCAACACGACCTGCAGCTTCAGAGGCAGAGCAGGATTTGGGCAGCAATGGGTGACGCTGTCCATCGTCACAGGTGGAGGAGATGCTGGGTGACAGGCTTATTTGGGGAGTGGCAGGGGAGTGTGGGAAGGGCACTTAGAAGGGACGAGTTGGGACCTGACACCAGAGGGCTGTGGGAGCAGCAAAATGACCAACCCTGATTTCACAATGGCAGCATCCAGGTAATCGGGAAGGGGCGGGGAGGCGAGGGCAGGGAGGAGGCTGGAGAAGCCGTTCTAGGACGTGGTCCCCAGAGAGGAGACACCGTCCCAGGAGAGCACCCCACCACCACCATGTTGGGCTTTGGGTACCTGGAGTAGATAGGAGGGGTTTGGCTATTGCGTGCAGGCTGGAGCAGGTTTGAGGAGGGTCTGAGAGAGTTTGGAGATCCCCTGGAACATGGGTATAGCTTGTTACTGCTGTGGATTGAGGAAAACCCAGATTTCAGAGACTCTTGACACCATCAGAAACTGTAGGGGAGGATGGCACATGGCTGGAGAAAAGGGAATCTTTTTCGGGGGGGTGGGGGGGTGGGGGGGTGGGGGTGGGGTGGGGCGCGGGGGGGGGGGAGAGTAAGATCCAACTAAAAGAAAACAAGTTAAGCCAAGTGTGGCCAGCTGAGCCGGAGTAAGAGCTTGAAGAGACCGCTGGGCGGGCTGCTGTCTGATGTGCAGTCATGGGAACCCCAGAAGGAGTCCCCAGCCCCCGTGAAAGGAAACCAGGCCTGGCCTTGTTTCTCTCTGACCCCGATCGCCGAGAGCTCAGGGCACAGCTCCCGGGAATCAGCTTTTTCCTTTCACTGCGTCGGTTCCAGGGATTGAACCTGAATCACCCGGGTCTTGGTGGCAAGTGTCTTCCCCCACAGAGTTGTCTAGCCTTTTGAGGGCTCCCTCCACTTCTAGATATCACAGTTACTTCTGCCCTCACAAGTGCCCTTCCCAGGTGGCATTTGTTCTTATCTCTGATTGGTTGATTGGAGCTTTGTCTTTAATTTTTTTTTTTTTTTAAGATTTATTATATGAGAGTACACTGTAGCTGTCTTCAGACATACCAGAAGAGGGAGTCAGATCTCATTACAGATGGTTGTGAGCCACCACGTGGTTGCCTGAGTTCAGGATTTGAACTCAGGACCTTCAGAAGGGCAGTCGGAGCTCTTAACCGCTGAGCCATCTCTCCAGCCCCCTAGATTATTTTTTTTTAAGTTAGATTTTTAAAATTCAGTATCTGAAGCCCATTGAGTGTAATTGATCAATACATCATATTGCCTGTCTCTTCGCAGAGGGCAATAGGGTAAATTCAGGTATAATTTGCACGTAATAAAATCCCTCTTCTCGTTTTTCCTTCAGTGCTAGGGATGGAACCCTGGGTTGTGCCTGCCCTCCTACCTCAGAGTCACACCCCCAGTTCTAGAACCTCCCCCTTTTTAACTATGCACGTGGGTCCCAGGGATTGAACTCAGGTCATCAGGCTTGGCAGCAAGTGCCTTTACCCACTGAGTCTTGACATACACACAATTATGTCAGTCAGTATCACAGTCAGCAGTGTCCCGTCACTCCCAGAACGCCCCACCGCCAGCCTCGCCGCTGTGGGTAAGCTCTCCAGCGCTGCCTGTCTGAGGACGGCGCCTTTTTCCTAAACACACCATTTGGTTCCATGTCAGCTCTTGGCTTCTGTCCGCGCCTCACTCACCCGTGAAACACTTATAAAGGAAACTCCAGCCCGTTGTTTCAGAGTTTCCAACGATCCAGACTTGGCCCATTGTGCCCCTCTGGGGCTTGTTTAGAAAAGCCCCAAAGACTCTCATTTCCTCAAGCGACCTTTATTTTGGGATCTGCTCGCCCTTTAAAGCTCGCAGCCCTGCCTGGAGTCAAGGCTGCAGGCGGCTCTCACGTCCCTCTTTATCTTGGTGCGTCAGCAGAGGGAGGAGCATCTGAGGAGTCTCGGCTCTTCCGCTCAGGGACACCCTTTTTATAAAGATAGCCTTGCACCTGCGATCACTAAGCTAGAAACACAGATGTGTTTCTCAAAGAACAAGGCGTGGCTGGAGGGATGGCTCAACCGTACCCACATGGTGGCTCGCAGTCCTGAGGGACCTGACGCCATCTTCTGATCTCAGAGGGCACCTGGTCCACCCATGGCGCACAGACATATGCAAACAAGATACTATGCATACAAATACTAAAGTAAATTTCAAAAAAGTTTTTCTAAGAGACAGAAAAAGAGAGAGAGAGAGAGAGAGAGAGAGAGAGAGAGAGAGAGAGAGAGCGCGCGCTAGGTGTAGGTAATCCCATTTAATCCCAGCACTTGAGAGGCAGAGGCAGGCAGATATCTGAGAGTTCAAGGCCAGCCTGGTCTACAGAGAGAATTCCAGAATAGCCTGAGCTATTATAAAGAGAAACTCTGTCTCAAAAAACCAGAGAGAGAGAGTATATGGGGGGGGGCATCTGTCGGTGTGGGGCGTGAGCAGAGAACACAGTGTCCGACCCAGAAGTGGCTAGGAGAGGCCCCTCTGCAAGCACTGGCCTGGGGCCCCTGCTGTCACCTGTTGAGGTCACCTGCATCTCTCTGCCCC
The DNA here is from genome assembly GCA_964023405.1 of Apodemus agrarius. Classification (NCBI taxonomy): domain Eukaryota; kingdom Metazoa; phylum Chordata; class Mammalia; order Rodentia; family Muridae; genus Apodemus; species Apodemus agrarius. The sequence continues at coordinate 26,127,595 of OZ030028.1, forward strand.
CTGGTCTAGTGGGTTCTGCCCTTCCTGTTGACACTCCAGATGTGGCCTGCTCAGGATAACCAATAAAAGCACTTTAGGCCACTATGCCGTCTCACTGCTGTGATGAAACACCGTGGCGGAAAGGAGCTTGCCAGGGAAAGGGCTTACTTAGCTCACGGAGCTTCAGGCACAGACCCTTGAGGAAGCCAGGGCAAGGACTCAAACAGGGGTGGGATCTGTAGGTCGGAGCTGAAGCAGAGGCCACAGGGGAGTTGGGGGGGGGCTAGGACCACCACAGCCAGCAGATTAATAACCCACTTCAACACAGCTAAGTGGTTAGGTTTGGTTTGAACTGGGGAGTCTGACCCCCAAATAGTTTATTGTAGGCACATTTAAGCGCAGCATGATACACTGAGAAACCCCTCCTGGTGATGATTAACTCAGTCTCATCCACACAATACAGCCTAAGACATGACTACATCGAGACTCCTTATAAAGTACATGTGACCCCCTTCCATAAAGATGGGGTCCGTAGCTTTGACTACACGTGATAAAGTCCCATAAAAATAGGTTCTACAGATTGACGAGCTCACAATAAGGGTCTGGGGAGGATCTGGTGTGGTCTCTGTCACACGGCACAAAAGGTCACCAGGTTGTTGGCCAGCCTCCTGGGTGGATGGCGAGCGCACCTTGCTGGCTGGCTCCTCGGGGCGTGCTCAGTCTGAGCGCTCATAGAGCCCAGGGTGTCCCCCCAGCCCAGGATGGCCCCCCCAGTGGAGTGGGTCCTCCATGCCAATCACTAGTTAAGAAGACGCCCTACAAGTTTGCCCGCAGCCAGATCTTATGGAGGCGTTTTCTTAATTGGGGTTCCTGCCTAGGTGAATGACATTAGTCAAATCATGGTACAATTAGCCAGCATGGTGGCTTTGGGCTTTTGATTTTCTTTCCTTTGGTCGTCTCATTAGCTCAGGCTAGCCTTTGCTGTGTACCTGCGTAGAGGATGGCATTGAACACTGATCCATGCTGTCCCCAGGAAGCACTAGCATATATGTCCCAGTCACCCCACGGCCATTTAGGAAGGGCTGGGACTCTGGGCCTCGCGTGGTAGGAAGCTGCTCTGCCCGCTGAGCTATGGTCCTCACGTCTCAGCCTCCAAAGTGCCAGGATCAGTTATGCACCCCCACCTCGCCTCGCCCAGCTCGTTTATAAATTCCCTTTACATCCCAATCACTGCCCCCCTCCCCATCCTGGCCACCCTCTCTCACAACCCCTCCCTGCTTCTCTGAGAAGGGTGGAAGCCCCTCCCTGGCTCTCCCCCCACCCTGTCACATCCCGCCTCCTGCGGGGGAAGGGGGAGCTGGGAATTGGCCTGAGGCCTCTGTCGGCCCTCCGCCCTTAGCGTGGCCCCGTGGAACACTACCTACCCATTTTTTCTCTTAGCTCCGCAGCGACCTTCTGGTAGCAGAAGCTGGCCGTCTCTCCCGCGGGGAGCTGCTGTCCCCTTCTGCCACCGTTCTCATGGCCCTTTCTGCCCGTTAACCCTGTGGCCTGGAGACATTAGTCACCAGACGGCCGGGCTCGGCAAGTTCAAAAGCAGCTTCCCGGGTCCCCCCCAGGCATCGGGACATCCCAGGAGGAATCAGTTCCACCGCACAGAAAATTAGATTTGAGTTGTCTCGGCTTTCAGAAGTGCTTCTCTTCCTTGCCTGGGACTGGAGTAAAAAAAATGCACCCCCTTGAGGCATCTGGGTTCTCCCTGTGACTCAGTGCTTTCCCTGCTCCCCCCTTCTTGCCCACTCTGGTGGCCTGCAGCTGACTTCAGAGGCGCCTGCTCCCAGTGGAGGGCTGGGGGGGGGAGGGCTAATTGGAACCTTTCAACCCCGCTGCGGAGCCTTGTGGTGTCTGGCTCCCACAACTTGGGCCAGCTGCCACCTGCAGTGCCCCGGGGTCTGAGCCTGGGTACCACGAAAGGGGATTCATAAGACACGCACCCTTGTGCTTGCTGTCCCCACCGCATGGGCAGGAAGGGAAAGTGTCTCCCTGTAGTGGCCAAGGGTGTGCCTGGGTGCCAGGGCCCCGGTGTCTTTGACTCCCCAGTTCTCTCTAGGGGCTCTTGCCGCCGCGGAGGCTGGCGTATTGTTGCAACCTGCACACGGCTCTGTGTCAGGGCCCGTCAGCTTTGTTCGCCGTCCTTTTTTTTTTTTTCTTTCTTCTAATGGGAAAGGGGGAGGGTGTGGGGCGCGGGGCTCTGATATAAACAGTTACCAAGGAGACTGAGTGGGGGGTGTGTGTGTGGAAAGGTTCTTGCCTTCCCTCAGTCCATGGTGTGTGTGTGTGTGGGGGGGGTGTTACCCCAGCCGCAGGGGATCATGGGAGGCTGCAGTCTCAGTCCCGAGTCCCGCTGGAGCTGCCAGATGTTGCAGAGTTCACAGACTCGTGGGGACAGAGGCAGGCAGAGGTGCCGAAGGATTCTGAGAGGACTTCTGGGGTGCCTGGTGGCACTTAGAGTCTCTGGACCCAAGCAGCCTACTTGAGGATGGACAGAGCTGAACTTCCAGCCAGCAGCAGCAGAGCTCAGTGCGGGACCCTCCTTTTTCTTTAATCCCTCTTGGGGGCACCATGGGCTGTGCATACTCATCTCCGCCGGAAGAGCCCGTCCCGCCGCCAAGGTCAGTTCAGATGTGTGGCCAGCCCATGGGTCGGGTTCGCATGGCTGCCACCCATCATCAAAGGGAGAGCGGCTCCCTGGGCTAGGGTCAGGCGGCCTGCTGTTAGTTGAGCCCCTGGCTGGGTGCTACCAGGACTACTTCCTGGAGCTGGCTAGGAGTTGCCCCCAGGCAAGAAGGGCTGCCCGGGAGAGACATCGCGTGATTGTCCAGCACGGGGTCCTCTGACTCCATTTGTCCAGAGGCCACTGCCTTTGCTGGATTCGAATGAGTGAGGGGGCAGATGGACAGTTCTTCCTGTCCCCAGAGCTAATTAAAGGACAGGGTGGCCTCCGAAGTGTTCCGGTGTGGGTGGGCAGATGGCTCCGTTAAGTCCTCGCTACACAGCCTGAGGACCGGAGTTCGATCCCCAAAACCTGTATTAAAAAGCTGGGCATCGAGATAGGCTTGTCATCCCGGTGCCGGGAAGGCGCTGGGCGGGTCCAGCCAGCTTAGGCAACGTGGCGGAGCTGTAGGCAAGTGAGAGAGACCTTGTCTGGACAAAGGTGGACAGCCCCCGAGGGACACCAGAGGTTGTCACAGCCCCGTGCCTCCCCACCCCCACTCACACACATACACACCCACAAGAAATGCACAGTGTCATGGCCTCTTCTCCCAGGGTCAAGGGTAAGAATCTCCAGGTAAACCTGTTTAGTGTCCTTACCTTACCATGGCCAGAGCCGAGCCATGCGGCCTGGAGTTTGGCCCATTTCACCTTCCCCAGGACACTAGCCTCAGGCCCGGGCCCTTGGGAGGCTGCTGGGCTCTCTCTTGAGAACGCAGCCCAGCCTATCCTGTCTCTGGCTCTGGCCCTAGCACCTCTGTGGCCCTGTGCCGCCTTAGGCTGCTGGGCGTATTCAGATGAAACCACAGACTGGCCCAGATAGCCATTCATTTTCCAAGAAGACCTTTGTCCTCTTGAGTGTCACCCAAGTTCCAGGTGCCTGGCAAGACTCAGGAGATACTGCGGAGTCAAGTTCAGTAAGTAACTAAGGCCTTCAGAGACTGGGGCCGGGATGCCCGGCACATGCCTGTGTGGTGACAGGGCCGAGATTTGCAGCCAGCTAGCTCTGCCTCTGACATGGCTCCTCTTCTCCTGCTGTGATTCCCCTGGGCTCCAGCTCAGGGACAGGACAGGCCCTTGGAAGACAGAGATAGCACGTTCTAGTCCCCACCGTCAGCACCTGGCATGCTGCCCTGCCCTGCCCTGTGCGCTGGGGCTGGAGATATGATTCCTAGGGCTGCAGCTGTCTTGTGAGAAATGCCAGGAGCTGGCTTCTCAACCCGAGGGGGGAGGGAGCGAGAAATGTCCCCAGAGGCTGCTGTCCTCTTCTGCCTGCCAGATGCTGGGTGGGAGACCGGGGCCAGCCACGCAGGAAAGCCATGAATTGTGTGCGAGCGCCAGGCACCTCCCTTAAGTTACTCCAGCCAGTCCTCGGGGAGCAGACAGTCTGTGGAGGGAAGCACTGCTTGGATGTGTGCGCCGTGTTGTGACAGTGGCCCTGACGTTAGGGGGAGCAGGGAAAGGTTGCTCTGAGGAAGCTCAAATGTTGTATCGAAGGACAGTAGGGGTTGGTGGGAAAGTTCGGGGAAGGCCAGGTCAGGGGTCATCAAGTCTGTCTGTCCACTCATCAGGGTGTGTAGTGACTTGGCCAGAGGAGTAGGAACTGGGTTTCCTTCTAGAACACCTTCTCTCTCTACTTGGGGCTTCCCACTTTTTGTTTTCTGAAACGGTTTTCTCTCTGTAGCCCTGGCTGTCCTAAAATTCTCTGTAGACCAGGCTGGCCCCAAACTCAGGGATCTGCCTGCCTCTGCCTCCCAAGTGCTGGGATTACAGGCCTGAGCCACCGCCACAGGCGGCTTCCCACTTTTAATTGTCCTTATTTTCTCATGAGTTTGTATTTGTGTCTGTATGAGGATTCGTGTTCATGCTCGTGCACGTGATGTACATGTATGTAGAGGTCAGAGGTCGCCTCAGGTGCTATAAACCGTATACAAGCAGAGGGGGCACAGCGTGTCCAGCTCCTCGTACTGCTGGATGCAAACTCATCCTCATGATCGGGGATCAAGCCCTCTTCATTGCTGGGCTATCTCTGCACAGCCCCTCCCCCAACATACACCCTGGCACACACCACACACACACACACACACACACACACACACACACACCCCTTGACATAGTCTTCCATTGGCTCGCTGTCTCAGGCTGGAACCAGAGCATCTCTGCTTGTGCCCTGTCCGCCTGAGATGGGACACGAGATGGAGAGGGAGAAAGAGCCAGACACTGGGAAGGAGAACTTGGGCAAATAACCAGGCCAGCCCCCAGCTGTCCTGACCCCAGCTGTCCTGACCCCAGCTGTCCTGACCCCACCTGTCGTACTGACCCCTGCTGTCATGCTGACCCCAGCTGTCCTGACCCCAGCTTTCCTGACCTCAGCTGTCCTGACCCCACCTGTCTGCCTGACCCCAGCTGTGCTGACCCCTGCTGTCATGCTGACCCCAGCTGTCCTGACCCCAGCTATCCTGACTCCAGCTGTCCTGACCTCAGCTGTCCTGGCCCCACCTGTCTGCCTGACCCCAGCTGTTCTGACCCCAGCTGTCATGATGACCCCAGCTGTCCTGACCCCACCTGTCGGTTTGACCCCAGCTGTTGTCCTGACCCCAGCTGTCATGCTGACCCCAGCTGTCATGCTGACTCCAGCTGTCCTGACCCCACCTGTCAGCCTGACCCCACCTGTCGGCCTGACCCCAACTGTCATCCTGACCCCAGCTGTCCTGACCCCAACTGTCATCCTGACCCCAGCTGTCCTGACCTCAGCTGTGTCCTGACCCCACCTGTCAGCCTGACCCCAGCTGTCCTGACCCCAACTGTCATCCTGACCCCAGCTGTCCTGACCTCAGCTGTGTCCTGACCCCACCTGTCTGCCTGACCCCTGCTGTCATACTGACCCCAGCTGTCCTGACCTCAGCTGTGTCCTGACCCCACCTGTCTGCCTGACCCCTGCTGTCATACTGACCCCAGCTGTCCTGACCCCAGCTGTCCTGACCCCACCTGTCAGTTTGACCCCAGCTGTCGGCCTGACCCCAGCTGTCGGCCTGACCCCAGCTGTTGGCCTGACCCCAGCTGTCCTGACCCCAGCTGTCCTGACCTCAGCTGTGTCCTGACCCCACCTGTCAGCCTGACCCCAGCTGTCCTGACCCCAACTGTCATCCTGACCCCAGCTGTCCTAACCTCAGCTGTGTCCTGACCCCACCTGTCTGCCTGACCCCTGCTGTCATACTGACCCCAGCTGTCCTGACCCCAGCTGTCCTGACCCCAGCTGTCCTGACCCCACCTGTCAGTTTGACCCCAGCTGTCGGCCTGACCCCAGCTGTCGGCCTGACCCCAGCTGTCGGCCTGACCCCAGCTGTCCTGACCCCAGCTGTCCTGAGGCTGGCTGATCGGCGTAAGCTCACTGATGATTCGAGGCACACAAAGGACTGATTTATACCACTCCCAGCTGTTGGCTTCACCACTAGGGCCCAGCACAGGTGGACTGTCACCTGACAAACCACCGCAGGCAGCACAGCCCGTCACGTCCATCCCGCGATAGCCGCATCTGTCCCCATCAGACTATCTTGTTTTTCAGGGCCCCACCCGTCAAAGAGAGCAGCTTCGTGGAAAAGATGAAGAAAACGGTGAGACGCCCATCTCCGCTTTTAGTAGAGCATGCTTTGGTGGGTGCCGAGGGGGTCCAGGGAGGGCCCGGCTTCCTGACAGGAGGGCTGAGGGCTACTGGAACTAGCATGTCGGGATGCTGAGGGCATCCCTGTCTTACCACAGCTCTCAGGCTCTGCTCATAAACGGAAATGTAAGAACACTCGCTCCCTTATTATCAGTTTAGTTTTGAGTCCATTCCCCAGAACCCATGTAAGAAGCCAGAGCCGGTAGCACATGCCAGTAATCACAGTGCTGGGGCTCGCTGGGCTCCCTGGTCAGCAAGCACAGCCTGACCAGAAAGCCACAAAGCAATGGCGGACCTGAGGGATGGGCCCAGTGTAGTCCTCGGACTGACACATGTAGACACACACACACACGCACACACATACACACACACACACACACACACACAGAATTGGTATATTGGAAGCCAGGTATGATGATATGTACCTGTAAGCCCAGCACTGAGAAGGCTGACGCAGGAAAATCAAAAGTTGAGGCCAACCTGGGCTCCCATAGTAATACCCTACCTAAAACTTTAAAAGAGGAGGAGATAGCTCAGTGACTAAGAGTACTTACTGCTCTTGCACAGGGAGCTAGTTCAGTTCCCAGCATCCGCATGGTGGCTCACAACCATCTATTTGGAATTCCAGTTCTAGGGGATTAGATACTTCTGGCTTCCAATCGCTCCCTAATTATACATGATGCCCACATACATACACATAATATATAATATTGAATAGTGTATATATATATATATATACATATATATATATATATATATATACACACACACACACATATATGTATATATATGTGTATATATGTGTGTATGTATATATATATGTATATATATTTGAATAGTAAGAAGGATATATGTAGTAGCTTTTATGGAAATGCATGTTTTAAGGTCTATTATTTTGTGGGGGCAGGTGGTTCGAGACAGCATGTCTGTGTAGTCCTGGCTGTACTGGAAATCGCTCTATAGACCAGGGTGGCCTTGAACTCAGAAATCCGCCTGCCTCTGCCTCCTGAGTGCCAGGATTAAAGGCGTGCGCCACGACTGGCTGGCTTCCTTTTGTTATTTTGAGTTATGTCCCTGGAGGAGGGTTGCGCACAGGAATGCAGGCATGCGCTGTGGCCATCGGAGCCCTGGAGCTGCAGTCACAGGGGCTTGCGGGCGCCCAACACGGGCGCAAGGAACTGCGCTTGGGTCCTGCGCTAGCGAGGCTGAGGCATCCCTCGCGCCTCTACCTCACTGTGTTGTGTTATGACAAGAGACTTTAGCTCCTGCAGATTCTGGTATCTTGTGAATGGGAATCATGGACCCCCACAGATGGCAAAGGATCACGTTCACTGTTGCATGGAGGGCTGCTGCCCATGTTTTCCCAAACACCTTAGGTGTTTGTTTTTAAGATTTATTTTATATATATATATATATATGAGTACGCTGTCGCTGTCTTTGGATACCCCAGAAGAGGGCATCAGATCCCATTATGGATGGTTGTGAGCCACCATGTGGTGGCTGGGAATTGAACTCAGGACCTCTGGAAGAGCAGTCAGTGCTCTTAACCGCTGAGCCGTCTCTCCAGCCCTCACCTTCCCTTCTCAGACTCAGTGTTAGGCTGTGTTTCCTCTTGGGTCAGAGTATGATCTGAGTAATGAGCGTGAGCTTCCTTTGACTCCAGCTGGAGTCCTTCAGGTGACGTCTGTCCTCTTCCATCACAGCCTCTGTGACAGGCAGGAGAGCGAGGACCCCTACGCGGGTCCCACTTGCCAGGCCCGCCCTGTGTCTCCCCACCCTCTTGCTGACCCCGTGTGTCTGCCTTTTCCCCCAGGGAAGGAACATCATCGTGTTCTATGGGTCCCAAACGGGAACCGCTGAGGAGTTTGCCAACCGGTTGTCCAAGGACGCCCACCGCTATGGGATGCGGGGCATGTCTGCAGACCCTGAAGAGTATGACCTGGTGAGTGTGCCCCACCCTGCTGCTCAAGTGTGAGGGACCCCGGAGATGCCTCTTCCCTGGCTGGGGAAGGTGTTGGATGGGGTCATCTCAAAGAGCTCTAAGCCTGTCACTGCCCATCTGAAGAGACGTCCCTGTAGACGCCCCTTGTCTCTGAGCCTCCCTCCCCTGAGTGTTACTCCATACTCCCGCCATTCTCCACCTCCAGACTTCGTTTTAAATTGACGGGAGCTGCGTGAAGGGTTTGCCTTCCGCCTGCCGCTCTGTTCCTCGGCGGGGGCCTCAGGCCGTGGCGGTGACACCCCTGTCTCTCTAGGCCGACCTGAGCAGTTTGCCTGAGATCGACAAGTCCCTGGTAGTCTTTTGCATGGCCACATACGGAGAAGGCGACCCCACCGACAACGCACAGGACTTCTATGACTGGCTGCAGGAGACTGACGTGGACCTCACTGGGGTCAAGTTTGCTGTGAGTCTCCACGGAACCCTGTGGACACACGCTGGCCTGTGGCAGCCCCCCAGAACCCTAGCATGCTCCCGTGCAAACCGCCCCCCCCCCTGTTCCCTCCCCAATTCGGCAGGGCAGGTGGCTTCCCACAGAGGCCTGAGCCTTACTCTGGAGAAGCCTCACCTAGAATCTCCTCCCACGCCCCAGCTGATCCCCGGGGACATTGGTCACTGGATGAAAGGCCCAAACAGTGCAATTCAGCCAAGCAAGGAGGGCTGGAGCCCCCAGCCAAGCTGGGCTGAGCTATGAGACTGGTTGTATAGGAGCTACCGCCGGGCCGCAGGTCTCCTAAATACAGTTCTTCTCAGGGCCCATAGAGCCAGACTTGCAGTGCAGGCAGGGGACAGTCCACCGAGGACATCAGGTCCCACCAGATGCGCTGAAGGCCTGGCCTCAGCGCCTGCCCTGCCGTCCACACAGGTGTTTGGTCTGGGGAACAAGACCTATGAGCACTTCAACGCCATGGGCAAGTACGTGGACCAGCGGCTGGAGCAGCTTGGCGCCCAGCGCATCTTCGAGTTGGGCCTTGGTGATGACGATGGGAAGTAAGTGCCCCACCCCGGCTGCGTGGGTGCTAGCCTGGCGTGTGGGCCAGCCTCTTACGCCTGGCAGGGGTGAGAGGAGCCTGGCTAACCCTCTCCTCTCCCTGTCCCAGCTTGGAAGAGGATTTCATCACGTGGAGGGAGCAGTTCTGGCCAGCCGTGTGCGAGTTCTTTGGGGTGGAGGCCACTGGGGAGGAGTCGAGGTAAGTGGAGGGCCCGGCTGGGTGGCCCTGGGGACACAGTGGAGGGCCTGGCTGGGCGGCCCTGGGGACACAGTAAGGTGTGGGGCTTAGGCATAGGATTGGGAAGACCCTTGTTACAGGGGAAGGGGCTCCCTGAAGGTGAGGGGGGTGAGGTGGGGTCTCCCTTATGGTCTTGTGGCATCGCCAGGACACTGGCCTTCCCCCACCCGTGCTTCATGGTCAGCCAGTGCTCAGGGGGTCGACCTCAGCCCTTCTCTATGTCTGTTCCTGCCGTCACATGTCTTCCATCCATGTCCCCTTTCGCTCAGGCCCTTCCTCTCTCTGCCTCACCCGAAGCTTCCCCCCCCCCCAGCCCTGACCACAGCCTCGGTTTTTGTCCCTTCCCAGCATCCGCCAGTATGAGCTCGTGGTCCACGAAGACATAGACACAGCCAAGGTGTACACGGGCGAGATGGGCCGTCTGAAGAGCTACGAGAACCAGAAACCGTGAGTGGAGGAGGGAGCCCGGGGCTCACGGCCCAGGGAGACTGTGTCCTCCAGAGCCGTGCCAATGAGCACCGCCGGTCGTGGCCACTGTCTGAAAGGGCACAAGTTGCCCAAAGGACAGGTGCCACTCCCCACACAGGCCCTAGCAGCCAAGCCCCGGCAAGTTAAACGTGGCCAAAGCCCCGTTCTTCCCTTAGAACCCACTGCCACTGGGCACGCAGCTCAGTTGGACGAGTGCTTCCGTAACACGCGCGAGGCCCGGGGTTCCCATCCCCGGGGCTGTATGAACTGGGCGTGGTAGCACACGCTGCAGGCTCAGCCCACGGCAGGGGAAGGATGACCCGAAAGTAAAGTCCACAGCTACCCCCAGCTGCATAGCGGGTTGCAAGGCAAGCCTGCGATACAGCGGGAAACGTCCAAGTCATGTCGCTCGCGCTGACCCAGGGTCACCCTGGAGCCCTCCCTGGTCATCCTGGTCACACAGAGTCCAGCCAGTCTGGTCCGGCTGGGCCAGACTCCTCCACTGGTCACTCCTAGCCACACCGTGGTCCCTGAATGTGAGCGTGCAAACCACATGGCACGCAGCCATCTCAGGACCCGGGTAGCTTCACCGCCCCCCGGGCCCCCAAAGGCAGAGTGCAGGGGGCCTCAAGTGTCTTAGGGGCCAGCCTGCCCTGTCTGTGTCCCTTGGCTTCGCCCATGTCATTGCACTGTGGGGCGGGGGGACAGTCTTTGCCATATCCAATGTGGCTCCTTCATGTCCCTGGAGGCGCAGAGGCCTCCCCACCAGTTCTTGCTCTCGGTGATGAGTATAAGCCGGTCCCAAGCAGATCGCTGACCTCCTTTCTTCCCATCAGCCCCTTCGATGCCAAGAATCCATTCCTGGCCGCTGTGACCACCAACCGGAAGCTGAACCAGGGCACTGAGCGGCACCTGATGCACCTGGAACTGGACATCTCAGACTCCAAGATCAGGTACCTGCCGCCTCCCTGCCTCCCCCACAGCAAGCCTGGCCCCCCGGGTCATCCGCTGGTGTCCTCCTGAGCCTCGCACTCCCGTCTAGGTACGAGTCTGGAGATCACGTGGCTGTGTACCCAGCCAACGACTCAACCCTGGTCAACCAGATTGGGGAGATCCTGGGGGCTGACCTGGATGTCGTCATGTCTCTAAACAATCTTGACGGTAAGTTCAGCATTGGGGGCCTTGTCTAGGCCTGGAAGTTGAGCCTTCCGGTGCTAATGGCCCATGTCCCAGGACCCCGTGTCTATGGGGAAAGGCTGGCTTGCTCTCCGTCCCCTGTCACGGTTAGAGAGGACACCCCTGGCCAGGAGGCAGAACCAGCCTGCTTCCCGTGTAGCTAGGAAAGCCGTCCGCCACCACACCCTCCTGGACAAGGGCTGTTGAACCAAGTCTTATGTCTTAGGCCCGGGGTCCACAGCTACCTCAGTAGCTGCGGGCTGCTGGCTCCCTGCTTCGGGGCCTCCACCCTCACTGGTAAATGCAAGAACTGGGCCCAGCAGCCCTCAGCGCCCACCAGCGGGGGTCCTTCACGGTGCAGATGCTGGAGGATGCTTTTACTGTGGGCACAGGCATCGAGCACCCGCCCAAGTCCTGCCTCTGCCCTCAGGGACCTCCAGTCAGCACACCTGAGCCAGGGGCTGGTTTCTGTTCAAGCCAGCCACTCCCCTCCCCCCACAGCACAGCACACGCACTGCTCTGAGACCTGGCAGCCTATAATGGGCACACTTCCTGCCCGGCCTGAAGTTCACGCCTGGCAGAAAGCTTGGGCCCTGTCGTGTCACAGAGCCAGGGAGGCAAATGCGAGCAGGCCAGGGTGCCAGCTTCCGGCTCACTACGGCCTGGCCTGCAGCGCCTAAGGGGTGAGCCTCCGACTCACCCCTCCCTCTCTCCTGCTGCAGAGGAATCAAACAAGAAGCATCCGTTCCCCTGCCCCACCACCTACCGCACGGCCCTCACCTACTACCTGGACATCACTAACCCGCCACGCACCAACGTGCTCTATGAGCTGGCCCAGTACGCCTCGGAGCCCTCGGAGCAGGAGCACCTGCACAAGATGGCGTCATCCTCGGGCGAGGGCAAGGTGGGCCCGCACCCTCTGTCTCTGCATCCCGCCCACCACACACCCCCAGCCCACCCCCAGGCTGCCCATACCTCCCGGCCATGTCTTCCCAGGAGCTGTACCTGAGCTGGGTGGTGGAGGCCCGGAGGCACATCCTAGCCATTCTCCAAGACTACCCGTCGCTGCGGCCCCCCATCGACCACCTGTGCGAGCTCCTACCCCGGCTGCAGGCCCGCTACTACTCCATCGCCTCTTCCTCTAAGGTAAAGGGCACCGGCTCCCGCCAGGGAGGGCAGCGGACGCTGGATGCCCGCCGAGGGAGGGCCTCTGGGCGGTTGCAGCCTGGCTCATACCCGCCCTCCCTCCAGGTCCACCCCAACTCCGTGCACATCTGCGCAGTGGCCGTGGAGTACGAAGCGAAGTCCGGCCGGGTGAACAAGGGCGTGGCCACCAGCTGGCTCCGGGCCAAGGAGCCGGCAGGGGAGAACGGCCGCCGGGCCCTGGTGCCCATGTTCGTTCGCAAGTCTCAGTTCCGCCTGCCTTTCAAGTCCACCACGCCCGTTATCATGGTGGGCCCCGGCACCGGCGTCGCCCCGTTCATGGGCTTCATCCAGGAACGCGCCTGGCTCCGAGAGCAAGGTAAGCCGTGGGGGCTCTGGGTTTGCGGCCAGCCAGGGCCAGGGCCAGGCCCGAGCTCCCCCTTCACCATAGCCGCACCCCTGCGCAGGCAAGGAGGTTGGGGAGACGCTGCTCTACTACGGCTGCCGGCGCTCGGACGAGGACTATCTGTATCGGGAAGAGCTGGCGCGCTTCCACAAGGACGGTGCCCTCACGCAGCTTAATGTGGCCTTTTCCCGGGAGCAGGCCCACAAGGTGAGGTGGCCAGCCGCGCTGGCGGGCTGGGCTGCCCCAGGAACAGGGTGCTGTGGGGTCCCGACCCTGCTCACAGCCACCCCCTCCCCCAGGTCTATGTCCAACACCTGCTCAAGAGGGACAAAGAACACCTGTGGAAGCTGATCCACGAAGGCGGCGCCCACATCTATGTCTGCGGGTATGACTGGGGAGGCGCCGCCAGGGTGCTGAGTGCCCACCCACGGGGTAGCCCCACCCACAGGGCGGCCTCACCCACAAAGCTCCACCACACCTTCTTGTCCCCTCTTCTCCACCTAGGGATGCTCGAAATATGGCCAAAGATGTGCAGAACACATTCTACGACATCGTGGCCGAGTTCGGGCCCATGGAGCACAGCCAGGCTGTGGACTATGTCAAGAAGCTGATGACCAAGGGCCGCTACTCTCTGGACGTGTGGAGCTAGGAGCTGCGCCCGCCCACCCTCGCTCCCTGTAATCACTTCCTTAACTTCCTTCTGCCGACCTCGACCTCTGGGGATTCCTGCCTGGCCTGGACACAGGGAGGCCCAGGGACGGACTCCGGACTCCTCCTGGCCTGAGTGATGCCCTCCCGGGTCCCCAGGCAGAGCCTGGTCCATTGGAGCGGGTAGCCCAACCCAAGGGCAAGAGGGACCGGGCCCACCTCTGGGTGACGGGTGCCTTAGGTCCTCAGCAGCTGTACAGAAGGGGCTCGCCTCTCCACTGAGCTGGGGTGCAGCCCCAACATGTGATTTTGAATGAGTGTAAATAATTTTAAATAACCTGGCCCTTGGAATAAAGATGTTTTCTGTATTTGCCTGGTGTTGCTTGAGTTTATACGGCGTGAGTCTTGAGATCTGCTTGTTGGACATGCCCCCCTCCTCAGACCAGGAGCCCCGAGCCAGGGCCTCTTGGGGGCGCAAGCCTTGCCTCCCTTGGGAGAAACATCCACAGTCCACCAGGCACCTCCTTGCCTCTCTTTCTTTATTGAGGCCCAGAGCCCAAATCCTGCAAGCTGGGCTCCAGGCCCAGGCCTTCCTCAGGGCCCACAGAGCCCACGAAGCCCAGGGGGCACAGAAGGGAACCCCCTACACACACGGGGTGCCCCAGCCTGCCGCCCCACCTGGCACCCAGGTCAGAAGCCCCTTTGGGGCTGGCATCAGATCGAGCCTAGTCCTTCTTGCTCCTGTGCTGCTGGCTGTGGAACTTCTGATGCACCACTCGGAGGGTGGTGAAGAAATTGCCGAGGAAGAGGAGGAGGAAGGGGAGGCCGCACATGAGCACCTGCGGGGGAGGACGGGGGAGGGAAGGAAGGCCAAGGTCAAGACGGTCGAGGTCTAGATGGGGTCTCCCATGCATCCCTCCCAGAGGCCCCCCCCCAGCCCCACTCACCTGCCACTCCTTGCACTCAGGGTCCCGGGCCAAGTTAAACAATGTCAGGGCATTAAAAAGCTGCCAGAACTAGAAAGGAGGAGGGAGTCTGTTCAGTAAGCGCGGTGCTCAGCGGGGCTCCGAGCCAGAGGCGGACGACGCCCAAGGGGTGGGACTTACATGTCCGAAGAAGAGGAACGGAAGCAGGAAGGTGAGGCCTCTCCACATCCAAGACTGAAAGCCCTCTGTAGGGGGTAGGAAAAAAACGCCCAGGGTGTGGCCAGGCTGGAAGGATCAGATACCTTCCTCAGGATAGCCCCGTCCCCCATTTCCCCGGGCGGGAGGGGGGGGGAGAGCAGAGCAGAGCAGCCGACTCACCCACAGTGAGATCCATGGTGTGGCGTTCACCCAGGGCTCGCAGGCGGTACAGGCACCCGCTCTGATAGTAATATTGCAGAAACTGCACGAAGCCTAGGCGATGCGGCGGGGGCGAGCATGTTAGAGCTGCTCTGGGCCACGGGTTCTCTGCCCCCTTGTCCCCTCCCTAGCAAGGGAACTCACTCTGGTACATGGAGAAAGACAGGAACTGGTTCCGGAACTTCTGGTACATGAGTCCATCTGGCCTAAATTGAGGGAGAAATCAAGAGGGAGGGAGGCGTGAGAGCCCGGGTCTTCCGCCACACCCCATCCCCATCAGCTGAGGTCTCGGTCACTCACCAGGTCAGCATGACTCCTGACAGGAATGTGGACACATAATGATGGAAAACCCACCAGCCTTTGATCCTGTAGGAGGGCATCAGTTATTCCTGCGAGAACGGATCCCATAGATGGCACCCGTGGGGCCCCGCCCGCCCCCGCTGCGCATGCGCACCTGGAACCATTATTGATGAGGATGCTCTCCCGGATGGTCAGCGTGCAGTAATACCAGACAAGCAGGAAGTTGAAGGCAGCGTCTGTCACCCTGGGGAGTGGGGTACAGAGAACTGGTACCAGAGCCTTATCCCTGACACTATCCCCACCCAGGCCGAGGCCCTCACCTGGAGTTGAGCAGGAAGCGGCAGGTGAAGGAGATGACGATGAGGATGATGGTGAGGTAGAGCTTGAATTTCTCATACTCGTCTTTGTAAGCGAACCTGGTCGGGAGAGGGATGAGCATTCGCGGCTAGGCCGCCTGGGGCGTGGGGAGGTCACAGACCAGCCTGGAGAAGCTGACCCGGAAACCAAGGCCACACCAACCAAAGTCAGGGTGCGGGAGGGTGGAGAACCCTGGGTGAGACCCGACCCTTGCAAGGACCTCCACATACTTAGCCTGCTTGCTCAAAAGTGTCACGTTGACATTCCCCAGAACCAGACTCAGGTACAACCTAAGGAACAGAAAGGGGCCTCAGTGACAGAGAGAAGGCACAGGTGTGAGCTTGCTGTGTTCCCCGTGGCCTTGGTATGCTGCTCTAAACTTCAGGGGGTACCACATGGCACCCCGACACATCTCTGCCTGCCTGCCTGCCCCTGAACCCTGCCCTCGGGGTAAACAGTGTCTCTAAGCCTGTGGTGTTTTGCCTGGGACCTCCCCCTGTGCTGGCACCGTGAGAGCCCTGGCTGTCTTCTGTGAAAATCCATCCTTGTCCCCACAGCCCGATCTTACAGACATTCTCAGTCCCTGGTCCCTCCTTTTAGATGACTCTAGTTTGTATCAAGTTGACCAAACCCAGTCACCCCTTGTCATCTTAACACTCCACACTATTTAACGGGAATCTTTCCTTCTTGTTCATCCCCTAGACCACGTATTAATAAATATCACGGCATAAAACACATGACCAAACTTGGAATTGACAGACTTTACAAACTCAAACACTTTAAAAGTTCAGTCTCTTAAACAATTACAAAGTCCCGCTGGGTGGCGGTGGTGGTGGCCCACGCCTTTAATCCCAGCACTCGGGGTTAGGGTTGGCATTAGGGAGGCAGAGGAACCAAGAGATTTCTGAGTTCGAGGCCAGCCTGGTCTACAGAGAGAATTTCAGAACATCAAGAGCTACACAGAGGGCGGTGGTGGCGCACGCCTTTAATCCCAGCACTTGGGAAGCGGAGGCAGGCGGATTTCTGAGTTCGAAGCCAGCCAGGTCTACCGAGTGAGTTCCAGGACAGCCCAAGCTACACAGAGAAACCCTGTCTCGAAAAACCCAAAAAAAAAAAAAGAGCTACACAGAGAAACCCTGCCTCAAAACAACAAAAGAAAATAAAATTACAAAATTCCTTTTAAAACTAAAGTCTCCAGCACTTGGGAGGCAGAGGCAGGCGGATTTCTGAGTTCAAGGCCAGCCTGGTCTACAGAGTGAGTTCCAGGACAGCTAGGGCTATACAGAGAAACCCTGTCTCCAAAAACCAAAAAAAAAAAAAAAAAAAAAAAAAAAAAAAAAAAAAAAAAAAAAAAAAACACTAAAGTCTCTGTCAATCTTCAAATTTTCTTTCAAAGTCTCTCTACTGTGTGAGCCTATAAAATCGGAATAAATACTTAAGAGGGAAGAACCAAGACAGTAAAACTCGGAACAAAACCAGACCAGATTCTAGCTGTGTAAATAACTCAGGGTCCAGCGTTTAGGGTTTGTTTTTCTGAGCCCCACGGAAGGAAGGGCCTGGGTTACGTCTCTGACTCCATTGTCTTCAGCCCACACAGACAGTTTCTCCTCTGAGCAGGTCAGCTCCACTGGGTGGGCGTGTCCTTGGTAATCAAGGACATTTCCAAACTGCTGGGGTCTCCTGAGCAGCTGGGCAGCACTTTCACCAGTAGCCTCTCCCAGGCTCTCTTGAGGATGAGGATGCCAAGCCTCAGCTTCTCTCCAGGACGCCTCCAATCCTGCCATCAACCACTGAAGCTGCACCTCTGCCCAGAGACTCTACTGGCCTCCCATAGTACCAAGCCTCCATGGTCCTTTATGCCTTCACAGCCAGTTCCATCTGGGAAGCTCTTACACAGAACCAAGTCTATCTGCCAGCACGAGGTACAATATTGGCCACCCCTGGAACACAGACTCCAAAGAGACACTTCTCCAAAGATTTCACCTCAATCATGAATAATGCTAGTTTCTTCTTCTTTTGTTTATTTTTGTTTTGCTTTCCAAAACAGGGTTTTTCTGTGTAGTCCCGGCTGTCTTGGAACTCACTCTTTAGGCTGGCCTTGAACTCAGAGATCCATCTGCCTCTGCCTCCTGAGTGCCAGGACAAAATGCGTGAGCCACTACTACCCAGGTTCTGGTTTCTTCTTCTTCTTCTTCTTTTTTTTTTTTTTTTTTTTTTTGGTTTTTCGAGACAGGGTTTCTCTGTGTAGCCCTGGCTGTCCTGGAACTCACTCTAGACCAGGCTGGCCTCGAACTCAGAAATCCGCCTGCCTCTGCCTCCCAAGTACTGGGATTAAAGGCGTGCGCCACCACCGCCTGGCGGTTCTGGTTTCTTCTTAATCAGTGCTAATTCTTCAGCCCCAGCTGACCAGAACCATAGACCCTTAAATGGAAACAGCCAGTGGTCACAATTGAATGTCTAAACTTCCCACGCCAGCCCTCCATCGCCTGCACTGCTCTTCAGTATTACCCTCCAAGTTCCCACAGGACAGGCCTCTGTGCTCTCAGCAGCTGGTGACCTTTCTAGCCCAGAGTTCCAAAATCTCTATAATTCTCCTCCAACCAACATGCTCAGATCTGCCACAGCAATACCTTCCTTTCCTGGTACCAATTTCTGCCTCAGTCAGGGTGACGACTGCTGTGATGAAACACCATGACCAGAGAGAACTCGGGGAAATGGTCTATTTGGCTCACATTTCCTGAGTCACAGTCCACTGAGGGAAGCTGAGGCAGGGGCCATAGAGGGGATCCGCTCACTGGCTTGCTCCTCCTGGCTGGCTCAGTCTGCTCTCTTGTAGAACCCAGGACCGCCAGCCCAGCAGTGGCACCGCCCACAACGTGCCCTCCCCCAGTCATTAATTAACAGGCTTGCCTGCACCCTGATCTTACGGCCGCATTTCCTCGACGGAGGCTCCCTCCTCAGATGACACTAGCTTTCATCAAGTTGACACAGAAACTAGCCAGGACACAAACTCACTTCCCCACCCAGACGCGGCCCTGATACCCAGGGCAGCAATCACGTTTTGCAAGCACTCTAAGGCTAAGTCAGTGACACCCCCACACACACACCAGCCCTTGGCTTAGTTTTGGTTTTTATTTTATTTTTATATGTATGGGGGTTTTGTTTGCAAGTGTGTATGTGTGCCTGGAGCCCATGGAGCCTGGAAGGTGTCAGATCCCCTGGAAATGAAGTTACAGACTTGTAAACTACCATGTAAATGCTGGGAATCGAACCCTGGTCCCTTGGAGGAACAGTTAGTGCTCTTAACCATTAAGCCATCTCTCCAGCCTCTTTGGGTTTTTAGGTGGTGGTGGTGGTGTTTTGTTATGTTTTGTTTTTCTTGAGGGAGCATCTTACTATATAGCCTTGGCTGGCCTGAAACACACTATGCTGACCAAGCTAACTTTGAGCTCACTACGTAGTCAAAGAGGACCTTGGACTCTCTCTATCCTCCTGCCTAACTTTCCAGGGTGTTAGGACCGCAGGCATGAGCTAGCTCATTCTTTACCTCTGAAGATGACTCAGGCTCCACCGGGGAGCTGTCTAACCTCAGTGCAGGGTCAGCTGTCCACCACCGAGGTCCCAGTTCCCTGAACTTCCCTTGAAGTTCCCACTACAGTGAGCTGTCGGACAGCAGGGCCATCCAGATGGCCTCCTTTACTGACTAGATGACTGAGAGGCAGGCGTGGGCGTCGCATCCCTGGGGCTGGAAGAGGGAGGGGCTCACCCATTCTTCTTGGGCAGATACGCTTCCATGTCGAAGAAGAGCCCTTGGCGCTCCTTCATCTGGTTTTCCAGCTCCTGCGCAGCCTCCATGGACTCGGATGGGAGAGAGGGTCTGCATCTGGGAGTAAGGCAGGAGGAGTCAGGCAGGGCGGGTGGGAGAGCCCGGGCCCTGCAGGAACCCCCGTGGGAAGCCTTTGGGACAGAGAAAAGGAACAAAGCCCTGGGCAGACGGGTAGGAGAGCCCATGCCAGGGGAAGCCCAGTGCCACTCCCCGGTGTCAACGCCCACGCCCACGCCCCCCAGCGAGCCGTCACCCCCCTCACTTTTTCAGCACCAAGGCCAGCTCCTGGAGCCGCTTCTTCTGGCGTGTGATGGAGTTTGTACAGTTGTCCTGGAGTTTGGTCAGCTCCTCGAGCTTGAGACGGTACAGGCGATGTGTTTCCTAGCAGGGGGGGAGAAGGCACCGGCTTGCCTGGGGCGCTGCCTGGGCAAGGAACCCGCTCTCCCAGAGGTAGAACTTTCTGTGCTTGCCCGGGGACCTCCCAGACATTGCTCTGCTCTGAGGCATGCCAGCAGCTGGACTTCTTCCTGTAAACTCAAACCCTCTTGTGGTACGTGTCCTCAACAACAGGTAGCTTGTCCCCAGCTCTGGCATCTCCATTCTAAGTGTGCTGTCTGGTCCAGCGGTTCTCAACCCTCCTAATGCTGCGATCCTTTAATACAGTTCCTCATGTCGTGGTGACCCCCACCCCCCTCCCAACCACAAAACTGTTCTGGTCGTTATTTCCTATCTGTAATTTTGCTACTTCGACGACCCCTGTGGAAAGGTCATCCAATCCCCCCCACACACACACAAGGTCGTGACCCCACAGGTTGAGAACTGCTCCTCTCGAAGGGGCTTCCTGACCCCGCCCCCTTACCGTCTCAGATCCTCCTAAGCTACCCAGCCTGAAAGAACAGACACCAGGGGCATCCCTGATGCCTTCTCCCCAGGCATTCCCTACGTTTCCTCTCAGGTTAAAGGTCATCGGGCTTCCCGCCCTAAAGCCAGTCCCTCCCATCCACTCCCCTACCGCAAAAGCACCTTTGGCCCAAAGTTTCCCCAAGCACTTTGCCCTGGTGGGTGAACCTTGCAAGTTGAAACCTAAAGACAGGGCAAGGGGCAGTGTGGGGAAATCAAGTCAGGGGCCTGAGGTCATCGTGGTGATGGCATAACTGGGAGACATGAGCTGTCTAGGTCTCTGGGGAGAGTTCTAGTGCCAGCAGGCTGGGGAGACCTGGGCACATGAGGCTGGGCCACAGTCCAGTAGAGGCAAAGGTCTAACCTAGTCTCCAATTGGTCTGGCTCCACTATTTAGGTCTGTTTTTCATGCCAAAACGGGCTGCCACATCCTCCTAAACGCTAGCATGTGCCACCTCTGCCCAGTGACAGCCTTCCAGGAAGCATCGGCTTCCTTCTCTCTGGTATGGGGACAGAGTGGCCACAAACAGCCCCATCCTGGGATGGGAGGTTTTTTCCAATGGTCGCTCTACCAATCCAGGAGGTCCTGGTACAGCTGCCCCGCCCACCTCTCCCTACAAGAAAGAGCCACATGTCCTGGGTCAAGCAAGCCTCCTCTTGTCCCTAGGTGGGCGCTGTCCCTCCGTCTCAGATGGCTGAGATCTTCCAACCAGGCCTGAATTTTACCTAAACTTGCTCCCCTGCGGCGTTTAGCACAGAGTTAGCCAGGGGCGGGGAAGGTGTTGTACGGCTTGCACGTTTGCAGGGAAACTGATCCAAAAGGCTGGGCCCGGCTGGGTTCTGCCTCGGGTGACTGCTCTCTAGGAAGGGGACGGGGTCCCAGATCGGGTAGCGGTGCAGGGGGAGGGGCAACAGAGGAGTCCTGACCAGTTTTCAAGGCCTTTGCACAAAGTCTAGATATCCCGGTACAGAGGAATCCCGCCCAGGCACGCCGGGGGACGCGCGGGCAATCGGGGCTGCCGTCAGACATTTAAGAAGAAAAGTGGGGGAGAGCCTCGGCCCCTGACCCCTCCGAACTACTTTATGTGTGCCCGAGTGGTGCCCGACCCTTGTCCCCGAGACAGAGACGTGGCTCGGGGCTTGGATGGCCGCAGGGACGCTCACCTGGATACCTTGGAAGTCCTGCTGCAGATCCTCCCAGTTGCGCAGGCAGTCGCCCAGCGGGTCCGGGGGCGGGGACTGCATGTCTTTGTCCACGCCACGGGCCGCGGGGAGCCGCGAGTGGGGAGGACGGAGCTGCAACCCCGGCCGGCCGGAGGAGCCTCCGCCACCGCCCCCGTCCGCTTCCGGGCTCGCGCCGCCGCGACTGCCAACGGGAAAAGGCCCGGCGTAATCTGCGCGCGAGCCCCGCCCCCAGGAGCAGCCAATCGGAGCCAGGGACGAGAGCTGGGCGGGGACACGGGCCCGCAGGGCGTCTCCTCGAACTGAAACCAGAACTGGGCGTCCAGCATTTTCTCCCGCAAAGTCGGCTTCCTCGGGCCACTCACGAACCAAGGGAACACGTGCTTCTAGCACTTTGATATTTTTAGATCGATACCCTGGTTGGTCTGGAATCGAGAAATCCCCGTCTCTGACTCCCCGCGTGCAGAGATAAGAAGTGTGCGCCACCTCAAACACTTCACACACTTTTGTCCTTGAGAAGCTGAGCCTCTCTAGGGACAGCCCTCCCCACCCCCCACCCCCACCCCCCGTCTCTCTGCTTTTACAGATAGATGCTCCTTTCCTGGCCCCGAGTTCTCTGAACTTTCCTCCGTCCTTAGCTTTTAGGCTGCCTCTCCTAAAATACAAAACTTCCCACCGCGTCCGTTCTGAAGCCTCCCCAGCGCGGCTCACAGCTTGCCTAGCATGCAGGAAGCTCAGCGTGCGATTTTCATCCACGCACCTCATAATAAATCAGATGCAGAGGCGCATGCCAGTGATTCCAGCATGTGGAAGGTGCAGGCAGACGGATCAGAAGTTCCTGGTCATCCTCATCAAGGACACTCACTCACCCTACCACCCGGATCACTCTGTGGAAAGTTCTAGGAGGCGGTGATAGCCGGGGTATTTTCTAAGTGATATCATACATTCTTCATTCAGTGCCCTTGTAAGCACCTCCACGCGGAGTCGTTCTGAGTCTGAGGAAGTGCTTTTGGACAATTCCATTTGGGACTTGTTGAATTTGAGCCCATGGGGTGGCTCAGCAGAGAAGAGCACCTGAGGCCAAGCCTGGTGACCTGTTTGCTCCCAGGACCCCCCCCCCCCCACACACACACACAGGTACCATGGCCTAAACATAAAATAAAGCTGGAGCAGAAGCTCGGCAGTGAAGAGGACCCGAGTTCAATGCCCAGGTCTACATGGTGGTTCACAACCAGCTGTAACTCCAGTCCCAGGTGATCCAACACCCATTTCCGGCCCTCACCGGTACCAGGCCCACACATGTGGTGCACACAGGAAGTGCGGGCAAGGTACTATGCAAAATGTTAAACACGGTGTCATAAAAACATGGAAGATCTTGTGGAATTTGGGGGTTTGGGAGAATGCCTACATGCAGGAAGGCCTGGGCGTGCTCCCTAAGCCCACAGACTTGGTGTTGGGGTGCAGGCCTGTATTCCTAGCAATGGGAAGGAAGAGTCAATTAGTGTGAATTAAGGTCCTCATCGGGGGTTGGGGATTTCGCTCAGTGGTAGAGTGCTTGTCTAGCAAGTGCAAGGCCCTGGGTTTGGTCTTCAGCTTTGAAGAAAAAAAAAAAAAAAAAAAAGACAAAACAAGGTCCTCTTCAGGCTCACAGAGTGTGAGGCCACCCCAGTCTATATGAAACCTTGCCTCAAAAATTAAAAGGCAAAGCATGTAGCTCAGTGATAAAGGGAGAGCTTACCTAACCCGGGTAAGGCTCTAAGGCCACGTGCAAGGCTCTCTGTCAGCGGTTCTCAACCTGTGGATACAGACTCCTTTAGGGGTCAAATGATCTTTTCACAGGGGTCGCCTAACACCATCAGAAAACACAGATGTTTGCAATTCATAATGGTAGCAAAATTACACTTATGAAGTAGCAATGAACTGATTTCGTGGTTGGGGGTCACCACATGAGGAACTGTATAAAAGGCTCACAGCGTTAGGAAGGCTGAGAACCACTGCTCTCTGTTCAATCCTCAGTGTTAGAGAAAAACAACAACAACAACAGAACCAGTCTTAAGATGCAGATAAAACCTCCAGGCAGCAAATGTCTTCTCCAGGACCACTCCAAGTGCAAACCCAGCCCCCCCCCAGCCCCAAACGTCCCAACCAAGACTCCTGGACGACCATGGCTGGGTCTCGGCGGCGGCGGCGGCGGCGGCGGTCAGTAGATGGGCTCAGAGATGTCTGTGAGGTACTCCCCGTGCAGTATTCGCTCCCACTCCAGCAGCTGAGCCACCAAGGCCCGGTTCGGACGCATGTTGGCTTTGCATTTCTTCACATGGGCCCAGGACCTCTGTGGATGCAGATAAGGAAGGCTTCAGGACAGGTGTTGGGATGCTTCCAGACTAGACCACAGCCAGCTCAGGGGGACAGGAGACTCCTACACGGAAGCTCACATGATGGCTTAAGACTAGATGCAGACACAGGCTAGGGGAGGAGGTCATTTGGTAGTGTGCTTTCGGCGCAAGCATGGGGGGGCCAGCCGAGTCCAGGCCCCAGGACCCATGTCAAACAGGTGCTTGTGGTCACACTTGTAATCCAAGTGCTGGGGAAACAGGTGGGGTGATTCCTGAGGCTCACTGGCCTGCTTGCCTAGCTTAATTATGGAGTCCTAGGCCAAGTCTCAGAAAGAAAAAGAAAAGAAAAGAAAAGAAAAGAAAAGAAAAGAAAAGAAAAGAGAAAAGAGAAAAGAAAGGGAGAGAAGGAGGAAAGGGGAGGGGAGAAAGGGGAAAAAGAGAAGAAGAGAAGAGAGAGAGAGGAGAGGAGAGGAGAGGAGAGGAGAGGAGAGGAGAGGAGAGGAGAGGAGAGGAGAGGAGAGGAGGTGGAGCCCCAAGCCTGATGATCTGAGTTCAACCCTAGTGACATATATGGTACAAAAAGAGTACTATCTTCTGCACATGTGTCATGTGAATTCATACACAAATGTGTGCATATGTGTGTGCGCACACACACTCAAAGGAACAGAGGGAGAAAATAATTTAAGCATAAACCGGGATGAAATCACCAGGGCAAGGAGCCCTGGCACAGGCCGGGCCATAGGCAAGCTCCCCGGCTTCTGGCTCTGTTGCCCACGGCACAGCTCCCATGAGAGCATGCACACTCCCGCAGGTGGGGGCAGTGCCAGGCTGAGCCCGGGACACACTGCTGTGGAAGCAGCTTCCACAAAGGTTTGTCTTGACACTGGCTGACTCACTGGAGAGATGACAAACCCACCAGCCAGTTCTCCAAAGAGGGCAAGGCAAGCTGGCTTCCTGCAGGTGCTGCATGCACGGTAAGTGCAGCTCGGTCGATACGTGCCGGGGACACAGCCAGCCCTCACCCGGGCTATAGACAGGAGAGTAGAAAGGCAGAATGGTACCTAGTGGCTAGAGTGATGCCTCAGAAAACATGTGCTGCTTTTGCCGAGGACCTGAGTTTGGTTCCCAACACCCACACCAGGTAACTCGCAACCTCCTTTACCTCCAGCTCCAGGACGTATAATGACTTCTTCTGGCATCTGCACTCATGTGCACATAACTCCCCCCCCTCCCCACACACATTAGAGCTAATAAACACAGCAAAGCTGTAGAATGATAAATTCAACACATGACTGTGTGTTAATGATAAACAATAGAAGAGGAGGAAGAAAAGGAAGAAGGAAAGAAGAGGAAGAAGAGCAGGAGGAGGAAGAGAAGAAGAAGAGGGGGGAGGAGGAGGAGGAGGAGGAGAAGGAGAAGGAGAAGGAGAAGGAGAAGAAGAAGAAGAAGAAGAAGAAGAAGAAGAAGAAGAAGAAGAAGAAGAAGAAGAAGAAGAAGAAGACAACGGTGACAAGAAATCAAGGGTCTGGAGAGACGGCTCAGTGATTACTAGCACTTGCTGCTCTTCCAGAGGACTCAGGACCACTTCCCAGGACCCACACAGTCCAACCACTTGTGATACAATTCCTTCAGACCTGATGCTTTGGCTTCCACAAGCACCTGCACATACATGGTACACATGCATACACTGAAGAACAGGCACTACACACTAAGAGAGAGAGAAGCCAGGCAGTGGTGATGCACACCTTTAATCTCCTTTGAGCACTCAGCAGGCAGAGGCAGGAGGATCTCTCTGTGAGTTTGAGTACTGCTTGTTCTATAGAGTAGGTTCCAGGATAGCCAGAGCTACACAGAGAAACCCTGTCTCAAAAAAAAAAAAAAAAAAAAAAAAAAAAAAAAAAGAGAGAGAGAGAGAGAGAGAGAGAGAAGGAAGAAGAGGAGGAGGAGAAAAGAAGGAAGAAAAGAAAAAGAAAGAAAGAAAGAAAGAAAGAAAGAAAGAGCTGGGCGGTGGTGGCGCACGCCTATAATCCCAGCACTTGGGAGGCAGAGGCAGGAGGATTTCTGAGTTCGAGGCCAGCCTGGTCTACAGAGTGAGTTCCAGGACAGCCAGGACTATACAGAGAAACCCTGTCTCGAAAAAAACAAAAAAAAAAAAGAAAGAAAGAAAGAAAGAAAGAAAGAAAGAAAGAAAAGGAAATCCAAGGTAGATGATGCCTAAGGAGGGATACCTGAAGTTGTCCTTCAACGTACACACACACACACACACACACACACAGAGAGAGAGAGAGAGAGAGAGACAGAGACAGAGACAGAGACAGACAGAGAGAGACAGAGAGATAGAAAGACAGAGAGAGAGAGAGAGAGAGAGAGAGAGAGAGAGAGAGAAGGAAATTATGAATTGTGTAAGGAACAGTAAGGTAGTGGTGGTTGCTCGCCAGAGGCTGGGCTCAGGAGAGAGGGGGCGGCTATCACACACTAGGCACAGACTTTCAGTTCTGCGAGATGAGGAGGTTTACAAGCTAGGTTTCACAACTCAAATGAGCTTACCACTAATGTACGTGTTTAGAAATCGTTAGGAGAGATGGGGGTGTGGCTGAATTGGTAGGGTGCTTACCTACCTCCATGGGGCTCTGGGTTTGGTGGGGGGGGGCTGGGGGAATGGGGGAGGGAAAAAGGACTGTGAGTTCTAGCCTGGGGTTATATCATGAGTTTCCTATAAGCCTGAGTTGTAGAGCCGACTGCAGACGGGCCCAGTTATATGGTGAGAGCTAAGCCACCATGAACTATATGGCAAAATGTATGCAACATAGTGAACCCTATCTTTAAAAACAGGGGCACCAAGTGGGGGCTAGAGAGATGGCTTTGAGGTTTAGAGCAACTGCTGCTCTTCCAGAGGCCCCAGGTTCAATTCCTGGCACCGATATGATGGCTCACAAGTAGGTATAACTCCCTCTTCTCTCCTCTGGGGACACTGCATGCATGTTGTGCCCAAAACACCAGTACACATAAAAGAAAAATAAGCAGCTGGGCGGTGGTGGCGCACGCCTGTAATCCCAGCACTTGGGAGGCAGAGGCAGGTGGATCTCGGAGTTCAAGGCTAGCCTGGTCTACAGAGTGAGTTCCAGGACAGTCAAGGGTACAGAAAGAAACCTTCTTGAATGAACAAATGAATTAATTAATTTCCTTATCATCGTGTTATGTATAGGGTGCTCATGCTGTGTATAAGGTGGGGTGCACATGCCTGTGGACACTCGTGGAGAACAAATGTAGAGTCAGGGCTCTCCTTCCAGCTTTCCCTGGGCTCCAGGCGTCAATGCCAGGCAGCAGGCTCGCCGGCAGCAGGCTCGCCGGCATCAGGCTCTACCTGCTCACCTTGCCAGCTGCTTCTCTCCATGTCCATCCTTAATGAGCACAGACGCCGGTTCAGCACACCCACTGCAGACAGCGAGCCTGCCTGCCCCAAGCCAGCAGCTCCACAGCAGCCTCCTGCGGCCAAGCCCCGGCCCAGCTCTGCTAGTGAGGCAGCAGCCACAGCAAGGCTGTGGGACAAAGGCTGTCCCAGCCACAGCCAAGGGCCCAGTATCTGGACTTCCTAACGAGGACAAAGATGGCTACTCCAAAAACAAGTGCCAGCGGTCCTCCAGAGTCCAGGCTCATGGACCTAAGGGGACCCAGCGTCTCCCAGGGCTGGGGACTCCCTTTAGGCACTGGTTTGGCTAGGAAAGGAGCCAAGCCGCAGAGCCCACTTTACCCTCATCCCGCCCCGCCCGCCCGCCCGGCGACAAGCCTCAGACTCTACTTTGATGTGGCCAGAAGGACTGAAACTGTCACAGTTGGATGGCTCAAAAGTTCTTGGGGTTTTGTTTTGTTTTCCCAGTGATAGGTGGGGCTCGAACTCAGGGCCTTATGGATTCCAGGAAGTGAGCGATTGCTGCTCCCGGGAGTTCCAGCCAGGATCGCTCGGCTCCTCCCGCAGGCTCTCTCTGAGGATATCAGTACTCTTGCACTGAGCCACAGCCCCCGTGGGGGATTTCTAGGCAAGGGCTCTACCACTGAACCACACACCCCGTCTTAGAATCTGGAGTTTCTTTAGATTCTGTTCCTGAGCCTGCAAGCAGGTTGTGACTAGCAAAGTTTAGCATGGGGATTGTCAGGACATGCTCCAGCCTGACATCTGTCATGGCTCCCCCTGAGGTTGCTATACATGCTCCTGCTCTTCTGTCCGTCTGCTTTCAAGGACGGAAGGAGGGCGGGCAGGAGGGCTCCCAGACTAACATGGGGACTGTGGCCTGAGGCGTTAATTTCAGTTCTTTTTTTTTTTTTTTTTTTTTTTTTTTGAGACAGGGTTTCCCTGTATAGCCCTGGCTGTCCTGGCACTTACTCGGTAGACCAGGCTGGCCCCGAACTCAGAAATCCGCCTGCCTCTGCCTCCCAAGTGCTGGGATTACAGGCGTGCGCCACCACCGCCCGGCCATTAATTTCAGTTCTAAGGTAAGGTCTGCAATCACCCAGAGGGAGTCTCCATGAGGGACTGTCTACAATAGGTTGGCCTATGGGGTCTGTCTGTGGGGAATTGTCTTCATTCTGTCAATTGATACAGGAAGACTCTTTTTTGTTTGTTTGTTTGTTTGTTTGTTTTGTTTTGTTTTGTGTTTTTTCGAGACAGGGTTTCTCTGTGTAGTCCTGGCTGTCCTGGAACTCACTCTGTAGACCAGGCTGGCCTCGAACTCAGAAATCCGCCTGCCTCTGCCTCCCAAGTGCTGGGATTACAGACGTGCGCCACCACCGCCCGGCTTTTTTTTTTTTTTTATGGTGGACAGGACAATTCTCTAGCTGGGATCCTAAACTGTGGAAAATGGAGAAAGTGAGCGCAGCTGCATGCACCCGTCAGTGAGCGCAGCTGCATGCACCCGTCAGTGAGCATAGCTGCAGCATGCATCTGCTGCAGCATGCCCCCAGCAGTGAGCGCAGCTGCAGCACGCAGGCACAGTGTGGCCAGCTGCCTCCAGCCCTTGCTGCCCTGAAGTTCCCACTGTTGTGGAGTACGACGTGGAAATGGAAGCTAGAACAAGCCCTCTCCTTCAGCTGTTTTTGTAGAGGATTTTATCAGAACAGCAGGAAGAGAAGCTAAGGGCTGGAGAGACGCTCCGCACCAAGAGCAGCCTACGCTGCGCCTAGTGCCTGTGACTCCAGCTCCAGGGGATCTGATACACACACAGACATGCATACACACACACACACACACACACACACACACACACACACACACAAAGAGACAGACAGGCAAACAGAGCAACAGAGACAGACAGAAAGACAGACAGGGAGAGAGAATTAAAAATAAACGCCTGTAATCCCAGCACTCTGGGAGGCAGAGACAGGCGGATATCTGAGTTCGAGGCCAGTCTGGTCTACAGAGTGAGTTCCAGGACAGCCAGGGCTACACAAAGAAACCCTGTCTCGAAAAACCAAAAAAAAAAAAAAAAAAGTAAAAATAAAATATATCTCTTTAGATTTAGAATTAACAATATAATAAATCTCTTTAGTTATTTGTTTGTTAGAAAAATAAACAACTCAGATGATGGCCATACAGGTGAAGGTGAGCTGTCGTCCAGAGTGGATGGGCTGAGACCCTGCTCTGAAGCCCCTGGTCTACACAGAAGGACCTTACTCTTGACCATTGTGGTCTGGGTGACATCGAGACTTTGGACTTCTCCTCCTTGAGTCTTTTCCATCTTCTCTTAAGGGTAAGACCATGGCAGTACCGCAGTCTGCAGTATGTCTGCTCCAGCTCAGACTCCCCTCCTAGGGTGCTTGTGGTTCATTCCTTGCCCAGAGAATACTTTTTTTTTCTCTTCAGATCGGATTTCTCTGTGCAGCCCTGGCTGTCCTGGAACTCACTCTGTAGACCAGGCTGGCCTCGAATTCACAGAGATCCACCTGCCTCTGCCTCCTGAGCGCTGGGGTTACAGGCGTAAACAAACCACCATGCCCGGCTTAGATGCAGTCTTTTGCAAGCCAGGTGAGCTCTGTTCCAGCCGCCCCAGCCCCAGCGCCAGCGCCATGACACTTACCTTCAGGGTCTCCTCATTGTAATGCATGAGGAAGGCCACCACAGCAGCCACGCTACGGCTGATGCCCCGGGTGGAGAAGACCAGAATGACAGAGCGGAGCCTGAGGTGAAGTTCTGCAAAGGGAAGAGAGAAGGGGTGTGCATGACTCTGCCCTAGGGTCCTCAGTGGCCTTCGGGACCATCCTTGCGGGCCGAGGAGCACAGGCTGGAACCCTAGGTGTTCAGAGGCTAAGAGGAGAAAAAGACTGCAAGTTCAAGGTCAGGCTAGGCAACCCAGGGAGACACTGTCAAAAGAAAAAAAAAAGGATTGTGAGTCTTAGATTGTGAGTCCCAGGGAGGGGCTGGGGGGAGGGACTCGGTGGTAGAGACCCTGCCTAGAATCCCCCAGGGAGGGCCTGGGGCGTGGCTTAGAGATAGAACACTTTCCTAGCATGGGTTCCAACCTGGTTGTAGATCTCAAGTAGAAAAAAAATTTTTTAAAGTGAAAGTGGTAAATTGCTGGGCAAGTGAGGGACGGTGGAGGCTGCTATCCACCTCCAGCCACTGGGGCCATATTGGGACCATGCTGGCCTTCAAGACCCCGACCTGACTCAGCTTAGCTCTGCCCAGAAATCTTTTTGTTTGTTTGTTTATTTGTTTTTGTTTGTTTGTTTGTTTGTTTGAGACAGGGTTTCTCTGTGTGGTCCTGGCTGTCCTGGAACTCACTCTGTAGACCAGGCTGGCCTCGAACTCAGAAATCTGCCTGCCTCTGCCTCCCAAGTGCTGGGATTACAGGCGTGCGCCACCGCGCCCGGCTTCAGAAATCTTACTTCTTTTGGTCAACTCTAAACCCTGACAATGACTGAAAGATCTGTACCAAGCAGCTGATGGGAGTTGCTATGGCAACTGGGAGGGCAGAGCAGAGCCACGTGGACACATGAACCACGATGGGAGTCAAAGCTGGATGGGCTTGGGCCCTTCCTTCTCTTACTCCACGCTACCCACCAGCACTGGGCACAGAAGTGGAAAGAGAAGCATTTCTGAGGCCCCAGATCCCACAGAGGATCAGGTACCCCAAATATGGCGTGCCCATGTTTGACCAGTTCTTCACTGTGTGACCAGCTCAGAAGGAATGGCCATCTAGCCAGGGACGATCAGATGCCGTGTGGTCCTATCATGGGGGAGCCACTCCTTCTAAGCTGCTAACATACACATAGCTGAGGGCTTCTGAATGTGCTAGGTTTTATACTCTTTCCCAAGCCCTGGGGCTCTAAAGCAGAGAGAGACTTGTCAACACACATAGAACGCTCCCCAGTCTGGAAATTCTCCTTACCCATGAAGTGACAGATGTGGCGGAAGTAGATGAAAAGGATGGAGTCTGGGGTATCCTCAAGCCTGATGTGCAAGAGCTTGTCTGCATTGCCTACAAAGCTGGGGGAATGCAGAACAGTGGTGAGTGTCCGTCTCTTCCTCACTGGAGCCTTCCAGGAGAGAGGCTCCTTACGACTCAGGAAGTCGGCGGTGGTGGCACATGCCTGTAATCCCAGCACTTGGGAGGCAGAGGCAGGCGGATTTCTGAGTTCAGGATTTCCAGCCTGGTCTACAGAGTGAGTTCCAGGACAGCTAGGACTACACAGAGAAACCCTGTCTCGAAAAACCAAAAAAAAAAAAAAGACTCAGGAAGTAAAAGGAAACTTCCAAAGCTCAGGAATGAGCAACTTGAAAGCCCCAGAAATTTCCTGAAACTTACAAGATTCACAAGGCCCCTCCCCTAGCTATCCAGATAGTAACAACTGCGGGTGAGAGGAGACTCTGACCCTAGGAGCTGTCTGTGAGTCATGCTGCCATGTCCGTGGGTCCAGCTATCATGAATCCTGACTCAGCTGCTTGTGAGCCATCCACGTTCCTGTAAGTCACCTCCCTACGCACGTGCACCTGTTAAGTAACCACAGGAAACTCACTGGCTCTCTAGGTTGGACTTTGGTGGTATTGTCCTTTCTTTTAGTCTGTCACCAGTGTCCTATCTGGGGTGAGTAGAAGTTTCTCCACATCTCTCTGGAAAAGTCACACGATAGATGGTCTAATCAGCCAGCCCCAGTGTAGTGTAGTGTAGTATAGTGTAGTGTTGTAGTGTAGTGTGTTATGTCCACAGCCCACAGCACAGAAACCAGAAGGGAACAATTAGGGGCTGATATCAGGATGACAGGAACTAGTAGAACTAGTACTGGGGCTAGGAAAATACCTCTATTGATAAAGTGTTTATATCAGGCAAGCATTAGGATCTGACTTTGATTCCCAGCCAGGCTTCGTGGCCTACGGTTGGAATCCAGCACTGGGCAAGAAGATCTTGGGCCTCACTGGCCGGCCAGCTTAGCCTATTTGGTGAATTCTAGGCCAGTGAGAGGTCCTGTCTTTTAAAAAACCGTGGCTAGCTCCTGCAGAATGACACTGGCAATAGTCACATGGCCTGCACTGACAGTTACGCACATGCGCACAGAGAGCCACATGAGACATCAGCCTAGAATCTGCCAGTGAGGGGCTGGCGGTGTGGGTGAAGCACTCTGAGAAGCCTCCAGTGAAGGAATGGGCGTGGCTCACCAGAAGAGCACTTGGCTAGTGACGGAGAGACCTGGGCTTAATTTCTAGTACTACTGAGGCAAAACAGCCACAACAAAGTGTAGCAGTAAGAAACACACAAACATGTGACTCTTAACCTAAAACAAAAGCACGGGCAGAGGGCGCTGCCCAGGAAAAGCACGGGCAGAGGGCGCTGCCCACGCAGCCAAACGCCTGCTGTGCAGGGTAAGGACCTGTGCCATAATCTCTAGCATCCACACAAAAGAAGCCGGGTCAATGGTGGCACACATCTGGAAACTTAGGGCTGGGGCCACAGAGACAAACTGCGGGCTAGCCTGGTTGTCCAGTCCATGAGCACCAGGTGCAGTGAGAGACCCTTTCTTACAAAATAAAGTAGACAATGACAGAGGAAGACGGTCAGCATTAACATATGGTCTCCATCTCTCTCTCTCTCTCTCTCTCTCTCTCTCTCTCTCTCTCTCACACACACACACACACACACACACACACACACACACACACACCAACAGTATCACCTCTACTTACTAGGGTGTCGTCTCCATGGAAATATTGACATGTGCTTTAATCTTCAAATCCTTGTGCATCTTGGCATTGCAGGCTTGACTGATTTTGCCCAGGAAGACTCTGCCTGGGAGTATCTCAATCGGGTATGGCTGGAAGGCATCCAGCTCCTGGGACGGGAAGGAAGAAGGCTGCTGTGGGTATGCGCCCACCCAAGATAACTGGGGGGGGGGTATCTCTGGCGGTGTGGGTGTGGCTCTTCGGGTAAGACACCGGCAATGGATACCTCACACGAGACGTCAGAGGCCTGGGTGTAAACAAGGACTGACCCCAGCATCAGGACACAAACGGGTCTCCACTGATACCCCTTCCCTCGTGGCTCCTGTGTGCACCTGGCCATACACACAGAGGTTAGATCTGACGATCTGTGACCCAGAACTTGTTCAGTTGAGGTTAGTGCTTGCTGCCAAGCAACTTGAACTCAGGCCCTGGGCCCCTCACCCTGGAAGAAGAGAATCTGGTATACATATATGAGTCATGGCGTGTGCATACACACACACACACACACACACACACACACATGCACACATTCATGTGTGCCTGCCACAAAATAAATCAATGTTATCAGAAAAAAGAAATCCAGCAACATCCTAGGTACAAACTACTGCAAACGAGAAGGCTTACTTTGGCTCTGGGTTTTAGCGAGACTTCAATCCATCACGGTCGGGAAGGCGTGGTGGTGGGGTCCTGTGCATGGCCGTGAAGAAAGGTGCGTACCACAGGGCAGGAGGCAGGGTTAGCGGGCCAGACCCAGGGCTGAGTGTACCGTTGAAGGCCTGTCCCCAGGCCCTCCTCCCACCAGCCAGGCCCCATCTCCTAAAGACTCTGCAGCCATGAGGGGGGACTCTTGGCTGGAGAAAAAGTGTTCAGAGCATACACCTCTGCAGGCACATTTCAGAGTCAAATTGTACACTGTCAGACTCAGCACACTGCCTCACCCGGAAACCATACCCCCTCTAGGTTCCTATGTTTGACCTCCCCATAATGTATGTGATGGTTTGTATATGTTAGGCCCAGGGAGTGGCACTATTTGGAGGTGTGGTCCTGTTGGAGTAGGTGTGTCACTGTGGGTGTGGGCTTTAAGACTCTTATCCTAGCTGCCTGGAAGCCAGTATTCCATTAGCGGCCTTCAGATGAAGATGGAGAACTCTCAGCTCCTCCTGCACCATGCCTGGCTGGACACCGCCATGCTCCTGCCTTGATGATAATGGACTGAATCTCTGAACCTGTAAGCCAGCCCCAATTAACTGTTGTCCTTATAAGAGTTGCCTTGGTCGTGGTGTCTGTTCACAGCAGTAAAACCCTAACTAAGACAATGTGTGTCTCAATCTTAGTCAGGGTTCCTATTCCTGCACAAACATCATGATCAAGAAGCAAGTTGGGAGGAAAGGGTTTACTCAGCTTACACTTCCACGCTGCTGTTCATCACCAAAGGAAGTCAGGACTGGAACTCAAGCAGGTCAGGAAGCAGGAGCTGATGCAGAGGCCATGGAGGGATGTTTCTTACTGGCTTGCTTCCCCTGGCTTGCTCAGCCTGCTCTCTTATAGAACCCAGGACTACCAGCCCAGGGATGGCACCACCCACAGGGGGCCATCCTCCTTTGATCACTAATTGAGAAAATGCCCCACAGCTGGATCTCATGGAGGCACTTCCCCAACCGACGCTCCTTTCTCTGTGGTGACTCCAGCCTGTGTCAAGGTGACACACAGAACCAGCCGGCATAAGGTGTTAGCTTGGGATCTGTCATCAGGGACTGAAGGCCACCAGCTGCACTAGGCCTATTTCTCCACTCAGTCAGTCTCCAGCCTCACTTCCTAGAAGCCTGTGCGTACTCTCCTGCCTCACCTGGGGCATCCAGATGATCTTCTGGGTCCGGAAGAAGTGGTACATGCCAGAGAAGCATTCATAGCCCCCTCTGAGGACATAGACAGGCTGGCGGGTAAAGTGGATGAGGATCTGTCCAAATTCCACAGCAGGTCCAGGCAAGAGTTCTGCAGGCAGAAACCAAAGAGGTGCAAAATGTATTTACCATTTGCCTAGTGTGAGAATGGACGGCCACATCCACTGAAAACAGTTACTCAGAAACCCAAGGTAAGGGGCACATAAGATAAAATTAAAATTAAATAAAATAAATAAAATAAAATAAAATAAAATAAAATAAAATAAAATAAAATAAAATAAAATAAAATAAAATAAAGGGAGCCGGGCGGTGGTGGCGCACACCTGTAATCCCAGCACTTGGGAGGCAGAGGCAGGCGGATTTCTGAGTTCAAGGCCAGCCTGGTCTACAGAGTGAGATCCAGGACAGCCAGGGCTACACAGAGAAACCCTGTCTTGAAAAACAAACAAACAAAAATTATGGTTGTTTTTCCTGCATGTATGTCTGTGTACCATGCGTGGGCCATGCCTGCAGAGGCCAGAAGGAGGCAACGCATGACCCAGAACTGGAGCTATAAAGTGTAAGCAACTGTGTGGGCACTGGGGCTCCAACCCGGGCCCCGGAAGAGCAACCAGTGCTTAGTCACTGAGCCATCTCTCCAGCGTCACATTTTTATTATTTTTAACTATGTGTATGTATGGGTTTGTGTACAGGGTACAGATGCCCACAGAGGCCAGCACAGGGCACTCAGTACAGCAGGATCCCCAGAGCTGGAGAGGCAGATTGTTGTGAGCCACCTGACACAGATTCTGGAACCTGAACCTGGGTCCTCTAAAAAGGCTAGATGTGTGCCGATCCCTCTCTCCAGCCCCACGTCAAGCATTGTCTGTTGAATAATATTCCACTCTGTGGATGCACTGCATTTCACCCCACTCACTGGCTTATTAAGACACAAGTTTTTGTGTGCTGTGTTTTCATTCTCTCGGACTATGCACCTCGGCACAGAACAATCACCATCGCTTTCTTTACACTGGACCGTTTTATACTCTCGTCCTACAGCTGTGCTTCATTTGGGTTAGGTTTTGGTTTGGTTGGTTTGTTTTGGTTTTTTGAGGCAGAGTTTGTCTCTGTAGCCCTGGCTGTCCTGGAACTTGCTCTGTAGACCAGGCTGGCCCTGTTATCAAAGATCTGTCTGGCCGGGCAGTGGTGGCGCATGCCTTTAATCCCAGCACTTGGGAGGCAGAGGCAGGTGGATCTCTGAGTTCGAGGCCAGATTTATTTCATTTTTGATTGTGTGTGTGTGGGCATACGCATGTGCCACAGTGTGTGAATGGAGATTACAGGCCAACTCATCGGAGTTCGTTCTCTCCTGTCCCCTTTTGGGTTCCAGGGATGGAACTTAGCTGAGGGTCTGTTCCTAGGTGCTTTCTACCATTTTACTGACTCTGATTTTGGTTTGTGCTTTGAGTCAGGGTCTTACTCTATAGCAGAGGCCTGCCTGGGACTTATTATGACGCCAAGACTGCCCTTGAAATTGTAGTAATCCTGCAGGCTCAGCCTCCAGTGCTGGGGTGCCAGCCGGGAGCCTCCACGCCCAGGCGCGTTCCCACTGTGCCCCGTGGTGTACAGAGGCCCAGTGCCCCACACTCTTGTCAACACTCGCTACTATAACACTTGTCAAGTTTTAAATTGTGCCCGCCCTGGTGGGTATCGAGTGATGCCTCCTTGTGATTTAGTCTTATTTGTGAGATGAGATCTCTGAAGCTCCGTCTGGCCTAGCGCTCACTATTCTCCTGACTCATCCTCTGGAGTGTGAGAATCAGACACATGTATCATTGTGCCTGGCTGCTGTGTGTGTGTGTGTGTGTGTGTGTGTGTGTGTGTACGCATGCACATGTGTGCACATGTGTGCGAGAGACTCATCCCATGGTTCACATGTGGAAAGCAGTCACGGTGCAGGAATCATCCTCTTCTCCCATCATGTGGGTCCCAGAGATCGCCTCACTGGATCTTTTTATGGTTTGCTATAAATTTAAACTCAAACCTATTATTATGCTATATAGTATGAATAGTATTCATTACCCACTTGTCTAACCCTGGACTCACCTAGGACCCTGGGGCACATATCTCTGAGTGCAAATGTGAGGATGTTTGGGAGAATTAACCGAGGAGGAGGGATGATCTGCCCTTAACGTGGCGCACTGCTCCATGGCCTGGGGCTGGGACAGAATAGAGAGGAAAGGGAGGGCCAGCGACTGCAGACTGAAGCTCTGAGCCAAGTCACGCTGCTCTCAGAAGCTCTTGGACAGGTCTTCTGTCACAGCAGCATGAAAGTAACTAAGACAGACCTCAGGCCGCTTCAACAGAAACTCTCCACAACCCTGCAGCCGCTAAGACACCCTGACCAGGAACATTGGTTGGCAGACCCTCCAGAGCCCGCCAGCAGGAGGGCCATGGGCTCTGTCCTCCAAATTGACTTCTGGGGCTGGGGAGATGGCTCAGACAGCAGAGTCAGGAAAGCCTGGGGCCCTGAGTTCTGTTCCCGAACCCACATAAGAATGCTGGGCTTCCTTTTTCTCTTCCTTCCTTCCTTCCTTCCTTCCTTCCTTCCTTCCTTCCTTCCTTCCTTTTCCTTTCTTTTTGTGGTGTATGCTGTCATCTCATCAGCCATTGCATCAATGAAGACAGACAGATCCCTGGGGCTCCACAGCAGGCTAGCCCAGCTGAACCAGTGAATTATACATAAGGAGAGAGTCTCAAAAAATAAGGTAGGGCCGGGATGTCCGTCCAGAGTGTAAAGGTGCCTGTCACCAAGTCAGATTGTCAGGTCCTGATCTCAGGACCTCTCCACAAGCTCTGTAGCACACCCATCCCCAATAAATTTCATCTGTAATATATATGATATATATGCATATATATACCATATATATAAATTTTAAACAACATTTAGAATGAGAACAGCATCTGAAGATCGACACCTAAGGCTTCCATGGGTGAACCCACGCATGTGCACCCACACATACACACAAAATAAAATCAACCAGGGAAGAAAATTTAATTAATTAGTTTGATTAAATGAACTGAACCTTTTTTTTTCTGAAGACAAGGGTACTTCCAGAAGGGACTTCTCAGGACATAAGTGGCAGGGAGCTGTCCAGAGGATAAGCTTGTGTGTGTAAACCACGGTTGCAGAAAACTCGCAGGCGCCATGTGGAATTCATCCCCCTGCCCCACGGGGCTTGGCTCAGCAGTCCCAGAGTCCAGACAGCAGGTTACAGGGCACCAGCCATGTCTCTCTTGAGCAAGAGACTACTGGGTCAGAGGCCAGAGGGGAGTTGGAATGGCAGTCCCAGGCCACATCAATGCTGCCACCTTTACCCTAGAATCTGCCCCTTCACTGCTAGAGGCTTACAGTCCACAACTGCAGGGTGGGCCTTAGAGACAGAGTAGATTCAAACCATCCTTTTCTTTGAGGAAAGTTGCCTACAGTGAAAGGTACGATTATTTGGCTGTGGTCGCTTTCTGAGTGGGAAACTCAGTAGCACAATGCCACCCCTTATTGAGTAAAAGTGCTTTAAGATCACATTTACTTACTTACTTATTTGTGTGTGGGGACATGCATCTGCCATAGCTTATATACGGAGCGGAGGGCAGCTTGTGGAAGCCGCTCTTGCCTTCCGTGCGGGCCCCAGGGGCGAGGCTCAGGCTCTCAGGCGTGGCAGCAAGCACCTTTACTGCGGAACCGCCTAAGCAGGCCCCCACTCAGAGCTCTGGGGTCCGGTTTGTAGTCCTGAAACCGGACGAGCTGGGCAGGCGGAGCACACCCGCGGTCCCAGCACCGGGTAGGTGGAGCACACCTGCGGTCCCAGCACCGGGCAGGTAGAGGCAAGAGGCTCAGAAATACAAGCTACAGTGATGTTGTGGCCAGCCTGGGCTACATGAGACCAAGTCTCAAAAACAGGTGGGGCCAGAGAGATAGCTCAGAGAGTGAAGACACTTGCTGCCAAGCCTGATCTCCTGAGTGTGATCCCTAGGACTTACATGGCAGAATCCACATATATTGTGTTATGTGTCATACCACACAAACAAACAAACATACATACATACATACATACATACAACATAATTTTGAAAACGTTTTAACTGTGTGTGTTGGGCTGCGGGGGATGTGCACATGTGCCTCCCCCCAGAGGGGTTATGTGCCCTGCAGCTGTAGTGAGGGGTGGCTGTGAGGCACCCTACATAAATGCTGGGACTGCGACTCAGATCCGCTCAAGACCAGAGCTCTTCACTGCTGAGCCATCTGCCCAGTCCAAAACATACAAACATACCAACAGACAGACAGGGTTAAGGATGTGGCTCAGCTGGTAGACAGCCGACCTAGCATGGCCCTGGGCCCATCCCCAGCACTGCACACGACATGGTGGCATGTGCCTGTAACACCAGCACTCAAGAGGTGGAGAGAGGGGGACCACAAGTTCCAGGCCGTTCTCAGCAATATAACGAGTCTGAGGCTAGCTGGGCTACGTGAGACTCTGATTTAAAACTAGCAAATGCTTACAAAGGAAAAAAAAATGTCCAAGCCCAAGACCGCTTGGAAGTCTAGACGGCAGGTGTTGTTAAAGGTGGGGCCTTAGCGCCACCCAGTGGCAGAAAGTGTCAATGGCCACCCCCATCCTGTCAGCATGGCCATCATCCCAAAACTACGGGCTGAAAAGAGAATAAACCAGTTTCAAAACTTTAATCAAATGTCTTGTAGCTGACTAGGTATGTTTTTAGGGAATCTTCTGATTTTTACTGCTTTGTTCATTTATGTGTGTACATGCATGTGTATTACCACACACGTGGATATCAGAGGACAACTCATAGAAGTAAATTCTCTCCTTCCACCATGTGGGTCCTGGGGATGAAAGGTTGTTAAATTTGGTGGCCCGCTGAGCCATCCCACTGCCCCTCCCTTGCATAGGAGTGAGGAATAGACCTTGGGCCTTGTGCATGTGTGCCCGGGCGGGAGTGTTCTATCACCGAGCTACAGCCCTGGACACATTTTATTTATTTGCTTACTGAGATAAGGTTTCACTACGTAGCCCTGGCTGTCCTGGGACTTGTTCTGTAGACCAGGCTGACCTCAAACTCACAGAGATACCCCTGCTTCTGCTTCCTGAGTGTTGAGATT
This sequence comes from Apodemus agrarius, assembly GCA_964023405.1. NCBI lineage: Eukaryota > Metazoa > Chordata > Mammalia > Rodentia > Muridae > Apodemus > Apodemus agrarius. Next base: position 26,167,581 of record OZ030028.1, read on the forward strand.
AATGGTGTGCTATTTATTTATTTATGTTTATGACTATTCCTTTTGAGACAGGGTTTCACAGCCCCCAGCTTGACCTTGAACTTGTGTGTAGCTGGCAGCAGCTTTGAGTGGCTGCTCCTCCTGCCCCCACGTTCCGAGTGTGTCCACCGCACCCTGTTGGTGTGAGGCTGGAGTGGACCTAGGGTGCTGAGTAAGCTACAGCGCCAGCCCGGGGTTCTGTCTGTTTGTTTTCACTTGAAACGCGGTCTCACTCTACAGCTGTCCTCAACTCAGGGAATCCCCGGCCTCAGACTCCCACAGCTGGGACCATACCCATGTGCTACCGCACCTGACCCCAGCTGACACTGTGATTATAATTTCTAGAGAGAAACACTGGGTCTCCTGGAGGAGTGGCCCCTGAATTCTGAACCTAAAGATATGGTAATAAACATTTTGTTATTTAGGGCCACTGAGTTTCAGATCATGATGTTGGGCCCGACTTGGCCTTGGTTTGGGCCTTGAAGACAGACCTAAGAAGGTCCAACATCGTTTGTTGTGTGCAGCCCTAGAGTGCTCACTGCTGGGAATGTGAGTGATTTCACCTCTCCTCCTCCCCCCTCCTCCTCCCCCTCCCCTCCCTCCCCCCCTCCTCCTCTCTTTCATGTGTGTATGTCACATGCAGGCGTGTGTGCATGCTCTTGCATGTGTAGATGTGCACATGTTGCAGGAGATGATTTAGTCAGTAAGTTGAGGGACTGAGTTCTGCCCCCAGAGCCTGTGTAAAAGGCAGGCACGGTGGCACTTTCAACGCTAGCACCAGGAAGGCAGGGACAGGTGGCTTCCTGGGACTTACTGGCCAGCCAGTCTAGCCTTCTTGACCATCTCCAGGCCAGTAGAGTTGACTTAAAACACAAGGCACTTGGGGACTGACACCTGAGACTGGCCTCTGGTCTCCACAGGCCAGCGTACACACACCGACATGCATACAGAGAGGTGAAGTGGAGACATTATTTGTCCTTTGTTTTCCTCAGGTAATGTGATCACAGCCACAAAAATTCTTAAGGATACAGTACTGTCCACTGTGATCCTTGTGGCTGTAAAATCCTACCTGGGAAAGCTCAGTTGGCAGAGCACATTCAGGAAGTGGGGGGTGGGGAGGGGTGGGGGGTGGTCTTCCAAACAGCTGGAGCTACACAATATCTCCTCCTCAGTTTATCAAGACAGGGTTTCTCTGTGCTATCCTGGAATTCTCTGTAGCCCAGACTGCCCTCAAACTCAGAGATCCACCTACCTCTGCCTCCCATGTGCTGGGATTAAAGGTGTGCACCATCACAACCTGGCTTGAGAGACCCTTTCTCAGACAACAGCAGCAAAAAGGCAAAAGTTACCAGTGTCCTCCTCCTTGCCCTCTGTTGTATCTTCCTCCTCCTCCTCTTCCTCCTCATTCCGCCGCCGTATGGTCAGCTCCAGGGAACTGGTGTTGCTGTCGTACACGATGCAGTATCTCACACACTCCAGATCGACAGACTCTGGGATGAGGTACTGGTTATCTCTCTGAGGAAACCACAAATAGATGTTGCCGAGGAGCTCAGCTGGCTATGCTGTCCCTGCACAAGCCAGACAAGCCTGATGCAGGGTCTGGGGGACCTGTCCTCCTTCCCCTGATGACTCATGAGCTGGAAACACCATTAACAGAGGAGAGAGTCTCTTGAATCCTCGAGGGTCGGTCCCCCCTACCCACCACTAAGAAGGACAAGAGCAGGTGATTACGCTGGAGACGGCCCGGCTGGAGAACGGCTGGTCCATCACCGGCTCACAGCCCATCAGAGCGGCTGTGGCTGGATGAAAGTCGGTAGGAGACCCAAACCCGAAAGCAATCATGAAGACGGTAAGGAGGAGGCTTGGGTCCTGAAACAGAAGCCCCAAGCGAGCGAATGCCACCAGAACTGTGAGATCAAATGCGGCTCTGGGAAGCAGGCCTCCGTCTCTTGTTTAGGCTCTAACTGTATTACTGACTATCTCACTGCTGTGACAGCGTGCCTGCCGAGAGTGGCTGCTGGAAGGAAGGTTTCATTTTGGCTCACAGTTTAAGGGCACAGTCAGTTGTGCCAGAGCGTGAGGCTTAGGTGGTCTTCACAGCAGGGCAGCAGAGAGACGAATGCTGGTGCTTAGCTGGCTTTCTTTTGGGGGATGGGTAGAGGGTCGAGAAAGGGTTTCTCTGTGCAGCCCTGGCTGTCTTGAAAGTCACTCTGTAGACCAGGCTGGCCTCGAACTCACAGAGATCTGCCTGGATTAAAGCATGTGCCAGCACCACTTGGTTTCACCTTCCCTTTAGTCAGTCTGGGTCCAGCCAGGGGGTGGCGCTGACCACACCCAAGGTGAGTGTCCCACCTCATTCAACCCACTCTAGCAACCCTGCCACAGATATGCCGGAGGGTCGTCTCCAAGATGATACTAGATTCTACCATGTAGTCACTATTTACCATTATACTAATGTCCTGGTGAGCTTCTAGAACAATCTCTGGCACGTGAGAGACCTTAAATGTATGCTCATACAGATGGATGGAGGCGAGCAGAAGCCCTGAGGTAGAATGTACTGCAGAGCGGCAGTCCTGAGTGGCTGGGTCACCATAGCGTAGGTCCCAAGAGTGGAAATAAAAGATGTACTTTCAGTGCGACATGTCCCCACAGGCACAAGTGTTCCCACATGACGACACTATTGGGCAATTATGGAGCCATCAGCAGGCAAAGCCTTGCCAGACAAAGCGGTCCCAGGGAGAAGCCTTGAGGTTTTTCAGTCCAGCCTCATTTCGGGTCCACTCTCTGCTTCCTGCCTATGGACAAAATGTGACTTGGTGGCTCACATGTCTGCTCCCACGCCTTCCCCACTAGACATGGCCATATCCCTCCAACTGTGAGCTCAAATACCCTCCTCCCTCTCCCCTGCAGTTGCTTTTGTCCATGTAATGAAGGAGAAAGGTAACTAAGAAAGGTGTTGAGCTCACCTGGGGAGGGGGTGAGGTCACCTGGGGAGGGGGTGAGGTCACCTGGGGAGGGGGTGAGGTCACCGGGGGAGGGAGGTGAGGTCACCTGGGGAGGGGGTGAGGTCACCTGGGGAGGGAGGTGAGGTCACCTGGGGAGGGGGTGAGGTCACCTGGGGAGGGGGTGAGGTCACCTGGGGAGGGAGGTGAGCTCACCTGGGGAGGGAGGTGAGGTCACCTGGGGAGGGAGGTGAGGTCACCTGGGGAGGGAGGTGAGGTCACCTGGGGAGGGGGTGAGGTCACCTGGGGAGGGAGGTGAGCTCACCTGGGGAGGGAGGTGAGCTCACCTGGGGAGGGAGGTGAGCTCACCTGGGGAGGGAAGTGAGGTCACCTGGGGAGGGGGTAAGCTCACCGGGGAGGGAGGTGAGGTCACCTGGGGAGGGGGTGAAGTCACCTGGGAAGGGGGTGGGGTCACCTGGGGAGGGGGTGAGGTCACCTGGGGAGGGAGGTGAGGTCACCTGGGGAGGGAGGTGAGGTCACCTGGGGAGGGGGTGAGGTCACCTGGGGAGGGAGGTGAGGTCACCTGGGGAGGGGGGTGAGGTCACCTGGGGAAGGGGTGAGGTCACCTGGGGAGGGGGTGAGGTCACCTGGGGAGGAGATGTAGTCTAGACACATATATGTACTAGACACATACAGGAACCTAACAGATGTTGTAGGATTCCTAACTAGATGACAGCTCAGAATGTGGCCTTTCACTTGCTCTTAGTGTCCCTTATGAGTTCCCATCACTTAGGAATCTGAGCCCCACACTGACTGTTGCAGCCTGACCTATCTGATGCAGAGGTCCCAACAGAGGACATGCAGGGGGCTGTGACAAGTGTCCATGCATTCCACTTTACAGAACAGTGACAAGGCGGAAGTTAAGAGCCACAGAAGTCTAGACTGACAAGGAGCTCTGGAACACAAATGGGAGAAATCTATTTGTCTAAGAGCTCAAGAGAATATTCAGGAAGATGTCTGTTGCAGGGTGGTGGTCCACCCGTCATGCCAACTTGAGGCGGCTGAGGCAGGAGGATCTTGAGATTTAGGACTTGCTAGACTACTTAGCAAGACTCTGCCTAAGAATCAATAAGAATAACATGACTGCCGGCCAGTGGCAGCACACACCTGTAATCCCAGCACTCGGGAGGCAGAGGCAGGCGGATTTCTGAGTTTGAGACCAGCCTGGTCTACAGAGTAAGTTCCAGGACAGCCGGGCCTACACAGAGAAACCCTGTCTGGGGGGGGGGGGGGGGGGCGGGGACAACATGACTGCCGGCAGTGGGCTGGCTCAGCAGTAGGGTGCTTGCTGATAAGCCTGAGACCCTGCGTTCAATTCCTAGGACCCACAAGTAGAGGTTATCTTCTGCTCTCCACAAGTGTGACATGGTCTGGCCGAGCCCAGATACATCCCCACCCCCACCTCCACACAGAGAAATGAGAGAGGGGCGGGTAATAGAGCCAGCTGGAGAGGTCACGCAGCCGGCAGCACTTGCTACACTTGAAGAGGACAAGGTCAGTTTCAGCACCTGCTCTGGTGGCTCTAGCTCTGGATCCATGTGCTCTTCTGGGCTTTGTGGACACCTATGCTCATGTGCACACATGCACACACACACTCATGTGCACACATGCACAACACACTCATGTGCACACATGCACAACACACTCATGTGCACACATGCACACACACTCATATGCACACATGCACACACACATATGATTTAAAAAATAATGCAGAGCTGGAGAGATGGCTCAGCGGTTAAGAGCACTGACTGCTCTTCTGAAGGTCCTGAGTTCGAATCCCAGCAACCACATGGTGGCTCACAACCATCTGTAATGGGATCTCATGCCTTTGTCTGGTGTATCTAAAGACAGCTACAGCCGGGCAGTGGTGGCGCACGCCTGTAATCCCAGCACTCTGGGAGACAGAGGCAGGCGGATTTCTGAGTTCGAGGCCAGCCTGGTCTACAGAGTTCCAGGACAGCCAGGGCTATACAGAGAAACCCTGTCTCGAAAAAAACCAAATACAAAAAAACAAAAAAAAAAAAAAAAAAAAAACAAAATAAAGACAGCTATAGTGTACTTACATATAACAATAAATAAATCTTTAAAAAAATAATGCAATAACATTTTAAAGAAACAAAGTAGAGACATAGAAGATAGACTAATGTAATAAAAAGTTTAAGAATCCTAAGATGGATGATAAAAGAGGATAACTACCATCCTTTGGCTTACGCATGCACACACACACACACACATACACACATACACACACACACACACACATACACACACACACACATATACACACACATGCACACACACACATACACACACACACACATATACACACACATGCACACACACACATACACACATATACACACACACACACATATACACACACACACACATACACACACATATACACACACACACATATACACACACACACACACACATACACACACATATACACACACACATATATATACACACACACATGCACACACATGCACAAACACACACATACACATACAAACACACACACACATGATCAAATAATACACACATACAGTAAACAAAGGTTGGGACATGTTCTGGGCAGAGGAAAGGCCTCTCTGGTCAAGGATATTTGCCAACAACCTGTACTGACCACCCAGCAGATGGCAGAGCCTGGACAAAGCAGACGCAGCACCAAGCTCACAGACACGTCCTGGAGGACCCAGAGAGCAGACGTACAGAGGCTGGATGGACCTTCTTTCCAGACCCCAGACCCCAACGACAGTAGGACAAGCTGCCCATGTACTAACGGCAGGGACAGGGCGTGTCCACCAGGACAAGCTCTAGGGAATGTGGGAGGGAGTCATGGGACAAGCACCACTCCCACCACCCTGTCCCTCACAGTTGACGCCACCCCTGGACCCAAGACAAAGCACTCCCCTCCCTCTGCCTCCCGGCCCGCCTCCTGATACCTTCTTCACTCTGAGGGCAGTGACCACGTGGCTCTCGTCATACTGCCTTTTGGATCGGACATCTGGGGAAGAAAAGGTTGGACTCAGAACTGCACTGTGCAGGGACAGGAGAACACTGGTGGGCAGGTGGGAACTGTCCCCTCAGCACACAGCTGTGCCCTCAGCATCTAGTGTCTGGGAAGGAAGGACCGACCAGAGGCCGGAGGATTGCGAGCAAGGGCCACACTGTAAGCTTCTTGTCTTCAAATAAATAATTTCTGTATGGGGGGGGGGGAGCTGCATGCCACACACGCGGAGGTTGGACGATAACCTGTGAGAGTTCTCCTCCCACCACAAGGTCTCCAGGGACTAGACCCGGGTCATTAGCCTGGAGAGCAAATACCCTTACCCACAAAGCCTCTCTTCAGCCTCTAGACTCTGTCCTAAAACAAAACAAAAACCCTCCTGACTCCATCACCTCTACCGACCTCTTTATTTTTGTTGGTTGAGGGTGGGTGTTCAAGACAGGGTTGTTTCTCTGTGTAGCCCTGACTGTTCTAGAACACATTCTATAAACCAAGCTGGCTGTGAATTGAGAGATCCGCCTGCCTCTGCCTCTGTGCCTCTGCCTCTGCCTCTGCCTCTCTGCCTCTCTGCCTCTGCCTCTCTGCCTCTCTGCCTCTCTGCCTCTCTGCCTCTCTGCCTCTCTGCCTCTGCCTCTGCCTCTGCCTCTGCCTCTGCCCCTGCCCCTGCCCCTGCCTCTCTGCCTCTCTGCCTCTGCCTCTCTGCCTCTGCCTCTGCCTCTGCCTCTGCCTCTCTGCCTCTGCCCCTCTGTCCCTCTGTTCCTTTGCCCCTGCCCCTCTGTCCCTCTGTCCCTCTGTCCCTCTGTCCCTCTGCCTCTACCTCTGCCTCTGCCTCTCTGCCTCTGCCTCTGCCTCTGCCTCTGCCTCTCTGCCTCTGCCTCTGCCTCTGCCTCTGCCTCCCAGGTGATGTGATTAAAGGTGTAACACCACTACTGCCTAGGTGACCACTTCACTTCTTTGAGACTGGAATCTCACCATGTATCTCAGGCAGACTGAAACTCTCACTTGCGCTGCCTTGGCATTGGGCCCACAGGCCTGAGCCACCATGCTGTGCAGACCTTTCCTTGATCTCATCTTGAACTGTCTTTCATGTGCTATGACATTCAGCTGCAGCACTAGTTGCCTTTGTTTGCACTTCTTTGAGGCTGGAATCTCACCATGTATCTCAGGCAGACTGAAACTCTCACTTGCGCTGCCTTGGCATTGGGCCCACAGGCCTGAGCCACCATGCTGTGCAGACCTTTCCTTGATCTCATCTTGATCTGTCTTTCATGTGCTATGACATTCAGCTGCAGCACTAGTTGCCTTTGTTTGCATGTGTGTGGTGCATGTATAGAAGCAGAACGCATGTGTGGAGGTGCGTGCACAAACGTGTGCACGCCTGAGTGTCTTCCTCAATCACACTCCACCTTATTTTCTGAAGCTAGGTCTCAGAGAACCCAAAGCTCACGTTTTAGCCAGCCTGCCCAGTGTATCCTAGCTCCCTGTCCCGAGTTCTGGGATTACAGGCAGGCCACCGAACCTCTTGACTCTTATGTGGGTGCACCAAACTCTGGTGCTCAAGATTGCACAAGCACCTTATTCACTGGGCCTAATCAATAGGCAGCATTTTGAGCCGACCATCCACCTCCCCTCCAGAAACTTCGCTAACCTTCAAAAGGAAGGTTTGCAGGCCACTGTCTCAACACATCTGTTGGTTAGTAGTGTGCTGATGTTTGTGTGTGTGTGGTGTTTGTGTTGTTGTTGGTACGTGTGTTTGGGTTGGTGTGCTGGTGTGTTGATGTGTGCCACGTGTCTGTATGTTGGTGTGTGTTGATGTGTGCTGTGTGTTTGCATGCTGATATTTGTATGTCTTTGGGTTGATGTGCTGGTGTGTGTTGTGTGGTCTGCATGTTGGTATGCGTGCTTGGGTTGGTGTATTTGTGTGTCGGTACATGTGTGAATGTCTGTATGTTGGTGTGTTGGGTTGGTGTGTTGTTGTTTTCTACTTACCAAGTAGACAGAGGTAGTTGGGCTCAGCTAATCTGGACAGCTTGGAGACCTGATTCAAGATGTTATAGAGCTCTGTCGGCTCACAGAAAAGCAAGTCAGTCATCCTATGGGGAGAATCGACAGTGTACACATGTAACAGACATCTACTTAGACAAATGGCCAGAAAATAAAATACTGAACCAAACACTTCAGAAAATAGACGTCAGGGGCTGGGGCTATAGTTCAATTGACAGAGGGCTTGCCTAGCATTTGTAAGTCACAGCATATGAATATGCAAAGTAACAGGAATATGTAACTGTGTTACAACATATGAAGCCACGTAATACCAAGGAAGCTGTAAAGGTTACTATTTCATTTGTTTTCTCTCTCTACTGTGTGTGTGTGTGTTTGTGTGTGTGTGTGTGTGTGTGTGTGTGTGTGTGTATCTGTAAGTGCATGCATAGGCAAGCCCTGGGACTTGAGTCTAGGGTCCCTGCATGCCAGGCAAATGCCCTACCCCTGGGCCACCTTAACAGCTTTATATTTTTTTTATTAGCAAACAAATTAGTGAGCACCTGTTAAGCTAAGCCTAAGCAATAACCAGGGAAGGCAAGGCAACCTTATCAAGGCTTCCTTCCAACCAGCAGGAAGTGACGCTGCAACCATATAACCACCTAACCAGGAAGTGCGCCATAAAGGACTGCTGGGGCGGGTAAGGTGGTTTAGAGTGAGAAAGCGTGCTGTGCACACCTGGGGGCTTGAGTTGGAGCACGTGGGAGGAGGGGAGAGTGGACTCCTAAAGTTGTCCTGTGGGAGCCACGTGCGTGCCATCACCCCCCCCACACACACACACACACACACTTAAATGTGCATGCCTGTGCTCATGAACTCCTGAAGAGGCTGCCAGCTCCCCCGGAACTGGAGTTGTGGGCAGTTGTGAGCCATCACGTGGGTGTTAGGAGCCTCTGCAGGAGGAATCGAGGCTTGTACTGTAGCCACTGAGTCATGTCCCCAGCCCCTAATGTTTAGGTGCTGGAGAGATGCCTTATGGTCAAGAGTGTAATGCTCTTGCAGAAGGTCCCACATCATATATCCCACAACTGCCTGTGAATCTAGTTTCAGGGCACCTGGCACCCTCTTATGGCCTCCACTGGCACATACATGTGTATATACCCACACAGACACACGTGAATACACAGTTTAAAATAAGTCTTTCAAATGTTTTTTTTAAAAGATTTATTTATTTTATGTATATGAGTACACTGCAGCTGTCTCAGACACTCCAGAAGAGGGCATCGGATCCCATTACAGATGGTTGTGAGCCACCATGTGGTTGCTGGGATTTGAACTCAGAACCTCCGGAAGAGCAGTCAGTGCTCTTAACCACTGAGCCGTCTGTCCAGCCCTCAAATGCTTTAATAATATGGTTTGGGTATGAGAAGCCTGCCACAGGCTCCCAGTTGAACCCTCCGTCCCCAGCTGGGGCCTGGTCAGAGGCCATCTGCAGCAGCGGCGGCTGCTCAACTGAGATGCCGGGAGGCTGGATGGACGGAGGAAGGGGGAGGGGAAAGAACACTGTTCTCAGGGGAGCAAGAGTGAGCTGGGGCATAGGAGGGTCGGGGGACTGTGCAGCTGTGGCTGGAGAACTGAGCCATCGTCCTAGCTCTCTTCTTTCAGGCAAGGATTCCTGGGTGTGACATCTTTTCACGGCCTCCTCTTCCTCACCTCTACAGGCTTTGTTTATTTATGTATTTAACTTACTTACTTTGCTTCTTCAAGACAGGGTTTCTTTGTATAGCCCTCACTATCCTGGAACTCACTTTATAGACCAGGCTGGCCTTGAACTTCCATAGACCCAGCTGCCTCTGCCTCCCAGATGCTGGCATTAAAGGGTGTGCCAGCACTGCCTGGCTAAAAGCCGGGCTTTCTTAGGTCTGATTTGGGCTCTGCCGCTTGCCTTTGGCTGCATTCTCCTCGGGGCATGAATAGCTTCTCTGTGCCTCAGTCTCTACCTCCAGGAAGTGGCAGTAACACCGTCCCAAGGTGGGCTGTGATTGCAGACCCCTGTGGTCTCTGTGTATGGGAGGTGGGGTCAGGAGAACCAGAAATTCAAAGTAATCCTCAGCCATGAAGCAAGTTCAAGACCAACTTGGCTGCATGAGACTATGTCTCAGAAAAAAAAAAAAAAATATATATATATATATACATACACATATACATATATATCTCAAGTTCAGATTCATATTCATGGCTGTAAAACCCAGGATCTCAGTGATCCATCCAGCCCCTTGAATGTAAGTGGAGTCACATACTCTCTCCTCCTGCATGCTCTCAAGCCTTGGCCTCTAGACTTCACACTCCGCCTATGTGCCTGATGAGTTTCTCAAATACAAACAACATGGCTGGACATTTTTGTTTTGAGTCGGAGTTTTGCTACAAAGCCATGGCTGGCCTCAAGCTCTAAATCCTCCCGCTTCTGCCTAAACAATTGCTGGGACTACAGGTGTGAGCCATCACACTCAATATTCCAAAACCTTTTGTGTATTTGTGTTTATGTGTTCGTACACACACACACACACAGACACAGACACACAGACACAGACACAGACACACACACACACACACATACACACACACACACTTGTGTACAAGTCAGAAGGTGATATCAAGTATTTTTATATCTTATTTTCTGAAACAGCATCTCTAACTGAACCAGAAATTCAATTCAGACAGACTAGCTGGCCAGCAAGCCCCAGGGATCTGCCTGTCTTTTCCTCCCTAGCATTTATTAAGATTATAATCACCTGGCTTTTCTTCTTAGAACTTAAGCGTGCGTGCGTGTGTGTGTGTGTGTGTGTGTGTGTGTACACATGTATCATCTGGCTTTTTACCTGAGTGCTAGAATCAAACTCAGATCTCTAGATGACGGCAAGCACTTTGTCTGCTGAGCCGTCTCCCTAACCCTACCCAAACTGCCCAAGCCAAAAGTTTTAACATGTATGTGCCTGCATGTCTACTATCCGGTCCCCCTGGGCTCTACAAACACCACCACTATCTGCCAAAGCATTGCAGCCCTCCCCTCCCACTAGAGTCCTGTTCCTCCTCCTCTTCCCCATACTACCTATATACTCCTCCTCCTAATGGAGTCTGGGCTGGCTATTACCTGAGCCCAAAATATAACTGGTCAATACTGTTACCTGCTGCCCAGTGGGGCTTCTTGCTTCCTGCTTTTCCTTGTCTAGTTATTGTACTTTGGTGTGAAATGGCCCCACAGACCTACAAACTTGACGCCTGTGCCCTGCCAGTGGCACAGTTTTGGAACCCTTAGGAGGCAGAGCATACTGGTCTACGGTGGGATTCAGGCCTCCCACGGCTGCATGGCAGGACCCTGTCTCAGAAATAAAACAACAGTGGGCACAATCTGAGTATGACAACTAAGGATGCCCTCTGGACAGCCGGGCGTGGTGGCGCACGCCTGTAATCCCAGCATTTGGGAGGCAGAGGCAGGCGGATTTCTGAGTTCGAGGCCAGCCTGGTCTACAGAGTGAGTTCCAGGACAGCCAGGACTACACAGAGAAACCCTGTCTCGAAAAACCAAAAAAAAAAAAAAAAAAAAAAAAAAAAAAGGATGCCCTCTGGCCTCTACAAACACACACACAACACACACACACACACAAAGGTATAGCCCAAAGAAACTACCTAAAGGGACAAATGACCAGTCATCACTGGTGGAAGATACAAGAAGCCATGGGCTATGTCTTTGAAAACAGGAAAACTGGGATGTAGCCACGCTCGCTCAGCCAGGAGAACTGTAGACAGTAAATGTTCACGCCAGCACTCACTGTGCGGGGGGGAATGCACCAGTCAAAAGTCTCCACGGGAACTTCTTGCCCCATCTCTACTTTTTGTTGTTGTTGTTGTTGTTTGGATTTGGTTTTTTCGAGACAGGGTTTCTCTGTGTAGCCCTGGCTATCCTGGAACTCACTCTGTAAACCAGGCTGGCCTCAAACTCAGAAGTCTGCCTGCCTCTGCCTCCCAGAGTGCTGGGATTACAGACATGTGCCACCACTGCCCAGCTCTATCTCTACCTTTAACCCTGCTCCACCAACAATGAGTGGTCAGAAGCCACAGTTGACGTGAACTGCGGAAGAAAATTAAAGAAGAGAGAGAAATAATGAAACCAGACACTCTAGTTCCCAAATGCAGGTGCTTATAAAAAACAGGAAACCTGAGGGCACGGTGAGGTAACCTGGTATCCACAGACAACCCCAAAGCTGCAAGGATTGGAAGAACGGAGAGACTGAGATGATTCTGGGTGACCTGAGTTTGACTCCCAGGGGAGTGCAAATTCCCCAGAGGGAAGGTGATGCTGCTGAGGGGAGGGAGACTGACGGTGCTGCTGCCCCGCTCTGTTCCAGTGGTCCTGACCAAAGGCACCCTCTTTACTAGTGAACAACGCACCCATGTGGTAATGAAAAGGATCGGGCCTTTTACGGGAGCTCATAAGGGAGAAACCTTCCTTTAACACGGAACAGCACGCAAAGGCACAAAGGCACAGGTAGAGATGATTGCTGTATCTACACGTCCCCACACACTGCAGGGAGGGGGACGTGGCTTTCCAGTGCCTCACTGCCTCTCGCACATGGTCATAGACCTGGTCATCGCAGCTCATACATAGACATATTGTTCCGAGTCAGGGGCATGAAAGAATCAAAGAGAAGAAATAGGAAATGTAGCACAACCTAGGCTATGCATTCAGCTTAGCTTGTGTGAATGGAATTCCTCAGAGGTCCAGAATGAGAAGGATTACAGTGTCTCTCTTCGGGGTTCACTGGCTCTGATCAGGCTCAGTACACAGTATGCAAGCAGAATGAAGAGTTACAAATGACCACAAAGCACACTACTAGCTCAGTTACACACTGGGTCAAAGTTGGATTTGTAAAGGCCATTTTTAAACATACTCCTCAGTTCTCATATTCCCAGACTTCTCCGACCTTCACACATGTCCATGACATGCTGATGCCCACACACATATGCACACAACATAAATAAAAATGTAATTAAAATTTTCTTTGTAAAGATCCAAGTTAAGGACTGGAGAGATGGCTCAACAGTTAGGAGAACTGACTGTTCATCCACAGGACCCAGGTTCAAATCCCAGCACCCACATGGCAGCTTACAAGTGTCTGTAACTCCAAGGTCTAATATTTTCCCAGAGACATACATGCAGGCAAAACACCAATACACATAAAATAAAAAAAATAAAATAAAAAGATCTAAGTTGACTTTACAGATGCACTGTCCTTTGTTTCATTTTGTTTGTGTGTTTTTTGGTTTTTCAAGACAGGGTATCTCTGCGTAGCCCTGGCTGTCCTGGAACTCACTCTGTAGACCAGGCTGGCCTCGAACTCAGAAATCCACCTGCCTCTGCCTCCCAAGTGCTGGGATTAAAGGCGTGCGCCACCACTGCCTGTGTTTGTGTGTTTTTTGTTTGTTTGTTTGGAGACAGGGTTTCTCTGTGTAGCCCAGGCTATCCTGGAACTCACTCTGTAGACCAGGCTGGCCTCAAACTCAGAAATCCACCTGCCTCTGCCTCCAAAGTGCTGGGATCAAAGGCATGCGCCACCACTGCCCGGCTTGTGTTTAAAAAGCAGGGCCCTGCCTTAGCCTCCTGAATGTGGAGATGACCTCAGCTATGCTCAGAGCAAAGCACGGAGTGCAAAGCCTGCCACACAGCTATAGCTTGACAAAGTCAGAACAATAGCCTTGGTGTTCGGAGGGAGGCAGATGGAATCGGAATGTAGAAATGGTTTACCAGTCCAATCCTTTCAGACGGGCTGGGTGGAAGAGCCTAGGGAGTGTATCCTTCCTAGACACAAAGGATAGCAGGCGACAGAGGGCAGAGAATGGATGACTGCAGGCTCTCACTCCCGACAGAGGGCAGAGAATGGATGACTGCAGGCTCTCACTCCCGCAGCGATTCCCTTGTGCAGGCAGAGGATGATCTGGACTCCTGAGTGCCAGGACTACCACGCCCTGTTTGTGTGGTCGTGCTGGCTAGTGATATGTCAACTTGAAACCATCGGTGTCATTTTGGAAGAGGGAACCTCAATTGAGAAAACGTCCCCACCAGACTGGTCTGTTGTAGCCTGTAGAGCATTTTGATTGGCTGATTGATCAGTGGCATAAAAAAGCAGGCCGAGCAAGTCATGAGGGCAAGCCAGTAAGCCCCGCTCTCCCATTGCCACCACAGCAACTCCTTCCTCCAGAATCCTCCCGACTTCCCTGGAAGATGGACTACACTCTGTTAAGATGGGGAAAACTCTCCCCTCTCCAAGATGCGTTTGGTCAGTGTTTTATCACAGCAATGGAAACCCTAGGACAGTGGTGCTGGAGATGAAACCCAGGGCTCTAAGCACAGCTGGGCAAGCACTTACCACTGAGCACAGTCCTAGTCACAACTCTCCTCTTTATAGGGATGGCGTCAGCTCTGGTGTCTGTCTGTCTGTCTCACTGATATTTCTTCTTGCAGCATGACGACCCGTCCCCTCTCAGAACAGCTCAACAGTAAGCTCAATTCAGCCTCAAATGTAGCTCTTTTCCCAGTCTTCCTTCTACATAACCCAACTTCCCTTTTGACTATACACACTTTCCCAGCCTGATTCTCCACATACATTTGTGTGTGTGTGTGTGTGTTGAGACAGGCTCTCATGTTGACCTGGAACTCAGAGATCCACCTGCCACAGGCTCCCTAGTGCTGGGATCATTAAGAAACAATTTCGTGCCGGGCGTGGTGGCGCACGCCTGTAATCCCAGCACTTGGGAGGCAGAGGCAGGCGGATTTCTGAGTTCGAGGCCAGCCTGGTCTACAGAGTGAGTTCCAGGACAGCCAGAACTATACAGAGAAACCCTGTCTCGAAAAACCAAAAAAAAAAAAAAAAAAAAAAAAAAGAAACAATTTCGTTTTGTTTTTATTTATGTGTATGATTGTGTGCAATGTGAATGCAAGAGCTGATGGAGGTCAGCGAAGGGGGTCAGATCTCCAGAACTAGAGCTATTAGGCAGCTGTGAGTTGCCTCAAGAGGGTGCTGAGAACTGCTCAGGCCCTCTGTAAGAGCAGTACAAACTCTTAACCACTGAGCCATCTTTCTAGCGATCCATGTCCCTTTGTATTATCATTAGTTTTGAGATAGGGTCTCAGGTAGCCCAAGCTGACCTCAAACTCTCTACAGTCAAGGATGATCTTAAATTCCTGATCCTCCTATCCTTCTGCCTGTACCTTGTATGTGCTGGGAATAAAGGCTGGCACCACGTTAGGAAGTGCTAGGAGGGGACTTCATGCATGCTAGGGAAGTGCTCTACCAACTAATGCCCATCTCCAGGACCCTCCAAACCCGTCATTCACAGCACAGACCTGGCCAACCACCAACTCTTAGCCTCTCTGCCCTTGCGACCAGCCTGAGCTGGTCCCACCTCTGTCTTCTGGCTTCCCCCTTCCTTCACAGTCCAACCATCTCATTTCCTAGTTTCCCCGAGATCTCCCAGCCACTCCACCCCCTGTATCCTTAGGCCTAGGGTCCTTTGTGTTTAAATCAAGTCCTGTTTCCTCCTAACATGCTTATGATGATCTCAAAAGCTTTGCTAGACACACCCCAAAGAATAAGATATAAACTTCCTGGCTAGTTTTCAGGAGCCCTGAACACCTGTTTCCAACCTCTTCTAGTTTTTTTTTTTTTTTTTTTTTTTTTGAGACAGGGTTTCTCTGTGTAGCCCTGGCTGTCCTGGAACTAGCTCTGTAGACCAGGCTGGCCTCGAACTCAGAAATCCACCTGCCTCTGCCTCCCAAGTGCTGGGATTAAAGGCGTGCGCCACCACCGCCCGGCGTCCAACCTCTTCTAAACTCAGGCAACTCTACCAGAATTCACTAGGGCCCGCTCTCGAATTTAACTTTCTGACATCATCTAGGGGTCAGGAGGTATGTATTTATTAATCATTAATAAATTAATGAATTAATTAATTTTGGTTTTCCAAGACTAGGTTTCTCTGTGTCAAATTCTTGAGACAAATTCAGTGGGTACAGTGCTTGCCTACCGTTAGCAAGGGCCTGGATTGTATCGTCAATACTGCATAAATGGGTCCATTGATGCAAGCAAAACTTTGGAATAAGAGGTAGGAAGATCAGGATGGCTATACAGAAAGTTTGAGGGCAGCCTGGGGTACATTATACCCTGCCTTAAAAATAGTAATAATAGCCGGGCAGTGGTGGAGCACACCTGTAATCCCAGTGCTCTGGGAGGCAGAGGCAAGCAGATTTCTGAGTTCGAGGCCAGCCTGGTCTACAGAGTGAGTTCCAGGACAGCCAGGGCTATACAGAGAAACCCTGTCTTGAAAAAAACCAAATCCAAAAAACCAAAAAAAAAAAAAAAGTAATAATAGCATAAATAAAAAGTGGTACATCCTTTAATCACAGCACTTGGGAGGTAGAGGCAGGGGAATCGCTGAGTTTGTCAGTCCAATCTAGAGAGTTTCAGGAGAGTCAGGGCTACACAGAGAAACCTAGTCTTGGAAAACCAAAATTAATTAATTCATTAATTTATTAATGATTAATAAATACATACCTCCTGACCCCTAGATGATGTCAGAAAGTTAAACAATTACCAGATCATATATTCCAGAGATAAGATCAAGGTTATCCAAATATCCCCACCTGAACAGAAAGTGTCTCCCTGAATACAAGTCTACATTTTCCTGTCTCCTCCCTTCCCTAGACTACATACTGCCCACTAGTGAAGAATCAAGAGCGTGTCTTTTTCCTTCCACTGCATGGGTCCTGGAGACTGACTCAGGTTACCAGGCTTGGCAGCAAGCTTCTTAGCCTGCTGAGCCCTATTACCAGCTCACCAATTATAGGCAAGTTTCCAGACAAGAGACGCTTCCCTCCTCCAGGGGCCCCATTGAGTCCCACCCATCCTTCTGGCAGGTCTCAGCTTAGGTGGCTCATCTTCTGGAAGGTTCTTTAACATGACCGCCATTCCGAACCCCTTTTCCCAGGCTCACATATCACTTCTCCAAATGTTGCTCAGATGCCACCAGATTCCACTCCCCAAAGGCGGGAAAGAACCAGGGGAGGCAGATCCAATTCCAGACTGGGCTGGTGGTACACTTTATCAATCCAGCAAAGAGGTAGAGGCCAGGGAAGAAGAGTCAGCCAGGCGTTGGGAACTCCCGTGCTGTTACCACCAGCCTTGCTTTCTCTGCCACTGTCCCCAGCCAGACCGAGTCATTGATCTTGCTACCATCCTGCTTCAGCCTCCAAGTACCTGGGATTATAGGTCCGCTCAAGCAGAGCTGGTACACTGACCTTACATGTTATTACTGGAGAATTTCACATGCCTGTCAGGTGTTTTGATCAAACCCAACCCATGCCCTCCCTTCTGGTTCCTTCTCTAACGTCAGATCCTCAGCTTTGTGGGGTTGTTAATTTGGGCTTTTTGAACAGTTTCATGTTGGCCTCAAACTCACATCAATCCCCCGGCTGCAGCCTCTTGAATATTTTTAACGTGCGTAGCATGCGTTTGAATGCATGTAGGTGCGTATGTGTGTGTATGGGTCCTTAATTTTACATTTTTTATCATTTTAAATTACGTTTATTTCTGTGTCTTCCCGTTGGTATGTGCACACGGTGTGCCCGCGGAGGCCAGAGGCAATGGCTATCCCTGAAGCTTGAGTTACAGGGGGTCAGGAACCACCTGCTCTATCTAGTCTTAGGATCTAAACTCTGCAAGAGCAGCAAGTGCTCTTAGTCACAGTCAGCGCTGATCCTGAACTTTAGAATAGTTTTTTTTTTTTTAACCGTGTGTTGTGCGGATTTTAGTAAGGAGGAGGAAAAGCAAGAGGAAGAGTTGTAGGACCGTGCTCCCTGCACTGCTGGAGGGTTGGAGGGAAGAGAACAAGCCCAGAGCCTGAGTCACGGTCTCCAAACGTTTCCAAGGACCGTGGTCCCGCACGTCGCCTGTTGCCAGGTCAACGCGAGTACTCGCTACTACGAGCATGGGTGTGTGCAAAGCCCGGAAACTCAAGGCTCCGTGTAACTTGTAGGAAGGGCGGCTCTGGCGGAAACAGAGGTGGGGAGTCGCTGCCCACCCCGCCCCGGGACCCCAACCAGCCTCGCCCGGGGGGGGGGGGGCAGGAGAGCCCGGCCTGGCTGAGGTCAGGAGCTCCGGGGCCGCCTGACCTGCTGCGCGACTTCGGTCGGGCTCCCCGGCAGGACGTCTGTCTGGAGCCCCACCTGAGATAACGGCTCCCGTAAGGTACTTGTAACCTAGAGCCCGTCCTCCAGGCGAGCGCTCCACAAGTCCTCCCAGCACCAGGTTGCTATGGGCGGCCCCAAGATTCCGCCTAATCCTAGTGACCGTCCTAGAGGCAGGACCCGGAAGTGGGCAAAGCCTAACGGCGGGGAAGGGGCGGGGAAAGGAACGACCTGACAAAGCGAAGCCGAGTCTCTCTCGCGAGATCTCAGAAGTGGGCGGAGCCCAGAGACGACTTCTTTGGAGCCAGAGGGAAGCGTGACGTCAGGCTTCTCTCGCGAGACCTCGAAAGTGGGCCGGGTCTTGGGTGTGCTAGACCAAGGACCGCAGTCGAGTGTGTCTCGCGAGATTTGGTGTCGCGGAGCCAAATTTCTCGGGCTTCTCTCGCGAGATCAAGTGGCTCCTGGACCGGGCGGGCACTGCACAGAGTGGAGGTCGTTGGAGTCACTTGTCTTCTCTTAGCTCCTGTGCCTGCCGGTTCGTGCCCCGCCCGCTCCAGCCATGCTGTCCGCTCTCGCCCGTCCCGCTGGTGCCGCTCTCCGCCGCAGCTTCAGCACTTCGGCCCAGGTATAAGGGGCTGCCTGCTTAGAAAGGAACTCCGGGGGCGTCACATGCATCCCGGGAGATCGGGGTTTTTTAACCGGCCAAGGCTCACTCTGGACGGCTGGGCCGCCCGGCTCATGTCCCGACCAACAGCATCCTGTGTAGAAACTCTGGAAGAGGGACAAAGTCAGTCCAGGTCTTTCTTCCCCAGAGTCTGCGCTCCGTGTAGGTGCAGAAAGCCGAGGCTCGCGGTCCGGAAGCCAATTGCATTATATGCATCTTTGCATTGCTTCGACATAACGATTCTCTCCTTGTGAGTGATGCATGAGGAGAGAAATAACGTTAACTTTGTAGCGCCGGCAGCCCGAGGCTCCGAGGGTAGAGAACTGAGTCAAGGTTACAGCAGTTTGACAGGCTTGAAATTAGCACTGTCAGTGGCCGTCCCGTCCCGCTAAGGCATTGCTTTCTGTACGTTCATTTATGTGGACCAGGCTGGCCTCGAACTCACACAGCTCCGTCTCTGCCTCAGTACTGGGATTAAAGACGTGCACCAAACATAGTTTTTCAAAAAAAATTTTGGTGTGTGTTTGTGTGTGTGTGTGTGTGTGTGTGTGTGTGGTGTATGTGCACAGAGGCCAGAGCAGGACATCGGTGTCTTGGCCATCTCTCTAGACCAGCGAGCGGTTCTCAACCTTGGGATCGAATGACCCTTTCCCAGGGTCCCATAGCAAATATCAAATGTTTACATTACGATTCATAACGGTAGCAGAATTGCAGTTACAGGAGTAGCAAGGAAAGTAATTTTATGGTTGGGGGTCACCACAACATGAGGAAATGTATTAAAGAATTGCAGCATTAGGACGCCCCCCGCCGCCCGCCCCCTTTTTAAGGGGGGGGGGAGAGAGAGAGAGAGAGAGAACACACGAACCTGCCAGGCTGGGGAACTGGGCTTTGAACTCAGGTCCTTATGCACTTAAAAAGGGAACCATCTCCTCTACAGGAGCCTTGTTTCTCTTTTGAATTTTTCTTGGAGGATCATCCCTGCTTTGGGTAGACTTGGCCTAGGACAGTTACAGCTAAGTTATTTATAGTCATCTTCTACTGGGCCAGTGCTTCTTTAACTAATGCATGTCAGAATCAATCAGGGAGTCTCAGGATCATGTCAAGAGGGTCGGGTCTGTATTTTTATAAATCTCTAGCAAAATCCATACTACAACCAAGGCCTTAGAAATAATTGCCATGCTCCAAATGGGAACTGATCATTTCTTACCATTTAGGTCATATCTTCCTGTTTCCCAGTCAATCAGGTCACTGAAAAATAAAGATACAAGGGGCAGGAATGGTGCTCTGCTGTTAAAAGTCCTTGCTGAGCTGGGCGTGGTGGTGCACACCTGTAATCTTAGCACTTGGGAGGCAGAGGCAGGCGGATTTCTGAGTTGGAGGCCAGCCTGGTCTACAGAGTGAGTTCCAGGGCAGCCAGGACTACACAGAGAAACCCTGTCTCGAAAAAAACAAACAAACAAACAAAAGTCCTTGCTGATTTTGTAGAGAGTGGAGTTTGCTTCCCAGGACCCAAGTCAGGTGGCTCCTCAACCCCTGTAACTCCAGCGCCAGAGGATCTGTAGCCTGTGTGGGTACCTGCACATAAACGCACACATCAAGAAATGAACCAGCCTAAACATATTACACACGCGGTATAGTGATGCATGCTTGTGATCCCAGCCACTCAAGAGTTCCAGATGGGAAGATTAAAAGTTTGAGGCCTGCCTGGGTAACTTAGGAGGACTCTGTCTGAAAAAAAAAAAGAAAAAAAAAGAAAAAAAAAAAAAGGAGGACTCTGTCTGAAGAGAAAACAGTACTGGGGATGTAGTTTAGTGGCAAACACTTGCGAGGCGTGTACGAGGCCCTGGGTGCTCAGAGATACAAAGAGGAGCGAGAAGTGGCCTGGGCTGGTGGGTGCAGAGCAGTAGAGTAGGGTTTGCTCAGCAGAGGTGTGACCACTGTGGCTCAGTGCTGGGGTGTGTGCACGCACACGCACCTGTTGCTGAAGATTGGACTCAGGGCCATATTCGTGCTAAGCGAATATCGTGCCACTGAGCTGCATATCCAAGTTCCAAGTAGTTGGGTTTGTTTGCTTGTTTTTGTTTTTTAGAAAGACTCACTATGCAACCCTGGCTGGCCTGGCCCTCTCTGTGTAGACCTAGCTGGTCTCAGACTAGAGAGCCACCTGTCTCTACTTTCCATGTGCTGAGATGAAAGGTGTGCACCGTATACCAACTTCCATTGGAATTTTGATAGTGGGCAAAGCACAGAATGCTGTATTTTTATTTTGTTCCCGAGACAGGGTTTCTCTGTGTAGCCCTGGCTGTCCTGGAACTCACTCTATAGACCAGGCTGGCCTCGAACTCAGAAATCCACCTGCCTCTGCCTCCCAAGTGCTGGGATTACAGGTGTGCACCACCACCACCTGGCTGTATTTTGATTTTAACAGTTCTAACTAACTTGTGTGTGTGCGTGTAGCATACATGTGTAGGACAGGACATCTTGCAAGAGTTGGGTTTCACCTTCTACCATGAATATCCTGTGAGTCGAACTCAGGCCATCAGACTTGACAGTCACTGAGTCATCTCATCAGCCTTAGACTCTGTACTGTAGATATGCTGTTGTCTCTCCCTTGTCATTAAGTTTCTCAATTAGTGGTGAACCCAGGGGAAAGGGGGTTGACAAGGAAGGAAGTTGAGATCTTTTCAGTTGGGGGAAGGGCCTTGTGGGTCTGTGTGTGTGTGTGTGAGATCACCACACAGAGTGCAGAGGATAAGATGCTATAGTCTGTTTTCTCTTTTTACCGTGTGAGAATGATTCAGGATTGAACTCATGTCCTCGGGCTGTTGAAGCAAGTGATTTTACTTGCCTAGCCTTCCCACAGGCACAGGCCCAGCTTCGGGAATGCGGCATTTCAGTGAAGACCAGAAGAAAGCATAGGTTACTGTAGAAAGAATTGCAGGCAGGCGGGCTGTGACCGAGTCCAGCATGTGGGGCGGGGAGGTATGGAAGAATCAAGACTATTGAGGGAGGGAGAGAACCCAGCAAGCTTTGTAAAACGTGGACATCGGCTCAAAAGTGAGGTACCATTTTGAACAGAGCGGGTTCTTGGTAGGTAAGGGGAGGCTGGCAAGGAGTCACTGTGATGTGGGTGACACTGGGTGTGGTGAAAATCAGTGGAGCTGACAAAATTTGCTGATCAGCTAAGGGAGAGTGGAGTCCTGGATGCTGCCAGGGTTTGGAGCTATGTGACTGGTATTTACTGAGATGAGGAAGAGTTCTGGAAGAGCTTGCTGGAGGTAGCACAGTAGTAGCATGCCTGTCTGGAGTCACCCAGGGAGGGGCTGGGGTGTGGCTCAGTGGTAGAGCCCCTGCCTAGAATCCTCCAGTGAGGGGCTGGGGTGTGGCTCAGTGGTAGAGCCCCTGCCTAGAATCTTCCAGTGAGGGCCTGGGGGTGTGGCTCAGTGGTAGAGTCCTGGCCTAGAATCCCCCAGTGAGGGGCTGGGGGTGTGGCTCAGTGGTAGAGTCCTGGCCTAGAATCCCCCAGTGAGGGGCTGGTGTGTGGCATAGTGGTAAAGCCCCTGCCTAAAATTTCCCCAGTGAGGGGCTCTGAATGTGGCTTGGGGATATAGTGTAAAGACTTTGGAGAGAGAGCAAGTGTGTGGTATTTTTAAAAAATTCAGTGGTTCGGCTTTCAGTAGATTTAGAAAAACAAAAAGAAGCCGGGCGGTGGTGGCGCACGCCTGTAATCCCAGCACTCGGGAGGCAGAGGCAGGCGGATTTCTGAGTTCGAGGCCAGCCTACAGAGTGAGTTCCAGGACAGCCAGGGCTACACAGAGAAACCCTGTCTCGAAAAAAACAAACAAAAAAAAAGAAGAAGAAGAAGAAGAAGAAGAAGAAGAAGAAGAAGAAGAAGAAGAAAGGAAAACAAAAAGAAAATACAAGTTGGGCGTCCAAGGAACTTTTGAGAGAACAGTGGGGTAAATTCAAAGGCGCCCGGCACTGTGGCCCCGGCTCTCTCAGTGGAGCAATGCAGTCAAGGGCTCAGGGTGCCTCTACCCCACCCCACATGCTTATGTCTAATCTGTGTGTGCATTTGTGTAGAACACAGACCTAGACGTTTTGAAACACAGACTTAGATCCCGAAAGCAGAAGTTGTGAATGTGTTCCGGTTCTGTCCATCTTCAGTGGTTGCTAAGCAGTGGGCTGCTGCTAGTGACTCTGGGCTCTCAGCAAAGGTCAGTGGGTTGGAAGGAGCCACCATGATAGGTCCTTGGAGAGATCCCACTGGGATGACGATGACTCAGGTCAAGGCATGTGCCCCAAGCTTGTCAGCCTCAGGTCCCCCACCTTTTCTGCACTCACAGAGCCTCACGGTGAAGAATAGAGCCAGTGCCTGCACGCTGTCCACTACAGAGAAAATCGAACGGAATAAAAATTCATTTTTTTATGATCTCATTACTCAGGGACCAGGTTTTTGTGTATGTTAGCACAGTTGCTGGCACCTGTACAAATGAGACTGTGCCTCAGTACACTGCATAGGACTGAGTGAGAAAAAGCCTCTCCTTCCCCTTGCCCCCAATATTGCATGGAGCAGGTCCACTTTAGGACCCTAGATGGACTAGATGGACACTAACTCTTTTTGTTTCTTGGTAGCATTTAAGGTTTTTAATTGTTTAAAGCTAGA
The DNA here is from genome assembly GCA_964023405.1 of Apodemus agrarius. Taxonomy (NCBI): domain Eukaryota; kingdom Metazoa; phylum Chordata; class Mammalia; order Rodentia; family Muridae; genus Apodemus; species Apodemus agrarius. The sequence goes on from OZ030028.1 coordinate 26,191,167, forward strand.
AGCCCTGGTGCAGACCTGTGAGCCCAGGCCAGTTCCTCTGTGGGTTCCAGGTCGGCCTGGCCTACATAGCAGGCTGTCTCAGAGCAACAGAATAAACAGAAACCATGCAAATGGCTTCCTTCCATTCCCTATTTGGGATCACCTGCACTTTCCTTGATGGACCCACCTCTGTCCCGGCAGCTGTAAAGCACCAGGAGCTTCCAGAGATTTCTTTCTTTTTTTTCTTTTTTTTGTTTTGTTTTTGTTTTGTTTTGGTTTTTTTGTTTTTGGTTTTGGGTTTTTTTGTTTGTTTGTTTGTTTGTTTTTTTGTTTTGGTTTGGTTTTGTTTTGTTTTGTTTTGTTTTGTTTTGTTTTGTTTTGTTTTGTTTTTGAGACAGGGTTTCTCTGTGTAGCCCTGGCTGTCCTGGAACTCACTTTGTAGACCAGGCTGGCCTCGAACTCAGAAATCCGCCTGAGTTTGAGGCCAGCCTGGTGTACAAAGTGCTGGGATTACAGGTGTGTGCCACCACGCCCGGCTCAGAGATTTCTGATGAAGTAAAATGATGGAGGTGTGCCTAGAGAGGGTGGCTGAGGGGAGGGTGGGAGGCTGGGGCGGGGGTGAGAGGCCAGGTTCCTCAGGCACTGGTCCCTGGTTAGGTTTGTTTGGAGACAGGGCCTCCCTGTACATCCTGGCTGTTCTCTAACTCAGGACTCTCCTGCCTCTGCCTCCTGCTGGGGTTATAGGTGTATCCACTCCTCCCCCCTTTTTCCTTCCAGCCCTGGGGATGGAACCCAGGCCCTCCTGCGTGCTTGGCAAGCGCTCTATCACTAAGCCGCACCCCAACCTTGGGCTTTGAATTTTGATAACAGAAACCCATTATTACTTATTACAGCATTAATTACTGTCCAGTTACACTTCCTGCTGTGTGTCCATGTGGCCTCCGCCCACAGGTCCACCCAGCCTTGGACTGAAAATGTTCAAAAGAGGAAAAAATAGGAACTGGAGAGATGGCTCAGAGATTAAGAGCAGTTGCTGCTCTTACAGTGGACCTGAGTTCAGTTCCCAGCACCCACACTGGGTGTCTCCCAGCCGATCTGATCTGATGCCCTCTTGTGGTATGGGCATGCTCATCCGTGGCATGCATTCATGCAGATACACACGTAACATACAGGCATAAGTAGAAATATAAACGTCTTTCGAAAATTCATTACCTGCATCCTGAATGTGTGCAAACTTTTCTTGTCATTATTCCCTCAGTGATCCTGTCTTCACAGCCCTCTGCATATTTACATTGTATTAAGTGTTATAAATAATCTTTTTATTTTTAAGTTTTATTACATGGGCTATGCATGAAGGTCAGAAAACAGGTTTCTGGGGTTGCTTCTCTTCTCCACTGTGGGTCCTGAGGATCGAAGTCAGGTCCTCCCCTTTCCAGCAAGCACCTCTACTTGTTGAGTAACCTGGAGATGGTTTAGAGTGGGGGAGCAGAGGCTGAGGGTGGGGTTCAGTAGCAGAGCCTTTGCCTAACCAGGGCAGAGCTCTCGCTTCAGTTCCCAGTACCTCAGAAGTGCCCGTGGGGAGGGTGTGGGAGGGCAGACAGGACCGTGTCTGTGTCAGTCAGTGACACACAGTGCTGCTGCTTACTGTGGGACAAGATCCTGGAACAAGGCCCCGCGGTGACAGGAAGGTTTCTCTCCCGGGTCTCCTGCCTCTCTTAGTGTAGTAAGGGGCTGCTGCCCTCCAGTGATGGATAGTTCTGAAACTACAGATCAAAGGTGGGGCTGCTGCTGCTGCCCGGGGCCAGCTGCCGCCCGCCCGGGTGGGGCTGCCTCTTTATCTTGTAGAGAAGCCATTCGGAGTGACCCCTGGATCCTGCCGTCTCTGGCTAGGCTTGCGTTCTCTCCACTTGGACTTGGACTTAGGGACAGAGGTCCAGAGTTCTTCCACAGTGAGGCTGGTTGGTAATGCCTGCTGGGTCTTGTTTCGGCATTGTGTCATCTAAAGCCCCGTGCTGTGGTTTTTGGAGCGCCTTGCTGGTCCTGTCTAAAGTGTGCGCCTCTGCTTTTTTCTAGAACAATGCTAAAGTAGCTGTCCTGGGAGCTTCTGGGGGCATCGGGCAACCCCTTTCACTCCTCCTGAAGAACAGTCCCCTGGTGAGCCGCCTGACCCTCTACGATATCGCTCACACACCTGGTGTGGCAGCAGATCTGAGTCACATCGAGACCAGAGCAAATGTGAAAGGTACTGGGCGTGGCTGCCAGGAGACGCCACCATGTTCCCTGCAATAGCCAGGGTCTGGGTTGTTGATAGGATCATAGACGAACCTGGAGGCTGCAGGCTCATCTTAGAGTGGAATTTCACAAATGCCCAAATGACTGCACTGTTATGGGCTTGGGTCTACAGATACTTAAGCCATGGTGTCTTCTAGAAAGCAGACACCATGGTGGGTGGGTACTTGCTGTGTCAGCCTGGCCGCCTGGGTTCATTCCTCTGAACCCGCATGAAGGTAGAAGGAGAGAACCAATCCCAAGAGTTGTCAACCCGCACGCAGTGTGATTGCACACGCACTAATATTAAATACTTTGTTTTAGAAGTATGAAGCAGGCCACCTGTCACCCAGCACTTGGCAGGGTTAAGGCAGAGAGGTCACGGGTTCAAGGTGACCCTGAGCTGTATGTTTGAAGCCTTATAAAAAGGTCTCGGAAGCCAGGCGTGTTGGCGCACGCCTGTAATCCCAGCACTTGGGAGGCAGAGGCAGGTGGATTTCTGAGTTCGAGGCCAGCCTGGTCTACAGAGTGAGTTCCAGGACAGCCAGGGCTCTACAGAGAAACCCTGTCTCGAAAAAAAACAAAACAAACAAACAACAACAACAACAACAATAATAATAATAATAATTTAAAAAAGGTCTCGGGTGGGGGTAGAGCTTGACATGCACCAAGCCCTGGGTTCAGTTTCCACCACTCAGGAGGTGGAGACAGGAGGATCCTTGCTAGTTTCTGTACAACTAGTCCACTTCACAGTTGGGGCCCACCAATTGTGCGCTCTCCCTCACATGTAGTGGCTTCCCTGGGCGCAGAACGGTGACACAGCTCTGATGGGGTGTTCTTCCCAGGCTACCTTGGACCGGAGCAGCTGCCAGATTGCCTAAAAGGTTGTGATGTGGTGGTCATCCCAGCAGGAGTGCCCAGGAAGCCAGGTGTGTGCGCGTGGGTGTGCAGAAGCCTCCTGGGGTGGGGGTGGGGTAGACAGGGGCTCAGCTGTTGAGGGCATTTGCTGCAGTGCAAGAGCACCTGACTGCAGGTCCCACCGTCCACGTGGGGCAGCTCACAGAGGCCTGCAGCTCCAGCTCTGCAGGCCACCACACGCAACACACGCACATACAAGTAAACTTTGTTATTAATAGATATTTTAAAGCCTCAGCTGGAGTGTCCTTACACTGAGGTGAGAAGGGAACTCTGTTGATAGCTGAGGATTTACTCCTCTCCCATTGCAAAGATCTTCGAAGGCTTCCCCTTCGTCTAGGTAAATTCACATGCCTCTGGCAAATTAAATCTACAAAACTCGAAGCTGTCAGCAGATGTCACTCTTAGCCTCCACCTTAGGACTCCTGCCCTTGCTAGGCCTTCACGACGGCTTGGTGGGGAGAGATGGTTGCCACCAAGCCTGACACCCCCAGTCCGGTCCCTGGGACCCACATTGACAGCACTCTAGTTCCATCCTTGTGGCTCTCCTTACTTCAGCTCCTCCGCATAGAACAATGCAGAGCTACCGCGCTTAACGTTTGGAGTTTTTGGATCTTTTTTTATTTTTTTATTTATTTTGTTTTTTCAAGACAGGGTTTCTCTGTATAGTCCTGGCTGTCCTGGAACTCACTCTGTAGACCGGGCTGACCTCAAACTCAGAAATCCGCCTGCCTCTGCCTCCCAACTGCTGGGATTACAGGCGTGCGCCACCACCGTCCAGCGGGTTTTTGGATCTTAACAAATATTTCACTAATTGTACAAAATGCTTTGTCTCGTAGGACTGAGAAGAGCCTGTAGTCCCGTTCTCTCATATTAAGTTCAAGGCCCTTTTTAGTGATTTTTCCCCCTAACCTTTAATTTCTAGGAAAAAGATTAATTAAAACTTTTCTTACCTTCTCTGAGGGTCTTGTGCCTCGCGTTGGGCACCAGTTGAGGGGTTCCTGCAGGTGTCAGGGAAGTGAGGCACTTGGAGAGATAAGAATGAAAACCCAGGGCACACTGACATCATCAGCCTGGATCAGCCTTCAGGGTGTCTCAGCCAGGTGGTTCATTGTCAGCAAATTGAAAACACAGGACAAGCCAAGCATTGTGGTGCACGCCTGTAATCCCAGCACTTGCAGAGGCAGGCAGATCTCTGAGTTTGAGGCCAGCCTCGTCTACATAGTAAGTACCAGAACAGCCCGGGACTATTACATGGAGGGACCTTGTCTCAAATAAGTAATAAAATAACGTGAAAACACAGCACAATTTGGGAGAAGGTTTCCAGGCAGCTCAGTCCAGTTCCAGGGCACAGTAAATGTGACGAGATAGAGACAGTTACAGATCATGTGTGGCCCTGCTGGAGTCTACTGTGCTCTCTGACTGAGCACAGGGGTCAGCAGGCCATAAAGTCCTTGACATCTGCCCTGAGCACGGGTACAGGCCGAGCAGGGAAGAGTCTGGGATAATCGTCCTTGTCATTTGGGTGAGGGCTGCCTCCAGATAGCAGAAAGGTCCCAGGTCATTAACAAAACCCACTCTCAGCGCCGTGGCTAGACGCGGGCGTTTGATTCCCATCTCCTCCAGTGAGGAGACACTCCGGCATGCTTCCTGGTTCTCTCAGTGCTTGTATGTGAGTACAAGGACCTCTGTGCCCCCAAACGCGGGAGGTGAGGGCCATCTCCCACAAGTTGTCCTTTGACTCATACTCACCATGACATGTTTGCACGCAGAAGAAAAAATAAAAATAAATGTAATAATTTTTTTTTGAAATGTCATAATGTTCTATGTGGCTCTCTGACTCTGGATCATCCCAGGAATGACACGGGATGACTTGTTCAACACCAACGCTACCATTGTGGCCACCTTGACGGCTGCCTGTGCCCAGCACTGCCCTGAAGCCATGATTTGCATCATATCCAACCCAGTGAGTACAGGGGGCGGGGCTAGGTGTGTGCCTGAGACGGCGGCAGGGGCAGGGGTCCTTGCAGGAGTGTGTCTTTGTTCCTGTGGTGTGGTCCCGGGCCTTGCCTTACCGTCATGGCTGGGCCTGTCGCTGGCCTCAGCTCTAAGCTGGCTCTGTCTCGTGATGTTTGTAGGTTAACTCCACCATCCCCATCACAGCAGAGGTTTTCAAGAAGCATGGCGTGTACAACCCCAACAAGATCTTCGGTGTGACGACCCTTGACATTGTCAGAGCAAACACGTTTGTGGCAGAGCTAAAGGTGAGGGCCAGTGGGGGACTCTCAGTGACCTGTTGTCTGAACTACTCAGCTCTCCCTGCTCATGGGAAGGCACGGGATACGGCAGGGGCGTGGACCTGAGAGCCCCATCTATAGCCAGCGCCAGTTTTTTGTAGGAGTCCAGGCAGTGGATGACGCAGGCTCAGACTGGCTAGCTACCGCCTGGCTTAGCGTGCTCTGCCCTTGACCTCTTCCCACTGCGTCAGGGTTCAGACTCCAGTCTCCCCTCGGCTGGTAACCACCTGCATTTACCATGCTCTGGGAAAACTAGATTTATCTGCTAGTCCTTACACACAGTGGTAAGGATAGGAAAGTTCCAGAAATCCTAAAATACCTGTCCTGAGGGTCTCTGTTCTACCTCCTTGTCTTAGGTTCCCTGCAGTAGCTGACCTGGAAGGACTCAGGTCCTGCCCACTTTTTTTTTTTTTTTTTTTTGGTTTTTCGAGACAGGGTTTCTCTGTGTAGCCCTGGCTGTCCTGGAACTCACTCTATAGACCAGGCTGGCCTCGAACTCAGAAATCTGCCTGCCTCTGCCTCCCAAGTGCTGGGATTAAAGGTGTGCGCCACCACCGCCTGGCTCTTTTTTTTTTTTTTTTTTTTAACACACATATGTAGATGTAAATTTATCTTATTTCTAATTATATGTGGGTCTGTGTGTGGAAATGTGCACCTGTGAGGATCCAGAGGACAGCATCAGATCCTTCTGGAACTGGACTTACAGACAGGAGCCGTGCCGTGTGGTAGTAGGAACCAAATCCGGTCCCCCGTGAGAACAGCAAGCACTCTTAACCACTGGGCCATATGAGCCAGAGTCTGCTCTGCCTTTCACACCCTGCTGGCCGGCGTTGGCGTGTGCTGCGGGCATCTCCCTAGCAGCCCCGCTGCCATGCGCCTGTGCTGCTGTCCAGCCAGTATGGGGAACAGGTTTAGTTTCTGTGAATTTTGGGGAAAGACCTCTTTATCTGGGACAGGATGGGAGGGACACTAGTTGGGGCTTTTTCATGAAGAGTGACCTTAGCATGGGGAGGAGTGTTGCTGTCTTCTGCCTACATGAGGATGTTGTCAGGGGGCTCTTGAGGTGGGCAACGCAGTTTGGCCTGTGACAGGAGCCTGTGGTGGCCCCTACACAAATTGTCTGTCTTAGGGTGTCATTGCTGTAAGGCAACACCGTGACCAAGGAATCTCTCATAAGGACAACAGTTAATCAGGGCTGGCTGACAGGTTCAGAGGGTCATTGTCGTCACGGCAGGGGCATGGCAGCGTGCAGGCAGACGGCGCTGGGGGAGCTGAGAGTTGCACATCTGGATCCAAAGGCTGCCAGAAGAAGACTGCCTTCCCGGCAGCCAGGATAGGGTCTCAGGGGTCATCTGCACAGTGACACACAGCCTCCAACAAGGCCACACCTCCTAATAGTGCCAGTCCCTGGGCCAGGCATACTCAAATCACCACAGTCCCTCCCTGCACCTGTGCACAGTGACTGATCATATGACAGGGCCAGACTCTGGGTCTTCCTGGTTTGTTTCCAAGCATTCTGGGTTTCCGGTCTGTGTGCTTTGGGTGACTGTGACTTACTTTTTACTCAGAGAACTTGTTAACAATTAACCAAGCTTCCTGCTTTAGGGTTTGGATCCAGCTCGAGTTAACGTGCCTGTCATCGGTGGCCATGCTGGGAAGACGATCATCCCCCTGATCTCTCAGGTATGTGACGGAGAGACAGGAGAGACCCTCAGAACAGTGTGGGGCAGGACAAGTGACACTGGCCTCTGGATTGTGGAGGGATTTCTGCTGTGCCTGGAACCCACTGTCTAGGTTTTCCTGACTGTCCACTGTGGGTCTGGATGTTGTCAGAAGCAGCAGGCTCTAGCACACTGTGGGAAACGGCCCATGAGATCAAAGCAGGCGCTGTAGGGGGCCAGGTGTGATGGGGGCAACTATAAGTTCCCACTTTGAGGAGGTGGTGGCGCGAGGATCGGGAGTTCAAGGTTACCATCGGCTATGTAATGAGTTTGTTGCCATCTTGGGCTACATCAAACCCTGTAGTAAAAAATAAAATAGTTGATTTGAACTGAATGGTGATAGAGTTAGCATCATTTAATGAGATCTGTAAGTCAGCTCCGTAGCCCCTGAGTGTGATGTGCTAAGGACTCCTCTCTGTGGTGCATAGCATCCTGTGTGAGTGAGCCAAGGGGCACGTGGTGTCCATCCTGGGTACTGAGACCCTCTAAGTCCGGGGGTGGAGAGACAACGGGTCAGTGGATAAAAATCTAAAACAGGCTCTTCAAGCTCATTGGGGGCTGCAAGTGTCATTAAAGGGAGAGCTGGTTGCACGTGGGGGCGGTAGAGAAGAAACGGGAGAAACTGGGTGAGGTCTGCAGGTGAGGTGACGCTCTGGTGGACCCACTGCGCGTGCTCCTGGACTGTGCTGCTCAGAGTAAAACCCTGGCAGAGTAAGTGGCGGGAAGACAGCTCAGTCAGTAAAGTGCCTGCCGTCCAGACACGAGGGAGTCCCAGCATCCCTGTGGAAATGAGCCGGGCTCGAGGCTGTAGTCTAGTGCTCGGGAGGAGAGCAGAGGATGGGGCTGGCTGGGCGGGCAGCCTAGCCTAGGGCGCTCTGAGTTCAGTGAGAGACCCTGCCTCACGACACTCACATGAGCTGGCTAGCGGAGGAAGACGGCCGCCATCAGCCTCGGGCCTCAGTGTATGCATGTGTGCACACGCGTAATTGGGGTGGCTGTGCCCAGTGGCTGCACAGGGAGCTGGAGGTAGGAGGGTCAGAGGTATTCATACATCATGGATCCAAGGCCAGCCTGGGCTACATAAGATCTGGGGGGATGATTTTGCCTGTCTATAAGAAAGGCCTTTGGAGTCTTTGGGGTGAGTGGCAGGGCCTCTCTCTGGCATGAAGGAGGCCCTGGGTTTCATCCCCAAAGGATATGAAGCCTGGTTTCTTTTTGCTGTGGTGCTGGGATAGAACACGCTGTAGCGGGGGATTGGGCCAGACCTTGGGGGTATGGAGGGGCTTGCTCACACAGTCCTTGGCTTGCCCTGCAGTGCACCCCCAAGGTTGACTTTCCCCAAGACCAGTTGGCCACACTCACCGGGAGGATCCAGGAGGCTGGCACGGAAGTGGTGAAGGCCAAGGCTGGAGCAGGTGGGCTCCTGGGCATCCCTGGGGGTGGGGACACTGACCCTTAGGGTCAGGAATATTAGGGTGACAGAGAAAGACTGGGTGTGCCTGGGGAGCGAATGGGTGCTTCTGTCCATTGTGCATGCCTTTGCCTGAAGAGAAGGTTCTAGAAGGCAGCTCGGTTTTCTGTAGGGCGAAGGTGATGTTAGAGTTGGAGAGAGAGGAGTTCAGAGTGCAGGCCCGGATTCCCCACCGTGAGTGTGGGGTGCGGGTGCTTTTCCTGGCAGCACGTCTGCTGTCTGGTACTGGCAGTGCTGACCCACCGCTCTCTCCTAGGCTCTGCCACTTTGTCCATGGCTTACGCTGGAGCCCGCTTTGTCTTCTCCCTCGTGGACGCCATGAACGGGAAGGAAGGAGTCGTCGAGTGTTCGTTTGTTCAGTCCAAAGAGACAGAGTGCACTTATTTCTCTACACCCTTGCTGTTGGGGGTGCGTGTCCAGGGTGGGGCCCAGCTGTGGTTGTGCTTCTCAGGACTCCGCCCTGAATCTTCCCTCTGGGCATCAGCCACACAGCACTGCCTGCCAGGCGCCTGCTTGGCTCTGGGGAGGGAGGACCACGAGTCTTAGAGCAGAGCTGTGCGAGTATCGAGTATCGTCACGGGGAGGTGGATGTCAAGGCCGGGTCACGGTTGGAAAGGAGAGGGCTCGGGCTGGTGTGCAGCTAAGGTGCAGCCCCGCTGCTGAGAGCCCCGCAGTGAGACGGGGTGTGGCTTGGTGGTAGAGCACAGTGTACCGAGCCAAGCTAGAGTGCGGTTCCACATGTCACCATTTCCCCTCTCTTTCAGAAAAAGGGCCTGGAGAAGAACCTAGGCATTGGCAAAATCACTCCTTTTGAGGAGAAAATGATTGCCGAGGCCATCCCCGAGCTGAAAGCCTCCATCAAGAAAGGCGAGGACTTTGTGAAGAACATGAAGTGAGCGCTGCCCCTGCGAGCCTGCAGCAGCCGCAGCATCCTAACTTATTCAGCATCATGTCATTGGAAACACGTGAGAGTGTAATTTGTTTTGATGGAGGGTGTTGGATCAGCAGCAGCACCCCTTCCTTCCAAATTATGTCTGGTCTGTTGCTAATGACAATAAAGCAGCCTCTGATTCTCTTTTTCAAGGTCGCTAAATTTTTCCATCTGCTCACCTAGTCGGGAATAGGGTCTATGGCTGGGCATGGCGGTTCACACCTTGAATCCAAGCACTCAAGAGACAATAATAACAAGAGCTAGAGGCTATTTGCATGGTAGGCCGAGACCTATGAAGCTTCAGAGAAGTCTAAGCCAAGCCTGGCGTTGCATGCCTGTCACCCCAGCCGCTCCGTGGAGGAGTCAGGAGAGTCAAAGGCCAAGGCCTGCCTGTGCTACAGAGGAGAGCAACCCCGGGCGCTGAGGGAGACAGTCTCAACATTAGAGCAGCGGGTAGAGCCCAGCTGAGATTAGCATGGCTGGGCCAGAGCGCTTCCTAACATGTCCCCCAGGTTCTTTCACGATTAGCTCAACCATCAATTTGACACAGACTAGAGTCACCCGAAAGGGGAGGTTTCTGAGTTCGAGGCTAGCCTGGTCTACAGAGTGAGTTCCAGGACAGCCAGGGCTATACAGAGAAACCCTGTCTTGAAAAAAATAAAAACCGAAACACACACACACAAACTCATTTGCTCAGGGTCTTGCTCTCAGCCCTGGGATCACCCGCTGCTGTTTCCCTGGCTGCCCCTTCTGCCCTCTTCGGATGGAAAACACTTGACAGTTTGAATATTTTAAAACTAGCTAGATAGCACAATTGCTGGGCTCTTATCAGCAAACCTATTCTAGCCAACCAGAGGCCGCCATTTCCAGCCCCCCAAGATCGGACATGGTTGCTATCCCCCCTGCCCCTTTTTTCCTGGGACCCAGAAGGCCACCTGGAGCTGTCAGCAGCTTTGCTCACACTGGGTCCACCCGGAAGGAGAGCTCAGGCTGAAAGAGAAGGATGGGCAAGAACAATGAAGCCAAAGTTCTGATACTCAACGTCTAACATCTTAACACTGAAATACATAGGGGGGAAACTGGAGACCCGTTCTTTGTTTTGGCTGAGTTGAGAGGCAGCAGTTGAGGCGGTCGACTCTTCAAGGTCTGGCAGGAAAATGCAAAAGGCCACAAAAGGCCAGAAGCTCTCCAGCCAGGCTGTAAAAACCTTTGGAGGTTGCCAACTCAAGGCTGGGGGGCGGGGGTGGGTGGGTGGGTGGGTGGGTGGGGAGGATTGCCCAGATTAGATGCGCCTGCAGGCATGTCTCTGGGCGTTGCCCTGATGGTTCATTGGTGTGTGGAGGTCCAGCCCCCTGTGGGCAGCAGCATTCCCTGGACAGGTGGCTCTACAATGAAGGAGAGCTCACGGGCTGGAGAGAGCTGGCTAAGGGTCTGGACTGTTCTGGAACCCCCTAGTTTGGTTACCAGCACACATGCCAGACAGTTCACAACCGCCCGTCACTCCGCCTCCAGGGGGACCTGCAATGCCTCTGGCTTCTGTGAGCAAAAGTGCAGTTGCAAAACATTATAGCCGGGGATGGTGTCACCCCTTCAATCCCAGCACTGGCAGATGTAAGCTGGCAAGCTCTCTGCCCGCTATCGGGTTCCTGCCTTGAGCCCCCTCAAAGGATGACCTGTGACCTGGAAGTGGAAGTCACGTAAACCCTCCTTCCCTGAGATGTGCTTGGCCATGGTGTGTCACAGCAACAGAGAACAGACTGGATCAGGTTCAATTCCTAATGCCACCAAAAATAAGAGGTCTGAGGAGTGCCGTGAGTTCATGGTCAGCCCGGCCTCCACAGTGCAGTCCTGCCAGGGGGGAGACAAACAAAAACCGACTCCTCTGACGATTCTGCCTCCTTTCCTTCACCTGACAGGCTGAGACAGGTCTGGTGACCTCCTGGTTGTGGGTGGTCACTGCTCGTATTTCAGGGCTGCCCCACAGACGCTGCCACAGGCTGGCCTATCTCCAGGCTCTATGTTTTATTTTTTATTTTTTTAAAGATTGGTACTGGAACTCAAACTGGGGCTCTCACGCTCTACTAGACTGGGCCACTGCCCAACCCTGCTTAGTCTTTTGTTTCTATAGACTTCATTATTAAAGAAAAAAAAAATCTTTTAAGTAAATAAAAACATCACACACCGAAAAATAACTAGACCCAAAGTCCATACAACTTAGTGAACTTATATACAGAATTGGCATTAGAAACAGAAGTCGTGGCAAGGTGAGGAGTGTGTGCCTTTAGTTCCAGCCCTGGGAGGCAGAGGCAGGCAGATCTCTTGAGTTGGAGGCCAGCCTGGTCTACATAGTTTCAGGACAGCAAGGGCTACATTTAGAGACATTGTCTCAACCTAAAGAGGAAGAGAAAAGAAACCAGCCACAAAGCATCACCACATATATGCTTACCCACCACCAGGCAAAAACAAATCCATGGCAAAGTTGAAACTAGGAAAGGAATTACCTTCATATCCTCTGGTTACATGCTTTGTGACAGTCTCACTATGTTGTCCAAGTTGATGTCAAAATCCTGCTGCCTCTCCTGAGTGCTTGATCTCAGGTATACACTGCCTGTCAAGACTCACCTGACAGTTCTGGTCTGAGAACTAGCAGGAGAAACAAAGGTGAAAGACTGGGACCCCAGGACCCCCGAGAAGACACCCCCGGATGTCTAGGCAGAGCAACAATCTTAAGTCTTCCCTGGCAGACAATTCCCAGAGGGGAGTGGGCTTGGCTAGCTCTGTACGGGGTAGCATTTCAAGCAACAAAGGAAAAAGTGTGTTCAAACTTCTGAGCCTGAGATATGACCTTGCCGACGACAAGATCATGATCAAAAGTTCCCACAATCTAGTAACAAAAAAATGTCATAAGGGCAACAGTTCCCCGGGTAGAGGGCATGTTCTCTCTAAGCACAAGCAAGGCCTCGAGTTTGAGTCCCCAGAGCTCAGTAGCCAGGCAGCTCAGACAAGTCGGTGAGTGGTAAGCCCTTGAGAGAGGTTGTCTCAAAACCAAGACGGGCAGACCAGATGCTCTGAGGAACATCTGAAGTTGGCCTCTCTCTGGCCTCCACACACCAGTGCACACACGGACATGCACGCCTGTTGACACATGCGCACAGCTATAACCCTAACAAAAGGGGGAGATGACTCAACGTTTTAAATAACCTCACAGTTTGGTGTTAGGCCACAGAGCGAAGCTGCTTCAGTTCAGGTTCAAGGAGGGAAGTCGGCTTTGCATGCGAGGTGCTTTCCCAGAAAGCTCCGGGTGACTCCCAGCCAAGGGCGGGGCGCTCCACGCTGCGGAGGGGCTGAGGGTCAGCCATGGGGTGGCAGTAAGCAGTTGGGAAGGGCGAGCTCATTTCCCAGCCCCAGTTTCTGCTCCCTATCCGCTCCACTGGGGAGAGGCTCGCTCAGTGGGTGAAGCACCAGTACGGATGCCCAGAGGACAAGAGTGTGAAGGGAGCACGGAAAAAAGCCAGGTGTGGCAATATGCACATATAACCCCAGCATTGAAGAGATTGGGGGGGGGGAGTAGGACGGACGGAGACAGGAGGATTCCTGGCACTGGCTAGCCAATCAGGGAGCTCTGGGGGTCAGTGGAAGACCAGGAAGGGCTGGAGGGATGGCTCAGCCGCAAAAAGCTAACTCTGCTCTTGGAGAACGTCCAGTGAGCTCCCTCCCTGCCGGTCTCCTGTTTCCTACTAGGAAAGCAAGGCGAGGGTGGGGGTTGGCGTGTTAATGAGCCGGTCCTTAGCAGCTTCGAGGCAGTGGGGGACCCGTATGAGGACGAATGGATTGTCAGGGGTTAGGGGAAGGAGCCACGGTCACATCGGAAAATTAAAAGGACAGCGTTTTAGTGAGTTCTCTGTGGGGGAAAAAAACAAAAAACAAAACAAAACCCGAGAGCAGCTAAGCCCAGGTTTCCAGGTCCAGACTCTGCAGTTCCCTCTGTGGCCAGAAGAGGGGGCGAGAGGCTGATGCTGTGCCTAGTTTCCAGGCAAGGCTAGGTCCCTCTCCCGGAGTGAGATTAGCATTCCAGAGCCAAATCAGGCTAGCCGTGCTGTCTGGTCTTGTCTCATGCAGGCAGAAGGGAGGGAACAGCCGCCAGCCGCCAGCCGCCAGAGTCAGAGCAAACAATAAAGGGAAGGCAGGGAAAGACAATCCTGGGTTGGAGAGCAAAGCTCTGAGTCACTATAGGTTTAAGGGAGTGGCCAGACTATCCGTGGGTTTTTCCTGTCTCCAATGCCCTGGACACCTGACAAGGACACTGCTGATATCCAAGGAGAACGGAGGCTGATATCCAAACGCAGGGTAGGAGAAAGCTACCTAGGGGACAGGAGAGGGGACAGGCCCAGGCCTGCCCTGCAGCTTCTGCAGACATCTGAGGCAGATTTTAGATTCTGAACCAGGGTCTGGCTTTTGCCAGAGACTGGGCCCGGGGCCTGTATTCTGGGCTCAAGAGAGATCACCTGAACCTACTTTGAAAGGCTATTGTTGACTGTACTGCTCTTCCGGAGGACCTGAGTGCAGTTGCTGGCACTGATGTATGACACCTTACCACTGACTGAAACTCAGGTTCCAGAGGATCCAGCCCCCTCTTCCAGCCTCTGGGGGCTCCTGCATCAGGTGCCGCACATAACCCTGTGCAGGTGAGGGGCTGGAGAGATGGCTCAGTGGTTAAGAGCACTGACTGCTCTTCCAGAGGTCCTGAGTTCAAATCCCAGCAACCACATGGTAGCTCACGACCATCTATCTGTAATGGGATCCAATGCCCTCTTCTGGTGTGCATGAAAACTGAGCACTCGTACATAAAGTAAATAAACAGATATTAAAACAACAAAAAACAAAAAACAAAAACCCTGTGCAGGTAGATATATACATAAAAATAATAAATAAATTTAAAAAAAAAAAAGAAGAAGAAGCCGGGTGTGGTAGTGCACGCCTGTAATCACAGTACTTGGGAGGCAGAGGCAGGTGGATTTCTGAGTTCGAGGCCAGCCTGGTTGGTCTACAGAGTGAGTTCCAGGACAGCCAGAGCTATACAGAAAACCCTGTCTTAAAAAACCAAAAAATCCGCCGGGGGCGTGGTGGCGCTCGCCTTTAATCCCAGCACTTGGGAGGCAGAGGCAGGCAGATTTCTGAGTTCGAGGCCAGCCTGGTCTATAAAGTGAGTTCCAGGACAGCCAGGGCTACACAGAGAAACCCTGTCTCAAAAAAAAACTTAAATAAATAAATAAATAAATAAATAAAGGCTGTTGTCTCCTCTCCCTGCCTGTGTCCTAACCCAAGGGGACCCTATGGCTCAGAGGCAGACACCTAACCAAAGCCAGCTGACTAGATCACAGTCTCTCTTCACCCTCTTCATACTGTCATGCCGTCTAACCGGGGTCACTACAGGGCAGACAGAACAGACGCCCAGAAGTGGAGAACTTCTTGAAAATAGTCACACCAGGACAGCTGACCCACTGGGGAGGTCACCTGTTGCTGCTCTGTCTGGGCCATTGACTGTAGATCTCCCCAGGGTCCCCTTTAGATGGATAACTGCTGATCGATACCCAAGTGCTTCCGGTACCCGTCTGTCCCGTCTGTCCTAGTCGGGGTTTCTATTCCTGCACAAACATCATGACTAAGAAGCAAGTCGGAGAGGAAAGGGTTTACTCAGCTTACACTTCCACATTTCTGGTCATCACCAAAGGAAGTCAGGACTGGAACTCACACAGGGCAGGAACTTGGAGGAGGTAGGAGCTG
Organism: Apodemus agrarius; assembly: GCA_964023405.1. Classification (NCBI taxonomy): domain Eukaryota; kingdom Metazoa; phylum Chordata; class Mammalia; order Rodentia; family Muridae; genus Apodemus; species Apodemus agrarius. The sequence continues at coordinate 26,206,533 of OZ030028.1, forward strand.
ATGCAGAGGCCATGGAGGGGTACTGCTTACTGGATCACTTCCCCTGGCTTGCTCAGCCTGCTTTCTTATATAACCCAGAACTACCAGCACAAAGATGGCACCACCCACACTGGGACCCGGCCCCTCTTTTTTTTTTTTTTTTAATTATTATATGTAAGTTCACTGTAGCTGTCTTCAGACACACCAGAAGAGGGCGTCAGATCTCATTACAGATGGTTGTGAGCCACCTTGTGGTTGCTGGGATTTGAACTCCGAACCTCTGGAAGAGCAGTCAGTGCTCTTAACCGATGAGCCATCTCACCAGCCCGAGCCCTTTCCCTCTTAATCACTATTTGAGAAAATGCCTTACAGCTGGATCTCATGGAGGCGTTTCCTCAAGGGAGGCTCCTTTCTCCTTGATAACTCCAGCTTGTGTCAAGTTGACACACAAACTAGCCAGGACACCATCTAAAACCAGATTTTGTTTGTTGGTTTTTTCCAGACAGGGTTTCTCTGTATGGCCCTGGCTGTCCTGGAACTCACTCTGTAGACCAGGCTGGCCTCGAACTTAGAAATCTGCCTGCCTCTGCCTCCCAAGGGCTGGACTAAAACTAGATTTAATTTTTAATTATATGTTACAGAGGTCGGGAGGGGAATTTGCATGTGTGTGCAGGTTTATGTGACATCCCGAGGAAGGAGTCAGATCCCCTGAGCTAGAGTTACAGGGGCTTAGCATGCTAAGGATCTGAACTTGGGTCCTCTGCAGGAGCAGTGAGAAGTACCCTTGACCACCAAGCCACCTCTCCAGCCTCCCTTCCTCGGTTTTATTTTTGAGGCAGGGTCTCGCTATGTAGCTCAGGCTACCCTGGAAACCATGATCCTTCTGGCTCAGTCTTACTGGGTGCTGAGGTGTACCATCATACCCAACTCTATTCAATCCTTGAAAGGATTTTGTTTCTTTTTATTTTATGCGTATGAGTGCTTGCTTTGCCTGCATGTGCCTATGTGCACCGTGGGTGTGCAAGGCCCACAGAGGCAGAGGAGGGCACTAATTCCCCTGGGGCTGAAGTCACAGATGGTCATGAGCTGCCATATTGGTGCTGGGAACCGAACCTGGGTCCTCAGTAAGAGCACCCAATGCTCTTAACCGCTGAGCTGTCTCTCCAGCCCTTTAGTTAAATATTCTAATAGTGCATGGACCAGCACTCCTCCTAAATACAAGTTGAAGTTTGGGGGTCCAGAGAGCAACTTATAGATACCATTGTAGGGCACCCACGCAGCTGTTCACCTCGCTGGGCTACACTTTGGTTCCTGTAGGGGGTTCAAATCCAGAACTTGGACGTGGTTTTTATTGAGTTCATTCACCCCCATTTTCCCATCACCCATGATTTTTTTTTTCCGTTTTTTTCGAGACAGGGTTTCTCTGTGTAGCCTTGGCTGTCCTGGAACTCACTCTGTGGACCAGGCTGGCCTCGAACTCAGAAATCCGCCTGCCTCTGCCTCCCAAGTGCTGGGATTACAGGCGTGCGCCACCACTGCCCGGCTCACCCATGATGGTTAATCTCTATTGGCAACTTGGTGGAATTTGGGTCCTGGCTGTGCCCATGAGGGCGTTTCTAGACAGGTTTAAGTGAGGAGAGAAAACCCAACCTGAACGTGGGCGGCAGGGTCACCCCTCAGTCTGAGGTCCTGGAAGGGATGCGAGGAATTTAGCAAGCTGAGCCCCTGCTTCCTGTCTCTCGCTGCTTCCTGCCGGTGGATGCCACGTGACCAGCCGCCCCGGCGGCCTGGCCTTCCCTGACAGATAAAGACACAACTGAACAGAACCCGAAGGGTGCGGAGAATATAGAAGGCTAACAATCCCAGAGGCAACGCATCTCGGGCTAGCCTTAGCCCCTTTCTTCACCCACCTCTGTGCGTGACCCAGTATCTTTTAGCCCAGCAGGAAAGCACTTTGGCATGTCCGAGCAGACCCTCAGCTTCCACCAATCCAAAGCTAAGAATCCCTTCCGACCTCATCTGATGCCCACAGCGCAGTTGGAGTTTCCCCCCCCCGTCCGTGACGGCCTGCCTGATGTTGTAAGACCCGAAAGAAAAATGGGGGTACCCCAGCACCCCACACCTCGGAAGCCGGAACCCCAATCACTCATGAGAAACACTTTTTTTTGTTTGTTTGTTTTTTTTCGAGACAGGGTTTCTCTGTGTAGCCCTGGCTGTCCTGGAACTCACTCTGTAGACCAGGGTGGCCTCGAACTCAGAAATCCACCTGCCTCTGCCTCCCAAGTGCTGGGATTACAGGTGTGCGCGACTACGCCCGGCGATGAGAAACAGTCTTGATGCAAATTGCAAGAGGTTTTACTTCCAGAGCTCTGGGGCCACAGTCCTCTCCCACGCAGGGTAGGGAACAGTGCACTCTGGGGGCAGATATATGACTGCTTTTATAGATTTTCAGCAAAACCCGCCTATACAAGCCCATAGCTTCTAAGCCAATCAGTTCAAACCATCCGAGCCCGCGCTCTCTGAGAACCTAAGTCATTTCCGCTTACGTGGCTGCCACGCACAGGGTCGTGCCCACCCTCCCCCACTGGCAGTAGGTGTTGGGGACCTAAGTGCCCCCCAGGCATGAGCTCCGCAGCCCCCGCGGTGATTCTGCCAGCCCCCTGCTGCGCTTGTCCTTGCCATAGCTGCTCTGCTGAGGCAAGATGGGAAAAGGCGCCAGGGACACTCCCAGAGGTTCGAGGCCGGACCCTGGAGGCAGGTGTGATATGTGCACACTTCCAGGCCAACAAAGAGTGGACTGAACCTCTGCTCCTTTGGGGTCACCCAAGACGCAGGCACAGGGGATTCCTAGCCTGCAACCTTATCCTTTCATTGTCTCCACCAGTGTATGTGAGAAGCGTCTCAATTTGTAACTTTCTTTAGTCTGTCACTAAAGTCCCCCCTCAGTCCGTCACCACACTGGAACCTGGGATTTGAAGTGACCCGGATCTGTGCTACTAGGCCACATTGGCTCACATTTGGCTTCAGAATAAACTAATTTTTTTTTTTAAAGAACATGGTTTTAAAATTATTTTATATGTGTGTGTACACACATGCATGTATGTGCGTGCACCATGTGCATGCCCGGGGCCCTCAGAGTCCAGCAGAATTGCAAGAACCAGAGTCAAGCGGTTATAAGCAGCCAATCACAGGTGCCGTGCCGGGAACGGAACCTGGGCATAGGAGGATCACAGGGCACCTTAGGAGAGGTCAGGGGAGAGCGTCCAAGAGGGAAGAAGAGATGCAGAGACGGGACGTCTCCCACTGCTGTCACTGAAGACGGAGAGTTGAGGCCACAAAGAGAGGAGCGCAGGCGACCCCAGGAAAAGGTTAGACTCGAGCAGGCGAGAACGGAAGCACCTGCTGCACAATACAAGAACTTGAGTTCCCGTCCCAGAAAGAGGCAGCGTCTCCGGAGCGAGCTGGCTGTGTCGGGGCTCAGGGGAGAGAGAGAGAGAGAGAGAGAGAGAGAGAGAGAATCATTAAAAAGGTGAGCTTGCCTGAGGAAGACTCCCAACATCAGCCTTAGGCACACACATGGGAACAGGAACACACACACACCATGCACATACACACACACACCACACACATGCACACATACACACACACACCACACACACCACACACATGCACACATACACACACACACACACCACACACATGCACACACACACCACACATGCATACCACACACTCCATACACACACATGCACACATATACACACACACATGCATACACACACACACACACACACACACACACACACACCACCTTCACACAGGATGAAAGCAAAACCAAACAAAGATAAGGTTAAAGGTTCCCAGAAAGAACCAACCCTGCTAAGTCCTTGGTGTTAGATATGCTGGCTCCGAAACTGTTATAGCATTATTTATTCGTTTTATTTGTTTTGTTTTGTTTTGTTTTGTTTCTGTTTTTGTTTTAGGGCTGAGGATTGAACCCAGGACCTCACACCCACTAGGCAAGCACCAATCTCTGAGCTAACCTCAGGGGAGGGTTTTTAGTCCGGCTTGGTGCTCAGGAATGAAGCCTGATCCTTGGAAGGAGAGTAAGTGCTCTTAGTGGCTAAGCCGTCTCTCCGAGCCCAGATGGGCTTCTTTTAACCCGCATCACGACTGTCCAAGGTTGGCCAATTACCAGCTCCACTCTGCAGGCAAAGGACTCCATGCCTGAGAGTCCAGAGTCACATGGCGTGGAAGGGAGCTGACATTTGAACCCAAGGCTCTCTGATTATAGAGTGTCCTCCACTTCAACAAGGTGCCCTGTAGCTTTGGGAAGTTCAAGGTCATGTGCTAGACATCCTGGGAATTTCCCAGTTGTTCCCCTGTCACCAGGTCACCCCTTGAACTGAGTGAGTTTTGAGCACAAAACCTTCAAATTTCTGGAGTTGCTGGTTCAACTAAGTTCTCATGTGTGTGGTGTGTATTGTGTGTGTGATGTGTACTGTGTATTGTGTGTATGGCATAGTGTGTAGTATAGTGTATAGTGTGTGATATAGTGTGGTGTGTGTGTAGTGTAGTGTGTGGTGTGTGTGTGGTTTGTAGCATGTAGTGTGTGTGTGCGCACTCTAGTATATAGTGTGTGTAATGTAATGTGTGTGTTGTGTAGTGTGTATAGTATAGTGTGTAGTGTGTAGTGTGTATGATATATAGAGTGTGGTGTGTGGTGTAGTGTGTGATGTGTGTAGTGTATATAGTGTGTGTGTTGTATAGTGTATATGGTGTGTGTGTCTGTGTGTGCTATAGTATATACTGTGTGTGGTGTAGTGTATGTGAGTTGTATAGTGTGTGTGTGATGTGTAGTGTGTATGATGTGTGTGTGCTATAGTGGATAGTGTTGCGTGGTATAGTGTATAGTGTGTGTGCTATGTAGTATACGTGATATGTAGTGTTGTGTATAGTATAGTGTGTAGTGTGTGTGTTCTGTCTTGTGTGTGTAGTGTATAGTATATGTATGGTATATAGTGTAGTGTGTGTGTGTTTCACTACTCAGGGACTTAGTGACCCTTGATAAGGGACAGAAAGGGGCTGGCCCCAGATCAGGGCCTGAACAGGGAGAAGCAGCCACTTCCTGGAGTAGCTGATGAGCCCCAGGTGGTCGCACGCCTATCTAGCAGCTCTTGGGGACTGGGGACCAGATGCTGCATCTCTACCCCATGTTTGTGTGTATGTCCTGCCTTTGTCTGTATGTGTGTGCCCGTGTCTGTCTGTCTGCCTGTCTGTGTGTCTGTATAGCTGTCTGCGTTAGGCAGCGGGCTATCAAATCACACTCAGGTCTCCTCCCATCTTGGAGTCATTTCCGCTCTTTCCCGCTCTGGAGACCCCGTGGGTGGTTTGCCTCGGTCCCCAACCCCAGCAGGCACAGCTCTGCCTCAGAACCATCCAAGGCTCTCCTCTCCAACTCTTCGCTCCTCCCCGCTCCCCTGGGGAGCCCCTAGCTGCCCTGGCCCCCGTTTAGTTTCAACAGATCTTCTCCAGATTACCCTGCACTCTGACCTCGGGGGGGGGGGCCCCTCTCACTGTCCGGGCCCCTCCCCTCGCCACAGCCAGCCCTGCTACAAACCCACCTGCTACCTAAAAATAGCTTCTTTCCTCTGGCTTCCTCCCTCCCGACTCCTGCTGGTTTTAATACGCTCCCAGCCGGGCTGGGAGCTGAGCTGTGCACCCGGCAGCCCCAGGACGATAATTAGGTTAACTCAGCTCCAGCTCCAGCCGGAGGGAGGCTGCCTGGCTGGGGCCAGCCAGGGGGGAGTTGCCAACGCTCTCTTCACAGGCTTGGGGCTGGGGGGAGAGTCTTTGTGTGTGCTGAGTGATACTTGTGTGTGTGATTATATGTGTGTGTGTGTGTGTGTGTGTGTGTGTATGGTATGAAGTATGCAGGTGACAGTCTGTATATATATATGTGTGTGTGTGTGTGTGTGTGTGTGTGTATGGTATGAAGTATGCAGGTGACAGTCTGTATATATATATATATGTGTGTGTGTGTGTGTGTGTGTGTGTGTGTGTGTGTGAATGCAGATGGCTGAGAAGACCAGAATAAAGGACTGGGTTCTCTGGAGCTACAGTCACAGCTGTGCCAGGAACCCAACTATGGTCCTCCAGGGAGCACTCTACGGTGCCATCTCTCTTGTACTAGTAAGATCTCACGCTGAACTTCGGAGCTCACACAGGGACCATCCTGTCTCCACTTCCTTGGTGCTGGGATCGGGTGCGTGTGACCATGCTTGGCCCTTCCTGTGGGTTCTGGGCATCTGAGCTCAGGCCACCAAGCTCAGCAAATACTTCCCCACCCACCGGAGCTGTCCCCTCAGCGCCCACCCATTTTGATGCTGACAACCTCAGGTTCCTTTCTCAGGGTGAGTGACACGCCTCAGAGGCTTCCCTCAACAGTGTGGGGTAGCGGGCTGGAAAAACCCGCACAAGGACCTTGCAGGGCGCCACTTCTAGAGTTTATTCTACATGGGCAGCAGTCGTGGTGTGGAGAGAGCCTGATGTTCCTGCCCCCACGTCCCCAGTACAGGAGTCACAGCTGTGGCCCACCACGCCCGGCTTTACAGTCCGCCGGGGATCTAAGCCAGGGTTTTGTGAATTCCAGGCAAGCGCTCCCGACTGAGCCTTTTTTCTTTGTAAGTTAATTACCTCAGATATTTTGTTATAGGGCTAGAAATCTGCCCCAACGCCCTGGAACACAGAACGTATATACACACACAGACATCACCTACATACTTCATACCACACACACACACACACACACACACACACACACACACACACAGGCAGGGTGAAGAGTCTCTGTGTGTGCTGATACTTGTGTGTATGATTATATGTGTATCTGTGTGTGTGTGTGTGTGTGTGTGTGTGTACAGAGAGAGAGAAAGGGAGAGGGAGAGACAGACAGGCAGACAGGCAGACAGACAGACTATAGCCCAGGTTGGCCTCTAATTCCTGGCGCTCTTCCAGCCTCCTCTCCTGAGTGTCGGCTTGCTTGCGCTTGCGGTGTGCATGGCCGCAACTTCCTGTGGAGTTCCTGTGGAGATTTAATAACATCGCTCCCCCTCTCTGAGCTTCGGCTCTGCATTGGCAACACGGAGGCGCATCCCTGCAAGGATGAACAAAAGTATACAACGTTCCACAGAGACCTAATAGGAGGAGTTGGGCTGGCAAGCTGGCTCACGGGGGTGGGGGTGGGGGTGGGGCGGGGGACAGTAGCCACTGAGCCCGACCGAACCGACAAGCTGGAAGGAGAGAACCCTCTTGGCTGCCACACACATACACCCCATCAATCAATCAATCAATAAGTCAATCTAATAAAAGGAAACAATAAAAAGAGACTGCCTTTAGGATATCCCTCACGTCGTGGCAAGGTGTATCGGCAGTCCGCTGTGAGATCGAGCACGGCGCATGCGTGTGGGTGCCCATTGCCTGTAGAACTTGGGCTCCCACGTATGAAGCAGTGCTGAGCCTTGAGTGTTTGGGCACGAGGAGTTGGTCTAGACACATCCACGGACATGATGCATGAAGGCAGAACTGGGCGAGTATATGCCAGCGTCCTGAGTGAAGCGTGCGTGTGAGATCCACGCATGTGCTGTGTAGGGAGGACACGTGTCCGGTGCTTGTGAGCCTGTCACGTGCGTGGTGGAGTCGGGTGCGGGAGTGTGCAGTGAGCTCAGGTGACTAAAATCTGTTCCGCCAGCAGACAGATGCTGGAGATGAAACTGGGTCACATACTCCCGGGCAGCCCCAGCTGCTAGGCCCAGCAGCCCTCCCCTGCGTGCTCTGTCCCCAAGGGAGCACAAGGACCCAGGTGTGCACTCCAGACCTAAAGGGAGATGTCACTGCATATTCCCTGGAGGGGGCGTCCCCACGCTAGGCGTCTGTATGTGTACACAGAGCGTGCACGGCGTGGGGCGGAGGGAGATAAGGTGTAGGCCATTGTTTATAAGGGCTTGTCAAAGATTGGTGGGAGTGGTCCAGGCTACAGCAACGAACAAAGCAGCTGGCTAAGCTCTATTCACCCCTCTTTGCCCCACACTGCTCTCTCATTTCCAACTTATGTGTCAGTGAGTGTGTTTCTGCGGCTCTGGGTGTTTAGGTACACGTGGGTGCAGTGCTCAGAGAGGCCAGAAGAGGGCATCAGTTTCCCCCAGAGCTGTGGGCTACCCAGCCTGCGTGCTGGGAACCAGAGCAGTAAAAGCTTTCAACAGCTGAGCCATCTCTTTTCTACTTTATCCTGTTCCTGTGTGTGTGTGTGTGTGTGTGTGTGTGTGTGGTGTGCGGGTGTGTGTGTGTGTGTGTGTGTGTGTGTGTGTGTGTGGTGTGCGGGTGTGTGTGTGTGTGTGGGGTGTGTGTGTGTGTGTGTGTGTGTGTGTGTGTGTATGGTGGGTGTTGGTGCATGTTTGCACCTGGATGTGCACGTGGAGACCAGATAGATGTCAGTACCTCTCTCCACCTTAGTTTCTGAGCCGTGGCCTTTCAGTGAACCCAGAACCGACAGGGAGCCCTCGGGACCCTCTTGTCCCCCCACTCCTAAGCACTGCTGTTCTAGGTGTGTGCTGCCACACCTAGCTCTATCCGTGGGCGCTGGGGGTTTGAACTCAGGTGCTTGAGTTTGTGAAGTCAGCCATCTCCCCACACCCTTTATTTTACTTTACTTTTGATTCGAGGTGGGCACGGTGGGGTCATTAGGGTACAGACATGCCATCACCCCCATGTGGCACTCAAAGAACAATCGTCGGAAGTGAGTTTTCTCTGGAGATCGTTTGGGTTGGCAGGCTTGGTTGGCAGTGCCTTTATCCTCTGGACCATCTCCCCAGCCCCGCTGTTGAATCCTATTTTATTTTATCTTACTCGGGACCTCGGTAGAGCCCAGTCTTCCTCAGAAGTCACTCTGAAGCTCAAGATGGCCTTGAACTCACAATGCTGCCTTTGCTTCTCAGCCTTCTGGGTGCTGGGATTTTTTTTTGTTTGTTTGTTTTGTTTTGTTTTGTTTTTTGAGACAGGGTTTCTCTGTGTGGTCCTGGCTGTCCTGGAACTCACTCTGTAGACCAGGCTGGCCTCGAACTCAGAAATCTGCCTGCCTCTGCCTCCCAAGTGCTGGGATTACAGGCGTGCGCCACCACGCCCGGCTCTGGGTGCTGGGATTTTGAGCACGCATGACCACACCCAGCTCAATGTTGACTCTTTTGTTCTCTGCTGCCTAATTTTTCCTCCCTGGGGCATATTTTGAGAATTTTAAAACAAAAATATTAATTAATTTGTTAGTATAATATATATGCATATATTCACATATACACATACATATACACACATACATTGTGTGTGTGTGTGTTGTGTGTCTGTGTGTATGGTGTGCATGAAGATGTCAGATGACAACTTGTGGGGGGGGTCAGTTTTTTTCTTCTACGTGAATCTTTAGGATTGAAGGGCCTTTATCTTTGGGCCTTTCCCTCTAAACCCCTAGGTATCACACCGTCTAGAGCATTGTCATCAGCTGGGGAACAAACAGGCTTTCAAAGTCTAAGGCTATAGGAGAGGGGCATTTCAGATCCAAACCGCAACACAGAGAAAGAGACTGCCAAGGAAGGGGACCATCTGAGACCGAGAGAGATCACCAAGGCTTCGGGGCTTCCCCATCCCTGGTAGGACCCCGACTCTGAGGTAGCTGGAGAAGACTGTCAGCAGATCCCTTGAAAGCAGCGAGCCCCATCAAAGCAAAGGCAGCAGCTGCTGTAGAGATAGACAAAGAAAGGAAGGTGGGTAGATACTCAGCCAGGGCAGTGTTACCAGTTGTTTCAAAGAAAGATTCAAAGCCAGGGCTGCTCAGGGACCAAGATTGAGTGGCAAACCTTCATAAAGCCAGCTTCGTTCAAGGGAAGCTCTCTGCACTGAGACGGGAGGGGGACACCCCATCCCTGCACCTCCCTGGCCTTCCTCAGTCCCCTTCACCACCACCACCCCAGGTATGGCTCCTCAAACCAGGAGAGGCTGTGGGCCCCTCTCGCGGCACTCTCCCAGACACTGATTTGCCTGCAGGGGGCCCCCCTGGTCTCTGCCTTAGAAAGTCCAGACAGACAGAAGGGCAGACTCTCTCTGGAAGGAAGGAGCAGTCTAACTGGTGCTTGGCCAGCCCCAAACCCCAGCTGATGAAATATTAATTCGGCAGGAAGGTGGAAGACCGGGCTGACACACACCCTTGGGGCTCTGGGGTGGCAGAGCTGGCAGTGGCGGCCCTCTGTCTTACCCACTCCCGACCTTTGTTCTGTAAGGATCACACACACACACACACACACACACACACACCCCACACCACAGGCAAGGAAACCTGGGGAAAGGAGGAGGGGTGGGGAGAAAAACAGACACAGGCTCTAGTAAGACTGTCAGCCACAGACGGCCACATATACTCACAGACCTGCATCCCAGACTCACAAGCTCACAAGAAATACATGCAGATGCACAAATCGCGCTCTCTCATTCCTGTGTGTGTGTGTGTGTGTTACCAGCATGTGTGTATGTGCACCATGTGTATGGTACCTGGGGACGTTAAAAGAGGGTTAGGAGAGCCAGGCTTGGTAATGCACACCTTCAATCCCAGCACTTGAGAGGCAGAGGCAGGCAGATCTTTGGGGTTCAAGGCCAGCCAGCCTACATAGTGAGTTCCAGGCCAGTCAGGGCTACACAATGAGACCCCATTTCAAAAAATAAATTTATAAAAGGAGGAAGAAAGGAAGGAAGGAAGGAAGGAAGGAAGGAAGGAAAACACAGAGAAGTCAACAGACCCTCTGAAGCTGGAGTTACAGGTGGTGTGTGTGTGTGTGTGTGTGTGTGTGTGTGTGTGTGGTGTGCATGCCTTATAGACGCTGTAAATGGAACCTGGTCCACTGCTAGGGGAAGCAGTGCTCTTTGGAGCCATCTCTCCAAAGCTCCAAAAAGTTTCTTAAATTCTACGCCGACTCTCCTCCCCGGAGCCCCGCCCCTTCTAGACGGTTGTGACTTGTCTAACACTCCCTGTGGAGAGAGCTCTGGGGAGCCGCTTCCGGGGTGGCGGGGGAGGGGGGGGAACTGAAGCTGGAGCAGCCAATACTCCTGGATTACACTAGGGAAGACTCTCCGGGGATCCCTTCATAGCTGTGGCTACGTTTCTCCCATTGCGCATGCCCAGGAAGACGCAGCCGTCTTTTAGGACAGTTGCTGGTGCAGGCAGGCAGCTCAAGGTTACGCACGAAGTAACTAAATAGTGACTTGAACCCGGGATCCCATGACTTCCAGCCTAGACAGATCAAACACCCAGCTGTCTCCTTCACAGGCTCCTTTTATCCAGCCAGGCCCGGTGTTTCGGGAGCCTGAGGCAGAGGTAGGAAGATGGCTGTGAGTTTGAGGCCAGCCTGGGACACGTAGCAACATCCTATCCGGTCTCAGAGGACCACAGCTGCGGATCAAGCTTGGTTGGTAGAGGCTTGCCTATCACTCAGTAAGCCCTGGGTTCCATCCCCAGCACAGCATACATAAATCAGGGTTAGTCCTTGGTGAACACCCCAAATCCCGGGACTCTGGAGGTGGAGGATTCAAGGTCATCCTTCGTTGCATGGTGAATTTGATACTCCAGCCAGGAGTACATGAGACCCTACCAAAAACGAAGAAATGGAGAGAAGAGAAGAAGTGGGCAGGATTAAAAAAAAAAAAAAAGAAAAAGAAAAAGAAAAAGAAAAAGAAAGAAAGAAAAAAAAAAGATTTCTCTCCCCCAGTGGGTTCTAGTTTTACCCAACCCAGCCTGGTCCAGCCACAAGGACATAACGTCAAGGACATCTTTGGAGGTTTCCCCTAGCTCTCTAGCTACACCGAGGCTTCAGGGAAAGTGCTTATAAGGACTCTAGATATCCGAGGACCATACCCAGTTCCGAATTAAAGACTGCCTTTGCTCTGAGGCAGAGCTGGGAATAAACGCGACCTGCCCCCTGCTGGTCCCGTATCCGCAGCACCAGGTACTCCAGGCCTGCAGAGGGCGCTGTGAGCCGCGCTCTCCGGGACGCTCTAGCCGCCAGGCGAGCCAGGAGGCTGCCTCTATGGTTGTGCGCTGTCCAGCATTTCAGCAATCGGCAGCGGCGCTTGCAGGAAGACGGGGGCGCGGGGCCTTGGGGAGGCCACAGAGCAGCCTTGCCTAGCAGAAGACCCGGGACAAACGGGACCCTGAGGCCCGGCTCCAGCATCCAGAAGACTGCAGAGGTCAGGGGGGAGGTAAGAGCCTCTGATGGGCGGGGGTGTTTCTCAGAGGGGCTGGGCAGGGTTGGACCTCAGGCCTCCCCAGCTGGGGGCCCAGATGTGCAGAGGATCGGTGTTGAGGGATTGATTGCTGGAGTTATCTGTCCATGGGGTCAGGCGAGGTAGAATTAGAGATAGAGAATGCTTGTCTTTTCGCCTAGAGTGATGGAGAAAGTGTGAATTCAAGGGTCAAGGGGAATACTCTCCTGGACATGAATTGACCATGGTCCAGCCTATGAGTATGTCAAGCAGGCCATCATCCAGTCGCCCTTCCCCCCAACTTAGGAGAAGCACCTGCTCCCTAGGGATAGGATACCCCGATTCAGGGACATTGTAGACACCCATCACTTGCAGAGGTGGAGAGAGCAGCCACCCCCCCCCAACCTGGATGCTGGGCCTCTGTCCAGCAGGGGGGTGCCTGCATAAGGGACAGTCTGGCCTTTTTCCCAGCTACCCAATTCCCTGGGGGAGGCAGGAGCTGGCAGTGAGAATTGGGTCTCTCACAAACTGGCATTTATTCTCACACTGGGAAGAGGGTGGAGGGTGCAGATGTGAAAATAGCCACTGGCAGTTTGGAAGGACATTCTGCAAGAATTTTTAAGGCCCGGGGTAGGTCTAGCCTTGTGGTAGATTTCTGATAGAGCGCCGTGAAGAAAGACGCAGCCTCCGGCTCGCCAGTGTCTCCCACTTTCTTTCAAGGGCTCCTGCCTGGGCACGGAGGCCTCCTGCTGTTCTTGTTTCTGACAGCTGGTTCCCAGAAGGACAGATCAGGGAGATCCAGAAAAAGGCCTCTCAGGTCAGATGTGGCACTCCAGTGTCTGTGCTCTATCCCAGCCATAACTTCTCAGTCCCCCGACACTGCTCCACTCACCCGCTCCTGGCATGATCACACCTTGCCTGGCCTTGGAGCCTGTATCCAGAGCAAAGGGCAGTTACATTGACTGGCAGCAAGGGTCCTTCCCTGAACCCAGAGGGTCATCTTAAGGTCACGACCTGGGCTGGCACCAAATTCTTCACCCCCAAGCCAGAAATAGAACTATGTTGACTAGGAAATTACTCCCACAGGATACTAGTTTTGGGATTCCTAAACTTTATACCCTATCGCACACTCCTGTGTGGGGTGGAGGAGGAATCCTGGAAGGATGACTAAAAGAAAGAGGATCGGGTCTTCGGAGGTGAGTGGTGGGTGGTTTGCGGGGCGCGGCCTCTGTAGTCAGGAAGCAGGGAGTCAGATGGAGGTTTTTGGACTTCGGGTAAGCCACAGGGCCTTCTGAGCTTGCCTCCTGCTGTGTGAACAGGGAGACTGTTAACAATCTCTTTTGTCGTGGAGGGTGACTCGGGGGGCACGTGCTGAGAGAGTGGGCAGAATCTTTTGTGGTCCAACTACTGGGATAATCTCTATAATGAGCGGCAACTATTTAAACAGTGGGGTGGGTGTTAGGCAGTCTGAGTTTGGCCCCCGGATCCCACGTTATGGGAGAAGAAAACCAAATCCCACATGTTGCATCCTCTGACCACGTCCATGTGTGCACTGTCACTCACATCTGTCCCAACGCAAATAAATAAATGTGAACGAGCTGGGTGATAGTGAAGCTGGGTGATGGTGGCTTTTAATCCCAGCACTCGGGAGGCAGAGGCAGGTGGATCTCTGAGTTCAAAACCAGCCTGGTCTAAAGAGGGAGTTCCAGGACAGCCAAAGATACACAGAGAAACTCTGTTTAATATATATGTATATATATACATATATATTACTATTATACTCTTTCTGCATATATATGTATATATATATATATTATACGATTATACTCTTTCTGCATATATATGTGTATATATATATACACACATATATATACTATTGTACTAAAGACACTAGATGAATGTGAGTAAATAGATTACAAGTGACATTCCCCACAGAAATACCTAGAGGTGTTTGAAGTATGCCTTTTGATTCCCAAAGGACATCTCCTTTGAGAACCAAGTTCGCTGAGACTATGGCGCCAGGCACCACGACTGGCTTAAGGCTGCAGTGGACCCAGCTGGTCCTCACCCATGCTTCCCAAGGAAGATCTCACTGGTCCTTGTCAGAGCTGAGACAGGAGGTTAGACTGACTTCCCCAAGGTCACAAAGCCACTTAGCTCTCTCTCTTCCCTGGAGCAGGCGTATATTGCTGATGACCTGTCCTGACATCTTGCTGTCTAGGTCTGGATAAGGGTGGGGACCCTGACTCGTGATGTCAGCTTACAGGTGTGGAGCTCGATGCGTACGCGGTGAGGTAGGGAGGCGACTGGCCCAAGGTCACTAGGACATGTGTTGGTAGGAGGTGATCTGAAGCGGCATCTGTGTGTCCCTACTGCAACCTGCCCCTCCTCATGATCGCGCCTCCAGGAGAAGGCCCATCTGGTCACTCTCACACCTTCACCCCAACTTCCTCTTCCCAGGAGGCTCTTGCAGACCTCAGAGAGCCGGCGGCTGCCCGGTCCCTTCTGAGTGGCTAGCTCTCACCCCCTCACACAGCCCATGGCCGCAGCAGCTGTCAGCCCTGTTGGAGTCAGCCCCGACTCCCATCTCCTCTGCCCACATATTCTTCATTCCAAGGCCAACGCCACGGCTTCCCCAACTCTTATGAGGGAGGAGAAGGCAGGTTCGCGCTCGCTCTCTTTTTTTTGTTTTTTCTTGCAATGCTAGGGGAGAAACCCAGGCCTTGCACATGCTAGGAAAGCACTTTCCCACTGAACGACATTCCCCAGCCTCAGTCTCTTCCTTAACCTACACTTGGAACCATTCACACAACCATGACCCTACACACACACACACACACACACACACACACACACACACACACACATCAGCTGGGGGTAGGGTGTGGATCGGGGTGACATATGCCTCTAATCCCAGTACTCAGGAGGTAGAGGCAGGTGGATCTCTGAGTTCAAGGCCAGCCTGGTCTACAGAGCGAGTTTCGGGACAGTCAGGACTACACAGAGAAACCCTGTCTTGAAAAATCACAAACACTGTCTTGCCTTTGCAGAGGATCCAAACAAAAGTTGGAAGTGTGGCATGGTTTTGCCGAGGTCTTGGTGTAACCTAAGCCCACTGTCTCTGGGGCCCAGAGTGGATTCTAGAATACTCTGCTGCTCTCAGCTCTCCCTCCATGCTGTCCTTGGCGACCTTCTCCCAGAGCCCTGTGGACTAGCAGAAACAGGGGTAACAGGAAGGAGAAAAAATACCCTGCCGGGCTAGAGATGTAAGTTCAAGGGTATTTCTGAGCCCAGCTCCAATCCTGACTTCCTGTACGACCTTCAACAAGTCCCCAGTGGCCCTGTGTGTAATAGAGCCTCACAAGATGGCCACCCAAAGTTCCCACCGACAACAGGATTTCTAAGAGTTCTGTTCTCTATAAATCTGTATGTCAAGCCAGACCTGATAGTGAAGGTCTGTGATCCCAACTGCTTGGGAGGTTGAATTTTGAGGTCAAGGTGAATCCGGGCAACGGAAAGACCTCAACACTATCTTGGACAACTTAGCAAGAGCCTGTGTCAAAATAAAAAGACAAGTAGGTATACAATTCAGTGGTAGGTGATTTTCTTACTAAATGAACTAGGGTTCAATCCCTTCTAACACACACACACACACACACACACACACACACACACTATGAAAATATGAATGTTGGGGAAATGGTTCAGCCAATAGAAGGTTTGTTATCCAAACTCAAGGACCTGAGTTCAGATCCCCAACACCTACACAAAAAGCCGGGTTCTGCGGTATACATCCACCATCCAACCATTAGGAGGGCAGAAACAGGTGGATAGCTGGGGCTTGGTGGTCGGCCAATTAATCTAATCAGCAGTCTCCAGGTTTAGTGAGAGAACCCGTTCCAAAACCAGGCGGAGAGCAACTGAGAAAGACACCAGACATCAACTTGTGGCCTTCATGTGCATATAAACACACAGGCATTTACACGTGCGCGCACGCACACAGACACACACACACACAGACACACACACACACACACACACACACACACACACACCCCACACCATGTTAAGAAGTCTGTGATTCCATCAGCAGGAGTGGAAATCCCCTCCAGTGTTTCAAGGTTTGATTTATCGGCTGCTGCAGTTAAGCTTTCAAACTCCGCCCATCCCTCCCCAAAACCGAATCAGCTTCCAAAAGAGAAAATCACACCAGGATCCAAGATACCACAGTGAGGCAAGATGAGGCACGCCTCTAACCTGGGTTTAGAGTGACCTCCAGGATACCAAAAATGCCTTCCTGATTCCTACCAGAATGGTACATCAGAGCCAGGAAGGCCCCCAGCAACCGGGCACACAGGACAGAGGCAACGGGAAACGCTGGCTGAGAATGATTTGGGGAATTGGGGAGAAAAGGGAATTTTGTAGTTGAATTCTACCTGGGGAAGGCTGAGCCTGAGCAGGAGCATTAGGAGTTGTTACAGCAGCTAATACAAGCAAGGGAGCTAGGAGGAAAAAGAGACCTACTCGGTTCTGAAACCTTGGCCCAGAGAAGGGTCAGGAAGCCGGGGTGGGGAGGGGTGTTAATGAAGAGAAAGGGGGTCAGTGATAGGGACCTTCTGAGAAGCCAGAGGCTCACGGAGGTGACCCTGAAGGACAGATGTAACCTGTAAATGAGAAGTTAGGTGTCAGAGGGAGTTTGACCCTAACGTGGAGAGGAAAGAAGGGGTCAGGGGCTGGGGGCAGTGGTTCTCGGCGTTTCTAATGCTGCGAACCCTCAATACAGCTCCTCGTACTGTGGTGACCCCAACCATAAAGTTATTTTTGTTGCTACTTCATAAGGGCGATTTTGTTCCTGTTATGAATAGTAATGTCTGATATGCAGATGGTCTTAGGTGACCCCTGCAAAAGGGTCATTCGACACGCCAAAAGGGTTGTGACCCGAGGTTGAGAACCGCTGGGCCGGGAAGATGACTCTGTGGTAAAAATGCCCAGCAAGGCGGTGCTCCCTTGTGATCCCGCCTCTAGGGAGGCGCAGACGGACAGATCTCTGGAACTCTGTCCAGCCTAGACCAACTGGAAGCTCCAGGTATAAAGGGGAGACCCTGCCTCAGGAAATGAGGAGGAGAGGGCTGCCTAGATAGTTCAGTGGGCCAAGGTGCTTGCCGCCACATCACCTGAGTTTGATGCTGGAGAGTCACATGGTGGAAGGAGAGAGTCAAGTCCCACAAGCTGTTCTCTGACTGCCATAAACGTGCTATGGCATACACACACAAATACACACATATGCACACACATATACTATACACACACACATACATATATATATACACACACACATACACATACACTCACACACACACACACATATATATACACACACATACACACATATACTATACACACATATACACACACATACGCACATATAAACACATACACATATACATACACATAACATACACACACACACGGAGGTGAGATCAGAGAGAAAGTAAGAGGTCTGGGGTCCTTTGGTAGGGAGAAAGTCATTGCCAGCAATCACACCGCAGGCTGGTCCAGCCTTGTTCACCATGTGGTGACCTCTGTGTTTCTCGTTCCTCCCCTGTCTTCTTCTTCGTGGGCATTGGAAGATGACAGTTCCACCTGCAGCCCTAACCCTGTGTCACCCAAAACAGGGTTCTCATGGGGATAGGGACAAGTGATCAAGGTCTGGGCCGACCCACTGGACTTGCAGAAAGGCCCTTCCGTGGCTATATAGACCTTGGCCCAGAACAGCCCGCCAACCCCCTGGGGATCCCACTTGAAACCCGCCAGCCTACAGCACCGGTCCCTCAGCAGGCAGCCTAGCCTCCGCCTCCCTCTGCCACCCTCCCCCTGGCCTCCTGCCCACTGCAGAGGTTGCTGTGCCAGCTGAGGCTGGCAGACAGAGCCCGGATCCCTCAGCATCCTCTGGGGCCTCTAAAAGCTAGAAGAAGCTCCCTGATCCCAGAATGCAGACAGCTTCTTCATTTGGGCTGGGGGTGGGGTCCCTTCTTACCCACAATTTCCCAGACTTACCCAGGACAGAGACAGGCAGGCAAAACCAAATTGTATGGAATTCTTTCTTACGCAGGGTCTCAGTATGTGCCACAGGCTAGCCTAGGCTGAACGTACACTTTTAGCTATCCTCTGACAGGTATATAACACCACACCTAGCATGCGTTGAATCTTTTCGCTTTTACAAATGACCCGTTTTTCAAGCTGCACACGGGTAACCACGGGAACGCAGCTCGGTGAAAACACTTGCCTAGCATGCTCAAGGCCCTGGGTTCTATCATCAATGCCCGCTTCCTCAAAAGAAAAAGCAGGGAGGAGAGAAGGAGTCGAGCGTGGTGGAGCCTCCCTTTAATCCCAGCACTCGGGAGGCAGAGGCAGGCTGGATCGCTGAGTTTGAGGCCAGCCTGGTCTACAGAGCAAAATCCAGGACAGCCAGGGCTACATAGTAAGAACCTGACTCCTAGACACATAGACGGATAATTAAGAACTCGGCTACACATGTTGGCGCATGCTTGTGATCCCAGCCTTTGGAAGGCTGAAGCAGAAGGATTGCTGGGAGTTTGAGACCAGTTTGGGCTACATCGTGAGTTTCTGGACAATCTAAGCTATATAAGACCATGCCAGAAAGTGGGGGGGTAGGGGGGGCAGAAGGCCTGGGGGGGGAGAGGGACCAGTGAGATGGCTCAGTGAGTAAGGGCACTTGCCACCAAGCCTGGCGACTTGAGTTTGATCCCCAGAACCTCTGCAAAGTAGGGAGAACTGGTTCCTAAAAGAACTGCTGTGGTATTCGCATACACACTGTGGCATGCATATGTGCACACCCATGTGCACACCAGGCACACAGGGACACATGTGGTGATAATGACATTAATTTAATTTTCTTTTTCAGACAGGATTTCTTTATGTAGCCCTGGCTGTCCTGGAACTCACTCTGTAGACCAGTCTGGCCTCCAATTCAAGAAACCCCCTGCCTCTGCTTCCCTAGTGCTGGGATTAAAGGTGTGTGCTGCCACCACCACCACCACCACCACCACCATCTGGCAATTTAAAAATTTTTTTTACAAAGTCAGATGTATAGCATAATGGTAATGTACCTGCCTAGAATCCCCCAGTGGGGGGCTGGAGACGTGGCTCAGTGGTAGAGTCCCTGCCTAGAATCCCCCAGTGAGGGGCTGAGGGCGTGGCTCAGTGGTAAAGCCCTGCCTAGAATTCCCCAGTGAGGGGCTGGGGGCGTGGCTCAGTGGTAGAGCCCCTGCCTAGAATCCCCCAGGGAGGGGCTAGGGGTGTGGCTCAGTGACGAGTTCCATTCATTCCTAACACACACATACACAGAAAGGAAAACATTCTTATTATCCAAAGACAAGCACTAAGACTGTGGTACCTTCCTGCAGGCTTCTTCTTTCCTGCTCATAGGGATATGAAATTAAATCACTGAAACTGGACTTTCAGGAGACGTCTACACCCATTTTTTTTTTTTAAACTCCAGCTTGAGCATCCTAAGATGTCTTCAGACTGAGCATAAACTTCCTATTTTCCCCTGTGCTGGAGCCTGAGCCCTCTGAGGCCGTGTGAAGACTGGCTGTGGGTGGGGCTGCTTTCCCAGACACAGCCTCAGGGTCTGGGGGCTCTGTGCTTTCCTTCAAAGAGGTAATTGTGGGGCCGATGAGCCTGAGAGTGAGGTGGCTTTGTCAGTCAGCGCGCCCCGCCCCATGCCAGGGCTGCTGAAGGGATTGGCCAAAGCCACCGGCAGAGATAGTCTGAGTAGGTCACACATCCCCAGGGGAGATCACAGATCCTGTAGGACTTCAGTGGAAAGCGCTCGGGGCTAGAATCAGGTGATAGTCGACGGCTAGGATCTGCTTTCAGCGGGGCCCACCCACCGTCCTCAGGACCGGCTGCTAGAGTGTGGGTCTGCCCCCTGGCATACAAGGAGAAGGTAGAAGATGACTTTGGCAGAATTCCATAAGAGTAAAATCCCGGCTGGGTGGTGGTAGTGTACCCTTTAATCCCAGCACTTGGGAGGATCTCTGAGTTCAAGGCCAGCTTGTTCTGTCTATTATTATTATTATTATTATTATTATTATTATTATTATTATATCCTGTGTGTGCCACCATCTGGATCAATATCATTTATACACGGTGGGTGTCTCTGTGTTCCTGGGCACTGTGTGAGCTATGAGGACACAGGGGTCAATCTGACCCTCACCCCCCACCTTGAAGATTCCCCAGAGCAGTGGTGGGAACTGACAGTGACAACCCTCTGAGGTTCAGCTAGACGGAAGCTATCGACAGAGATGTGGGCTACAGGAAGAGGCCCCTGGGGAAGCTGGGGCTCTCCGTGGGCCCTGGAGATTGATGAGGAGGGAGGGTATGGAGGAGTGGTACCCAGCATAGCAAGGGTGACCACATGGAGAGGCGGAAAGTCCCTGGTGAGCCAGGGCCAGTGGAGGAGGCAGGGGGATCTAGAGCAGTGGTTCTCATCCTGGGGGGCGGGGGGTCACAACTACTTCTTGAGGGCAGAGTCGAAAGACCTTTTCACAGGGGTTACCTATGACCATTGGAAAAGGTAGATACCTACATTATGACTTTTAACAGTAGCAAAATGACAGGTCTGAAGTAGCAATAAAAATGATTTTATGATCAGCCGGGCGTGGTGGCACACACCTGTAATCCCAGCACTTGGGAGGCAGAGGCAGGCGGATTTCTGCGTTCAAGGCCAGCCTGATCTACAGAGTGAGTTCCAGGACAGCCAGGGCTACACAGAGAAACCCTGTCTCGAAACCCCCCCCCAAAATGATTTTATGGTTGGGGGTCACCACACCATGAAGACCTGTATTAAAGGGTCACAGTATTAAGAAGTTTAAGAACCACTGACCTAGAATGTCAAGACAGCTTTGGGGTACATTGTCTGGAATAGAGAGCAGGAGGGAGGGAGGGAGAGAGGAAAAGAGAAATATACCAGCCACTAAAGGGCTGTAGCTAAGAAGAAAGGAGAAGCCGCTGTTCACCAAGGCCAGAGGCGCCTGCACAACTGAAGGCAGACAGGTCCCGAGTCCCCTGGAGACTTGACAGGGATGGGTATGCGTGTGCCCAGACTAGAATCTTCTAGAGAGCAAGGGAGACCAGTGGGTGGGAAGAAAGCCAGGAGTAGCCATCAGCCAGTACCCCTTAGCCCCCAACCAAGACGCCCAGCTAGCAGAGTGGGCTTCAGCTGAGCCGCCCCAGAAAGTCACCAGAAGTATCCTGGAAGAGATGGAAGCTGGGATACAGGCTGGCCCTGCTGATGGCCAGCCCCGCCCCCGTCCCATCATCTGGTCCTACCTCTTAGGATCCTCTTCGGAACGGCCTCTCTTTATGAGAATGTGTGTGTGTGTGGGGGGGGGGGTGCGTGCACACACATATGTGTGTTTGAGAGCTTGCACGTACGTATTCGTGTGGACAGTTGTGTGTATTTGTGTGTGCATGCGCAGATGTGTGCACGCCCATACGGAGGCAGAGGAAATGGCACGCGTCGTCTTATTTATCTGGCTATTTACTTATTAATAGGCAGGGTCTCTCGCTGGCTTGCAGCTCAGCACGTGGGCGAGGCTGGCTGCTTGAGAAGCCCCAGGGATCTGCGTGTTGTGTTTCTACTTCCTAGCACTGGAGTTATCAGCACTCTCTCTTTGGAAAAAAACAAAACAAGGGGTCTGGGGTTGAACTCATTCCTAGCCATACACCCCAGTCCCAGTGTCTTGGTTTGCTTTGTTTTTATTTTTTGTTTGTTTGGGTTTTTATTTTTATTTTCATTTATTGTGTTCAGGCACACGTACCCCAGTAGAGATCAGAGGCGACAATTCTCAGGAGTTAGATCCCGAGGATAGGGTTCAGGTTACCAAGTGCCTTTACCCGAGGAGCTGTTTACCAACTCTGTATTTTTATTTATTTTTTTAAATGGCCTTGTTTGTTTGTTATTCTGAGGACACGCTCTCCTGTATCCACACTGCTCTTGGATTTGACACATAGACAAGGCCTGTATTCAACTCCTGATCAACCTCTGCCTCCCGAATGCTAGGGTTACAGGTGCGCACAAACACACTTTGCCCCCCACTGCCTTCCGAGTTCTTCCTTGCAGACCCCCTTCTCTGGAGTATCTGACAGCAGATACGCTCGTTCCTAACCTACATCCGTCACTCACCACGCCTTTGTTTGGTGCCTTTTTTTTCTTTTTCCTCTTTTTAAAATGTATTTACTTACTATGAGTGTTCTGTGTGTATATGTCTTATGCCCAAAGAGGGCATCAGATCCCATTACAGATGGTTGGGAGCCACCATGCGGTTGCTGGGAATTGAACTTAGAACCTCTGGAAGAGCAGCCCGTGCCTTTAACCCCTGGGCCATTTCCCCAGCCCAGCTTGGTGCGTTTCTTGACTCAGAAGTCTCATAATCGTTGTCATCCTCAGCCCCATGTTGGATACTGGATAAAGTCAGATTCAGAGCCAGGTTAGCATCGAAGCCCTCTTCAGCAGAAAACTTGCCTAGAATCCCTCAGTGAGAGGCTGGGCACAGCCCGGAGGAAGGATGCTTGCTTGCCTAGGGCGGTGGGAAGCTCCCGCCGCACCAGCACGGCGAATACAAAGTATCCTTTTTGCCTGGAGTTGGTAGTGTCTCTGCAGGCCACGTGGCTTAGGTGCGAGTGTCTGAGGGGGCCAGGGCTCTGGTGCAAGATTGGGCTGCCTGGCTGCGGGACTTTAGAGCCGGCATCCCAGATGGACCTCACAGAATCCATGCAGGTCTGCCAGAACCAGGGCACTCCTGAAGGAGGAAAAGACCCGAAGAAAAACCAGGGCCAAGGAACTTGGGACTCAGCAGGAGATGCAGGTAGCGTGTGAGGGCTTTGCCAGGTGAGGAGGTGAGAGGCCCCATCTCTGTCAGGCAGGCAGCATAGCACACCAAGGATGCTCCCAGCGGCACCCACCAGACAGAACTGTTTGAAGACAGGTAAGCGTGATTCAGACAGATGGAGGCCGGGAAGGTTGGTGAAGTGTTTTCAGGACATGGGTCACGTGACCAGGGGCCAACCGGGGGACATCCAAATTCACCGCAGTGTGATCCCACGATGCAGCACGCCTACCTCCGTGCTTCTAGAAGAATCCGTGATAAGAAAATTCCCAGGACCCAATCTGAATGGAGGGTCAGATACGAAGGCACCCAGATCCCAGCAGAGCGAGGCCCTCCCTGGCTTTCCAGAACCAGAAAACTAAGAGAAAATAAAACCGTACAGGAATGATTCCGACGCTTAGGCAAGTGAGGGAGGAGAGTTCAAGGCCAGCCTGGACCTTGTCTTGAAATAAAAATGAGAAAGCCGGGACTGTGGGTCAACAGTAGAACACCCGTTTAGCGTGCACCAGGCCTTGGGTTCCATCCCCAGCGTTGTAAAAAGCAAGTTCTTCTTTGGCATGGAGTTGAGGACCACTGTCTTGTCCTTGCACACGTGGTCCACTCTGCAGGAGGTCCTCCTCCTCCTCCTCTTCCTCCTGCTCCTCCTCCTCCTGCTCTTCCTCATCCTCATCATTGTGGTCCTCCCCCTCCTCCTCCTTCATCACCACGCTCTGCTCAGTCAAACTGTCCCCTGTGTGTCCTGAGCCCCCTTCTTGCTCAGCCCCTGCCGCACTCTCCTCTCTCTCCTCTTGGATCCCTGTTGAGCATTTCCCGGGTACCAGGCTCCGCGGCTTGACCTCACCCGTCTTTCTCGTCCTCACAGCATCCTATGGAGTGGGATGGAAACCGAGGCACGGACCTCAGCCCAGAAGTGACACAACCACAGTGGGTGGCATCGCCCTGTTCCCAGGTTCTCAGGCTCGAGGCCACTTAAGGGCAAGGGCCTGCGTCCTGTGTTGTCAAAGGTCCCCATGCTGCAGGGGTTGGCGTAGGGATGCATGCTCATGTCCTCATCTTCGGAGTGTCCTGAGAGTTGGTCGTTCCCATCCAGGACGGCTGTGTAGCTTGAGGGCCTTGGGTGGCCTTGGTGAGGGTGACAAGCTGTAAGGCGTGAGGTCTGGGAAGGAGGGGGCAGCAGGGGCAGAGGGGCTCTGGAACCTTAGAGCAGTCTCTCCGACGGACACAGTTCCCTTCCTGTCCTGGCCTCTCTCCTACAGAGCTCTCCTCTGCTAGGGATTGACCTCAGGACCTTGTGCATGCAAAGCAGGTGATACGGCTCCCGTAACCTCAGTAAGGGATTCTAAGCAAAAGCTCTATCACTGAGCTATAGCCCCCCACCACCCTATTTTTGCTTTTTATTTGGAAACAGTCTCACTAAGTTGCCCGGATAAGCCTGGAGTAATTGGTCCTCTGGGGATGACAGACGTGTATTAAACAAATCCAGCCCATCTCACCCTTTCCACACTAGAGTCTACTATGGCAGGAGTGGATCCTGTGCTGATGACAAAGAAAAACACGTGGACAGGCATGCGTGGGAAGGCAAGAGTGTCCATCTCTCCTGGCGTAGCACCAAGAGAGACTCACCCCTTCCCTCCCGGAGAACGGAGAGCCTCCTTCATAGCCCCACTCACCATCCCTGAGGGATCCAGGGGTTATTGTCAACGATGTTGCTAATTAACTGCTTATTTAACGATTTAGGATAATCAGATTAATTGACATGAATTGGTTACCATTTGTCAAGGACCCTGGAAAGCCGTTGCCTCTCAGAGTTGAGGCGTGTGCATCGGGTGCTGGGTAGAGGTCTCAGGAGGGCACCATAGTGTAGAGTCGAGGCTGAGCAGGTAGCAGGGCAGGGCCAGGAACCACCCTGGGTCAGAGCCTTTCTGTCTACCATGCTGAGGTCATGAGTGCTATAGTTCCTCTTCGTCTCCCTCCGATGCGTTACAAGAAGGGTTGGGGGCTGTCGAGATGGCTCAACAGTTAAAAGCTCTTGCACCAAGCCTGAGTTCAAGCCCCTGGGAACTGACGTAGTAGAAGGGCAGAACTAAGTCCTTCAGGTTGTCACCGGACATCCACGTGTCATCCATGGCAGCTTGCTTTCTTGAATCCTAACTCAAAACAGAACCGTCTTTCTCCTCTTCTCCACCCCCAGCCCCAGCCCCCCTACCCAGCAGCTGCTGAGCTGTGAGCTCGTCTGCCCTGTTGTGTGTGGTTTTTTTTTTTATTTTTGCTCAAAACCATATTAAAATTGTCCTCCAGCTTCAGATAAAACAAAACAACAACAACAAAAAAAAGATCTGACAACTGGACATAGTGGTGAAGAGGCTGAGGCAGGAGAATCACGAGGTTGGTGTGCTAATGGGCCACACAGTTTGGAGGGTGCAGGGGAAGCAGTGTCTTAAAGAACGAGACGATTTGGAAGGAATCAAGGGCGGGGGCAGGTTTGGGGGAAGGGGTCTGTTGTAAAGTGTTTGCTGCATGTGTGTGAACCTGATTGTGATGCCCACGTTGGGCGTGGTAGTGCAGAATTGTAAAGCCACAACCGGAGGGATAGAGACAAGAGGCTCCCCGGGGTTCACTGGCCAGCCAGCCCGGCTGAATTGATGAGCTGTAGGTATCAAAACCCAGGATGGGTGGCTTGAGGAATGACGCCTGGGGTTGATCTCTGGCCTTCACTGGCAAACCTTCACCTGAACACACACACACACACACACACACACACACCAAAGAAAAATGATGTGGTGGCACACGCCTGTAATCCCAGCACTTGGGAGGCAGAGGCAGGCGGATTTCTGAGTTTGAGGCCAGCCTGGTCTACAGGGTGAGTTCCAGGACAGCTAGGACCACACAGAGAAACCCTGTCTCGAAAAACCAAAAGAAGAAGAAGAAGAAGAAGAAGAAGAAGAAGAAGAAGAAGAAGAAGAAGAAGAAGAAGAAGAAAAGAAAGAGAAAGAAAAAAAGAAAAAAGAAAAAAAGAAAAAAGGAAGGAAGGAAGGAAGGAA
The DNA here is from genome assembly GCA_964023405.1 of Apodemus agrarius. NCBI lineage: Eukaryota > Metazoa > Chordata > Mammalia > Rodentia > Muridae > Apodemus > Apodemus agrarius. The sequence continues at coordinate 26,232,760 of OZ030028.1, forward strand.
GGAAGGAAGGAAGGAAGGAAGGAAAAATGAAAAGAGGAAATCGTTCCTCCCTTCACCTACTGGGGAAGTCCTCCTGAAAAGAGATCTAATTCTAAATATGCTGTAATATAAGTAGGTTATCATATAACAACTGCTAGGGTGTGGCACACATACCCAACGTTTTAAAAAAGGATTTATTTATGTATTACATGTAAGTACACTGTAGTTGTCTTCAGACACACCAAAGGGTGTCAGATCTCATTATGGGTGGTTGTGAGCCACCATGTGGTTGCTGGGATTTGAACTCAGGACCTTCGGAAGAGCAGTCAGTGCTCTTAACCACTGAGCCATCTCTCCAGCCCACAGTCAACTTTTCTAAACCCAGAAAAGTGAAAAAAAATTGCTGGGTGGTGGTGGTGCATGTCTTTAATCCCAACATTCAAGAGGCAGTGGCTGGTGGATCCCTGTGTTCAAGGCTAGCCTCATCTACAGAGTGAATACCAGGGCAGTCAGGGCTGCACGGAGAAACCCTGTCTCAAAAAACCAAAAGATAAGATCCCAGGAGAGATAAGCAGGACGGGGCTAACGCGAACGCAGAACGCAGAAGAGTAAAGCCGAGACGGCAAGGACCGGCTGGCGTGATTTCATCAATTTCCACCCCGCAAGCCCGCGGTACATTTCAATGCCTGTTGAAAAAACATGATTTAACTGTTTTAGATTACAGCACTTGAAACAACAACAGGAAATATTACTATGAAATGCATCCTACGTTTTAAGAAAGAAAGAAAAAAAAAAGCCAACCCACTCAAAAATATGAGTGTGAATTTGTCTTTAGAGACATTCCCCCTAAATCAAATGGCTCCCACATCAGATCCAAGTTCAAAGCAGAAACTGGGACTCAGGAGCCCGTGGTCTCACTTCCGTGAGTTTTCTTTGGGTTTTGCCTCCCTCGTTGACAGCCCAGACCTGGCCCTCCTCCCTCCATGTCACAAGCGCTAGGAATACAGATGTGTGTGCCAGCCTCTCCACAAGCGCTAGGAATACAGATGTGTGTGCCGGCCCCTCCCTGAGCCTTGAGTCTTGCCTTGAGTTCCCCGCTGACCCCTCAGTGGTTCCACTCCTCTCTTCTGGACCTTCCCGGTGTGTCTCTTGTCTTTCTTCCTAAGAGACTGTGCTCCTCTTCGGTGCAGGGGATGTGTGTATTTTTAGTATACCAGAGATGCATGTAAATGTGGGAAGATAAAAGGGATCCATTTGGTGAGAGGGTGGAGTTCCCAATACAGGAGCGCTTCCCCAGCAGGAAAAGACACCGCAAGCTTGACAACAGTGATTTTAGTGTGGAGAGGGAAAACAAGAGAGTGAACGTGGTTATCTCTTTCTGTCTCTTCACTCCCTTTACTGTCCAATCTTGCAGCCCCTGGGGGAGGAAGGACCAGGAGAGACTGGAGGCTGTTGCCTAGCAACGACAGGCACATCTGGATCGATGGGAAAGGCTGGCGGGCGATGCTCCAGCCCCCAGCCCATCTCTCTTTGACTCTCTCTTTGATCTCAGCTGGCCCAGCAGGAACCTGAGGGGGATGCCCAGGGCAGGCTGCCTGATTAGAGTCAAGTCAATAAAGGGAATTTTCCATAATGAGGTTGTGCGGGCAGAAGAGGCATCTGCCCCAGACCCCGCCAACACTCTCCCTAGTGGGAGAGAGCAGCTGTCTGGCCAGTACTCACCTCTCCTACCATAGCTTCCGAGTTGATGCATTCATTACCTGACAACTTTTATTTATTTGTTCAGTGTGTGTGTGTGTGTGTGTGTGTGTGTGTGTGTGTGTTAGTTATCTTCATATATATTTGTGTATGGTATGTGCAGGTGTGTGTGTGTGTGACTGTGCAGGAGTGTGTGTGTGTGTGTGTGTGTGTGTGTGCGCGCGCGCGCGCGCGCGCAGGAGTGTGTCTGCAGGAGTGTGTGTGTGTGTGTGTGTTAGTTATCTTCATATATATTTGTGTATAGTATGTGCAGGTGTGTGGTATATGCAGGTGTGTGTGTGTGTGTGAGTGTGCAGGAGTGTGTGTGTGTGTGTGTGTGTGTGTGTGTGTGCAGGGGTGTATGCAGATATGCATGTGTCCAGATGTTGGTGCTCAGAGCTCACTCTTTCATTTTTATTCAGTCTGAGGCCTCAGCCCATGGAATAGTGTCACACACACATTTAGGGTGGATTGTCCCACCTCAGTTACTGAATCCTGTCGAAATGATAAAAACTACCCCAAGTAATGATCTTTCTGCCTCAGCCTCCATGTGCTGGTATTACACATAGGTACCACCATGTCCAGCTTCCTCCTAAGTGTGACTTTCCTCCGGGGACAAAGAGACCAATCCCATATAGACTCAGGAAGGAAATCAATGGTCTCAAGGAGAAAGGTCTGGGCAGCCAGTTTCTAACTCACTTTCCGTTCTTCAACCCAGCTATCCAGCTTTTGGGTATAGCCTGGGATTTTCTTTTTCTTTGTTCTTGTTTTGTTTTGTTTTGTTTTGTTTTGTTTTGTTTTGTTTTGTTTTGTTTCGAGACAGGGTTTCTCTGTATAGCCCTGGCTGTCCTGGAACTCACTCTGTAGACCAGGCTGGCCTCGCACTCAGAAATCCGCCTGCCTCTGCCTCCCAAGTGCTGGGATTACAGGCCTGTGCCACCACGCCTGGCTAGCCTGGGATTTTCTTATCCTGGGGGTGGGGGACAATGGGAGCCGAACTAGATATGCAGGTTCCTCTGATTTCACACCAGTGTCAGCCCTGGAGGCCAGTGTGGGTTGATCCTCACACACGTGACCTGGTACCACCGGCTAATAGCCCAGCCCTTCATGGTAGTTTAGCCACGAGACAACCCCTTCTCCAAGTAAGTCGAAGCTGCTCTTTGGCTCCCACCAGATTGCCCCAAATCGTCCTCCAGCCATCAGCTGTAGGAAAGATCCCCATCTGGAAGGTGACAGCCTCTGTGAAGGCCACAGGGATCTCCAAGGAGGAGGAAGTTGATTACTCAAGAGAGACAGAGCCCTTGTTTCCTGTGAGTGTGAGGGAGGGGCACTGTCAGCCACCGGATCACTGGTTTGGGGATGTGTGCGCGCGTGTACGTGCAGGTGTGTGTGTGTGTGTGTGTGTGTGTGTGTGTGTACTAGCTTATCTGGCTTATAGGGCCTTAAGTTTTGTTCCTCAAACAGCATCCATTTTATTTCTAAAGACAGTGTCTCACCACCACTGCTTGGTAGCTTCATCCAGCTTTTCTTTTAAAGGTATTTTAAGATTCTATGTGTGTAGCCGGGCGTGGTGGCGCATGCCTGTAATCCCAGCACTTGGGAGGCAGAGGCAGGCGGATTTCTGAGTTTGAGGCCAGCCTGGTCTACAGAGTGAGTTCCAGGACAGCCAGGACTACACAGAGAAACCCTGTCTCGAAAAACTTAAAAAAAAAAAAAAAAAAAAAAAAGAATCTATGTGTGTGTATGTATGGGTGTGTGTCTATTTGTGCGTGGATCTCTTTGGAAGCCAGAAGATACTAGATACTTGGAGGCCCTGGTCCTGGAGTTACAGGTCCAGGCGCGAGGATCAGAACTCTGGCCCTTGGGAAGAACAGGAAGTGCTGCTAACTTCTGAGCCACTAGTCCAGCTCTACGCCTGACTTTTTTTTTTTTTTTTCCTTCCTGAGACAGGGTTTCTCTGTGTAGCCCTGGCTTTCCTGGAACTCATTCTTAGACCAGGCTGGCCTCGAACTCACAGAGATCCACCTTCCCCCGCCTCCCAAATGCTGGGACTAAAGGCGTGCGCCACCACCGCCCGGCTCCACACCCGACTTTTAAAGAACATACCGAGGCTAGAACACAGGTCCTACTGCTTGCCACGAACTTTGCCAACTAAACCATCTCTCCAGCCTCTATTTTATTTTATTTCACTTTTATCTTATCTTATTTTTGAGCTAGGCCCTCCCTTCTCCACGCTGACCTTGCTCTGGCTATAAAGCCAAGGATGCCTTTGTGTTGGTAAAAGATTATTTTACGTGTATTTATTATGTTGTGCAAGCACGTATACATATATGAACATGTGCGCAAACACGCATGTGCCCATGCCACCGCCCAGCCTACACATGGAGGTCAGAGGAGAACAGTTAGTTCTCTCCTTTGTACCGTGTGTGGGTTCTGGGGACCGAACTTTTGTCATCAGGCTTGGCAGCAGATCCCTGTGCCTGCTAAGTCTCCCTGACCGCCCACTGAGGATGGCCTTGAACTTCTGGTCCTTCCTGCACCTCCCAAGTGCTGGGACTACAAGTGTACATCATCGCTCCGAACTTAGGCAGCGTTGGGGGCGGAACCCGGGGCTTTGTGCACGCTAGACAAGCCCTGTAACGCCCAAGTCACATCCTCAGCCCTCAGCTCTGGTTCCCATAGCTGTGAACTGATTTGCTTTCTATGGTGTGGGAGAGCCAGTATTGCCTGTTCTGGTCTATCCCAGAGTCTATAAGCCTGGAGTGTGGGGTGCCTGCCATCCTTGCCTGACGTTGCTAGTCTGAGCTCATGGCTTATGGGGTCTGTCCCACGCAAAGCTCTGCAGAGCCAGCTCTGGACCGAAGTCATCTGGGCTGTATGGCCCAGACTGCGGTTCCTCCTTAACAGGCACACGGCAGAGACCCCCTTGGCTCCGGGAACCTGTCATCCCAGGCTCTGATCTGGGAATTCAAGTTGGAAACCCTAGGATGGGGGAAGAGCTTGGGTAGAAGACAAGTCATTCCTAGCTCAGTCAGAGACGGGGCTGGACATCAGGGCTTGGGAAGAGATGACAATGTAGTTCATGCACATGTCAAAGGGACACAGACTGGGTGTTGGAAGCGAGGACGACTTCCATTGAAGTCTCTGAAGATGACATGATGACAGTGGTGAGACAGAGGAAGTGGGCTCGCTACCATTACAAACACAGGCTAACTGTATATTACAGTTGTTTATTTTGTTTGTTTGTTTATTGGGTGTGTACCATGACACAAACATGTGGCGGTCAGAGGTCAGTGTGTATGGAGGTCACTTCTCTCCCCCTTCTACGTAAGTCAGGGTGCGAGCTCAGGTCTTCAGGCTTGGCCGCAAGCCGCCTCCCCCACGGAGACATTCGCCTGCCCCAGGTTGGAGTTTTGCCGCTGTTGTTTATTCTGACACAAGGTCTCATGCAGCACAGGCAGGTCTTGAACTCACTGTGTAGCCAAAGGTGACACTGAACTATCGATCCTCCTGCCTCCGCCTCCGAGTCCTGAGCTGGTCACAGCTGGCTGCCCAGTGTGACGGCTCGCGGCAGACACTAAGGACAGGAAGACAGATGAACTCAACACCTGAGGGAGACCACTGACAGGCTGGGGACCGGAGCATGTCCGTAATCCTAGCACGCAAGAGGCTAAGACAAAGAATCTCAAGTCAAGTGCAGTATGGGAAATTAGGCGTGCCGGCACACGGAGTGAGTTCTAGGGCAGCCAGGGCTACGTTGTAACACTATCTCAAAAAATATGGCTGGGGATATGGCTTAGCTGGTCGGGTGCACAAAACCCTGGGTTTGATCTTGAGTGCTGAAGACACTTGGCATGTTGATTGGTGCTTGTAATCCCAGCACTGAGGAGCTAAAGTCAGGAGAATCAGGAGTTCAAACTCATCCTTGGCTACAGAAGGAGTTCAAAGCCAGCCTGGGGTGCATAAGACAATAAACAAACAAATAAAACAAACAAACAAACAAACAAACAAAACCTGTCACTCAGCCAGAGACAGAACATATCGGAACAAGAACAGAAGTGATAGGGTGACCCCAGAGGCACTTGCCCCAGGCGGACATACTTTAGGAAGCCCCTGGCGGTGGTGCTTGTCCATTCCCCAATGAGGGGAGGACTCAGGCATTCCAGACTCAAGGAACAGTAAAGGCGAGCGTGTTCCGAGTAGAGCGGAATACAGCAGGAGAGATGGGAGTTAGCTTGAGGCTGGACAGGTTACCCAAACCCATACGCTACCCAAACAGCCTGTGCTTTCCTCCTGGGCTGTGCAGGTTCGCCCTCTCTGCCTGCCTGCGTGGGTCGGGTCGGCATCACCCTGTTCATCAGCATAGATTGAGGCTGCAGAGAGGGTTCAAGCCAAGCCCTGCCCCAGGAGGACCCTGGTGGCTGGACCGAGAGCTCTGAACAGGAGAGGACGGGAGAAGGGACCGTGGAGCTTGTGGTGGAGGCACAGCACCGAGGTACCAGCACTCGCATCAGCCAGGCCGCCTCTCCACCCCCACCCCCTCCCCGCCCCCCAGGCTCCCGCCTTGGCTCCAGCCCAGGTCGTCCTATGGCAAGATGTTTCCGCCAAGATTTTTCCTCCAGGCTCCAGTCGGGGGCCCAGGAAGCTCCAGCCACTGAATAATTGAAAGGAAGCTGTTCGGGTCTCTTTTCCCTCCCAGCTGCAGCAGCATCTTTTGGAGTGTTGGGTAACACGCGGCAGCTCGGGCTGTTCCCCAGAGACTCCAAGGAGGCCAGGAGGAAGCCGCGGTAACCCTCTCACCGCCGGGAGACACCAGCTCCGCCAGGGGTCCAGCTCTTGCCGCTTACGGTGGTGTCTCGCCCACCGCCCCCACCGCCCCCACCACCCTCACCGCCACCTCTTTCTCTTCTCCTTAAGTCAGGATCTTATGTAGCCCAGGGTGACCCCAAACTCCCTATGTAGCTGAGGATGGCATCAAACAGTTGATCCTCTTGAGTGTTGGAATTTCAGGAGTGACAGCCAGCACAATCCATTTATGCAGGGCTGGTTTTTTTTTTTTTTTTTTAACATGGCGCTGACCTACATCGCCAGCAATGTGTGTGTGTGTGTGTGTGTGTAAGGGTCTATATCAAGCCCTGTTTTACAGATGGAGAGGCAGGGTGCACGGAGTCACTGTGCTCTGAGTCTGAAGCAGAAAGATCACACGTCCAGGCTTAGACCAACCCCATAAATAACCATGGACAAAACCGATGATACCAAGGATGACCTGGGCGCATGAGACTCTGTCTCAAGGTCTTTATCTTAAAAGAGTTTGGGGCCATGCTTGGCTGCATGGTGAGGCTCTGGAGACAGACAGAGACACAGACAGGAGGGGGCAGAGAGAGAGAGAGAGAGAGAGAGAGAGAGAGAGAGAGAGAGAGAGAGAGAGAGATGGAGAAAGAGACAGAGACACGGAGAGAGAGACACACACAGAGAGAAAACAAAATCACTGAATCACCTAGGAAGCAATAATAATCTCATCCCCAGAGATTTGAATCTGAGATACATCACAGGTCGATTGACATATGAAATATAGGACACCCAATTAGATCTGAACTTCAGAGAGACCTCGAATAATTTTTAGAAGCCTGTCCCAAATACGAACTTCATGAAATTCAAATTTCACGTAACTAGGGAGCCCATGTTTTTATTTGCCAAGTCTGACAACATTTCACAGCTCTTAGCCAAAATCTCAGCCAGGTGTGACCTGAATCCTCTTCCATCTCTCAAATGCGCGGAGACGGGGTGTCTAGCCACCTGTATCCCCCACTCCCCCTCCCTCCCAGGATCGTATTCTCGTTGACGCAGCTGAAGATAGCTTGGACTTGTGTCAGCCTCTTCGTCATAGCGACTTGAACCGGGTGTATGGTCATTGAAAATCCCTCAACGCTTCCTAAAATATATCTCTTCTAAACGCGGCCTAACCCACCCCAACTTTAGACGGTTAGTTTGGGGACCCAGATTCTACACGTGCTGTTTCTGTTTCTCAAAATCCCTTTTCTACCTTGATGCATTCAGCCCTTTGTTTCCACCTGTTCAGCCATTTGGGGCTGGGACTGTATTTGTGAGCTCTTCCAGGCTGTGAATCCTCGGTGAATCTGATCTTCAGGGCACTAACTAGACCACCCACTCACCAAGCAGGCATGTGGGAAGGACAGAGTGGTCCTCCACTAGATACCTACATCTAATTCAAGTACAGACGAATCAACCAGTTATAATAGATCAAAAGACAGGGTATGGATTCCTTATCAAAAATGCTAGGGGCCAGAAGTGTTTCCAATTTCAGTTATATTTTTGCAGATTTTAGAATTCTGTGTGTGTGAGCATTGACCTCAGGGCCTTATGCAGGCTCTGCCACTGGGCTATATCCCAACCTATCCATTTTTTTTTAAAGATTTGTTTATTTTATGTATGTGTATGTAGCTGTCTTCAGACACACCAGAAGAGAGCGTCAGATTCCATTACAGATGGTTGTGAGCCACCATGTGGGTGCTGGGATTTGAACTCAGGACCTCTGGAAGAGCAGCCAGTGCTCTTAGCCGCTAAGCCATCTCTCCAGCACCCCCACCCTTTTGAGACAATGTCTCATGTATCCTAGGCTAGCCTAGAACTTACTAGCCCAGGGTGACCTTGAATGTGTGATCCTCCTGCCTCCATCTCCCAAGGGGCAGACTGGTGCTGGGGATAGAACCGAGGGCTTCGCACATGCCAGGCGGGTGCTGTACCAGCTGAGCCACGCCTCCACTCCAAGACTTAGGAAGAGAGAGACTGTGTGTGTGTGTGTGTGTGTGTGTGTGTGTGTGCGCATATGTGTGTGTACACATGTGTATGTGCCTTTTGTGTCATTTCTTTTTTTTTTTTTTTTTTTTTTTTTTTGGTTTTTCGAGACAGGGTTTCTCTGTGTAGCCCTGGCTGTCCTGGAACTCACTCTGTAGACCAGGCTGGCCTCGAACTCAGAAATCCACCTGCCTCTGCCTCCCAAGTGCTGGGATTAAAGGCGTGCGCCACCACCGACCAGCTTTTGTGTCATTTCTTAGGCACTGTCCACTTTGGGTTGGGATTTTCTTTGTTTTTGCCTGATCGTTTGTTGTTGTTTTCTGAGAAAGGATCTCTAACTGAGCTGGAGATCATCAAGTGGCTAGTGAACTCCCTTTCCACCTTCCTCGGGAAGTGAAGTACACACTAATACACCTAGTGTATGTGATTTCTGGGGACCTAACTCAGGTCATTGTGCCTACAAAGGAAGTACTCCACCACCCGTCGCATTATCACCAAGCTCAGTTAATAGACTGCTTGCTTTTTTGAGGCAAACTATGTTGTCTTATATACTTACATAGTCCAAACCAGCCTCGAACTCACAACCTTTCTGTCTTAGCACCCCCGTGCGCGCATGTACACACACACACACACACACACACACACACACACACTGGGATTTCAGATATGCACCACCATGCCCAGCTTTTTATGTTTTATGTACACCTTATGCACACAGTCCATAGATCAGTCTCCATTTTAAATTTGTGTCTGCCGGTGCCCATGTACACGGGCCGCAGTGTGTGTGTGGAGACCAGAGAACGAGCGGAGAGCGTTGGAGGCTCTGCCCTCCCGCCATGTGCGTTCCAAGGCTCAAAGTCAAGAGCCTCTGTCTTGGCAGCAAGCGCCTTTACCTGCTGAGACATCTGGCCAGCTTTGTAGGTGATTCTAAACAGTATTTTTAGTGTCTCTGTGTTTATTCTGCAGTCTGTCACATGATTCTAGGTATAAAGGTCGTGTTGGTCCCCATCCCTCCCCCCAAAAAAGTTGCATGTTTTAGATTTTAGGATCGGGACTGTTAGAGATGTATTAGCTTATTACACCAGCGCTGTGTGCTCTTCTTGAGTCCCACATCACTTTGTAAAAGATGATGCCAATCAGGAGGGTGGTGCGTACCTATAATCCCAGCCCTCTGGAGTCAGAGGAAGGAGAATCAGAAGTTCAAAGTCATCCTCAGCTACACATGATTTTTTTTTTTTTTTTTTTTTTTTTTTTTTTTTTTGGTTTTTTCGAGACAGGGTTTCTCTTTGTAACCCTGGTTGTCCTGGAACTCACTTTGTAGACCAGGCTGGCCTCGAACTCAGAAATCCGCCTGTCTCTGCCTCCCAAGTGCTGGGATTAAAGGCATGCGCCACCACCGCCCAGCAGCTACACATGATTTTAGGGGCAAGTCTGGGCTACAGGAGACTCTAGGGGGCAAGGGGAGATGAATATGTCTGTCAATCAGGTGCAATGGCCCAAGCCTGTAATCCCAGCACTTGGGAGGCTGAGGCAGGCACCGCTGATCGGTGCAAGTTAGCCAACCTGGATGGCATTTAGAATCTCAGACCCATGAGGACTACAGAGCAAGACTGTTTCAAGCATCTCAAAAGATGCACTGTAAAGATAGGTTCTAGAGGCTGCAGTCTCAAAGTTTCTTCAGCTTTCTGGCCCCCACTGTATTGTGGGTATGGGATCTGCTCTGAGAAGCTAGGGCATTGTCCCCCCCCCCCTTTACATGGGCTCACAGCCAGGAATGGTAGCCAGACACAAGCATGCTGAATTACAGTGTCCCAAAGCCATATCAGACGTGTGGGTCAAAAATGCAAGGGGGCGATTCAAACCTCCAACCTAGATCAAAACTTCTATTCAACATTTGGAAGTAACCTTTGGGCTGGACTCCAAAGGATAAATAGAAGCTCCTTGAGTGGAAAAGAAGAGAACAGAAATTTTAACCCAGTTGAACTACCTGAACAGCGACCAAATATGGGAGTTAGAGGCTGAGGGTTTAGAACAGAATGTGGCAGGAGATGACATTTCAAGGGGGCAGTGTAGTTCAGTGATAGAGTGTTTCCCTACAATCTGCCTGTGCGTGTCTGGGGGCATGACTCTGCAGTAGAGCCTCTGCCTAGAATCTCCCAGTGAGGGGCTGGGGGCGTGGCTCAGTGGTAGAGCCCCTGCCTAGAATCCCCCAGGGAGGGGCTGGGGGCGTGGCTCAGTGGTAGAGCCCCTGCCTAGAATCCCCCAGGGAGGGGGCTGGGGGCGTGGCTCCGTGGTAGAGCCCCTGCCTAGAATCCCCCAGGGAGGGGCTGGGGGCGTGGCTCAGTGGTAGAGCCCCTGCCTAGAATCCCCCAAGGAGGGGGCTGGGGGCGTGGCTCAGTGGTAGAGCCCCTGCCTAGAATCCCCCAGGGAGGGGCTGGGGGCGTGGCTCAGTGGTAGAGTCCCCGCCTAGAATCCCCCAGGGAGGGGCTGGGGGCGTGGCTCCGTGGTAGAGCCCCCGCCTAGAATCCCCCAGGGAGGGGCTGGGGGCGTGGCTCCGTGGTAGAGCCCCTGCCTAGAATCCCCCAGTGAGGGGGCTGGGGGCGTGGCTCCGTGGTAGAGCCCCTGCCTAGAATCCCCCAGTGAGGGGCTGGGGGCGTGGCTCAGTAGCAGAGCCCCTGCCTAGAATCCCCCAGGGAGGGGCTGGGGGCGTGGCTCCGTAGTAGACAGCTTACCAAGCATGGGAAGAACCCTGAATTCCATTCCCAGCACAAGGAAGACTAAGGAGAAGACAGGCCAAGGAGCATGGGCAGGCAGCAGGACCGACTGTGCCATGTGTTCCTACCCCACCCACCTTCTGCAGCGGTCTTTGATTTGTCCCAGTTCCATTCATTGAGCTCCATTTCCGTAGGCACTTGACTGAGAGCAAGATGCTACCCTAGGCTTGTAAATCCACAGTGACGACAGGAAGTGACAGGAGATTGGAGAGGGTGGCACCAGCCATCAGGATTAAAGCTGATGGTGCCTGCGAGTGTTGACCAGGAGTCTGTAGAGAGAGCATCCTGGAAGCGAGGCATGGTGGCTACAACCTGAAACTGTAGCACCCAGGAGATTGAGGGTGGGGAGAGAGGACGGAGGCCGACCTGGGACACGTGGTAGTTCAAGATCAGCGTGGACTATGGAGTAAGAGTCCATCTCAAAACACAAAGAGCATTCTGGGAGAGTGAGCTGCAAGATGGCAGGTCTGGAGGTGAAAGAGAAGGAGGATGTATGTGGTGGACCGCGACGGCAAGGCTGCGCCACAGTGATATGCCAACAGAACAGGAATTTTGAGTCCAACCCAAGACATGAGGCGGCCTATGCGGCCCGGGCTGATCTTCCACACTGTTCGTGGAAGATGCGGGTCTGAGGGCAGGGAGGCCTGGCAAGACCCTGAGATGGGGGAGGGGCATGATGTCATGGAAGAGAATACGTGGATGAATGGGAACCATAGTGAGGAGAGGTGAGGGATCAAACGTGTGTGTGTGTGTGTGTGTGTGTGTGTGTGTGTAGATGTGTGTATGTGTGTGTATGTGTTGTGTATGTGTGTATGTGTGGTGTACGTGGTGTGTTTATGTGTGTGTGGTGTGTTTATGTATGTATATATATGTGTGTATGTATGTGATATGTTTATGCATATGTATATATGTGTGAATGTGTTTGGTGTGTGTATGTGGATGGGTATGTGTGTAGATGTGGGGGTTAAGTATATGTGTATATGTGCTGTATGTGTATATGTGTGTATATGTGTGTGTGCATGTGTGTATATGTGTGTATGTGTGTATGTATGTGTGTCCCTGAGGAGAACTGAGTTTGGGGTTCAGGGCTGTCCCATGGGCAGAGGTGGGAAATTATCCAGGTTAGAGATGAAGAGGGGGTGCTGGAGAGGAGGCTCAGTGGCTAAGAGCACTGACTGCTCTTCTGAAGGTCCTGAGTTCAAATCCCAGGAACCACATGGTATCTCATAACCATCTGTAACGAGATCCGAGGCCCTCTTCTGGAGTGTCTGAAGACAGTACAATATACTTACATAGAATAAATAAATAAATCTTTAAAAGAGAGAGAGAGAGAGATGAAGAGGAATGACTTAGGACAGTGTCTTCATTTCTTGTTGCTGTAACAAAATACTCTGACAAGGGCCAGAAGTTGTGGCACATGCCCTTTAATCCCAGCACTCGGGATCTCTGTCTATTTGAGGCCAGCCTGGTCTACGTAGCCAGGTCCAGCTCCGAGCTTCATAGTGAAACCCTGTCAAAAAAAAAAAAAAAAAAAAAGCAACTCAAGAGGTCAAGGGTTAGTTTGACTCACAATTCAACCCATCGCTGCAGGGAAGCCGTAGTGTTGGAGACTTGAAGCAACTGGTCATATCATAGTCACAGCCAAGAGCAGAGAGCCATGAGTTAAAGCGCACATGCTGTGCTCGGCTCACACTGTCCACCCTGAAACAGTCCAGGATTCCCTGCCTAGGGAATGACGCCACCCACGGTGGACATCAAGATAACCCCACCCACGGTGGACATCAAGATAACCCCACCCACCGTAGACATCAAGATAACCCCACCCACCGTGGACATCAAGATAACCCCACCCACCGTGGACATCAAAATAACCCCCAATGTCTATGCCTTCGAGCCAACTCAAACCAGACAGTCCTGTACTGAGACGCCTTTCCCAGCTGATTCTAGATTACGCCAAATTGACAATTGAAACCATTACAAGCACCTTCCTTCTGTAGGTCCCCAGGAACACACCCATCATAAGGATGATGTTCCTAGCCACAGCTGGGAATCAGAGACTCAGAGATGGGCAGTAACATCCTCAGGGTCACACAGCAAAGAGTAGGGGAGACTGGTCTAGAACCCTGTTGGTGAGATATCTGTCCAGGCCAATTGGCCAGGCCATTTTTGAAAAGAGCCAACTGGGCTGAGGCTGTAGGCCAAGGCTGGTACAGCGCTTGCCTGGCATGCGCGAAGCCCCGAATTCCATCCCCAGAGGGGTGAGAGGGAAGAGCGCGTTGCTGAGATGGCTCCAATCTATACATGCTCAACCCTTCCCTCTATCCTTTGCATCCCACACCCTGAGAATGAGACCTTCAGTTGCTTAGCAACTAGCAGAGCCTTGGAGAAAGGACCCGGAAATAGCTTAGGAGGCGGTTCCCTCTGTTAAGATAGAGGTTGAGTGTGTGTGTGTGTGTGTGTGTGTGCGCGCGCGTGTGCGTGCCGTGCATGCATGCATGCATGCATGCATGTGCATGTCCGTGTGTGTTCCATTTTTGACCTACCAAAGTGTCAGGGCTTATTACCTCCAAACCATGCCTCTGCCCTATCCCTAGCACACAGGAGGACATGGCTTTCTGGAAAGCTAATTTTCCATGTCACCTTGGACAGTCCTTGGGAGCAGGATTTCCAGAACAAAGGAGAGGTGCTCCTACTGAGACCGTCCCCCGTCCCCCCCCCCCCCCCGCAATGTTAACTTTGGGAGAGCTAGCCAGAAGCAGTGAAGACTGAAACTACACCCAGAGCAGGAAGAGAAAGAAGCCAGAGAAACCCCCATTCCTGCAAGGTTCGCCTGAACGCAGACTGGAAGTTAGAAGTGTACTGAACAAAGCCAGAACGGTGCCCTGGTCTGTGGCTGGTTTAAACTGAGCCCGGTGACTGGAGATGCCACTAAGAGGTTAAGCACTTAGCTGGCAGGGACCAGGTCCTGGGTTTGAGTGCCAGCACTGCACGCAAACAAAACAGCTGGGAGTAGGACTGGAGAGGCGGCTCAGTGGTCAAGAGAACTTGTCTGTTGCTCTTGCAGAAGACCCAGGTTCGAGTCCCAGATGGTGGCTCACAACTACCCATGACCCTAGTTCCAGGGGATCTGATATCCTCTTCTGACCAACTTAGGCACCAAGCACGCATGTCGTGCGCATACATACATGCAGGCAAAACTTTCACACATAAAAGAAAATAAGTTCTTAATATCTTCTTGTTTTAGTTGTTTTTGTTTTTGTTTTTCCACCATGGAGTTTCTCTTTGTAGCCCTGGCTATCCTGGAACTCTGTAGACCAGGCTGGCCTCCAATTCAGAGATCTACCTGCCTCTGCCTCCCAAGTGCTGGGCCCAAAGTCATGAGTCACCACATACCCAGAAGTATCTTTCATTAAAAAACAAAAAACAAACAAACAAACAAAAAAACAAAATAAGGCTAAAGCTGTAACTCAGTGGTAGAGGAAGACTGCTTGTTGTCATTTATGAAGTCCTGGGTTCCATCCCAGTATCAGAAAATAGGATGTTTGAAATTTTATATTCATAGGCCCTGTAGGCATGGTGGGGGGTGCCTTTAATCCTAGCACTCAGGATGGAGAGGCAGGCAGATCTCTGAGTTGGAGGCCAGCCTGGTCCACACAGAGAGCTGCAGGGCAGCCAGGGCTGCACAGAGAAACGCTGTCTCGAGAAAAACAAAACAATACAAGCAAAAAAAAAAAAAAAAAAAAAAAAGAAAGAAAGACAAAAAAAAAAGTTTGTGCTCATTTATTTATTGGGTTGTGTGTGCATGTGCCACAGTTCCGGTATGTGGAGGTCAGAGGACAGTTTGCAAGAGTCGGTTCTCTCCTTCCATGACACACAGTGTGTGTGTGTGTGTGTGTGTGTGTGTGTTCTGAGCTTTGAACTCTAGCCATCAGGCTTGGTGACAAGTACCTTTACCCTCTGGGCCATGTCACTAGCTTCATATAATATTTTCTCTAAAGTCATTTGGGACTGGAGGGGCTGGAGCATATCGGGTAGAGAGCTTGCCTAGTGCAACGCCTGCGGTTCCATCGCCAGCACGGCATAAACCGGGTGTGGTGGTGCGTGCCTGTAAGCCCCAACACTTAGGAGACTGAGGCAGGAGGATCAGAAGTTTAAGGTCACACTTGACTACATAGCGCGTTGGAGACCAGGCTGGGCTATAGGAAACCTTATCTAAGTGGGGGGGGGGGGAAAGCGAAGGAAAAACAAAATATAAAGATCTGGCCCGCACCCACTCACTGTACAGATGGGGAAAGACTAGTGTGAATTACATTCACGTCCTGAGGTGATGGTACCCGCCCCTCCCTCTACAGCGTGAGAACAAGCGGATTAGAGCCGCGAGTGGGCCCTAAACCTCCAGGATTAAGTCATAGAGAAAAAGAGCTTAGCCAATAGCCGAGAGGTGAGTGACCACCCCACCTTGTGATTTATCTGTCCCGCAGGGCCGGCCGCCGAGGACCTGTGTCATGTCCTCCACCGTGAACAACGGGGCTACCGGCATGCCAGCTCCGCCCGACGCTGCCAATGGCTTCCCGCAGCCCGGCGCCTCGTCCGGGTCCTGGCCGCGCGCGGAGGAGGAGCTGCGCGCCGCCGAGCCCGGCTTGGTGAAGCGCGCGCACCGGGAGATCCTGGACCACGAGCGCAAGCGGCGCGTGGAGCTCAAGTGCATGGAGTTGCAGGAGATGATGGAGGAGCAGGGGTGAGTAGGGCGTGGCGGGAGGGGTGGGGCCAGAAGAGATGTGGGTGGGGCGAGACCAAACTGTTCAGGACTTGGCGCTGGAGCTGTCAGAGGCAGGGCTAGGGCGTGGTGAGCATGGTGGGGAGTGGCTAGGGCAAGGAGTGGTAGGGCGGTGGTTACACGCTCAGGGCCCTGGTGCGGCGAGGCAGAGTAGAAGCAGACAGGGGGCGTGGTTGAATATATAGTAGGCGGGATCAGAGCAGAATGGGGCGGGGCGAGACCAGAGACTGAGTACCACCTGGGGAGGAGGAGTTAGAGTAGGGGCGTGGTTGGGATGTGCTTTGTGCTCGGAGAAGTGGGCAAGGGCGGGGTCCGACAGGGTACGGTATGGTTGGTTTGTGGTTGTAATGAGCACAGCCAGTCTAAGCGGCGGTCCAGCATGCACAGAGGCTGGGTCTCCGGAGAGGGAGGGTCGGGGCTAGGCCTAGTGTCTGGCAGGAGTAAGGTAGGATAAAGCCAGAGGGAAAGTGTGGATTTAAGTATGGAGGGATTGGGAGGAATGGCGGAGTGGGGGTGTAGCTGAACTCTCCAGAGGGGCGCCTACACAGGGAATGGTCAAGCTCTACTTCCGGGAGGAGTGCGAGGCTATTTGTCTGAGAATCTGGCAGTGGTAGAGTTGTGCCCAGGGACTGTGTGTGACAGAGCAACGTGGTGTGAGGACGGGGTGGGGTGGAGCCGGGACTGAGATGGGCGTGAGCTTGGGCTGCACTCTGGAGTTTGGGGTTGGGAGGGGGGGGCTGCGGGGCGTGGCTGTTCTAATCGAGGAGACCTGACACGGATGTAGTGGAGCTGTACCCAGGATATTGGTGCAACAGGGTGGGGCGTGGCCGTGACCAGGACTAAGCAGGGAGGTGGCCTGGCATGGTGATCTAGAAACAAAATTGGGATGTGGCCAGGGCCTGATCGGGCTGGTGGCATGTGCCACGTCTGATGAGGCTGGTGGAACGTTGATTCTAGTCTGCAGTGCTGGCCTCAGCGGCGTCAAAAAAAACAAAACAAAACAAAACAAAAACCAACAACAACAACAAAAAAACCAACAACAACATTGGACAGAGTGAGGGCAGGGTTGGAATAGGGTAGAAGTGTTACGGGAGAGCTGGGTGCCTGGGCTGGAGCCTGGTGCTGAGTCTGAAGGACACTGGCAACCAGCAGCCTAATCCAGCAAGGAGGCAGGGTCTGGACTAGCTAAGTAGTGCCACAAGCCCAACCTTCTATTTATTCTTTAATTCAGACAACCCAGCAACTGTCTCTGACACTCTAGACTAGGCTCCAACTCTCCGAAGCCAGTCGGATGCATTCCCCATGCCCTGAATACCCCCAGGGTCGAAAGCATAAAGACCTACAAACATGATGACAACCCAAGACCTCAGTTTCCACAATCTTTAAAATGGGTAGAGATGCCGAGCTAGTCAGGCAAGAAAACACAGAGGTTTTTCTAAGTAACCAGGCTTCCTGCAAGGTCGCCATGACCTTTAAACTGTGGTTTCCCCCTTAATCTGGTCACGGAGAATGGATGGTCCTGGACTCAGAAGTCACTCCTGTACTCTGTCACATATGCACACACACATACATGATGTGTGCATGCGCTAACATGCATGTATGGGCCTGAAATGCATGCATGCATGCATGCATACACATTAAATATATAATTTACTAACCCGGAACTTTGCTATGTAGACCAGGCTGGCCTTCAGACTACGAGATCCCCTGGCTTTTTTCCTTCTGAGTGCAACCATGCCTGACCAAAAATAAATGAATAAATTAAAAAAAAAAAACGTTTAAAATTGTTTAGTGCCAAGCGGACTTAGTGAGGCATTGCTACTCCCGTGGGACACAGGCCTGATGGGGGAACCCGCCTGGGATCTGCAGGCTCCGGAGAGAGCCTGTCATACGAGACACTTCAGATGTCAATAAAACGCAGACTTTGGGCTGGGGATGAGGTTTAAGACTGCCCAGCATGTCTAAAGCCCTGGATTCCAGTACTACCTGAGACCACGTGATGTGGTACATTGTCTGCAATCCCAGCTCCATCGAGGGAGAGGCACAGGGCCAGGGAATTTGAAGTTACTCTTGGTTACACAGTCAGACTGAGGTCGGCCTGGACTATGGAAGGATCTGTCTCAAAGACCCAGGGAATGAGAGTGCACCCTTTGATCCCAGCACTCAGGAGGCAGAGGCAAAGGGATCGCTGTGAGTTCAAGGGCAGCCTGGTCTACAGAGTGAGTTCCAGGACACCAGAGCTACCTAGTGAGACCCTGTCTCAAACAACAACAACAACCAAAAAAATAAAAAATAAAAAATAAAAAACAAAAACAAAAACAAAAAAAAACCAAAACCAAAACAAAACAAAACAAAACCCAGCCACTTCAGAGGATTTACAAAAACTCCATCTCCAGGAGGTCTAATGACTTCTTCCTCTGGCCTGGTCTACAGAGTGAGTTCCAAGACCTCCAGGGCTACAAAGAGAAACCCTGTCTTCAAAACAAAACAAAACAAAACAAAACAAAACAAAACAAAACAAAACAAACAGGAATCCCAGCACTTGGGAGGCAGAGGCAGGCAGATCTCTGAGTTCAAGGCCAGCCTGGTCTACAGAGTGAGTTCCAGGGTTTATACAGAGAAACCCTGTCTTGAAAAAAAACAAAAACAAAAACAAAAACAAAAAACAAACAAAAACAAACAAAAAAACAGGGCTGGAGAGATGGCTCAGCGGTTAAGAGCACTGGCTGCTCTTCCAAAGGTCCCGAGTTCAAATCCCAGCACCCACATGGTGGCTCACAACCATTTGCAATGAGATCTGACGCCCTCTTTTGGTGTGTCTGAAGACAGCGACCGTGTACTCACATATGTAGGAACAGCAGTGGATCCTGAGCAGAAGGCAAAGCAGGAGAAGAGCCTCTCCCCCCCCTTCTGTCACCTTGTCACTCCCTGACAGCCATAGATAACCGTTACCGCTACATCAGGCACAAACTGTGTGTGCACAGTCCTGTGAGTCCAGCGCTGAGACACTGAGGCAGGAGTATTAAAAGGTAGAGACCAACTTGGATGTCAAGTGAGTTACGGGCTAGCCTGGGCTACATAGCAAGACTCTGTTTGCAAAAAGGAGTTGGCGAGATGGCTCAGCGGTGAAGAGCACCAGCTGTTCTTCCAGAGGACCCGGGTTCGACTCTCAGCACTCACCGTGGTTCACAGTTGCAGATGGTTATCTGTAACTCCGGTTACAGATAAAATAAGGGACAGAAAAGGAGAAGGGATGGGGAGAAATATAAAATAGAGAGAGAAGAAGGGGAGAGGAAGGAAGGGAGAGGAGGGGACTGAATGAAAGCAGAAGGTAGGTGGGGAGCCGTGGGGAGGGAGGAGATGGGGAGGGCGAGGGTACACTGAGATAGAATAACAACCTTACAAAAAGTACACAGACGCCACTGGAGCATGCGCAGTGATCCGGGGCTGGAGAGCAGGCGGGAGAGCGCTGAAGGGGTGACCCAGAGTCGACAGTGAAATCCTCGTGTTCCCTCGTCCCCACAGGTACTCAGAGGAGGAGATCCGGCAGAAGGTCGGGACCTTCCGGCAGATGCTGATGGAGAAGGAAGGCGTACTGACCAGGGAGGACCGGCCTGGGGCCCACATGTGAGTATTCGCCCGAGTGAAGGCAAGGGAGGGCACATCTCACGCCGCCACTGGATTAGGACGGGAGACGGGGAGAGGGCTTGCTCAGACGCATCATTAGGGGATAGGGTAAGTAAGGAGACTTCGTGGATTCTGCCCACTGGAAGCTCTGGCCTGGCCCAGAGTGCAAGGTATAGGCAACGGAGGATCCCTGGGGGCTATTTGCTACCCACCTGGGTCCTGTCTGTGGGCTACAAGCCAGGGGACTGCAGCAATGTTCAGACCCCCAATATGACAACCAACTGACAGTGTGACCACAGGCAAGCTACAAGTTAGCCAGTGGGTCGGTTATTCCTACATGTAAATTGAACTCCAGAATAAGCATGCGATGCGTCCTAGATTGTACAAAGCCAAATGTGAATGGGCTGGGGGCGTGGCTCGGTGGTAGAGCCCCTGCCTAGAATTCCCCAGGGAGGGGCTGGGGGCGTGGCTCAGTGGTAGAGCCCCTGGCTAGAATCCCCCAGGGAGGGGCTGGGGGTGTGGCTCAGTGGTAGAGTGATTGCCTTGAACCCCCCAGCATGGTGCTGGGGCTCAGCCTTGGAGTCCTAAATGCAAGCCCCAGCATGGGAGAAAAAACTTTGTAGAAAACGGAGTGGGCTGAATTGGAGAGCTGGCAAAGGGTAGCCCAGGGCTGAGCCTGACCATGTACTCAGCATTCCTCCGGCACACATTCGGCGGGTGTCCACCTTGCTAACGGTCCTTTCCCTGCCCGGCACTGAGGCTGCGCACGAGGCTGGAGAAAGGCTCCTAGTTTTTCTCTCGGCAGCGCGCCCAGCTCAGCAGCGGATGCCTTCCTGACTCTCCAGACTTCTGTCCACTTTTGTTTCACAAAAACCTAACTAATGATCTTAGGTTCTGAGATGGGACAATGGTCATGCTACACAGTGAGTTCAAGACCAGCCTGGGATATATACAAAAAGACCCCGTCGCAAAAAAAGGGAACACTCTTCAGGGCTCTCTGAGCAGTTGATGGTTGCTGGGGAAGAAACATTATTTTTAGCATTTATTTACTTATTGTGTGTGCGTGTGTGTGTGACTGTGGGTTAGTGCGCATGCGTGCTGGGGTGTGCATGTGGAGGTCAGAGGACAACTAATGGGAATGAATTTTCTCCTTCTGCCGTGTGGGTGTTACAGATTGAATTCACGTCATCAGCCTTGGCAGCGAGTGCCTTCACCCACTGATTCATCTTGCTGGCCCATGGTTGGGGAGGGGGACATTTTCTTTAGTGACAGAGCCACTCTTAAGTTATTCTCTTCTCTCTTGGTGCCGTGTGCAGCCTTAATGAAACACATTAAGTGAGGTCAGTTGTCAGTGTCCTTGCTGCGCTGCCCACAACTGTCTGGAACGCCAACTCTAGGAGATCCAAAGTCTTCTTCTGGTCTCAGGCACCTGCATACATGTGGCATGCATTCATACACACACACACACACACACACACACACACACACACAAATAAAAATGACAAATATTTTTAAATGTTTTCTGATGCAGGGTGGTGGTGGCGCGCGCCTTTAATCCCAACACTTGGGAGGCAGAGGCAGGCGGATCTTTGAGTTTGAGTGAGTTTGAGACTAGCCTGGTCTGTGGAGCAAATTCTAGGACAGCCAAGAAGTCACACAGAGAAACCCTAACTCAAAGAAAGAAACAAACAAACAAACAAAGAAGGAAACAAAGAAACAAACAAACAAAGAAGAAAGAAAGAAAGAAAGAAAGAAAGAAAGAAAGAGAAAGCTGCCAGGTGGTGGTGGCGCACGCCTGTAATCCCAGCACTCGGGAGGCAGAGGCAGGCAGATTTCTGAGTTCGAGGCCAGCCTGGGCTACAGTGTGAGTTTCAGGACAGCCAGGGCTACACAGAGAAACCCTGTCTCAAAAAAAAAAAAAAAAAAAAAAAAAGAAAGAAAGAAAGAAAGAAAGAGAAAGATAACAGTGAACAGTGATTGTGTGTGTGTGTGTGTGTGTGTGTGTGTGAGAGAGAGAGAGAGAGAGAGAGAGAGAGAGAGAGAGAGAGATGTATACCAAGATGGCCTGATTTGCTATGCAGGCAAGATCAGTCTGGTCTACACAGGGAGTTCCAGGATAACCAGAGAGAGACTGTGTCCATGAGCAGAGATACCCACGGAAGTCGGAAGGGAGCATCAGATCACCTGAAACCGGAATTGCAGGTGGTTGTAAGCCATTTGCTGTGGATGCTGGGAACCAAACTCAGCCCTCTGCAAGAACAGCAGGGGCTCTTAACCCCTAGATCATCTTCCCAGCCCGACTTTGAACATGTGATCCTCCTGCCTCCACCTTCAGAGTGTTGGGATTGCAGGTGTGCACTACCACGCTCAGTTTATGCCATGCTGGGAATAGAACCCACGGCCTCATACATGCGAGGTAAACATATATTTAATCCACTTGACATTCATTCCCAGCCTAAAATACAGGATCATGACTGGCTATACTTGCGATCCCTAATACAGTGTAGCTCTCCCGAGTTTTGCACAAAGCTCCCGTTTCATCATTCACGCAGGGAGGGGGCTGAACCAAAGCCTTCTGGCTAGGAGAGTGCAATGGCATTAGAGATCGGGTATGCTGGCACACATGTGTAATACCAGCACTTGGGAGGCAAAAGTAGGAGTTCAGCACTGTGGGTGGCAGAGAGGTTCTCTGGGGCTTGCTGGCTCCCAGCTTAGCCCCAGATTCAGTAAGAGAGTGACTCAAGAAGATAACACAGTGATAGAGCAAGATGTTGTCTTCCTCCTACCTCTGCACCCATGCACTCGGGCACCAACACACCCCTACACACGTACACACATCCCACGTGCATATACAGCATGCGCGCGCATGCACACACACACACACATAAAGGCATTCATTAATAAAGGAATTGCAACAACCACACCACGATGTGCTCAGCAGCCCAAAGGCAGGCAGCTATCCGTGGTGCTGAAGCCAAGCTTGTTCTTGGTCCTTGTCGCGTACCTAGAGGTGAGGCAGGCCCGGCCACACACTTTCTATGGACCTGGCATCTGAGCCAACTTTCACGTCTTTGATGTCTAGGAGAAAGAGACGGATGCTCCATCCACGTGTCCTGGCCTCTGGCTCCCTGCTGCACCACAGCCCGAGCCATGTGACCGGGCAGACCCTTGATTTCCCTAGCTCTTCATAACTTTACATTTAAATCGAAGGCAGGATACCCCCCTCCCAGGCTTGTGAGGCCTGGAGGCTAGCCCAATGCAGGCACACTGGAGGCTAGCCCAATGCGGGTGCACCTGCCTAGGATTCGCCATGAAGCGCTGGGGTATGAATCAGCTGTACAGCACTTGCCAAGAGTCAACCTCTCCCCACCCCCCACCCTCCCACCCCCCACCCCCCACCCCCCACCCTCCCACCCCCCATAAGACTCCGAGGATGTGGCTCAGCTGTAAATCCCTTGCATAGCATGCAGGAGGCTCTGGCTTCCGTCCCAAGCATGAGAAAAACATAAATACATGTGTGAGGGTTAATACCCAGCACACAGCCAACACACATCGCTGCGAGGTGGCCACCACCATCACCTACAGGGCTCATGTGCTCAATTGCCTTCGACTTCAATCTGTCTTCAATAATTGACTTCAATCGACAACTGCTCAACTTCT
The DNA here is from genome assembly GCA_964023405.1 of Apodemus agrarius. Lineage (NCBI taxonomy): Eukaryota > Metazoa > Chordata > Mammalia > Rodentia > Muridae > Apodemus > Apodemus agrarius. The sequence continues at coordinate 26,256,130 of OZ030028.1, forward strand.
GTTGAGTTCTAACATGGTCTCTCTGCCACAGTGAATGAAACCTCCGATACCGTTGACAGAACAGCCCAGTTGTTTGTGCTTTGACCACAGGTCTGGCTCCCTTCTGACTGCCTGTCTCTCGCTATCTGACAAGTCTAGGATTCCATCCAGACTCCGATCTTGACATCCCGCAAATCATAGACCAGTGTTCTGGGGTTAGGCAAGTTCTCTACCACATAAGTATACTCTCACCCCCAAATTTGGGAGCCCCTACCGTTAACAGGAGTAGGTGGCAGGAGAGTTGGCTCAGTGGTTAGGAGCACTTGTCCTCTTCCAGAAGACCCAAGTTCAATTCCTGGCACCCCACATGGTGGTTCACAGACATCCCCAGTTTTAGTTTCAGGAGATCCGATGTCCCCTTCTGACCTCTGAAGGCACCAAGCATGTAACGGTGCTCATGTAAGCCGGCAGACAGGACACTAACATAAAATAAAATAAATCTAATTTGAAAACTTTTTTGTAAACCATGAAAGCAGACCCACACTGAAGGGTCCCTACCCTGCGAGTCTTCGAGGGTCATTGTGAGTCCACACTGGCTTCCTAACAGAGATTAGATCACCCCTAGGAAACGATCCCTCTTTGCCCGTGTGGTAACTGACTGACAAGAGTGATCATTTCCCGGGACCATCCCCTCCCCAGACTGCCATCAGACTATTATACTGCTGCCATCAGACTATTATACTGCTGCCATGTCGAGAAATGACGCTACAAAAGCCAGGAGCCAGGAGAAGGCTTTTGACAGGAAGCAGGATGATGTTGGGAGATGTTTCCCTGTGGATGATGGATCCTTGGGGTGGGAACATGGTATGTCTGTTACCTTTCCAGACCTGTAGTCAAAGTACACGGATGACACAGACAACTTGGGCTGTTTCGTTAATGGTATCAGAGATTTAATTCACTGTGGCAGAGGAAGCGTGCTGGGATCGATGGCACACATCACCGTGGCCAGAAACTGCTAGAGAGACAGAAAGGGAGAAACACAAGATGTGTCCATCGAAGACATTCCCCACAATGCCCCACTTCCTTCAACTGGCCCCACCTCCCAAAATTCCACCACGGCCTCATGGCCTACCTATTCATATTTTGCTTTTTGCTTATTTACACGCACATGCACCACACTCTCTACTGTGTGTGTGTGCATGTGTGTGTGCATGTGTGTGTATATGTATGCATGCATGTGTGTGTGTGTGTGTGTGTGTGTGTGTAAATGTGCATGTTCCATGCCATGCATGTGGAGGACAACTTGCAGGAATGAGCTCTCTCTTTTCACCACATGGACACCGTGTGAACCGAACTCAGGTCACCGAGCTTGGCAACAAAGTGCCTTTACCTTCCGAGCCATGTCGCCAGCCAGCCACTCTGTTTCAAAAGTTTCGTGCTTATATGATATACCAAAGCGTCTGGGAAAGCGGGATCACAGAGGCAATGTTTGCGAGCTACTTCCTAACACAGTGTGAACAAAGTCTAGTCGGTTTCTCCATGCACCTAATTTTAGATGTGGTGTGGCCTCTCTGAACCTCCTCATTTCATCTGTAAGACAGGAATGTTAATGACGGTTCCCATGTCAAAGGCTTGTTCTGAATATTCAATGATTAAATGAGATAAATACACGGAAAGCGCTCGAAAGACTGTCTGGCGCCCGCACTAGCAATTATCATAATAGACACAGGATCAACGTTTGCCCTGCACTGGGAGGCACGGGATAAAAGAATGCAGATCCAGTTCTTTCCTGTTCCTGCCACAGTGCAAGGCCTGTGTGAGGCCAGTGGCATGATGGCAGAGAGAGAAGACCCTTTGCCCGGAATCTCACCAGTATGGCGGCTCTCATCCGTGGCTCTCGTCTGCTGATTGGACCAATAGGCTCCTGGCTAAAGAGAAACAAAACCAGCCGGGCGTGGTGGCGCACACCTGTAATCCCAGCACTTGGGAGGCAGAGGCAGGCGGATTTCTGAGTTCGAGGCCAGCCTGGTCTACAGAGTGAGTTCCAGGACAGCCAGGACTACACAGAGAAACCCTGTCTCGAAAACAAAACAAAACAAAACAAAAAACAACGAGAGAGAGAGAGAGAGAGAGAGAGAGAGAGAGAGAACTAGCTAAGTAACCCATGTTGACACGCTAGCCAGTGAGGTGACTTAGCCAGTGGTGACCTGAGTTTGATCCCTGGGACTCGCAGAGTGGACAGAGAGAAGTCATCCAGCAAGTCATCCTCAGACCTCTACAAAGTCTCTTTTTGATTAAAAAAAAAAATGGTATAAAGAACACCCTATGAAGCTGGGCGGTGGTGTCACACGCCTTTAATCCCAGCACTTGGGAGGCAGAGGCAGGTGGATTTCTGAGTTCCAGGACAGCCTGGTCTACAGAGTGAGTTCCGGGACAGTCAGGGCTACACAGAGAAAACCTGTCTTGAAAAAAAAAAAAAAAAAAAAAAGAACATCCAATGAGAGGCAATCTTTCGTGTGTGTGTGTGTGTGTGTGTGTGTGTACAGATATATGGGAGCCAGAGATCAACACTGAATATCTTTCTTAATTTCCCTCTACTTATTTTCTGAGACATTCTCACTGGCTAGGAACTCACCTTTAAGCTGAACTGGCCTGCCAGCACACTCCAGAAACCCTTCGGTCCTACAGGGATCACCTGGGCACACCCCTGGGCACACCCCTACACCCAGCTCTTTTGTTTGGTGCTGGGATGGAACTCGGGTCCCCTTGCTTACCCGGGAAGCACTTTAGCAGCGGAGCCGTTTCCCCATGCCCCCTCTGTCTTTAGTTTCACATAGCCTGGACTGGTGGCCTCCGACCTGCTCCCCTTCACCTCTGATCCTCCTGCCTCTGCCTCCCAAATGCTGGTGAGCGCCACTGCATCTGGCCTCGTGACACCTTGTCACTTTACAGCCACCTGGCTGTGCCTGAGCTGGCCCCCTCTGCGCTGCGACGACACTCCATCCTTCCATCCCCACGGACATAGTCCACTGATGCAATGAACCACTGACTAGGTTTAAGAGCAAGCGATGTCAAGGAAGTCTGGCGTTCAGCCTGTGAGGCCGTAGCCACACAAAAAGTAAAAGCTAAAACGCGCCGGTGATAAATAGGGGCGGGGCCACGGCTCAGCGGGGGGGGGGGGCGGGCCGGGGGGACGACTGCTTGGAAGAGGAGGAGCCGTATTTGGATTCTCCGCACTCACATGAAAGCTGCGTGTGCTAGCGTGCATCTGCAGCCGAGCACTAGAGAGGCAGAAGAACCCTGTGGATGCTGGGACCTTGCTGGCCAGCTAGTTTAGTTCCAACAGTGAGTTAGCTCCAGGTTCAGTGAGAGACCCTGTCCCAAAAACCTAAGGGAGGATGTAGGGGGCTGGAGAGATGGCTCTGAGCACTAGTTACTCTTGCAGAGAGCCTGTATCCACTCCAGTACCCGCATGCTGGTTCATAATCATCTGTAATCCAGTTCCAGGGATCTAGCGCCCTCTTCTGGCCTTTACAGGCACTGCATGCACACGGTGCACATACACATAAACAATCATATAAAATCAATATCTTCAAATAAAACAGAGTTATAGAGGGAGGTACCCTGGAGATGGAGCCATCCGAGAAGGAATGTGCGGGGAACATGGAAGAAGCAGAAAGCAAGGCGAGCATGAAGGATGTCAGTGGCCGACCTAACCAGGCAGTCGCACGGTCTGGAAAGGTCTTCTATTAGGCAGTGCCCAAAGGGAGCGATTGGATTTTGTATCCAAGCTTCATCGTGCTCAAGTCTGAATCAACCGAGGCTTCCTCCTCCCACCAGTTCACCCACAACTCACATGTGATGTCCCTACATTTTACAGTTCCACTAAAGACTGTGTTTTACACGTCAGGCTTTGTGTGGCTGGGGGGCTGTGTGGGATGTGATGGACCCAGAACTCCAGGGGGCTGGACACGTCACTGGAGGGAGACAAGGACAGATGGGAGGGAGCCAGCAGCTTCAGGACGAGGAAGAGCAGAGAGATGTGAACTAAAGGAGGGGGGGTGCTTGGTTCTGTGCAGCCAATAATCTAATAGACTAATCACAATCCCCCACTTCCCCCCAAAACTTCCCAGACATCCACATGTTGGCCCCAAAGCTGTCTGGGTTTTTGCAAGTTGGATCATAACTTTCTTTTTTCTTTTCTTTTTCTTTTCTTTTTTTTTTTTTTTTTTTTTTTTTTTTTTTTTTTTTTGAGACAGGGTTTCTCTGTGTAGCCCTGGCTGTCCTGGAACTCACTCTGTAGACCAGGCTGGCCTCAAACTCAGAAATCCGCCTGCCTCTGCCTCCCAAGTGCTGGGATTAAAGGCAATAACTTTCATTTTTTAATGGGACAGGGATTAATTTCAAAGCCTCACACTAAAGGAGGGTTTGTATCACTGGGCCATGCCCCACCATACACAGCTTCTTCTTTCTTTTTGAAAAAAAAAAAAAGAAAGAAAGAAATATAATATATATTTTAAAAAAGAGAGTAGGTATCTTGATGGAGACCCGTTGTCTTAAAACCTACCTGTGTGGCGCTGTAGATCAAGGCCCAGGCCTCACATGTGCTGAGAAAGCCCCTGACACTGACTGGCCCACAGACCTGGTCTTTGGGCTTTTGACTTTCCTGTTTAAGATTAATTTTATGTACATGAGTACACTGCAGTTGTCTTCAGACACACCAGAAGAGGGCATCAGACCCCATTACACATGGTTGTGAGCCACCACAGGTTGCCGGGAATTGAACTCGGGACCTCTGGAAGAGCAGTCAGTGCTCTAAACCGATGAGCCTTCTCTCCAGCCCGGCTTTTGTCTTTTAAATACTGAATTTAGTTAATAATTACTTGAAATGAACGACCTCACCTCTGACTGTAGTTTGTTTCTATGGATATGCATGTGGATATGCATGTGGATATGTATGTGGATATGTGGGTGTGTGCAAGCACCTGCCAAGGTCAGAAGAGGACAACATGTTGCCCCCGAGTGGGAGTTAGAGGTAGTTTAGAATTCCTTGACGTTGGTGCTGGGAACTGAACTGAACTCTGGTCCTCTTGGAAGAACAGAAAACACTGTTCATCATTGAGCCATCTCTCCAGCCCTGGCGTTTTGATTTTTATCTTGTGTATATCTTGGTATATGCATGTGCATTCATGTATGCAAGTATATATGTATGCATGTATACACGTACTCGTGTATTTACATGTGTGTGCAGGTGGAAGTCAGAAGACTGGTTCTCTCTCTCTCTCTCTCTCTCTTCTTTGGTTTTTCGAATCAGGGTTTCTCTGTGTAGTCTTGGTTGTCCTGGAACTCACTCTGTAGATCAGACTGGCCTCCAACTCATAACGATCCACCTGCCTCTGCCTTCCAAGTGCTAGGATTAAAGGCATACACCACCACAGCTGGGCTCTAATTGATTTTTTTTTTTTTGAGACAGAGTTTCTCTGTACCTGGTACTCACCACTTTGGACTAATGGATGTCCAGGGCTCTTCCTAACTCCAAATCCTACCACGGGGATTACAGATGTATGCTACTGCGCCTGTCTGTTTATGTGGGTGCTGGAGGTCTGAACTCTACTCCTATGGTTGTGCAGTAAGCTATCTCCCAGGCCATCTGCTGAGCCCCAGCCCCTTTATTTTCTTACTTTTTATTTATTTTGAGAGAGACAAAGAGAAAGAGAAGCAGTTAGAGAAAGCATACATCACAGTGTGTGTGTGCAGGTCATAGGACAATTTGCAGGGGTCAGTTCTCTCCCTCCGCCACGTGGATTCTGGGGAGTGAACTCAGGTCATTATACTCAGAAGCAGACGCCTTCGCCCACTCAGCCATTTTGCCAGCCTTTCCTTATCTGTTTATTTATTTAGATATTGAGACGGGGTTTCTATAAAAAGGTCACCCTGAACTTACTATGTAGTGCAGCTGACCTCAAACCTGCGATCCTCCTGCCTCCTCTTCCTGAGTGCCAGGATTATAGGTGTGTGCCACCATGCCTGCTGTAAAGCCTTCCCTTAGCCATCTCAGCACAGCCGGTCTCCCTTCCTACCATTTTTTTATGTGCTGTTCCCACATCGATTCCAGGAAGAGGCATCTGTGATGTGTAAGCCAGCAGATGCCCCCCCACACCAAGTAATCAGTACTGGGTAACGTTCCAGTCATGGACCAGCCTCTATGTGGGCGCTTCAGAGGGAGAATCTTAATCCTCTGCTCAAAGCCAGGGGATTCTCTTTTCCCTGAGGGTCAGCCAGCGCAGTCATTTCAGGATTCGAATCCATCTCGGGAATCCAAAGCTGGTGCCGCACGGTGCTGGCCTCTCTCCTTCGTACAGGAAAAGATGGACTGTGTGCGGGCAGCCCCCAAGCGTGTGTGTGTGTGTGTGTGTGTGTGAGCGTGTGTGCGTGTGTGTATGAATGTGTGTATAAGTGTGCGTGTGTGAGCATGTGTGAATGTGTGTGCGTGTGCTGTGTGAGCATGCATGCATTGTGTGCATGAGTGTGAGTGTGCGTGTATGTATGAGTGTGTGTGCACACGTGTGCATGTGTGTGTAAATGTGTATGTGCATGTGTGAGCGTGTGTGAGTGTGGATATGTGTGAGTGTGAATGTGTGTGTGTGCGTGTGTGTGAATGTGTGTGCATTGCATGCATGCATGTGTGTGAGTGTGAATGTATGTGTGTGAGAGTGTGTGTGTGTGCACTGCATGCATGCATGTGTGTGAGTGTGAATGTATGTGTGTGAGTGTGTGTGTGTGAGTGTGTGAGTGTGTGTGTGAATGTGGGGGGTCGGGGAGTGTTCTTCTGAGGCCAGGGAACTGTCCCCACCAGAATGGAAGAGGAGGGAGGCAGGGATGAAGAGAAAGGCGCTGTCACCCTGGAACCCATGGCTGCGGAAGGTCACTTTAGGCTTGTTCCATTAAAAAAGAAAGAAATATAGTCCACCAAAAGACAGCACAGAGAATAAAGAAGCTTGCCGCTAAGCCGGGCGATCAGAGCTTGATCCCCAGAGTCCGCATGGTGGAAGGAGAGAAATGATGGCTGTGTTCTGACCTCCACATTCACGGTGGCATAGGTGAGCCCCATCCCCACACATATGTAAGGAAATAAATATTTTTTTTTAAAAAGAACGTCTTAACAATCCAATTACCTTTTAAAGAATTATGTTGAAGAAGAGGCTCAGCCAGGGACCTAATGAGGTCCCAGGTCACACAATAGCTTAGGGACAGAGCCCTGTGATAAAGGACTCTGTGAGTCCCTGAGGGGAGGGGAGTGCCCAGATAGCATCGCTGGAAACCCAAACCAGGCATCCACAAACCAGGCATCTGCAAACCAGGCGTCCGCAGCAGAGGACGCCCGAGGGTGGGGAGGCCATCAGAGACGGATGGGGAGTGAATATATAGAGCTGGAGATGGCAGAGAGCTGCACCTCACACACACACACACACACACACACACACACACACCCTCCCGGCGCTAGCCGTGATTGATGAAGACAGCGGGCAGCTGGAGCTTGGAAGAGAAGGCCTCTGGAGGCTTCGGAGGGGAGGGGGGTGAGGAGAGGCTATGAATATTTCAGAGGCTGAGGCCAAGGCTGAAGGAAAAGAGGGGGGAGGGGAGGCACAAAGAGAGGGGGGCGTGCAGGGATCTGGAAAGGCAGATGTCAGCGATGGGGGAGGGGAAGGGAGGCCAGTAGGGACACTGGGATAGAAGGACAGGCTCACAGTCCCTGGGAAAAGACTTGTCGAGGGGTAAGGAGGAGCTCGATCAATGGGATGTGTGTAGTTGTGTTATTGATGTTTGAGGCAGACTCTCATGTAACCCAGATGGCCACAAACTCCCTAAGTATCACAAGATGACCTTGAGCTCCTGAGGTATGTCCTACCACAGCCAGCTTAGGTGTTGCAGATGGGCTAGGTGGGGCCCTTTGTCAACTCTGCATTCCCGTGTGTGTGTGTGTGTGTGTGTGTGTGTGTGTGTGTGTTTTACTGGGAATGGAACCCAGGGTTTCCCTATAGGCGGAGGCTATCTATACAACTGTGTCCGGGACCCCAAGCCCTTCCCTGGGCACACAAGCACTCTCGAAGCTGTATCCTCAGACCTTTATTCATCCATCCATCCATCCATCCATCCATCCATCTTATTTAGGTTGATCAGGCAAGCCTTGAACTTGAAAACCTCCTGCCTCAGCATCCCTAGTAGCTGAAATAACAGGCCTGCTCTACCTGGCTTGGCATTTCTCTCCCTTTTGCAAACCACTGCCCCAGAGTTTGGGTTACTCAGATCTTCATCAGACCCTCCAGGGCTGGGGAGGGCAAGCCCCGAGGTCGACAAGCATAGCCCCCTCTTCCCAGCCACAACTAACCCAGAGGGCATCAGGCCAGGTTGCAGCAGCGGGAAGGCCACTCTCAGAGGTGGACCGGCAGCGTCTCTGTCTCTCCTTAGCGTGGCAGAGACCCCGCGACGAATGGAGGGCTTGGAGCCGGGCCTGGAGTACCCACCCTTCGATGAGGACGACGGCCCGGTGGATTGCGACTGCCCGGTCGCCTGCTACCGCGGGCACCGGGGGTACAGGTGAGCGGCCGCCGCGGTGGAGGGGAGGGCAATACGGGGCCGCCTCCCTCACCTCCCGCTGCCGCCCCTTCTCGCTCAGGACCAAGCACTGGTCCAGCAGCTCCGCATCGCCCCCTCCCAAGAAGAAGAAGAAAAAGAAAGGCAGTCATCGGAGGAGCCGGTGAGAGTGGCGCATGGCCCTAGGGCGAGGTGGGGAGGGCCTTGGGGTTCCCATCTTGGACTCAGGCGGGACACAGGTGCTACACTTGGAATCTGCAAACTTAAGCCTGAATTCCTTCCTACACTGCAACTTAACCCCTCCTCCTTAGTCCCGCCCATTCCCTAAGCTCCGCCCCACTTTAAGTCCCGCCCCCCACCAAGTAGTACCATCCTCCCAGGACTCAGATAACACCATCCCAAGTGTGTGTGTCCCTGGGAAGGGGGTCATTACTGGACCTCAACTACAACTCCCCCATCTCTATGTCCCTCCTCCCCCACCCCACTTCCCCCACACCCCATCCCACCCCCAAACCCCCGTCCTGAGGTACAAGCTAGGGTCACTAGCTAACCCGAGATATCTGTCTGTCCTTTCTCTCTGGCATCCATCCTCAGCAAAAAGAGGAGACTAGAGTCAGAATGCAGGTCAGTGATGAAGGGGACAGGAACGGGGGGGGCCCCCGGGAGCCGGAGGGGGGCGACCCCTGTGGGTGGGAAGAACCCAAGGCCAGGGCCGCCTTCCAGGCACAGGAGGTCTAACCGTTTAGGGGTTGGACACTAGTCCCTCTGGTGCCAGTGTTTACATACCCAGCCCACACAGAGATCCCAGGGCTGGGGACAGCTCACAGCCAGTGAGTTTGCCTAGTGGAAGACCCTGGGTTTTAATTTCAGCACTGTAAGAAAAATGTTTCCCCTTCCCCTCATGATACAGAGCATACTCTTGTGATCCTACCACTCAGGAGGCCAAGCTAGGAAGATCATGAACGCAAGGCTAGCCTGGGCTACACAACAAGACCTGTCTCCAAAACAAACAAAAATAACTAAGCAAACAACAACATAAAGGTTCTGAGGAGATAGCTCAGACAGGAGAGTGTTTGCCTTGAAAGCATAAACATCTGAGTGGGACTCCTAGAATCTCTCTCTCACACACACACACACACACACCACACACACATACCAGATAGACAGACACACACATCACACGCACATACACCAGACACACACAAACCACACACACATCACACACACCACACACACATATTACACACACATATTACACACACACCCTAGACACACACACACACACACATGATATACACAACAGACACACACACCACACACACATACACACCAGATACACACACCCTAGACACACACACCACACACACATATTACACACACATCACACTCACACATACCAGACACACACACCACACACACATACACACCAGACACACACATTACACACACGTCACACACACCAGATACACACACATTATACACACATCACACACACCAGACAGCACACACACACACACACACACACACTAGGCACACACACAGCACACACACACTAGGCACACACACACACACACCACACACACACACCACACACACATCAGACACACACATTACACACATGTCACACACACCAGATACACACACATTATATACACATCACACACACCAGACAGTACACACACACACACCAGACAGCACACACACACACACACACACACACACACGCACGCACGCACACACACACACACACACACACGTTTCTAATCCCAGCACTGAGGAGGCAGAGACAGATGATCCCCAGAGCTCACGGGCCAGCTCCCCTAGCCAAGCCAAAGTCCCAGAAGCCAATGCAAGACCATGACTCAGAAAGCACGGGGCTGGCGAGAAGGCTCAGCCGTCCCCAGTCCTCCTGACTGAGACCACGGGACCTCCATGGTGGCAGAAGGGAACTTTGCAAAGGCCCTTTTGTTTTCTCGGCACTCCATGTGTGCCCCCTGCCATGGGCACACAAACACGCACGATACATATATGGGGGAGGGGTACCTCGTAAGTGATGTCCGAGGCCGCCCTCTGGGCTCTACACACATAAATACATACATGCATCTGTGCACACACATGAAGGCAAAGGATGTGACTGAAGAGGCAGGCAGTAGCATCAGCTTTCGGGGTCTTTGCCAGTCTCACCCATAAGCGAAGGGTCTCTGGGCTTCATAACTTGGGGCCCCTTGCCAGCTTCCAGACCTGGGAGCCCCATCAGCCACACACATGCTCTCCCCTCCCCCCCCCCCAAGCTCACTGGTGCCCACCCGTTTCCACAGCTGTGGGAGCGCTTCCCCCCTGCGCAAAAAGAAGAAGAGTGTGAAGAAACACCGCCGAGATCGGTACTTTGCCCTCTCCACCCCACCCCCACCCCCACCCCACGCCCACGGCCACGCCCACGCCCACCTCCAGCAGCCTGCCTCATTCCCTGGGCTCAGGACCCGCGGCGCACGCACGCCGGTCATTCCCTGGGCAGGGCCCCTCAGCAACCATTCCTGTAGAGGCTCAGGGGGATTTATCACCCTACAGGTCTGATTCTGGGTCCCGGAGGAAGAGACGATACAGGTGAGCTGTGCTTTCCTCAATGGGCATACAGAGGTTGCGGGGTCTCCTTTAGGGACCAAAGCCACAGAAGTGAGAGGGGGGAGATCCCAGAATCCAGTCTGCCCCCACCCCCCCACCCCCGCCTACAGGGGCTCTTTCACGGATGCAAGTGAGACCGAAAGACAGGTGGGCCCCAGAACTGCCTTTGCCCGCCTCACAATCCAGCCCCCAAGAATATCCAGAAAGAGTCGCAACTCCTGTGTCCAGAGGGTGTGCCGGGAGGTACCCTCTTTGAAAGCTGAAGCATCAGGACCCCAAAGTGCATAGAATGGAGCATGCCAGGCCAGAGCGTCTCTGTGAGCAGAGTTGGTTCATTGGGTAGAAGTTGGCATGCCCAGGCTATGGCTATGGGTGGAGTTTTGGCATAGAGGTTGCTAGCTCCCTACAGGCCTGACTGCTGGGCCATGGTGCTGGCTTCAGGGTTGACTAAGGGAGAAGGGAGGACCCAGACATAAGCTAGTAGGAAGCTCGATATCCGGGATCAAAAGGTATTGACCAATTACACCCTCACTCTGGGAACCAGACTCCCTTCCCGCAGCTGTAGCGTCTCCAGGCCCTTCCAGTGGTGGGATTTACAAAAGGCCATTTGTACTTGCTGGTAGAAAAGCCCATACAGCTCCCCGACCCTACCCTTTTTATTTTCCCAATTCCCACCCCCAGCACCTCCCCCACCCCGTTTCTGCCCTTCCTCTCCCTCCCAGAGTGGATGGGTAGCATGGGCCTCTGCTGCCCCCTAGTGGCCACATGCTGTGTACAGCCCCCCACTCCGACTAGGACTGAACCCGTGATGTTAGTACAGCTACATCAACTTCTAGGTGAAACGGAGGCCGGAAGCCAGCCGAGGACTTCCCCCTCCCGGGGTCCTTTCCTATTCCTTTCTCTCGTGTAAGAAGTACATTTCCGTGTTTGTTCTATTTGTTTGGGATTTGAAAAGGATTTGGCGGCATCAGAGAGGGGAAAGGGAGTTGTAGTGAGATCACTCACCGGTAAATAGAAAGCAGACTACAACAGACCGACCATGGCTCGGTGGTCAAGCAGAGCTCCTGGTTAAGTGTGCCCGCCAGCACCAAATGCATACACACCCCTCTTCATGAAGCCTGGCTCTACCCTATGGGGTGAGACCGACAGGTCCATCCAGCCAGCCAGGGAAGTTCAGACCCACGTGAAGAGCAAACCTGCTTCCCGTATCTGAGCGCAGCTGGGCTCCCGCGCTCCGCACAATCGCTCTCTGGTCCGCTCTTCTCAGACTTGGTCTCTGCTCCCTGCAGATCGAGAAGCCTCAAGAGCAAACGAAAAGAAAAAAACAAAGAGCGAAAGAGGTAAACACACCCTCTCTTCCCCCCCCACCCCCAGAAAACCTTTTAGCACCCCAAACCAACCTCTCAAACTCACCTTGAATCATACCTCCGAGGGCAACGTGAACTAGGAAGGGTGGGTCTCTAATTGCAGCAGACGGAAAAGTTAGGATTCAACGAGGAAGCCCCGTGAGCCAGCGGCCACTCAGGATTGATGGAGCCTGGGTCTCTTGGCACCCGTGTGTTCTTTCTGTCCCTTGACCCTTTCAGCCACGCACACCTCCATTCCAAGACCAAGTGAGAGATGAGATGGTCTTTGGAAGTTGGGGCTGTCTCCAGGAAAAGTGCTTTTTCCCTAACTCTCAGAGATGATTTGGAGACCCTATATATACCTGGACCCATTCACGTGATTTGTATAAGAGACCTGCTGGGGATGGGGCTGACCCCACAGTGACCTTTCTGAGTTACCTACCCCAAGTCCCTGAGGTCTGGCCAGGCTACACCATGGTCAAGGCAAATGACACTTCCATCAGGCTGTCTCCTCTTGCCCACCCCAGGCCTCACACTGAGTCTCCAGGCCGAAGGTCGCACCACCATAGCAGTGTCAGCTCCCACAGCCCCTCCGTGTCCTCACAGTACAGCGATTCGGGATCTCCCAGCAGGTAGGCTGAACCTTTCCCTCGGGGTGGGTTCAAAGGCGATGCTTCAGGGCAGGCTGGTACAGTGCTTGCCTGGTGTGCACAAAGCTCTGAGTTTGACCCCGCCCCCGCCCCGCCCCCGCCCCGCCCCCCCCAGAACAACTGTGGTAGTGCATGCCTGCAATCCCAGCACTTCAGAGATGGAGGTAGGAAGATCAGAAGGTCAAGGTCATTCTAGACTAGATGTGGAGTTGAAGGCCAGCCTGGGCTGTATGAGATCATCTTCAAAAAATTACGTGTGTGTGTGTGTGTGTGTGTGTGTGTCAACTTGGGGTGGAGAGGATTGTTGGGTCCCTAAGGGTTGGGATGCGGGGGCAGTGCCCAGAACCAAAGTTCATCATCCAGAAGCAAGTTGGTGTCCATCTGGAGCAAGAACTTGAATGGGAAATCAAGGCAGTGCAGGACTGGCTCGCACAGGGTGCTCTCGCTGTGAAAAGCGCGAGTTGGGAACCAGGTCAGTTGCAGAGGGGGCGTCCCACGCCGGCTCCCCGCCCCATCCCTCCGCTCCCCCAGGCTGAGCCCCAAGCATCGAGATGACGGGCGGAAGACAGGCAGCCAGCGATCCAGCGGGAGCCGGTCGCCGTCCCCATCGGGCGGTAGCGGATGGGGATCGCCCCAGCAGAACGGAGGCAGCAGGCAGCGAAGCGGAGCGCACGGGGGTCGCCCCGGCTCGGCGCACAGCCCGCCCGATGTACGTACGCTTGGCTTTTCGGAGGGTTCGTCACTTCCGCTTGCGCCGCCGTGCAGGGTGGGGCATGGTAGCGAAGGGGTGGGGCCGTGATGGGTCTCCAGGTGACCCGACAGATGCTCTCCCTGTTCCCATCCCTCTGACCTGTGCTCCGCAAGGAGTGTCGGAGGGGCCTTGCTCGGTTGGATGTCGATCGGATGTTGTTCCCACCTGGGCCTGGTGGTCTGGTGAGGGATTGGGGGTGCGTGGGCACCTGCAGGCCTGGGCTACTTTCGGCTTGGCAAAGTGAAAGTCAGAGAAGGCCTGACCATAGAGATGGTTCAGATATGCTGCTGGGGAATGAACCGAGGTTTCTTGCCTTCAGGGAGCAGGCGCAGTCTGTAAACACATCAGTCAGGAACTAGAGAGAAATGATTCAAACTCCAGCGGGTGTCACATGACACCCAAGCCCTCACCCCTTCACTGAGTCCTTTCCCCCCCCTTAGCCCCTTCCGTTAACCCTTCCCACTTTTCTGGGGACCCTGCTGTGAGCCTCTTTTGTACTTGGTCCCAGAATTGCCCACCTTGGACCAGTGTCTCCAACTTGCGAGTCGAGTCTCTCTTCCCAGGCTTATCACTACTGAGGCAACTATAATACTCTACCATTACTACCCTCGCCACAAGCTGTGCCCACCCATCGTCGGGAGGGACACAGTCCCCTCTAGATCTGCAAGCAGGTGACGTGATCATAGGAACCCAAAGAAAACACTAGACCCTCTTCTCCCAACATGGTCCACATGAGGGTTCTATGGACCCCCATCTGTCTGTCAATCAGAGCGTGAGGCTGAGGCCTCTCAGGGAGAGGGTGCTGCAATGCCGACAGGGCCTCTGGGTGTGCTCAGGAACGCGGGCTAGGATAGCAGGGTCCCTTCCACAGCAGCCATGCATTACCCAAGATCGATGCGACCGGCTGCCCCTCCCCACACTTCAGGTCTCTGCAGCCAACACGAACCTGTACATGTCAGTTTCATTTTGATTTTTCGGTTTTGGTTGTTTTCTTTTTCACTCCCTCCCTTTTCTGAAATATGCTTCCTCCTGTGGTGTCAAAGAGGAAGGCGAAAGGGAAACAGGCACAAAGTTTTCGTTCTCAGGATTTCTATGAATGAACCTGACTCTAGGCTGTCCTGCCTGGAAAGAATGCCGGGTTCTTGGCCCATCACCTAAGGCTGTGGTTAGGCCACCAGTTGTGAAGACACATGTCCCTTGGATCTGTCTTGGTATGGGAGAGGGAATAAAGGGGCATGCTAAAGCAGCCCAGCAGGGGCTGGAACTGATGAGGTAACTGCCACTCCCAAACTTCTAAAGCACAAAAGACCTACGAGCACAGTCTCCTACATATGGCCTCCTGAGATAGCCCAAAACACAGTTTTGTTTTATGATTTTTTTCAAACCAGGTCCCATCCCATTTCTGATCCCTTTTGTGGGATCTTGGAAATCTGAGCAACTTCCATGCCCACATCCCCTTGCAAGGGTCCTGCGCATGTGCAAACAAAATGGCTACAGTAACCAGATGCCTGCAGCACTGACAAAATGGCAACAGTACCTAGATGGCTTGTGCCAAATGACTTGAGTCAGCATTTGGTCTACTTTGTATCTCCTGCCCAAAACAGGACCCAGTTTTTACATGGTCACAGGAGTTTTCTGAGAACATTGTTTACTCTTATCACAAATCATAGTTCAGACTGTTATTCCTCACCCTTGCCTCCTGCACAGTCTGAGACCATCCTGGGTCTCCAACCTACCTTTGGATCCTCTATTTAAAAAAAATAAAAATAAAAAAAAGCCTGGGGGGGAGGGGCGGAGATATTAGAGAGTCTGGTTCTTCCATACCCAGAAAGGTGAGATGAAGGGAGGAGGGGTGTCAATGGTGCCTTCACTGTTTCAAAAAATATTTTTAAATGTCTTTGGGCATAAATACTGGGACTATTAAGACACTATCTTTAAGAAAAAGAGAGAGAAAAAAAGATATGGAAAAAGCAGAAGCTCAACATTTTTAACCCCACCTATGTCTTTGTTTGTTTTTTAGCCTCCCATTTGAAACGTGGTAATACTATAATTCCATATCTTGTTTAGTCGAGGGTGGGGGAGTTTATATCTCTTTTTTTTCCTGTTATTTTGGTTTTTTTGTTTGTATTTACTTTTTCTTTATTTTAAAAACAATTTTGTAATATATGGAAATACGAACTATTTTCTGGGTTTGTTTTGGGTTTTGCTTTTCCTTTTCTCTCTCTCTTCTGTGTTCTAGAACTTTGCTTTTGTGTGTGTTACTGTGGAAGCCTTTCTTCTAACGCAGAGATGGTGTTTGAACTTCAAGTCTACATTAGTCATGCCCATATCTTTATACACTTTCCTCTCTTGTGATCGGAATTTAAAAGGGAACACAACTCCAAATAAAAAATAGCAACCATACCAATATACCTTCCTAAGTGTGGAGGGGCAATTATCCCTCTTGTTAATCCCAGGGAACTGAAATGATCTCACATTTTAAATTAACAATACTGGTGTTTCTGAGTTTACAGAGGACTTTGCAAGAACCTAGGGACCACACAGAGAAAGGGACTAACTTTTCCTGTGTTACTTATTGGGTGCTGTTGGCAGGCAGGGGAGCCAGTGTCAGGCCTTTAATCCTAGGACTTGGTAAAAGCAGTCTGATCTCTGAGTTGAATGCTGGCCTGGTCTACGGAGAAAGTTTCAGAATAGCCAGGTTACACAGAGAAACTCTGTCTTGAAAGACAGACACACACATACACACACAGAGTGAGAGAGAGAGAGAGAGAGAGAGAGAGCCTAAAGGTCACCGCAAATTTAACTCAGGTAAAGCTTTCCAAGCTAGGCATTCTAAGCTAGAGAAAAGCACTGTTCTAGTCTGGGGACAAGCCACTGGTATCTCTGAAAGGTAGAGCAAGGCCCGGTGGTATCCACCTGTAATACAAAGAAAGAGGATCATAAAACGGAGACCAGCCAAGGTCACTCGCGCTAACATAGCTCAGCAGTGGGGTGCTGGCCTACTATGTGCAAGGGGGGGGGAAGGAAGAGAGTTATGAATGGGGCTTAGTTGGCCATGTCTGCCTAGTACACACATGCTTACTAAGACCGGATCCCTAGTGCCACTGGAAAGTTGCTATTGTGGTGCACACTTGGAGAACCAGGTATTCAAGGCCAGCCACAACGACATAGAGAGTTCAAGGCTAGTCTATCTAGTCCATGCTATGTGAGGCTCTGTCTCAAACAAAAACAAAAACAAAAACAAACAAAAAAAACAAAAAACAAAAAACAGATAAATAAAATTTCAGGGCAACCCTGGGGCTGATCTGAAAGACAAGATCTTCTTCCAAATGGAGCAGTGGTTGTTTTTCCTTTTAAATAAGCAGTCCTTACCCCGCCCTCTGCATTCTCCCGGGGGGGGGGGGCTCCTCTATCCAGCCTCCCTCTCTTTGTCTGGCCTTCCTGCTCATTCCTCTCTCGCTCTGCCCCATCTCTCTGTGCCCGTTTTCCCTTTCCATCGCTCTCCTCCAGATTTGGGCCTCTCTCTCCCAAGCTGCCTGCCCCTTCCCTGTCCACCCTGTGGTTTTTCTGCATTTATTAGCTGCTGCATGTACGCCCTCCTGGGGGTTGTTTGTTATATAAAGAATTAAGGCGCGCTTGGCTGTTGGACCCCATCGTGGTTAAAGGTTTTCAAATAAATGAATGAGTCATGAATCTAACAGAGCTGGCTGGCAAGTGGCCCTTTCCATTCCCTGAGGTGACACCCCGGAAGCCACTGGGCAGGCTGTCTCCCCCTCCACAGGGAGGCCATTTGGAGTCACGGGTGTCCTGCACTCCCTGTGCAGAGACCTTTTTTTTTTTTTTCTCTTTTTTCTTTTTATCGTTGCATCCCTGTTGCTGACCCCCGAGAAGGCAGGCACCCAGCCCAGCTCTGGACTTGCTCTCCCGCCTCAGCTCACAGAAGTGCAGCCACTCAGCTTAGTTTGAATCTCAGTGTCTCTCTCTCTCTCCCTCGCTCCCTCCCTCCACTTTGTTTTAAGTTGTTTTTCTCTTCCCTCTCTTTCTTTCTGGAACTAACCTTTCACTTACCCTTTCTCCAAACGGAGCCACTTGAACCGTCCCCCTGGGCGACGGTTTGGTTCATTTCACTCTCCATCCCTAACCCTGATGACTTCGCAGGCTCATCCTCTCTCCTTCTTCCTCTCCACCTCCTGATCCTCTCCCCAAGCCACCCCCCTCTCCCCCTCATTCTCATTGTCGGCTGAATGCACTTGTGTGTGGTCTACCATTCAATCTTCGTGTCTTTTCCTGTACCGTGTGCTTGCAGTGGGGCCGATTTGGTGACTACTGTCCGGGGTGGTTGCAGAGACCCCTAACCGTCATCCTTGCCAGCTTCTAGCTGGGAGCTTTGGTCACACACGCTGCAGTCCTCCAGCGCCTGCCCAGACAGTAAGCAGTAGAAGAATGGGGTGGGAGAACCTTGAGGGTCAAATTCAAGGTTAAGTCCCACAGCACCCTTTGGGGCTAACTGTACCAGGCTGAATGAACTCTAGACTTAGACCAAGTCCTTTTATGGTAACGCAATAGAGCTCGGAGGTACAAGCTTCAGGGCTCTGGAATACTAACAGGCATCAGTTCCACAGAGAGCCGGAGCTCTGTAACTTACACTTGATGACTGAGTCACTTCAGAGTGTCTGGAGCCGGCCAGGGTCGGGCACTAGACCTTAAGAACCTACTTGGCCAAGACTCTGGAATGATTTTTAGAATGGTATAAAATCTTAGCTTACCTACCCCCAGAACAGGGGCTCCTCCAAGTCCCCAGTGTTCTTCTACTGAATGTCTGAATTTGAGCGTTCAGTGGTATCCCTTGTTGCGGAAGGATCCAGAAGAGGGAATCGCTCATAGCCAGAATGACTCGAGTAGAAGGAACATGATATCACACGAGACTTGTGATGGTCACTCCAGTTCTCAACTAGCTGTGTGGAAAATGGCAGTCAGAAGCAGGTCCGTAGGGTACCAGCATCCTCTGCTTCTCCCATCAGCTTCCGGGTCACGCCCGGAAGTCACCGCGGAAGTGTGCGCTCCTGGGAGGTAGCCACTGCGAGGTCTGGCTAACTCTCCAGCTTCAGCTTTGGAAAAGGGAGGGTTAGATACTTCTCCCGTGTTTATTCCGGGAAGGGTCAGGCCGGCTCACATCTCAGAACGCTCTAGCTATCTTGAATGGTGCTTGCTAGGAGGGAGGTGACAATGTTGTCCTTCAAAGGGGGATAAGGGCTGGGAGTCTGAAAGGGGGAGGAGCCCCCCCTGAGGAGGACTTGGAGGCTCCGCCCTTCCGGACTTCCGGGATCTTAACAAGGGAGACAGTGGGTTAGAGGCAAGCAGGCAGCGGTCCTGGGGTGCAGAGATGACACAAAGGCCAGTCACTCCAGGCGTGGCCTTGCCTCTGTCGCCTGTCCCCTTTGCTCCTACTGTCTCCTTTCTCCGTGCTTGTTTATTGCCCTTGATCCTCAAATTTTTCTTATACAAGGAGGAAAAAGATGTCGCTAGCAGAGCGGAGAAAGTAACTTAGTGTGTTAAGTGTTTGCTTTGCAAGCAAAAGAAGCTGAGCTCGAGCCCCAGAGCCCACATTAGAAAGCCAAAGATGGTGGCCTGTGCTTCTCGTCCTAGGTCTGGGAAGACAAAGGCAAAAAGACGCCTGGGAGCCGGGCGGTGGTGGCGCACGCCTGTAATCCCAGCACTTGGGAGGCAGAGGCAGGTGGATTTCTGAGTTTGAGGCCAGCCTGGTCTACAGAGTTCCAGGACAGCCAGGGCTACACAGAGAAACCCTGTATGGGGGGGGGGGGGGAGACGCCTGGGGCCTGCCGGCCAGCCAGCCTAGCTTAATTGACTCACCCTGGATCCTCAAAATAGCTCCATGGGTAAAGGTGCTTGCCACCAGGCCTAGTGGCCTCAGTTCAATTTCTGGAACTCACAAAGTAAAAAGAGAAAACCAGGCTCCTCAAGTTGTCTTCTGAGTGTGCGTGAGCATGTGCATATGCACATGCGCAAACACACACACACATGTGCACACATACACCTGCACACACAGGAACACATACACAAAAGAGAAAGAAAAGGAAGGAAGGAAGGAAAAGAGAAATCCCATAAGCCCTGGATTTCACTCAACCCCTAGGAAGAAGGAGGAGGCCCAGCCAGGCTGAGGATGGGGTGCAGCCTCTAGCAGGATCATGGTGACCTTTTCTTCACAGCTTCTGGAGGGATGAGTGGCTGGCCTCCCCCAAGGACTCCCTGACAGCACCTTCTTCCCATCTTCTGCCATCCTGGGCTGCAGGGGACCCTCTCCCTCTGACCCATGGCCTTCATCCCCTGCTCTGATCCTTTTAGGCTGGGGGCCAGCATACAGGCCAACCCCTTCGTGGGCTAACCCAACCAAGATTCTGCTCATCCCGGTTATATCAGCGGGGAAGCAGGGCCCGCCTAGTAGGAGACTTAGCCATAAGTTCTCATAACCAGCTTAAAATCCCCTCAAGGGGTTCTTCTTGGGCTTAGGTGAGATCAGTAGGCTCAGAAGGAAGCACAGGAAAGCTACGAGAGGCTGAGACTTCAAGACAGAGGTAGGAAGGTAGGAAGCCACCTATCTTGGCTTGGACCTCAATGGCTGGGGACAGAAGCATCTTAGGGATATTCAGCCATCCAATCCAGATCCTTTCTGTTCCTAATACTCTACCCCACCTCCAAGCCAAGGGACGTCCAGATGGATCCGTGTGGGACGGGGGATGATTAACTCAGTTGCCAGGGTTTGCCTAGCACGTGTGAAGCTCTGGGTTATAAGCCCGATAACTCATCAGCCAGGCAGGATGGCTCATGTCTGTTATCCTGGCGCTCGTGGACATGAGACAGGAAGAACTGAAGTCCGATGTCTGGCAAGATGTGTCGATTGGCAGGGCAGTGGTGGCGCACGCCTTTATCCCAGCACTTGGGAGGCAGAGGCAGGCAGATTTCTGAGTTCGAGGCCAGCCTGGTCTACAGAGTGAGTTCCAGGACAGCCAGGGCTACACAGAGAAACCCTGTCTCGAAAACAAACAAACAAACAAAAAAGATGTGTCGATTGATGCAGTGGTTGTATAACTGTTTTGGGGGTATGCAACCACCTTTTTAGTTAAAAAAACAAAACAAAACAAAACAAAAACAAAAACCAATGCTTAAAATGTTCAGGGTCAACCTTGGCTGTATATATTGAGTCCTAACTGGGCTACATAGAACCCTGTTAAAAAGTGACGAGGACAAGGAGGGAGCTGGATTGTAACTCATTGATAGAACAGCTCGCTTAGCATCCATGAGGCCCTGGGTTCGAGCTGTAGGGCTGACGGGGCAAAAGGTGGGAGGGGCTGCTGCTTGTCTATGGCAGGGGACATTGTGGGCTTGGTCCTCCTCCCTGACCCTGTTCCTTGCCTTGAGTCAGGTCTCTATCCAGCTCTGGTTCCGATCTGGTCCCAATCCCAGCAATGCTTCACCACTGGCCTTACTTCCTCCCCTCACCAGAGTAGCCTTAGAGGAGGGGGACCATGGTGATGCTGGGCTGAGTTGCCATGTATCTGTTGCTAAGGCCCCCTTTACCTGACATCTCTGTGTGATTGACAAGCTGACCACCCTGGGCATAGGATGCATTTGAAGATCCTAGAGACATCACTGTCATTTGCCCCGTAGAAGGAAATTCAATGAGAGAGCCAGCCCTGGTACAGACCAGGGACTGTAAGATGTTATTTGCCTTCTGGGGTTGGGGAGGAAGCTGAGAGTTCTTCTGGAGATGCCTTTTAAGAATGAAAGTGTCTTAACAGCAACCAGCCTCAAGCTGGGCACAGTCTAATCTGGGCACACAATGCAGACGCAGGAATTCTCCAGAGTTCAAGGTCATCTTTGGTTACATAGAGAATTTGAGGGGCCAGCCTTGGCTACATGAGACCCTGTCTGAATATTTTAATATGGGGTCAGGGATGTAGCTCAGCAGTCAGTAGAATTCTTGCCTCGCATGCATGCATGCATAAAGCCCTGGGTTGGATCCGCAGCACTGCATAAAAATACTTGTAATCCCAGCACTCGGATGGCAGAGGCAGAAGAATCATAAATTCAACTAGATCAAGAATTCGGGAGTTCCAGGCCAGCCTCAGCTACAAGAGACCTTGTCTTAAAAAAAAAAAAAAAAAAAAATCAGCCTCCAGTTCCCATAGCCCAAGATGATCAGGAAGTGACTATTGCTTTAGTGGAACAGGTGACAACCAGATTATACCCACTCTGGCCACCTATGCCTGCCACTGCTTTGGGAGAAAGACCAGCTCTCCAGGGAGAAGTCTTCATGGCCCATTGTCTCCCACAACGTATTCAGCAGCCAGGGCTAGTGTTCATTGATTCCTTCGGGCCAACCACAACCAATCACAGGCCGGCTGTCCCTCCATCAGTGAGGCCTACTTCCTGGCTCTAGCTCTTTGTGAGGCTCTATGGAGCCCTGAAGAGAGGTCTGGGCCCCTCATCCCCTCCTCTGCCAGAAATATCCAAAGGCAGGTCAAGGAAATCATGCTTCCTTTTCAGCAATAGCAAGAAAACCTGAACAAACTCAGCTCAGCCGCCCTTCTGGCGCCTGGAACTCCCTGACTGGCCCTTAGTAAAGCCATTTCTTCCTTCCTCAGCCAGTAGCATTAAGGATTTAGTGTCCTGTGTTGTGCTAAAATTTGGGATTGTTCCCGACAATGGTGGCATGCACGCCTGTAATCCCAGCATTCAGGAGACAGAGGTAAAAGAATTTCAAGTTTAGCCGGGGCGGTGGTGGCATACACCTTTAATCCCCAGCACTTGGGAGGCAGAGGCAGGCGGATTTCTGAGTTCAAGGCCAGCCTGGTCTACAGAGTGAGTTCCAGGACAGCCAGGGCTACACAGGGAAACCCTGTCTCGGAAAAAAAAACAATCACCACCACCCCCCCAAAAAACAAGAATTTCAAGTTTAAGGCTATATAGTAAGACTGTGTCTAAAAACAAAACACGCTGGGCATAGTGATGTGCTTTTGGAATCCCAGCCTTTAAGAGGCACAGAGTGAAATCTGTAGGATTCTGAGTCCAAGGTCATCTTGGGCTGCATATTGAATGTTAGATTCCAGGCCAGCCTGTGGTACCTGAGAGGCTGTCAAGCAAAAGAAAAGAGCTGGGTGGTGGTGGTGGTGGTGGCAGTGGCGGCGCACGCCTTGAGTCTCGGCATTGAGGAAGGAGAGGCAGTCGGATCTCTTGAGTTCGAGGCCAGCCTGGTCTACAGAGCAAATTCCAGGACAGCCAGAGCTACACAGAGAAACCCTGTCTCAAAAAAAAACAAAAAAAAAAAACAAAAAAAAACAAAAAACAAAAACAAAATCAAACAAACAAACAAAAAAAGAAAGAAAGAAAGAAAGAGTAAAAGAATACACACTGGCGTGCTTCTGCATGCCTTTAATCCCAGCCCTGAGAAGCAGAAGCAGGTGGATCTGCAGCCTAGCCATTGCTACATAGTGAGACTCTGTTGCGAACAAGCAAACCTGAGGTTACCGACAGATCTCGCTGGATAATGATCTTGGCAGTGTCAGGGACAGACCTGTAAACTGAATAGTGGGGAGAATAGTAAGTAGCATTTGCTCTTGCAAAGGTGGGGTGCAAAGTCAGGAGGGGGGTCCTTCTGTGAAGGGAGGGGTGGGGAGACTGGGGGAGGGCCCAACCAGAGAATCCTGGACTATATACCCCGGAAGAGACATTGGGAAGCAAAAGCCAAAACCCTCATGGTGCAGATGGGGAAACTGAGGCCTAGACTTGGGGGATATTGACTTGTCCAGGGCTCCGTGGTGCGGAGGTAGTAGCAGGCTAGTTCCCAGCCAGGACCTCGGATGGTGTCAGGTTCCCTTTCTGGTCCTAACTCACTCTTGGAAAAGAAATCAATTAACAGCCCTATTTAGATGTCAGCCAAGGCTGAGGTCCAACGCCCAAGAAGCTGGACATTGGCTGATCCGCTCGAGGTGACTCGGCCTCCTCTCGGGCCTAGAGGGGGTGGTTGCGTTTTTCTCTCTCTCTCTCTATCTCTCTTGCATTTTTGTGACTCTAATGATGAACTTACACTACCACGCTTTTCCCTTCTCTTACACAACTTACCTACTAAAGGAGGAAGTGCCACTTTATTGGTAAGTGGACGTTAACCAAGAGGGACTTAAAAAAAAAAATCAGAACGTTAAAAAAAAAAAAGAAAAGAAAAAAGAAATGAAATGAAATGAAATGAAATGAAAAAAAAAGAAAAAGAAAAGAGAGAAACAGAAAGACAGTCGGTCAGCTACTGAACAACCCCGAGCTCTCGGCAGGGTCGCCAAAACAAAGCCAAATATTAACAGAAAGAAAATAATAACAATAAAGTCAGGTTCCCCAGCAGATCATTTTGATTTGGGTATATAATGATATTTGTGGTATTTTTGTTTCCGTTACTATTATTATTATTATTATCATTTTGGTTTTCTTTTTTTATTTCTGTTTTGACTCCTTTTCTTCGGTTGAATTTTGAGTTCAGTTATCTTGCCCCCTCCCCCATCTGTGTGCCGTGTGACAACCTACCCCCACCCCCCACCCCCGACCCCATGCCCTTTACCCTGGTGGGGGGAGCCTGGCCCTGGTGGGCTGGCCCTGGCTTGACCTCCCAGTGTTGTACCTCTCTCTTCTCTCTAACTGGGGGGAAATCGTCTGTCCCCCCCCATGCGGGGACAATGCCAATCCCTCCGGTGTCCCATCCTTGGAGCTCCCCCCCTCCCCCGCAGCCTCCATTCCCACCGCTCCGTCCCTCTTGTGTTATGCATGCCGAGAACCTTGCATGGTCTGCTATGTTGAGGCCAGAACGTGAACACTCAGGAGAGGTAGAGGCAGGGCAGGCGCGGGAACCGTGTGTGCGATGCTCCGGGGCTGCAGCCCGCGGCCCAGGCCCGGTGAAAGCCCTCTCTCCTTTTCTTCCCCCACCCCACTGCCCTCCCACTCCCCTCCCCCCCCCACCTCTCCTCTTTTTCTCTCCAACCTCTCCACCCCGCTTGCACCCTCCCCCTCCCTCTTCTGCTTCTCTCCCGCCCTCCGGCGTCTGTCCAACGCATCCGCCACCCTCTCTGCTCTGCTCTGGTCCCCTCTGCACCCCTCCCCGGCCTCTCTCGCCCCCCCCCTTCTC
Organism: Apodemus agrarius; assembly: GCA_964023405.1. Classification (NCBI taxonomy): domain Eukaryota; kingdom Metazoa; phylum Chordata; class Mammalia; order Rodentia; family Muridae; genus Apodemus; species Apodemus agrarius. The sequence goes on from OZ030028.1 coordinate 26,281,258, forward strand.
CACCCCTCCGTGCCCTTCTCTGCCTCTCTCCGTCAGAAGCCCAGCTCGCCCCGGGCCTGTGACAAGGCGGCCGCCGCGCCCACGCCGCCCGCGCGTGGGAAGGACAGCCAGAGTCCCCGCTCCGCGCCGTCGTCGCAGGGCCGCGGGGGCCGAGCGGCGGGAGGGACAGCCAGGCGCCGGCGCCGGCGGCGGCGGAGGAGGCGATCGCGGTCCTCGGCCAACGCGCCCCGCCGCAGGGGGCGCCGGCGTGCCAAGCCCGCGCCGCCTCGGGGCTCGTCGCGCTCGCTCAGCGGGGCGCACTCCAGCAGCGACTCCGGCGGTGGAGGTGGCGGCGGCGCTCCGGGCCCCGGGCCAGAGCCGGGTTCCGAGCGAGGTCACAGCGGACACGGGAAACGGTGAGCGGCCTCCTGCCTACACTGCCCGGGAAGGAGCACCCCCAAACAGTGGTCACTGATCACCCCCAAACAGAGACCCCATTGGTCACCCCACATACGCCCACCCATCCTTCCACATGCAGCCCCGTCCCTCCATCACTTCTAACCAAGTCCCCCTCCCTTGCTAACAATCCTACAGGGAGTCCCCCCAAATTGTCCTTTGACGCCCCACTTCCTCTGGGGTGGGCACATGGATCTCTACTGCCACCCACACGACCTGTGTCTCTCCTGCCCCCCAGCCCACACCACTGAACCCCCACCCCGCGTTCCCTCCTCTAGGGCAAAGGAGCGACCCCCGCGCGCACGGCCCGCAAGCGCCTCGCCTTCCCCCGGCGCGCACGGCCGACGGGGCGGCCCAGAGGGCAACAGTTCATCGCGCAGCCCGGGTCCCCATCCGGGGTCCTGGAGCTCCAGCCGCTCGCCCTCCAAATCCCGCTCGCGCTCCGCAGACAAAAGGACCCGCAGCCCCAGCCTCTCACCGTCGCCCAAGAAACCTCTTGGCCGGTAAGTGTCCCAGCCGGGAGTAGAGTGGCGGGAGCGGGCGGATGGCAAAGAACCCGGACTTAGGGCCCAGATGGCGGAGATCCCTCACCACGATGGGTCCCCACAGGGACAAGGACAGCGAAGGCCGCGCGAGGCACGCTGAGGCTGAGGCCGCCCGCACCCGGCGTCGCTCCCGCAGCTACTCGCCCATTCGAAAGCGGCGCCGGGACTCGCCCAGTTTCATGGAGCCGAGACGCATCACCAGGTACAAAGGGGACTGGGGGGTGAGAAGAGACTGGGGCTACCGACTCTAATTGGTAGCCAGGGATGTCAGGGAGTCAAGATTCACAGGCCTGGGGGCCTTCTAGAATGGTCTGATTCTGATACTGAGGAAAAAGGAGGGGGGCTGTTAAGGGGGGGAGGGAGGAAGAGCTAGAGGAGAGATATGGATGGGTTGGGCGAAGACAAACTAGTGGACCCAGGGGTCATCGGAAGACCTGGGGAGAGACGAGGGTACCAGAGCATCAGAGACACAAGTGACAACCTTGGGAGGGAAGAGGTGCCCTGGATCGGAGCTGGTCTGTACATGTGTCGCGGAGTGGCCAGCCACAGGCGTGGAGTCCTGCTCTGGAAGATTCCAGTCATCCATCTGAAGCCCCTCCTTCCCTCCCCGTGTCTATCACACCCTCAATGATACGTACTTTTCTCCTTCATCTCAAGGAACCTCCTGCTGCGTGGCCTGTGGCCAGCCTGGGCGCCGTGTGGACCGGCTCCACAGGCAGCCCAAGTGATACTCATGTGAGCTAGTCTGGTGGTGGTCAGCTTTCCCTCTGCGGCTCCTTTTCTCACTAACCTCCCAACACGTCCTGGGGAAATGGCGGAGGGGACAGAGCATAGCAGTGTCTGGGGCAGCTGTCTGAGGAACCCCATGCAGAATGAGGCGGGTGGCTGAGGTGATCGGGAACTAGATCTGCAGATGAAATCACCTAAAAAAAAGATTGGTAGAATGTTTGCCTAGAATCCCCCAGTGAGGGGGCTGGGGGCGTGGCTCAGTGGTAGAATCCCTGCCTAGAATCCCCCAGGGAGGGGCTGGGGGCGTGGTTCAGTGGTAGAGCCCCTGCCTAGAATCCCCCAGGGAGGGTCTGGGGCGTGGCTCAGTGGTAGAGCCCTTGCCTAGAATCCCCCAGGGAGGGTCTGGGGCGTGGCTCAGTGGTAGAGCCCCTGCCTAGAATCTCATGGTCAGTAACTGGGGACCTAGCTCCACGGTAGAGCATCTGCCTAGTATGTGCGAGGCCCTACTGCCAACCAATCAAAAATTACTGTGAAGCCCAGAATTACCCCAGTATGGATAGATTGCCATTGGCCGAGTTCTGAGCCCAGCTTTGCCCTGCTGAGGCACCTGTGGGAATCTGAATGTACCTCTCTGGCTCTCAGTGGCCAGAGGCATCTAATTAGTTGAAATTCCTAAGAATCTTTTTAACTCCAAGACACTCTTCTCAAATTAAGTCTCCTTAGTGTAGTGGTTCTTGCATCGCTTTAATACAGTTCCTCGTGTGACCTCTCATAAAAATTATTTTCTTTCGTTGCTAATTCATAACTACTATTTTGCTACTGCTATGAATCATAATGTAAATATCTGATATGAGGTCCCAAAGGGGCCGTGCCCCACACAGGTCAAGAACCATCCCATTAGTTCTTGAAAGTCTGAGTCTCCAAGAAAGCAATATGGCTGCCTCTTCTACTCAGAGCTAAAGGCCAGACCACCACACTAGAGATAGCATCCCGGACACATTCAGTTCTACCCTGAGGGTCCTAAGATGGGCACCCACCTCAGCCCCTCTGTCCCAGGCTGCCTCCCCCTCCTGCTACTAATGCACAGCTGGTTTTCCTCCTCAGAATTAACCCCTGTGGCGGGGCATTAGAGCCCCCTTAACCACTTTCTTTTCTTTCCTCTGGATCACAGCCTCCTGCCTTCAAACTAACTCTGGGCCAGCGGGAGGTAGCGGAGTGAGGGGTTGGGATGGAGGTGGGGGGTGGGGACAAGCTGGAACAGAGACAACAGTGGCCAGGGCTCTCCTCCTTGTTCCCTTTGAGTGACTGTAGAAGTCTAAGTCTTCTCAGCCTGGTCTGCAGAGTGCCAAGACAGCCAGGGCTACAGAGAAAGAAACCTTGGAAACCTTGTCTGGAAAAATAAAAATAAAAATAAATAAAAATTATATACATATATATACACATTGCCAGACACTGGTGACACAGGCCTTTAATCCCAGCACTTAGGAGGCAGAGTTAGGTGTATCTCCAAAGTTCAAAGCCAGCCTAGTCCACAAAGTGAGTTCCAGGACAGCCAAGGCTACACAGAGAAACCCTGTCTTAAAAAAAAAAAACAAACAAAAAAACAGACAAACCAAAAAATAAAAAAGCAAAAAAATTAAAAAAATCTAAATATTCTCTTCAGAAAATATTCTCTTCAGAGAAGGGCTGCAGGAGACAGAGAAATTGGACTTGGCCATGTTTACTAACATTTGCAGGAAAGAAGCCATATTGAGCTTTTCAATGAGTCGTCCCTATTTAAAAGCTTCCTTCAAAGATCTATGGCTGTGTCCCAGTTAAGAGAATGTGTGTAGAACATGCATTGAACCCAGTATTCCACAAACATGCTGTCACGGGGCCCTCATGCACAGACTGACGACGTAAGCCTGCAGTCCCAACACTTGGGAAGATAAAGGCAGAAGGATAGGAAGTTCAAGGCTATCCTCTGCTACACCGTAGGTTCGAGGCTAGCCTGGGATACACGAAACTCTGTCTCAAAAAAGAAATTAGTTTCATTCACGCTGGGCATTAACGGCACACGTCTGTGACCCCAGAACTCAGAAGCTGAGGCAAGAAGACAGAAAGCCTCAGGCTAGTCTGAGCTTCATGGTGACGCTGTCTAAAATAAAGCAAGAAACGCAAGGAAGGAAGAAAAGGGGGAAACATTTGCAAGTCTGGTAGCATAGGCCTGTGATTATAGCACTCAGGAGGTAGAGAACCAGGAGTTCAGGGCCAGCCTTGGCTACATAGTGAGTCTGAAGACAGCCCGAGCTATATCAGACCCTTCCTTAGAAAATAAAAATGAAAGGCTGGAGAGAGATGGTTCAGTAGTTAGGAGCACTGACTGCTCTTCCGAAGGTGCTTGGGTGGACTAGACCACCCCTCGCCTTTGTGAGGCACTTTCCTCCCTTCCCAGCATGACGAACGGGAGAGACGGAAACACACATCCACAATAAACTTCATTTATTCAGAAAATATTTCACACACACTCAGATCGATAAAGAATTTGGGCAGCTGGGCGGTGGTACCTTTAATCCCAGCACTTAGGAGGCAGAGGCAGGCGGATTTCTGAGTTCAAGGTCAGCCTGGTCTACAGAGTGAGTTCCAGGACAGCCAGGGCTACACAGAGAAACCCTGTCTCCGGGGGGAAAAAAAAAAAAAGAGCCCTTTAATCCCAGCACTTGGGAGGCAGAGGCAAGCTGATTTCTGAGTTCGAGGCCAGCCTGGTCTACAGAGTGAGTTCCAGGACAGCCAGGGCTATACAGAGAAACCCTGTCTCGAAAAAAACCAAAAAACCAAAAAAAAAAAAAAAAAAAAAAAAAAAAAAAGAAGAAGAAGAAGAAAAAGAAAGAAAGAATTTGGGCTTTTTGCTCTGCAAGCGGACAAGGAAAAACAAAACAATCAATATGAATTTGGCAAAGGACACAATTTGGAATTGGGGTTGTCCCTGAGGCCAAGACTCAGGGGGAACTTAGGAAGCCCTGGCCACTGCTGGATGGGGACTGGGGCCAGAGCGAGGGCCACGGATGGGCGGAGCTTGGGCTCTGGATGGGCGGGGCTTGGGGCTCTGGATGGGCTAGGATCTACATTTTCTCTCCTACAGTGCCCGGAAGCGCCCCATCCCCTACTACCGGCCGAGCCCCTCCTCTTCCTCCAGTTGCTTGAGCACGGACTACTCCAGCCGAAGCCACAGCAGGAGCCCAAGCCCTGGCCACAGCCATGGAAGCTACAGCAGCCGCAGTCACGGGACTCGCAGCCGCTCTTGCAGCGCCTCCAGGAGCCGCAGTCCCAGCTACCACAGCAGGAGCAGCTCTGAGAGTGGGGGCTTCTAAGCCCAGACGGACCCATCTAGGGTTGGAAGGCCCTGGAACAAGGAGAGGCTGGGGCCCTGAGACCTGGGAAAGAGGGGGGTCTGTACGGCCCCACCCCCATACTGCTACAGGGGTCCCGGGGTGGGGGTGGGGCAGCACGTGGGCAAGTGGGACTAGGGAGGAGCTTCTTCTAGGGTGGGTGACCCACCCACGAGGAGGATTCAAATTGTCCCGCCCCTGAAGTGTGCCCATCCCCACGCCCTGCCCACCCACCACGCCCAGGGAACAAAGAGCCTTTGCGAACACCAGGGATCAGATCGCCACGCCCCTCTTCTGCTTGAGGCCAGCTTACCAGCCTGGGGGAGGTGCCCATTGCCTGTGTAGGGCCCAAGAGTCCACCGTTGGCTGCCACCTCACCTGAGCTCAGTGGACCCCTGCACAGCTTGGAAGGTGCCACGTGTGGGACCTTCCCCTTCCTCTGTCTCCGTTTCCCACGGGGTGGATCTGAAAATGGCGAAGCAAGCAAGCTCTAAAAGAGAAGGAAGGACCACCTAACTCCTGGTGTATTGCCAGACAGAAGGAGAAGCTTACACTTGGCCCCCGTCGTCTCTCTCCCTTGCCCCTCACATCAAGGCCACACCCTCCAGGCCTTCATCAGCACAAGAGGTGGCACGCGCCACATCTGTATCTAACCCTGACGTCAGAGGGAGGAGTTCAGGGGCTGAGGGCCTAGCTCAGGTGGTAGAGCACTCGCCTAGCATGCATGAAGTCCTGGGTTCCATCCCAACCAAGCATAAAACCGAGCATGCTAGTGCATGCCTGTAATCCCAGCACTCTGGAGGTAGAGGCAGGAGGACCGGAAGTTCAAGGTCATCTTAGGCTACAGAGTGAGTTCGAATCCAACCTGGGGGGTGCAAGCGAACCTGTCTCAAAAGTGAGAGACTGGGAATTCAGGTCGGAAGACAAGAAAGAACACGGGTAGAAAGCAGCGGCATTTCTCTTTAGCGTGGGCCCAAACGATGCAGTCAGATGACCAAAGAGGTCAAGGGCTACCGGGAGACAGGTACAGGCTGCTGTCTGGGTTATGGGCCAAATGACAGGTGACGGTCACAAGCTAACTAACACGCAGTGCACTTCGCAGCCTGCCCAAGGGAGGCCTCCTTACCAGGCTTTGATGGGGCAGGTTTGGTCAAGGCTTTCAGAACTGGGGTGGTAGGTTCCAGCCAAAGCCCTCAGCTGGACCGCGATGGGGATGAGGTGGTTCCCCCCTCCAGCCCTCTTCTGCGGCACCCAGCCCCGCCCACCCCCTGCTGGGGCCCTCAGGGATCTCGAAGTCTTCCTTGGCCCAATAGGGTAGATGCCCTGGGCTCTGGTGGGGGGAGGAGTCTGGGGTCTGATCCGGGTTCCCACCTTCTCTGTTTCCCCTCCCCTCTTTCTCCGCAGTGCGGGAAAACATTCGGACTGTAATAAATACACTAGGTGCCCGGGTGACAGGCTGCATCGGGGTCTCTGTGACTGTGACCATCAGGGAGCAGGGAGGACTCTCATTCCTCCCGAGGGGCCCAGGGAGGAGAGGCGACATCCCTCGTGTCCGGCCACCAGCCTCTGAGGTTCAAGTCGGGAGAGAGATGGCGCCAAGAGGATCTCCTTCCAGCCTGGAGGCTTTGTGGGATATTTGTTAAGATGATTGTGTGCGCTGGACGCGGTGGCGCACGCCTGTAATCCCAGCACTTGGGAGGCAGAGGCAGGCGGATTTCTGAGTTCGAGGCCAGCCTGGTCTACAGAGTGAGTTCCAGGACAGCCAGGACTACACAGAGAAACCCTGTCTCGAAAAACCAAAAAAAAAAAAAAAAAAAAAGATTGTGTGCGATGTGGGCGGTGGTGCACACCTTTCACTCCAGCACTCTGGAGGCTGAAGCAGACAGAGCTCTCTGTGAGTTCAAGGATGACCTGGTTTACAGCGCAAACTCCAGAACAGCCAGTGTTGTGATCATAAAAAGAAAAAGAGGTGTGAGAATATGTTCTACAGAGCTGTGGGGAAAGGGAGTGCCTCCGCGGGCCCATGCCAAGGCATCCCTTCCCCCCAAGGGACCAGACACACACACACCGGGATAGTATAGAATAGTTTATGTAGGGCATGGGGAGGGGAGTTAAGAGGGAAGTGGAGGGCTGGTGAGATGGCTCAGCGGTTAAGAGCACCGACGGCTCTTCCACAGGTCCTGAGTTCAAATCCCACCAACCACATGGTGGCTCACAGCCATCTGTAATGAGATCTGACGCCCTCTTCTGGTGTGTCTGAAGAGAGCAACAGTGTACTTACATGTAATAATACATAAATCTTAAAAAAAAAAAAAAAGAAAAAGAGGGTAGTGGAGGCAGAGAGTAGAGGCCCAGAGGGGGCAAGGGAGAGGCTGAGAGTGAGAGAGGTAGGAGAGGTGAGAGGAGTAAGAGAGAGAGGAGGGGCTGAGTAGCCCCTTTTATAGTAATCCAGGCCCACCTGGCTGTTGCCAGGTAACCGTGGGGTGGAGCTTAGAACGAATCCTAACAGCCAGGGCTACACAGAGGAACCCTGTCTCTCACACACACACCCAAATTATTGTGTGTACATGTGCAAGATGTGTGAGCATGCATGTGCCACCCACCACAGGTGTGTGGAGGTCAGAGGTCAACTGTGTGGCTTCAGCGCTCTCCCACGTTTGTATAAGACCCAACGCTGACCCCCAGGCTTGTGAGATAAGTACCTTTACCAGCCACAGCATCTTGCTAGCCCATGTTTGTTTTTGTTTGTTCGAGACAGGGTCTCACTGTGTAACCCTGACTAGCCTGGTAGACCAGACTATAGACCAGAACTCTCAGTAATCCTCCTGCTTCAGTCTGCTGATTACTGGGATTTCAGTCACAGGCCACCATGCCCTCCTGAGATTTGTCGTCCTGTTCCTCTTTCTCCTGTGCGACCCCTTTTTGTCTCAAAGTGGTGGGTTTTAACCTCTGTGTATGTGTAGTGTGTGTAGTGTATAGTGGGGGCAGCATGTGTGATGCGTGTGGTGTGTGTAGTGTGTATGTACTTTGTATTGCCATGCTTGTGTGTGTGTGTGTGTGTGTGTGTGTGTAGGACAAAGACCAACATTAAATGTCTTTCCTCTAGTTAAACTTTTCCACCTAACCTGAGTCAGGGTCTCTCCCACGGACTCGAGCTCACCAATTGGCTGGGCTAACGGACCATGGAGTTCCTAGGCGCCTCCTGTCCCTGTACACACCCCCACCCCACCCCCAGCACTAAGGCTATGTCTGTCACTCTCCAAGGCTTTTAAGTGGGTGCTGGGGATCCGAACTCGGGTGCTCATGCTTGCTCAGCCGACTCCCCCAGACTGTAACCTGGTGGTGAGTCAAGCGTTTCCTGGAACTGTGGAAGAGCCGGCCTCTCCGCAGAACAGGCCCTGTGCGCACACTCTGAAGCGATTCAAGGCCCTCTCCTCGCGAATGTTGGTCCAGATGGGCGTGGTGGTACAGACCTATAATCTCTGAAGGCAGAGACAGGAGGTGTTGGAGGCCGAATTGGGGTTTGCATCGCAAGGCTATCTTTTAACATGAATTACAGCTGGGTGGCGGTGGCTCATGCCTTTAATCCCAGCACTTAAGTGAAAGAAACAAGCAGACTAGCCTGGCCAGTAATTCGGAGATCGGCCTGCCTCTACCTCCGGAGTGCGGGGGTTAAAGGCGTGCGCCACCCACGCCATAGTTACCTTTGAAATGTTTATTGAAGGTGTAAACGAATGAAAGGCAAAAACAAAACAACCCCGTCTCCCCTCCCCAGCAATTCCAGAAGCCCTGAATCGATGATAAGGCTGTTGGCAGTGAGCAGACACTAGAGGGAGACAGAGTGGCGGGAAGGTGGTTTAGGGGGCGGTACCTCCCCGCGGGAGGTTCCCACCCCTCTGAGCTTCCTTGGCTATTATTTGCAAAGTAAAACTCGCGCCCGGGGACTCAGGCTCAGCCTGCCCTCTGCTCTATTCCTTGCGGACCGAGAAAACGCGACCGGGATCACCGAGCGAAAACAGGAAATATGGATCCCTGCCCCCCCCCCCCCCGTTGCCTGGAGAATGGGCGGGGCCGTCCTTCCCCAGGATGTCGGGCATTTGACACTCCCGGCTCTGGAGCCTGGAACTAGCTCTTCCGGATTGGGGATGTAGCTACTCAACTCCTCTATTGGTCAATCTTTATCAGATGGGACTCACATGAAGCACCCCCATGGTTTCTAGCCCAACACACAACAGCAAGAGAACAGAAAACGGGCGCTCGCGTTGAAAGCCCCCAAGCCCGTGTAACACATAAATCAGGTCGAGTCCACTGCTATCCCTAATCCTTGCCTCTATGAGGTACTTCCAGGAGTGGACCCCACACCTCCCCAAGCCTGTGTCTGTCATCAAAATGTGTACTCAGCTAGGCGGTAGTGGCTTTAGTCCCAGCACTCAGGAGGTAGAGGCAGGTAGATCTCTGAGTTTGAGGCCAGCCTAGTCTACAGAGCAAGTTCCCAGACAACCAGTGGAACACAGAGAGATCTTGTCTGAAAACAAACAAAAAATAAGTGCATTCATTTAATAAACTTGGCTCTAACCACCATATACCCAGCATGCCCCCCAAATGAGATGCCCCAGGTTCTGGGCCCCCACTTCTACCTGGCTACTTTTTAGGGCTATCTTGGGGGACACCTAAGCCCAACTCAAGACTTGACTATGGTCTCAGGGGTTTGGGGAGCTCCTACCATACCTTTCTTCTCTGGACCTTACAGAGAATAATGTTTAATATTGTTTTGATTTTTTTTTTTTTTTTTTTTTTTTTTTTTTTTTTGGTTTTTCGAGACAGGGTTTCTCTGTGTAGTCCTGGCTGTCCTGGAGCTCACTCTGAAGACCAGGCTGGCCTCGAACTCAGAAATCCGCCTGCCTCTGCCTCCCAAGTGCTGGGATTAAAGGCGTGCGCCACCAACGCCCGGCTCTTGTTTTGATTTTTTTTAACAGTGTCTCAATAGGTAACCCTGGCTGGCCTGGGAACTGGTAATATAGACCAGGCTGGCCTAGAACTCACAGGGTTCTGCCTCTGCCTCCCAAGTGCTGAGACAGGGGCATGCTCCACCACCACCACCAATACCAGGCTAGATATATTTTTTCAGTTAATTTATCTTTGTATCATGTGTTTTGCCTGCATTTATGTCCATGTGAATGTGAAATCTTGGAATTACAGACAGTAATAAGCTCCCATGTGAGTGCTGGGATTTGAACCCCGGTCCTGTAGGAGAGCAGTCAGTGCCCTTAACTGCTGAATCATCTCTCCAGACCCCTTGTTTTATTATTTTGAAAGATTTTTTTTTTTTTGGTTTTTTTTCGAGACAGGGTTTCTCTGTGTAGCCCTGGCTGTCCTGGAACTCACTTTGTAAACCAGTTGTAAACCAGGCTGGCCTCGAACTCAGAAATCTGCCTGCCTCTGCCTCCCAAGTGCTGGGATTACAGGTGTGCACCACCACCGCCCAGCCATGAAAGATTTATTTTATTTTATTTTATTTTATTTTATTTTATTTTATTTTATTTTATTTTATATGTATGCGTGTTTTGGCAGAGGAGGTCAGTCGCAGCCTCAGATCATGCTGTCTGTGAATAACACGCTGTCACATGGACACCCCGAGGATCACAGTGGGGGCGGGGCGGGGTGAGCTCTGCTGTTCAGGCAATTGGGCCAAGGAGCAGGGTTAGGACTAAACGATGGGAAAGGTTTCAGAAGAGACTTGACGCAGGGAGGTGGTGGCGCAGGCCTTTAATCCCAGCACTTGGGAGGCAGAGGCAGGCGGATTTCTGAGTTCGAGGCCAGCCTGGTCTACAGAGTGAGTTCCAGGACGGCCAGGACTGCACAGAGAAACCCTGTCTCGAGAAAAAAAAAAAAAAAAAAAGGGCGGGAGCTATAGCAGGGTGGATGGAAGACTTGCCTAGCACATGTGATGTTCTGGGTTTGATCTCCAAGACCATGTAAAACAGGGTGTAGCGCACATGCCTGCCATCCCGAGTGGGGCCACGACTAGAACGTCGAGGTCACCAGGTATGGAGCTGTACATCTTCAATCTGCTACGGAGTGGCATTCCAGGCTAGGCTAGCCTGGACTACAAGAGACCCTATTTCAAAGCGGGTTGTGGGGGGTAGAGAGGTCACTCAAAGGTTAAGAGCCCGTACTCTTGCACAGGGACCAGGATTTGGTTCCCAGGACCCATATGGCGGCACACAAATGTCTGTAGTTTCCAATTTTCAGGGTGCTAATATGCTCTTCCAGCATGAAACAAACACAGCACACTTACACATGCCCAGGCAAGACACTCGCACATATAAAATATATTAAAAATGAAGTGTACCAGGTATGGCGGCACAGACCTTTAATCCCAGCACTCGGGAGGCAGAAGCAGAATGATCTCTGTGAGTTCGAGGCCAGCCGGGTCTATAGGGCGAGTTCCAGGACAGCCAGGGCTATATAGAGAAACTCCATCTTGAAAAAGGAAAAGAGGAGGAGGAGGAAGAAGAAGAAGAGAAAGAGGAGGAGGAGGAGGAGAGAGACATGATAGGATGTAACCAGTCAGGCACTCAGGAGGGAGAGGCAGGAGGTCCAGAGATGCAAGCTTATCCTTAGCTACGTGAGAAGTTCAAGGCTGGACTGGAATGAAGGAAGAGGAGGAGAACACCAGGATGAGGAAGAGGATTTGAGCTAGCCTAGAAGGACTGGGTATGCCGCATATACTATGACACAGGCATGAAAGTCAGAAAACAACTCTGCTCTCTCCTTTCCCTTTGTGAGCCCCAGGACTCGAACCCAGATCACCAGGCTTAGCGGCAAGTGCCTTTACCTACGAAGCCATTCTCACAGCCCCCAGAAAACCCACTTAGCACGGTTTCGCTAGACCTGAACTCGACAAGGGGGTGTAAAGACAGGCCTAGGGAAAGTCTCTAAGTTTGGTCAGGCGCAGCCCTTCAGCCTGTCAGAGCAACGAAGCAGCAGACTGCAGGGGGTGGGGGGAGGCAACGGCAGAGGAGAAACTTGATTCAGGGCCCTGGAGACTTCCAGAACATCCAGTCCAACGGTCTCATTGTGCAGATGGAGAAAATGAGTCACATTTGCTGGCCTCTGGCCAAGGTCAGAAGCATTCAGGTCCCCAGACTCCCTAGCTAGACAGATTCTCTCTGTGCTACAGCCAAGATCAGTTGAGGATGGTTCCCCAGCCTTGTCACCTGCCCCCCGCCCCACCCCACCCCCCGTTGGTCCCCTTCAGTAATGATGGGGGTAAATGACCTTCAGGCCAGCGGGGAAACCCGACTCCCCGGGAGACACATTGAGATGTTCTGGGAGGGACCCCAGACACCCCCAAGCCCAGTGTGCTCTACCGATGACTGTGCTTTATTTCTGGTACCCAGTCAAGCCGGTGACTGGTGCAATCCATCAGCTGTCGGGGCCTCTCTGCCTGGCAGCTCCGGGAAGACTCCAGAGTGTTCTCTGAGGCCGAGCCAGAAAGGGAGGGGCTGGCTCGGGTGCAGCTGGCAGAGGCCTGTCAAGGGCGTGGCTGGCATGGCCAAAGACCTCAGGCACTTTTGCAAAGGGAGGAGGCACTCGTCTCTTAGAGCACTGCAGACTTTGAGGGAACGGACAAGAGGAGGGGCCCTTCCACGGAGGACACCCCAAACTCTGCAGCCACAGGTGCGGGGCTGTGGCCTGTCAGCCACGGAGTTCAGGGAACTCTCTAGATGATACCCTCGCTCCTTTTCCTTTTTCCTCCCCACCCCACCCCCGACCACCCCCACTCCTCCTCCACCCTCCCTTCCTTCCCTCTGGTGTCTCCCATCCTCATTTTGTTTTGTTTTGTTTTTCAGTGCTGGCAATTGAACCCAGGACTCCATGACAATACAAAGGTGTTCTTTTTTTTTTTTTTTTTTTTTTTTTTTTGGTTTTTCGAGACAGGGTTTCTCTGTGTAGTCCTGGCTGTCCTGGAACTCACTCTGTAGACCAGGCTGGCCTCGAACTCAGAAATCCGCCTGCCTCTGCCTCCCAAGTGCTGGGATTACAGGCATGCGCCACCACCGCCCGGCCTACAAAGGTGTTCTAACCACTGAGCCATACCCCGTGCCATCTTTTGACTTTTTTTTTCTTCCTTATATTTATTTTATGTGTATGGATGGTTTTTTTGCCTGCCTGCATGCCTGGTCACACATGCATGTATATCCAGAAGAGGGCTTGAATCTCTTAGAGTTAGAGTCAGGGGCTGGGATTTGAACCCAGGTCCCCTGGAAGAGTGACAAGTTCTCATAGCTGCAGAGATAAGCATTGAACTGTCTCCTCAGCCCCCTTTGCCTGCTTTTCCTTTTGGGATATGATCTCATTCTGTAGCCCAGGCAGACCTTTGCTTTCAACCCATCTGCCTCAGCCTCCAGAACAGTAGGGAGAACAGCAGGTCCTGTGCCTCCGGCCCCAGCGCACGTCCGAGAAACGATGTCCTTAGAAGCTATTTTGATATGTCAGAAATCACACACACAAGCCTCAACGCCCAAAATGAAAGACCACAGACCAGGTATGGTGGCACACACTTGGACGGTAGAGGCAGGAAGAGGTCACAAGTTCGAGACCAGCCTAGTCTAGTCTACATAGTGAGTCCCAGGTTAGCGAGGGCCACAGAGTGAGACCCTGTCTCAAATAAACAAACAGAACAAAATGAAAATAAAAACTTGAAGGCCAGCCGGGCATGGTGGCGCATGCCTGTAATCCCAGCACTCTGGGAGGCAGAGGCAGGCGGATTTCTGAGTTCAAGACCAGCCTGGTCTACAGAGTGAGTTCCAGAACAGAGAAACCCTGTCTCGAAAAACCAAAAAGCAAACAAACAAACAAACAAAACCTTGAAGGCCACCGAGAGAGATGCCAGCTCACCAGACAACACTTCATGACATTCGGGACCCAGCACAGCTATGGAAGATAAACAAATAAGAACTATTGGGTAGAGCCTCTTGCCGCCAAGCCAGATGACCCGAGTTCAGTCCCAGGGACGCACATGATCAGAGGAGAGACTGACTCTGGCACGTTGTCCCCTGGCATCCAAACACAGACCATAGCATGTGTGCCCCTCACCACAGACACAAATAAATGTACTTAAAAGAACGTTTTAACGGGCAGATGAATTAGCCCTGCTTTTCAGACCATGAAATGTAGGTTTAAGAGGCTATCAGACCTCTTAAACCAAGTTTCAAGCCCAGCCCTGCCTGTCTGACCCCAAAACCCAGTTTCTCTCCCACCTGCTTCTCGTCTCGGACTTCAGAGAGCTACCAGGGCCCCGCCCTTGTGACGGGACAGGTTGGTCATAAGGCCAGTCTGCTGAAGAACAGCTGGGAGTCAGGCCCTTTGGATGAGCACTAGTCAGAACAGTAGTGGGGAGGCTGAGGCAGAGACGTTACCACGTTAGACGCCAGCCTACGGTACACAGTGAAGTCCAGGCTAGCCTGGGCTATGTAAGGAGACTCCATCTCAAAAGAGAAAACAGAGGATCGGGGAGCTCATCAGCTGTTAAGAGTACTTGCTGCTCTTCCAAAGGACCCGGGTTCAATTCCCAGTATCCAACACCCCCCAGGCATCCATACATGCATGGTGCATATAAACTCACATAGGTATACATACACACACATAAATACGTTTAATTTTTTTAAAAAGAATTAGGGCTGGAGAGATGACTTAGCAGTTAAGAACAGTGGCTTCTCTTCCAAAGGACCCGAGTTTAATTTCCAGCACCCACATGGTAGCTCACAACTGCCTGTAACTCTAGTTCCAGGGTATCTAACACCCTCACCCAGACATTCATGCAAACAAAACACCAAGCCATATAAAATAATTTTTTTGAAAAGACAGATGTAAGGTATACTCTGGATTCCCAGACTCTTACAACAAAATGGAAAGGGTAGACAGACAAAAGAGTCAAGGAAGGTGAAACCCAGCCTCAAAATCAAGGTGGAGGGCCGGGTGGTGGTGGCACATGCCTTTAATCCCAGCACTTGGGAGGCAGAGGCAGGCAGATTTCTGAGTTCGAGGCCAGCCTGGTCTACAGAGTGAGTTCCAGGACAGCCAGGACTACACAGAGAAACCCTGTCTTGAAAAACCAAAAAACCAACTAACCAAACAAACAAACAAACAAAAAATTAAGGTGGAAAAGCCCAGGGGGTGGGGGGGGGGTTGGGAGGGGTGGCACATGCCTTTGTTCCCAGGCTCTGAGGAGGCAAAGGCCAACCAGTCTCTGTGAGTACCAGTCCAGCCTGCTCTACATAACAAATTCCTGGCCATACATGGTTACATAGGGAGATGCTGTCTCCAAAGCAAGCAATAAACAAAATTCCAAAATCTACAACCCCTCCCCCCTACACACATATACACACACACAAACCAAACCAAAATGTGGATGGAGAGAACCGGCTCGCGGGCTCCACACCGGGCTGTCATATATAAATCACACATGCACCCACGAATAGTCCAAGTTTCGCTTTCGCTTTGACATTTTCTTGTGTGTGTTTGTGTGCTCGCATGTGTGTGTGTGTGTGTGTGTGTGTGTGTGTATGTGCATCCATGGTACATGTGTGAGGGTCAGGGGACAACTGGTGGGAACCATTTCTCTCCTGGCTGTGGTGTCTCATGCCTGTAATCCCAGCGCATACAAAGGGACAGTGAGAAGATTAAGAATAGTCTCTGGTATTATTCAGGATGAGCCAGCCCGGGCTAAATGAGACCCAGTCTCAAAGTTTACCAAAAAAAGAGGGGATGGGTGGGTTTCGATTCCGAGTGGGCACGCAGTGTCTGGGATGCTGGCTCCGCATTGCTCAACCCCTCTTGGCTGGGGCATCAATCATAATAACGTCTCCTTGCCCTGGTTTAAAGCAAGATGAAGGAAGCTTGTGTCTACAAAGAGCTGACAGCCCCCACCTCCCAAGCCAGGCTGGGCCCAGCAGGGTCACATTTAAAAGCGTCCACGAACATATTTGACAGCGCCAGCTAGGGTGGGGCCCCTTGGACTGCGGTCTGGGCTCAGGTAGGCAGGCAGGGGCTGGTGGGCACCGTCCCAGGCTTCTGACCTCACCACAGATTTATGGAGCTGGGCATGGGTGAGGCTGGGAACAAAGGCCTGAGCTTCCTAAAACACACCTGGGGAGATGGGTTAGGCGGGAGTTCCCAGTTATGACCCAGCAAGGGAGGGAGCAGAGGTCCTGAGCGTTTCCCTTGGTTCCTAAGAGACCTCTGGTAACTCAAAAGGCTTTCTGAGGTGACCCCAGACTAGTGACCCAGCTGTATCCCAGTACATATGAAACTCAGATCTCTCTCAAAAGGAAACTAGAGCCGGGCGTGGTGGCACACGCCTGTAATCCCAGCACTTGGGGGGCAGAGGTAGGTGGATTTCTGAGTTCGAGGCCAGCCTGGTCTACAGAATGAGTTCCAGGACAGCCAGGGCTACACAGAGAAACCCCTGTCTCGAAAAACCAAAAAAAAAAAAAAAAAAAAAAAAAAAGGAAACTAGAGGGCTACCTCAGCCGGCGAAGGCACCAGCTGTCAAGAATGACAATCTGAGCAGGGCAGTGGTGGCGCATGCCTTTAATCCCAGCACTTGGGAGGCAGAGGGAGGTGGATTTCTGAGTTTGAGCCAGCCTGGTCTACAGAGTGAGTTCCAGGACAGCCAGGGCTACACAGAGAAACCCTGTCTCAAAAAACCAAAAAAAAAAAAAAAAAAAAAAAGAATGACAATCTGTTTAATGCCCAGGTCTTATCAGAATTAGTTTTCATGGAGAAAACAGACTTCCACCAGTTGGTCTCTGACCCCCCCCCCCACTGTCCTAGTCAGGGTTTCTATTCCTGCACAAAACATCATGACCAAGAAGCAAGTTGGGGAGGAAAGGGGTTTATTCAGCTTACACTTCCAGGATGCTGTTCATCACTAAAGGAAGTGAGGACTGGAACTCAAGCAGGCCATGAAGCAGGAGCTGATGCAGAGGCCATGGAGGGATGTTCCTTACTGGCTTGCTTCCCCTGGCTTGCTCAACTTGCTTTCTAATAGAACCCAAGACTATCTATCAGCCCAGAGATGGCCCCACCCACAATGGGCCCTCTCCCTTGATCACTAATTGAGAAAGTGCCTTAGAGCTGGATCTCATGGAGGCAGGTCCTCAAGGGAGGCTCCTTTCTCTGTGATAATTCCAGCCTGTGTCAAATTGACACAAAACCAGCCAGTAAACCAACAATGCTTGTGTGAGTGCTCGTAGCCACAGAACACACACACACACACACACACACACACACTAAAATTGTAACAGAAAAGGAAACTGAGCTCAGCTGTTGGAGCAGACAGACCTCTAATCCATACTTCATGGAGGCCGAGTCAGAGAGACAGCGAGTCGAGGCCAGTGGGTGCTGCAGAGTGAATTCAAAGCTACCTCCGTCTCCAAAACTACAGTGGAAGCTGGTGAGATGACTCAGTGGGAAAAAAATCACTTGGTGCAGGGGCTGGAGAGATGGCCGGCGGTTAAGAGCACGGGCTGCTCTTGCAGAGGACCAAGGTTTTGGGTTCTACCCACCTGGGGGCTCACAACCATCTAAAGCCCAGTTCTGGGGGACCCGGAGCCGCCTTCGGTCCTCTTCAGCACACGGTATACTTACACGCACACATACATACACGCAGGCAAAAAAAAACATTCATACACATAAATAAAAATAAAGTAGTCTTTCAAAAAGAGAACATGCTACATTGCCTGACAATCTACATTCTATTTCCCAGAACCGATAGCGTGGAAGGAGAGAGAACCAGAGCCACAAAACCATCATCTGGCTTCTACATATGTACCATGGTGCGCACACCTCCCCCAGCCCCATCATGCACACTCGTAAATAATATTAATAATTATTAATAATAATAAATTAAATAACTTCTTTAAAAAGTAAAATGACAGCCAGACGGGTGGTGGCACACGCCTTTAATCCCAGCACTTGGGAGGCAGAGGTGGGTGGATTTCTGAGTTCGAGGCCAGCCTGGTCTACAGAGTGAGTTCCGGGACAGCCAGGGCTACACAGAGAAACCCTGTCTCGAAAAACCAACCAAACAAACAAACAAACAAAAAAAAAAAAAGTAAAATGACCAATGATACTATAGCTCAGCAGTATAATGCTGGCTAGATTCCCCTAGTGAGGGGCTGGGGGCAGGGCTCAGTAGTAGAGCCCCTGCCTAGAATCCCCCAGGGAGGAGCTGGGGGCATGGCTCAGTGTTAGAGCCCCTGCCTAGAATCCCTCAGTGAGGGGCTGGGGGCGTGGCTCAGTGTTAGAGCCCCTGCCTAGAATCCCTCAGTGAGGGGCTGGGGGCGTGGCTCGGTGGTAGAGCCCCTGCCTAGAATCCCCCAGTAAGGGGCTGGGGGTGTGGCTCAGTGTTAGAGCACCGCCTCGACTCCCCCAGGGAGAGGGGCTGAGGGCGTGGCCCGTTTCCCGTCCGGAGAAACACAGGCAGCAGGGTTGCTACACCTTTGAAAGCAGCCTGGTTTGTCAGGTCCACCCCCTGAGGGATAGGGATGACGGAACCCTAGTGATGGTTGAAGCAAGGCGGATAACAAATAACCAATAATTAACTCTGACTCACCAGGCCCTGGGCCACATCTTCACTTGTATGATGTCACGGACTCTCATGCCTGCCCGGTGACATCAGCGTTATTAGCATCCTCGTGTCATCCTCGTCTTGCAGTGGGAGAGAGTGAAGAATGAAGACTGTAACTTTTACAGACTCCCCCACGGGGGCCCCGGATCCAGTGGAACTCAAGCAGTCTGGTGGTCTCGGAGCCGCCTCTGCCAGTGAGCCCACCAGGCTGTTTAATACCGCATTCCTAGCCGGGCGGTGGTGGCACACGCCTGTAATCCCAGCACTTGGGAGGCAGAGGCAGGAGGATTTCTGAGTTCGAGGCCAGCCTGGTCTACAGAGTGAGTTCCAGGACAGCCAGGGCTACACAGAGAAACCCTGTCTCAAACCCCCCCCAAAACAAACAAACAAACAAACAAACATTTCTGCCTCAGGGGTACAAACAGGAAGATCAGGAATTAGGGTCATTCTTGGCTACATAAAGAATTCTACTCAGGGCTACATGAGGCCATATTCTCAAAAAACAAACAAACGACAAAACCCAAACAAACGAAAAACAGACAAAAACCAAACAAGGGTCTCGGAAGATCCCAAAGTGGATACTGAGCTGACTGTGCCAGTGTGGGGACCGAGTTTGGGTCCATAACGTGTAAACAGAGGACACGACTGCTTCGAGATGTGGTCGAGGGGAAGGCTCTTATTGCAGATATGAGAGAGTACAGCCAGAGGCATCTGGACAGTCCAGAGCAGAGAAACGGAACTGGATATGGCCAGCAGATTGGACGTGGACAGGAGAGGAGAGGAGATTGGGAGAGAGAGATGCCAGCAAAGAGCGAGAGAGGGATGAGGGAGAGAGGATCAAGAGAGCACATACAGGACCGGGAAGCCGGGGGAGGGGAGCCCCAGGAGCTGGAGAAGTTTGGGGTAAGGAGCGGGCTGAGAAGGGCTGAGAAAGACCCCGAGTTGTATTCCTATTGCAGAGTGCTGTTGTTGTTGTTGTTGTTGTTGTTGTTGTTGTTGTTTTTAAAGATAGTACCAGCCACAGCCGGGCGTGGTGGCGCATGCCTGTGATCCCAGCACTTGGGAGGCAGAGGCAGGTGCGGATTTCTGAGTTCGAGGCCAGCCTGGTCTACAGAGTGAGTTCCAGGACAGCCAGGGCTACACAGAGAAACCCTGTCTCGAAAAACCAAAAAAAATAAATAAATAAAAATAAAAATAATAAAAAAAAAATAGTACCACCCACTTGATCACTAATTGAGAAAACGTCCCAGAGCTGGATCTCATGGAGGCATTTCCTCACCTAAAGCTCCTTTCTCTGTGATAACTCCAGCTTGGGTCAAGTTGACACAAAACAAGCCAGTACACTGTCTCATAAAAAGAAAAAAGAAAAAAAAAAAAAAAGGAAGAGAAAGAAGTCTCAGGGTCAGAAAGATATTCAGTGGACTAAGGCGCCTGCCACCAAGCCTTTGTTCCCGGGAGACACACGGTAGAAGACAGCTAGCTAGTCCTGACACCTCCACAGGTGTGCCACAACCTGTGTGTCCCCCATAAGCCTCCCCCTGGTTCGGTTGCTTCCTAGTGGCGACCCAAAAGATCTAACCCCTCCTGGTTTATTCTCAATAAAAGGGGTGGGGCTGGCCCCAGGCCTCCGCCCTTCTGCCTGCAGCGTTCTAAGCCGGACAGTGGGAACCGCTCCAGCTACCGGTATTACACTGTCATTTGTTTTCTTCAACTAGAGAAGTTTCCAGATGGGGGCAGAACCTTCCTGGCCCCGCCTGCCCGCCCCTTTTGTAAGCTTAGGGGGGGGAGGAATGCAGAGGGGAGGGGCGGCGAGGGACGGCCCCCTTTAGACGGTCATTGCCATTAATAGAGACCTGAAGCACCGCCTGCTAAAAATACCCGGCTGGACACCCATAAAAGCACGGCTGGGGCTCCAATCCGGCACTTCTCGGATCCTCAGCCCAGTGCAAGATCCTCAGCCCTGACCAGCACAGCCAAGAACCATGACCGAGCGCCGCGTGCCCTTCTCGCTACTGCGGAGCCCCAGCTGGGAACCATTCCGCGACTGGTACCCTGCCCACAGCCGCCTCTTCGATCAAGCTTTCGGGGTGCCCCGGTTGCCCGATGAGTGGTCGCAGTGGTTCAGCGCCGCTGGCTGGCCCGGCTACGTGCGCCCACTGCCCGCCGCGACCGCCGAGGCCCCCGCCGCGGTGACCCTGGCCGCGCCCGTCTTCAGCCGCGCGCTCAACCGGCAGCTCAGCAGCGGCGTCTCCGAGATCCGACAGACGGCCGATCGCTGGCGCGTGTCCCTGGACGTCAACCACTTCGCTCCCGAGGAGCTCACAGTCAAGACCAAGGAAGGCGTGGTGGAGATCACTGGTGAGTTTCCCTTGTCCCCAGAGGGGACGAAGCTGGCGGGGCGAGCGCCAGTGGTGGCTGTGGAGGGTGGGGGGGTGGAGGGCTGAAACCATAAGGGATAGGACCCTGAAAAGTCAGAAATGAGCTCAGGGACCCGGAGGCCCGCGTCATTCTCCCTAGCCTGCTTCTCTTGCCCCGGAACGCGGGGTGCAGGTTGCTCTTAAAAGCTCTGTCATCTTCCATGATGAGGACCAACAGCTGGGGGTGTAGCTCAGGGTTGAGCCTTGCCTGGCCTGCCGGGAGGTCGGTCCTGAGGCCTTGCGTCCCACCCGCAGCACAGAAACAAAATGAAGAAAGACCCAACGTACCTTCTGGAAGAACTGAACCCCAAATAACCTAGTGGCAGGACTCCAATCAGGGTCCCGAGACCCAGCCGCGGAGAGGGGGCGTGCGCACAGCTTTTGGTATCCACGCCTGGGTCAGAGCCCAGCCCAAGGGCCCCGGAACCCTTCGCACCCCAAATCTCAGACGCGAACTTTCTGGAAAGTTTTAAGATTCCAGACAGTCAGGCCTCCCACCGCACTCTAATTTGTTTGCCTCCTTGGGGGGCCCCAGCCACTCCTTAGCTAGGACAGCAGGGGGCTGCCTCTGACCGCCTTCTGTCCCCACCCACAGGCAAACACGAAGAAAGGCAGGACGAACATGGCTACATCTCTCGGTGCTTCACCCGGAAATACACGTGAGTTCTGGTTCATTGCATGTCGGGCGGGGGTCAGGGGTGTGTGTGTGTGTGGAGCGGACCCAGGGCGGAGGGGGGAGGGCCCCGGGTCAGGAGGGCTGTGTAACCCTTGTCCTACTTTTCTGCCCCGTCCAGGCTCCCTCCAGGTGTGGACCCCACCCTCGTGTCCTCTTCCCTGTCCCCCGAGGGCACACTCACCGTGGAGGCTCCGCTGCCCAAAGCAGTCACGCAATCAGCGGAGATCACCATTCCGGTCACTTTCGAGGCCCGCGCCCAAATTGGGGGCCCGGAAGCTGGGAAGTCGGAACAGTCCGGAGCTAATTAGAAGCCATCAGCCTGCTGCCCATCCCCCAACAGCCATCACCGGCCCTCACCCCTCTCTGTCAACCTGTACGCTCTTTTGATACATGTACTTTCTGTTTTTCTCAAATAAAAGTTTGGAAGCTACTACTGCCCACTGCCGTCTCAGACTCCAGAGTTGTTACGGTGGGCTAGGGATGAGCGTTCTAAATCGCAGCACCCTTCGGGGGTCTTTGCTAAGTGTTCTCGATGGGCTCAGGCCTTCCTGGGTCCAGCCTAACGTTCCCCTAGGAAGAGGAGGGGGGAAGGGGTAACCTGGAGATTAAAGTTTACCAGGCGGGGCATGCTGGAGTATGCCTGTAATCCCAGTACCCAGAAGCTGTGCAGATGCATTGTGAATTTGAAGCCAGCCTGAGCTACAGAGCGAGTTCCAGGAGTGCCTGGGACACACACACACACACACACACACACACACACACACACACACACTTGCTGTCTTAAAAACAAACAGAAAAACAAAACAAAACAGGAGTTTGGGACGTAGCTCGGTAGAGTGTGTGGTGTCCGGGAAGCACTGTTTGATCCCCTACATCGGGTAGACTGGGTGTGGTGGCGTACTCCAGAAGCAGACGAAGAATCAGAAAAGGAGTTCAAGGTTGTCCTGGGCTACATGGCCAGTTTGAGGCCAGCCTGGGACGCATGAGAACATCTTCAAAGGAAAAAAAGAGCAAGAGTCAGTCAGACCTACTAGTTGTCAGATCAGAAGCAATCTCCTCTCTCCAGCTGCTGGCTCTGTTCTCCATGAACGGAAGGATTTCCTCGTCCATGGTACTAGCCTATCAAAGCGCAGGCTAGCCTCCCTGCCCTGGACTCTTCCGTTCTCTCCCTCTTATACCTACAACCAAAGCCTTCCCCCCCCCACCCCCAGCGGGGCCTTGCAAGGTTCATGCCTCACTTTATCCATCTCCAGCCGAGACCCTCAGTTTATCCGCTGGTTCACTCTGGAACTCTCAGCACTTCGGAGGCATTAGGCTGGAAGATCAGGAGTTCAAGGTCAGCCTTGACTATGTAGCTGTTTCGAAACTCTATCAATACCACAGAATCAAGAGATACAAATTTAAGATACTGTGAAAAGCAACCTTCTCCAGAGGCCAGGTAAGGAGGAGGAGGAGGTGGTGGTGGCAGAGGAAGATGGTAGAGAAGTCCAGGACGCGTGACAATTCCTGGCAGCTTCCCGGTCAACCCCACCAGCAGAGACACCTGCGGAATAGGACCCGGGCTCTCAGCAATGGGCAGAGAACAGGGATTGGGGTTGACGTCTCAGTCAAGACTGACGGAGATCGCAGCATCTGCCTGCTCTGGCCTGCTCTGGAGAGCTTGCCTCGGCTGGCCTCTCTCTGTCAAAGCAATGACACAAGCTTTAACTCCACCCTTGGGTGCTTTACTTTGCCCACAAAGGAGGGTGCTCCAGGAGGCCAGGGAAGGAGCTGAGGGACCCCAGAGGGCTTGGGAGCCCCGTGCCCCACAGACCGAGGGGTGGACTCTGGAGGGGTGGCTCAGTGGTTAGGAACATGGACTGCTCTCCCAGAAGATCTGAGTTCGGATCTCAGCTCCCACATCAGGTGGCTCCTCAACCTTCTGTAACTCCAGCTCCAGGGGCATCTATGCCTCTGGCCTCCGAAGGCAAGCACGCAGGTGCGCACAAACACATAAAAAAAATGTTTTTTAAGTTTTTCTTAGCCGGGCGGTGGTGGCACATGCCTGTAATCCCAGCACTCTGGGAGGCAGAGGCAGGCGGATTTCTGAGTTCGAGGCCAGCCTGGTCTACAGAGTGAGTTCCAGAACAGCTAGGGCTATACAGAGAAACCCTGTCTCAAAAAAAAAAAAAACAAAAACAAAAACAAACAAACAAAATCCAAAAACAAAAACACAACACAACAAAACAAAACAAAAATAAAAACAAACAAAATTGCAGAATGCAGCCAGGTATGGTAGGCAGTACAGCTCTGAAATCCTAGTCCTCAGAAGTCAGAGGCAGGAAGACGCAATACTCCAAGCTAGCCTGAACTACATGGTAAGACCCATCTCTGTCAAGATGGTTTAGCACGGAAAGGCTCTTGCAGCCGAGCCTGATGACCTGAGTCCAATCTCCTCCCCCCCAAACCCCCCACCCCCCCAACCCCCAAAAAGCTATCCTCTGAACTTCACATGCCCGATATGGGGTCCACATAGACTCATACCAGTGTCCACACATGCGCAGGAGCACACGAATTAAATGAGTAATAATAATAATAATAATTATTATTATTATTATTTTAATACATAGGTTTAATACATAGGTCAGTTTAACTTGTAGGCGGTCGAGCGGCTGCCAAGCGGTAGTGGTTGCTTGGGTCCCACTGGGTTCCGCTCTCAGCACCACATCAACTGGGTGTCATGGCGGATGCCATCCCAGGTAGGAGGTTAGGGAGCTCACGGCCAGCCTCAGCTACAAAGTGTGTTCGAGGCCATCTTGAGCTATACAAGACCCTGCCTCAAAAAGAAAAGACCAGAGCTGTGCTTACGGAGTGGTGCGCGCCTATATTCCCAGTGCCTGGAAGGCAAAGACAGGAAGGCCTTGAGTTCAAGAATAGCCTGGGGAACACAGTGAGGCTCTTAGGAAAATATGAAGACTGGGGGGTGGGGGGGGGATGGCTCATTGATTCAGCCCTCTAGAATCCACACGAATGCCTGAGCTCACCTGTCATCCCAGTCATGGAAGGTGGAGATTGGGAGACGGGCCTCATCCAGAGCTCTGGGTTTGATTAAGCAATGTCTCAATGAACAAGCTAGAAGAAGAATCGAGAATACTTCCCAGCCTCTGTCTCAGGCCTCCACATATGCACACAACCATCTCTCTCTCTCTCTCTCTCTCTCTTTCTCTCTCTCTCTCTCTTTCTCACACACACACACACACACACACACACACACTCAAGAAAATGGGAGGGAAAAAAGACATAATGCAAATCCAAGAGACCCAACAGGGTCTCTTTTACCTATAAGGTCCCATAACCCCAGAGTTGTTGCAAGACATACCCACCCACATTCTTTCCAAAACCCACAGCCCTGCCTTCCCAGGGTTCACCGGGAGGAGCAGCTTCCCACGGGGAGCCGTCTGCCACACCCTGTCCCCTGCTACCACCGATTCCCCAACTCTCTCAGCTTCTCGATGATGTTAGTGCCACTCCAGCCCCTGGATCAGAACACCTGGCGCAGGCACGAAGCCAGGGCAGGTTCTGGCAGAAAGAATCATTCTGGTCCAGCTTGCACTACTAGTCTGAGCCTGTCCGTCAGGGCCCTGCCCCACCTCTCCACTGGCCAGGGCTGTTCGGTTCCAGTCCATCTTGAGATCCTAAACAGCCTCACTTTGTGTAAGACATCTCTCCGCCAGCTGCTGACTCTGCCCGCCCATGGCAGAGCCGGGAGAATCAAGCTGGCTGGCTCCCAGCCTGGATCGGTGGACCAGTTGTCTTGTGGTTGGAGCTAAGGATGTCCTGGCTGGCAGAGGGGTGAGGGCTTTGGAGGAGGCTGCCCTGAGGTGCCCTTGGATGATCTCCTCAGATTAACTCTGCGAAGAGGTACAGTCACTGCTACCTAACGACTGGGTACACAGAGAGCAACAACAGGGTTACAGCGGATCTCCAAGAGGTGACAGGCTTGCTGGAGGGGTGTGGCCAGAGACAGGAAGACGGATTGGCTACGCTTTAAAGGCAGGGGAACTCAGGAGGAACAGACTCCATAATTTGAAATGCAGATATATAGATGTAGATATATCATTTAATGTAGGTGTGCTTATTTTATATGTATAGGGTCCAGATATTTGACAAAGTCTGCATATATGTTTGTGCCCCACGTGCATACCCGGTGCCTTGGAGGCCAGCAGAGAGTATCAGGTTCCCCAGAACTGGACCTAGAGATGGTTATGAGGCACCATGTTGGTGCTGGGAACCCAGATCCTCTGGAAGAATAACAAGCACTTTTTTTCCCCTTTTTTCTTTCCCTTTTGTGACAGGGTTTCACTGGTGGCCTTGGCTGTATGGAATTTACTCTGTAGACCAGACTGACCTCGAACTCACAGAGATCCCACCTGCCTCTGCCTCTTGAGTACTGGGATTAAAAGCACACGTCACCATTGCCAGCTTA
This sequence comes from Apodemus agrarius, assembly GCA_964023405.1. Classification (NCBI taxonomy): domain Eukaryota; kingdom Metazoa; phylum Chordata; class Mammalia; order Rodentia; family Muridae; genus Apodemus; species Apodemus agrarius. Next base: position 26,307,532 of record OZ030028.1, read on the forward strand.
GATATAATTTTTAAAAACTATTTTAAAATTATGTATTTATTTTATGTATATGCACACCAGAAGAGGGCATCTGATCCCATTATAGAAGGTTGTGAGCCACCATGTGGGTGCCGGGAATAGAACTCAGGACCTCTGGAAGAGCAGTCGGTGCTCCTAACCACTGAGCCATCCAGTCCCTTTGTAAGATATTTTTTACTTGGAATAACTCATTCTTCAAATGGACAAGGAGACTGAGTCTCACATGCAGTATCTCACATATGTTGTCTTTGGGGGGCAGCTTCCATTCTGTGTTTCGGCTCCTACAAGACTTTATCCAGGCCGGGCAGTGGTGGCGCACACCTGTAATCCCAGCACTTGGGAGGCAGAGGCAGGCGGATTTCTGAGTTCAAGGCCAGCCTGGTCTACAGAGTGAGTTCCAGGACAGCCAGGGCTACACAGAGAAACCCTGTCTCGAAAAACAAACAAACAAACAAACAAAAGGACTTTATCCAGAAAATGGGCTACAGCAGAGACAGACTTAGGACTGGAAGCAGTGTTTACGTGTATCTGTGTCCTTCCCACGGCTGGACAAGGGGGCTTTGGGGCGCTTGCACAGTGACTCTGCTGAGTGGGAATTCTGCTACTCCGCCAGCTCTGCCATCGCGCTTGGGTCCAGCGCTGTGTTAGGGACACTAGCTCCCTTTTTTTCTCAGGCTTCCAGGAAGTTGGTGAGCGTTCAGACCGAGCGTGCGTCCCCCAAAGCAGCCCACGGTCTTTCAAAATCCGGAAGCGGTTCTGCCGGGAGAGATCTGCGAGGAGAAACGCCCTCGGAACCAGAAGAACATCAGCCTAGGCCTCCAGACGCCCGAGGAGACCATCGAGGGGCGTCTACAGCGACAAGAGATGGCGCTTGCCCTGCCTGATGTAGTCACAGGTCAGATGAAGATACAGAGGACGATGGTATCCACTCGGGCCAGCTCTACTACGACCAAAGTACGGGGGCAGGGGAGGGGACAGGAGCACATGTCTGCGCACCTGTCCCATTTCAGGGATGTCAACATTGTCGCCGTGAGAGAGTGCAGGCTGCTGAGCAAGACAGTGTGTTCAAGGTCACCAAGGCACCAAGAAGCGGTCCAGTTTTGAGAGGGCTCTGGTGACTTCCTAGAAGAAATAAAGTTATTTTTCCAACCAGAAAGAAAGAAAGAAAGAAAAGAAAAGAAAAGAAAAGAAAAGAAAAGAAAAGAAAAGAAAAGAGAAAAGAAAAGAAACACTATCTCCATCACATTACTTTCTGTTACAAATCTAACAGAGGGGAGGCCTTCTGAGTATTTAGGCCCACTTTTTTTTTTTAAAGATTTATTTATTTTATATATGTGAGTACACTGTAGCTCTCTTCAGACACACCAGAAGAGAGTATGAGATCTCCTTACAGATGGTTGTGAGCCACCATGTGGTTGCTGGGAATTGAACTCAGGACCTCTGGCAGAGCAGTCAGTGCTCTTAACCGCTGAGCCATCTCTCCAGCCCCACTTTTTTTTTTTTAAGTTTTATTTATTTTATATATGTGAGTACATTGTCACTGCCTTCAGACACACCAGAAGAGGGCATCAGATCCCATTGCAGATGTAGTTGCTGGGATTTGAACTCAGGACCTCTAGAAGAACAGTCAGTGCTCTTAACCGCTGAGCCGTCTCTCCAGCCCTCACTTTTTTTTTTGGGGGGGGGGTATGTCTTATTTTTGTTTGTTAGTTGGTTGGTTGGTTGAATGGTGGTTTTGTTTTTGTTTTTTTTTGTTTTTGTTTTTGTTTTTGTTTCTTTGTTTTTTGTTTCTGTTTTTGTTTTTGTTTTGTTTTGTTGATTTGGTATTTTTGAGACAGGCTGGCCTCTTTTTTTTTTTTTTCTTTTTTTTTTTCGAGACAGGGTTTCTCTGTATAGCCCTGGCTGTCCTGGAACTCACTCTGTAGACCAGGCTGGCCTCGAACTCAGAGATCCGCCTGCCTCTGCCTCCCAAGCACTGGGATTACAGGCATGCGCCACCACCGCCTGGCTTGTTTGTTTTGAGACAGGGTTTCTCTGTTTGGCCCTGGCTGTCCTGGAACTCACTCTGTAGACCAGGCTGGCCTCGAACTCAAAAATCTGCCTGCCTTGACTGAGCAAATGAGACTAAAGGTGAGATGATGGGGGAGGGGAGATCCCTTCTGTGTCCCAGGGGCGGCCAGTCACAGAGCCAAAGGTCATACCGCTACCAACTAGCCGACTGCTTGTAACTAGGGTCGACAAGAGACAGCACCAGTGTCACGCCTGACTCTCCCCTCACTTCATGGCTTCTTAGCAAGTGTCAAGGGTTTCTTCCCCCTGAAACCAGAAATAAATAAACTCTGACTCGGTCAGCTTCGGTTAGCCTCTGCGGGGGCAGAAGACGAGATATTGTCTCTAAATCCTAGCTGGACATCCAAACAGAGAGAGGGGGGGGCCTTCAGCCCCAGACCTCAGTGAGACATACCCCTGCACTCCATGCCCAGAGGCTCTGTCCCACCAGAGAAGGACAGCTTGTGTCAGGGAGGGTCCTATGGCCTCCCCAGAGTGTGGCTTGAGGTCTTCTGCTGTTTCATTCTCCTGTACCCAGAGTCGGGACTGCTAGGACGTCTGTCTCAGTGGCCTCAGAAGACCTTACTTAGCACTACACAGTGATGTCAGACACACCAAGGTCTAGAGACCAAGACGTGGCAAAAGGGGACAGTTCAGCCTCTCCAAAAAAAAAAAAAAAAAAAAAAGCCAAAGAATCCTGCTTGGGGACACCCTAAGATCAGGTACATTCTGAAGGGGGCACCCATATTCCGACAGGCAATCTGACCAGGTCAAGAGGAGAGGGGCGAGAGTTCTGTGGAAAGGCAGGCTCCTCCCCTAGGCCCACCTCATCACGAGGGCCCTGGAGGCTGGACTCTGGTCCTGGCCCCCACCCAGGCAGGGTCAGAGATAACGGAGGCGCTTGCGATCTCACGTCTCATCGTTCTTTGGTCACTGCCGCTGACCCAAATCCACAAGCTGATCCCAAACCATAAGGTTTACAATTCTCTTCAGGCAGCCTGGGCTCCTCCACCTGGGGACCTCAGTCCCCAGCTACTTCCGGGTCCCCAGCTACTTCCGGGTCTCCACCCGCCCCACCCCCACCCCAGGACCATATTCTACTTGAAGACTGCGTGCTAAGTTTCCGTAAATCATTCTAGGAGATCCCCAGTGATCATCCCAACATCCCTAGCTGAGGATAATCCTGAACTGCTGATCCTCCTGCCTCCACTTCTGGATTGGTGGGACTGTAGGATTGTGCTACCATGCTTCTTGATTTATGGTGTGCTGGGGAGTAGGACTCCAGGCGCACACCCTACCAGCTGAATTCCGGTGGTGGTGGTGATGATGCTGGTGGAGGTGGTGGTGATGATGATGATGATGATGATGATGATGATGATGTGTGTGTGTGTGTGAGAGAGAGAGAGAGAGAGAGAGAGCATGGTTGTGCACGTGAATACATGTGTGTGTGCACCTACATGTATGTGTGTGTGCGGTGGTGGCGCACGCCTGTAATCCCAGCACTTGGGAGGCAGAGGCAGGCGGATTTCTGAGTTCGAGGCCAGCCTGGTCTACAAAGTGAGTTCCAGGACAGCCAGGTCTACACAGAGAAACCCTGTCTCGAAAAAAACAAAACAAAACAAAACAAACAAAAACAAAAACAAAAAACAGAATGCTGGGATTACAGGCGTGCGCCACCACCACCCGGCATCACACACAATACATTTTCACAAACATCCCACAAGGCCTCCAGGAGGGAAGGACATGCTTTGGGCTCCATCTTTCTCACCACTTGAGCTTCAGAGGCAGGCAGCTGGACATGACGGGACCTGGTCCCTTGATGCCACCCACCTCTCCTCCCTGGGGCCCTCAGGAGGAATGAGAGCCCTGCTCCGTCTTCATAGAGAGAGACACCAGTCCTCTTCCCGGCTCCCTGATGCCTCCCAGATGGTGGAACTCACAGAGATCTGCCTGCTTCTGCCTCCCGAGTGCTGGGGTTGAAGGCGTGTGCCGCCACCATGCCTGGCAGTCTTGTGTCTTCCTATTCATCTCTTAGCAGTACCATCTACCCTCCAAGCTGGGTGTCTCCTGTTGGGCCCAGCACCCTCCCGCAGTCCAAGTCAGTGCTCTTGATGGTGCAAATGAAGGAAACAACTCAAAAGAGGCATGGTGGAAGGCTGGACTCAGTTGGTGAAGCACCTGTCTAGCAAGTGCAAAGTCCTAGGATCCAGGCGCTGTGATCCCCAATATTGCACAGACTGAGTGTGGTGACATGCAGGTATAATCCTGGTGCTCACGAAGTGGAGGCAGGAAGAGCAAAAGTTAAAGGTTGGGCTGGAGAGATGGCTCAGTGGTTAAGAGCACTGACTGCTCTTCCAGAGGTCCTGAGTTCGAGTCCCAGCAACCACATGGTGGCTCACAACCATCTGTAGTGGGGTCCCATGCCCCCTTCTGGTGTGTCTGAAGACAGCTACAGTGTACTCATATCAATAAAATAAATAAATAAGTAGCCAGTCGGTGGTGGCGCACGCCTATAATCCCAGCACTTGGGAGGCAGAGACAGGCAGATTTCTGAGTTCGAGGCTAGCCTGGTCTACAGAGTGAGTTCCAGGACAGCCAGGGCTATACAGAGAAACCCTGTCTCAAAAATAAATAAATAAATAAATAAATAAAGTTAAAGGTCACCAGGCAGTGGTGGTGCATGTCTTTAATTGCAGCACTTGGGAGGCAAATGAAGGTGGATTTCTGAGTTCGAGGCCAGCCTGGTCTACAGAGAGAATTCCAGGACAGCCAGGGCTACACAGAGATACTGTCTTGAAACACCAAAACACATACACACACACACACACACACACACACACACACACAGCTGGTGGACTCCTCAACAGACTGAGTTAACTTGAAGTCCAGATCGCTAGGCTTTCCCAGGGTTACCCCGCAAGCCGTTCTCGGCAGAGTAGGACATGACGGGTTCCTGAAGCCACTCTGTACCTATCCTGACAAGGTTTAAATAGGAAACGTCTCCGATAGGCCACTGTGTCTCCAGCAGGTGGCGCTATGGTCTCCAGCAGGTGGCGCTATGTTGACAACTTTTAGGGGTGAGGGGAGCTTGCCAGAGGAGCCCCTTCTCCCCAACCAGGCCAACCCTGAGTTCAATTTTCTGACCTCTGACTGTTCTTGCAAAAGACAGAAATCAAGCCATCTGGAGCCTATATGGACTCTCTAAGTCCCTCCCTCCCCTTTCCAGGTTCCCCTGGCCCCACTTCTCTCTCCCAGGCCTGGACCTCTTCTGAGCTGTTGTTTATCTCGCTCAGTCCGTCTCTGGATCCCACCCACTTAGTTAACTCTAGACCACACTGCCCCAGCTCAGATAGATAGATAGATAGATAGATAGATAGATAGATAGATAGATAGATAGATAGATACGCAGATAAATGATAGAGAGAATTTCATATAGCCCAGGCTGGCCTCCGAGTTTGTTATATAGCAGGAGTATGACCCTGAACTACTGATCCTCCTGCTTCGACCTGCTGAGTTCGGGAATTGCGAGTTTGGTCGTCATCCCTGGTTTACACAGTGCTGAGTCTGGAAGCTTTGGCTGTGCATGTTAGACTCTGCTCCTCCGTAGGGATTACAGTCGGTGCCATTGTAAAGCCCAACCAACTCCACAGTTGAAGTTCTTGGGGGTTAAACTCCAGTTCCAGAGGAAAACCGCAAAGTCCGCTCGGGCAAACAACCTATGCTCCCCCCCTGCGCCGCCCCCCCCTCGCGCGCCCCCTCCCCCCCCAGCAACAGCTAGTCAGGCTGCAACAGCAGGGTCGAGGTACATCTTGATAGCCTAAGACCTCCTGCGGACAATAGAAAATCTAGCCATCCTGCTTGTCAGGCGGTTCCCCTCCCCCCTCCACCCCGTGTTTGGTTCCTATTAGAGAGACAGGTTTTGTTTGTTTGGGGTTTTTTTGTTTTGTTTTGTTTGTTTGTTTGTTTGTTTTTCGAGACAGGGTTTCCCTGTGTAGCCCTGGCTGTCCTGGAACTCACTCTGAAGACCAGGCTGGCCTGGAACTCAGAAATCTGCCTGCCTCTGCCTCCCAAATGCTGGGATTAAAGGCGTGGGCCACCACGCCCGGTGAGAGACAGCTTTTTTGTTTTTGTTTTTGTTTTTTGTTGTTGTTGTTTTGTGGGGTTTTTGTTTGTTTGTTTGTTTGGTTGGTTGGTTGGTTGGTTGGTTTGGTTTGGTTTGGTTTGGTTTGTTTTTTTCGAGACAGGGTTTCTCTGTATAGCCCTGGCTGTCCTGGAACTCACTCTGTAGACCAGGCTGGCCTCGAACTCAGAAATCCACCTGCCTCTGCCTTCCAGAGTGCTGGGATTACAGGCGTGCGCCACCACCGCCCGGCTGAGAGACAGTTTTTAAAATATTAACTAGCTAACCCGTAAAGAAGTTCTCCAAGTTTGCTGTAACTACAATAAATACCCCACACCCCTAGGCTCTCACTCCTGACCAGTATTGATGGTGAGAATCCTTGCTCTGGAGCCTGTAATAAAGACCTGTATATGTTTACACTGGCACTGGCTCCCCGGTGGTCTTTAGGGTCTCTGCGACTTGGGCATAGCACCACCTTTTCAGAAGTAAGCACCCTTTTCATCTCCTGAAGACCACCATGCTGTCCCAGCCCTGAGTCTTTGAACCCTGACAGTATCTGGGTTTAAGGGACACAGTAAAGAAACCAGAATAGCCACAACGTGGGTAAAAAGGGGGGAAAGATTTTTCCATCTCCTAAGGAGAGGGGCAAAATTCTTCGTGAATGAAGGGGGCCTGTGAGCTGGAGGGCACGGAGCTTTGAAGTATATAATTCTTGTGAGTAGGGACTGTGGCCAGGGGATCCTGTAGGCTAGCGTGGATCTTGGCATGCTGATAGGTACCACAGGCATGTGCTAATGGAAAAACCATACTCCCGGGGGCTAGTGAGCTGGCTCAGCTGGTAAGAGCACTGACTGCTCTCCTGAAGGTCCTGAGTTCAAATCCCAGCAAGCACATGGTGGCTCACAATCATCCGTCATGAGATCTGACGCCCTCTTCTGGTGTGTCTAATGACAGCTACAGTGATGCCGGGTGGTGGTGGTGGCGCACGCCTTTAATCCCAGCACTTGGGAGGCAGAGGCAAGCAGATTTCTGAGTTCGAGGCCAGCCTGGTCTTCAGAGTGAGTTCCAGGACAGCCGGGGCTACACAGAGAAACCCTGACTCAAAACAAAAACAAAGACAAAACAAACAAGCAAAAAAATCTCATACTCCCTAGTTTGTGGACCCCCACAATATCCACACAGATTGATCTTTCAGCTGGGGTCTAAAGCTCCAGCACAAAGACACCTAGGGGAGGAGGAAGTGGGCTCCGACGTCAAGTCTTTGATCCTCGGAAAGCTTCAGGGCAGAACAAGCCACACCCAGGCAGGAAGCCCACCTTTCCCAAGCTTTGAGACTCCCCCTGAATGAAACCCTTATCCCCAGCACCCTGCTAGGAGAAATCCCCAGTGCACACTCCCAGACACCCTACCATACCCAGGGGATCTCTGACCACCTTCTAACTCTACCAGGCTAGAGAAGACATCGGGTAAGAGGCCCAGGTCCAGGGTCTGGGAAGACAGCCCAGTTGATAAAGCGCTCGCCTAGCAACCATGGGGACCTGAGTTCAATCTCTTCTGGGGACAAGTGAAACTTCTGGGTATAGTGGAGCACACCTGTAACCCCATACCAGTGAGGCAGGAATAACAGATTCCAGAAGTCCATTGGTAGCCAGGTAGCTTATAAGACCAATGAGAGAAGGCGTTTCAAAGGAGGCGGACAGTGCCGTTTCTGGGTGCTGATACTGTCCTCTCGCTGCAACACAGAGGGCTGTGTGGCACGCATCCACATGGGAGCAAAAAGGAGATCGGGTGGGGGGTGAGGGAAGAGAGAGGGAGGGAGAGAAGAAGGGGAGGAGCAGGAGAGAGAGAGAGAGAGAGAGAGAGAGAGAGAGAGAGAGAGAGAGAATCTGAGTGTGCGCTGGGCTCATCTTCTCTGCTCCTAGCCTGTCAAGGGTCCCCAAAGCTACTGAAATGTCCCTACTGTGGGACTGAGCAGTGCTCGGGCCACTTGACTGCTAGCCGATCCTGTCACTGCGGGGATAGCAGCCATAACTGGATAGTAGGTCTTTGGCTTTCCCTAGTGCACCTTTCAGATAGGGATTGTTCATGACTGTGTCTCATTCTCTTCAGAGCTGACACCTGCTAGGCTGTCAGTCATCCACTAGCAACCCTAGGCCACTAAGAGGCAGCAGAGGCCCATTCATGTACCCGTGGGCATCCATGCAAACTGCCCCTTTTTGTGTATATTTTAATTTTTTTTTTTCTTTGAGACAGGGTTTCTGTATAGCCCTGGCTATCCTGGAACTCACTCTGTAGACCAGGCTGGCCTCGAACTCAGAAATCTGCCTGCCTCTGCCTCCCAGAGTGCTGGGATTACAGGCATGCGCCACCACCGCCCGGCTGCCGGCTTAATTTTTTATTTATTCATTTTACTTTTTTTTTTTTTTCAGAAAGGGTTTCTCTGTGTAACCTTGGCTGTCCTGGAACTCATTCTGTAGACCAGACTGGCTTTGAATTTAGAGATCTCCATAAGATCTGGCTGTAATGTATATTATTGTTTTTAGATTTATTTATTTATTATTTTAAATACATTGTAGCCGTCTTCAGACACACCAGAAGACGGTGTCAGACCTTGTTACGGATGGATGGTTGTGAGCCACCATGTGGTTGCTGGGATTTGAACTCAAGACCTTCAGAAGAGCAGTCTTAACCGCTGAGCCATCTCTCCAGCCCTGCAACGTATTTTCTTAATTAATGATTGATGGGGAAAGGCCAAGCTCATTGTGGGTGGAGCCATCCCACTGTGGGTGGAGCCATCCCACTGGGCTCATGGTCCTGGGTTCTGTAAGAAGCAGGCTGAGCAAGTCGCGAGGAGCAAGCCAGTAAGCAGCACCCCTCCGTGGCCTCTGCATTAGCTCCTGCCTCCAGCTTCCTGCCCTGACTTCCTTCGGTGATGACTAACGATATTGACATGTACCCAAGATAAATTCTTTCCTTGCTTGTTGTTGTTGTTGTTGTTCAGGTTCTTTTGGGGTGTGGTGTTGAGATGGGTTTCTCTGTATAGCCTCTGATTCCCAGAACGTAATTCCCACGTTCTAGAGTTAAAAGCTCCCTTTAAAACACAAACACACACTTTTTTTTCTCTTTCTTTCTTTCTTTTTTTTTTTTTTTTTTTGGTTTTCTGAGACAGGGTTTCTCTGTGTAGTCCTGGCTGTGGCTGTCCTGGAACTCACTGTAGACCAGGCTGGCCTCGAACTCAGAAATCCGCCTGCCTCTGCCTCCCAAGTGCTGGAGAGAGGATTTCTGACTTAAACTTGCCATCCTTCTGTCTCAGCTCCTCCATTTTACCAATCTCATTCCTGTATCTGGGATTGCAAACCTGAGCCATGAGGTATAGCTTGCTAGCTGTGTGTGGGTTTGGTTGGTTGGTTGGTTTGATTTTTCTGAGACAGGGTTTCTCTGTGTAGCACTGGCTGTCCTGGAATTCACTCTGTAAATCAGGCTGGCCTCAGACTCAGAGGCCTGCCTCTCCCGAGTGCTTCAATTTAAGGCCTGCACCACCAACACCCAGCTGTCTTTAGGAGGTAGACAGGCTAAATGGTAAGCCCTGCATACTTAGGACACAGTGAGATGCGAATCCAAACCCCGATGTGTCTTCCCTCACAGAAGAGAGGGCAAGGCTGAATGACAGAACAAAACTCATCTTTGAGCCAACGAGATGGCTACGCAAGCCAAGGAGAGACTGGAGTTTGATATCAGAGGCCCACATGGTAGAAGGGGAGAACTCTCTCACACCTATGTAAACACACACACACACACACACACACACACAAATAATTTCTTCTTCTTCTTCTCCTCCTCCTCCTCCTCCTCCTCCTCCTCCTCCTCCTCCTCCTTTTAAAAAGACAGGGTTTCTCTATGTAGCTGTCTATCTAGCTGGCCTGGAATTTGGTATGCAGACCAGGCTGTCCTCGAACTCACTGACACAGGCCTGCCACTGCCTTCTGAGTGCCCGGATAAATGGCGTGCACCTCCACACCTAACCTCATCTCCCTAATTCTAGGTTAGAAAATGACAAGGGAGGGGCCGATACTCTTTGCTTCTTCTGATCATGTTGCAAGCTGATTCCTTTTTTTTTCTCCCAAGACAGGGTTTCTCTGTGTAGCCCTGGCTGTCCTGGAACTCACTCTGTAGACTAGGCTGGCCTCGAACTCAGAAATCCGCCTGCCTCTGCCTCCCAAGTGCTGGGATTACAGGCGTGCACCACCCTCCCGCCCGGCGCAAGCTGATTCCTAACTGGCCACCATTCATTTGAAACTGTAAATACCTGGCTAGAGACGGCCAGGTAGGCTAGGGTCCTTGAATACTACAGAGAGAAGGGACTGGCTTCTAGGTCCTCAGGACTCTAACCATGTAGCACATGCCTACCACAGCGCACTACCGGCGTGCGAGGGGATGAAATTTTACATATTGGTCATTCACCTTTGGGCAATCCCAGAGTATGTGGACTGGAGCACAAAAATGCTGAGCCCCGGTCCCTCAATTAAGAACACGGGAACAATATAGATGTCTTGGGATCAGCCCAGACATCTCCAGAAGGTAATCTGGAGATGAGGGACTGCAGCAAGCTTAGAGGACAGAGTGGGTCACTGTTTCTATGGCAACCCTGAGGGCAAGGACCACCTGGAGCCTGATGCACCACCCTCTAAGGTCACCCCCTTCCAAGGACAACAACCCTCCGTGAAGGTCTTTACCCTCTTTAAAAAAAAAATTCAAAGCAGATTATTCGGTGAGGACTACAAAGGCGGAGACAAAGCAGAGAGAAGAGGACGGAAGCCTGGATAAACTCCGCATTAGCACTGCGGAGGGCTCAGCAAGAGAATTCCGAAGCAGGGATGCGACACCCAGCAACAGGCCGGCCATTGGCGCGGAGGCAAGATGCTGGCTTGTGATTGGCTCTTGCCACACGCGGGCAAGAAGGCAATCTCCTCGCTGGGCGGGGCGGGGCCGAGCCGTGGCCTCGCCTAGCTCACAGCCGGGTACCTGGCCAGTCCGCCACGGCCAGAGGTAAAGGAGTGGTCACTCTCGGATGTTTGGCTCTCCCGTGGGCACACGCAGGCAGCACAATTCTTCGTCTCAAATCCAGGTGTTTGGGAAGGGGGAACACGCGGAAACCCTGGAATGGAGATGTCAGATGGGCTGGCCTTGAGGTGGCTACTGCCATCAGGGTCCAGGCTCAAGGCTGGGCTGGGCGCGGATCCCCGCACTAACCGGGACAGCTGCAGAACCGGCAGTGCCCACCAGGGGGAGGCAGAGGACGTCGGTGCTGGAGTCCTTGAGGGTTTTGGGAAACAAATCCCAGATTTGGGCCAGAAGACTCCTGAATCCAGCAACCTCAACTCCAGGATCTTGTACTCAGCCTCATTCCGTTTTGCAATCAGGTAACAGTTCAGGGTCAGAACAGTTAACTCGGTACCTTCCTTGGCCTTCCCCCCACCCCTCCCCAAGGTCTAACTCTTATGACTCTGGCTTCAAACTCACAATATTGTTCCTATCTGTCATTGGAGTTCTATACTCCCAGAGACTGGCAAAGCTTTTTGAGACCCAGTCTTATGCAGCCCAGGCTAGTCTCAAATGGACAGAAGCTGGCCTTGAACTCCAGAAATTTGTTCTTTCTGTACCTCCTCTCAGCGTCCCTCCCACCCCCCACCCCCGCCTCTTTTTTCTTTCCGCTTTTCTGAGACTGGTTTCATGCAATCCAAGCTAGTGTTGAACATTACCTTGCAACATTAAAAAAGATTTTGTGTGGGTGTGTGTACACAGGCATAGGCAGAGGCCTGAAGAGGGGGTTGGGGTATCCTCTATCGCTTTCTACCTTCTCCTGAGCCAGGGTCTTTCCCTGGACCTGGGGTTTGAGTTTTCTCAGGTAGGCTGGAAGCCAGCAAGCACCAGTTGATGGTCCTTTTGGAGCACAGGTCGCCTGGCTCGCCAAGTGGGTGCTGGGTCCTGGTGAAATCATGGCGCGCACCCACTCTTCACAGCCGAGCCATGGCTCCAGCCCTCAACCTAGAAGTGATCTTCCGGCCTCTGGGAGTACTGGGAATATCAGGTGTGCCCCACGTCACCTGGCGTATGCTGTTCAGGCGTGTCTCCACCACGTGCAGACCTGGTAGTCTTGATGGAATTCACATGCATGGATTTTTTTTTTTTTTTTTGCAACAGTGTTTCTCTGTGTAGCCCTGGCTGTCCTTGAACTTACAGATCCACCTGCTTCTGCCTCCCAAATGCTGGAACTAATCGGCTCGCACCACCACACCTGGCCGGATGTCATGTCCGATGAGCAAACCCTTTACCAACTGAGCCACCTCCCACGGTCTGTAATTCTTACCAGCTTCTGTCTGTCCGTGCCCACTAGGCTTAGCCTCTGTCCAACGCCTTTATCCCTAGCACTTGGGAGGCAGCCATTCTGAGTCCCATGTCTACAAAGACCTTATCTTTCTCCCTCTCTCTGGTTTTTTGAGTAGACCAGGCTGGCCTCCGATTCAGAAATCAGAAATCCACCTGCCTCTGCCTCCCAAGTCCTGGGATTAAAGGCGTGCGCCACCAACGCCCGGCCCTTTAAAAAAAAAAAATATATATATATATATATATATATATATACATACATACATACATACCACAAACACCAATGATATGGCGACTCTAGCGTCTGCCCCCGCAATAGGGGGGATCTGGACAACATTTAGTTAGAAGGATTACTATTCAAAGACTGACTTAAAATGCTCATAGCACAGGCTGGGGCCTCCTGATGGACTCACCCAGCTGTTAGTTACTCCATCTGTCTTGACTCTAGTTTCCTGATCAAGGGGCCAGGTTTTCACTCCTCCCCGCACCCCCTCCCCCTCACTCTACTTGGACTGAGAAGTTAGTACTGTGAAGGGACAGCAGTGTTCGCAGCAGTCAAGTTTTGCAAGAAGAGTCTTCAACTCCAGGGGAGCACCCGTTCCACACACAATTTTTTTTTTTCCCAAGGCAGGGTTTCTCTGTGTAGCCCTGGCTGTCCTGGAACTCACTCTGTAGCCCAGGCTGTCCTCGAACTCAGAAATCCACCTGCCTCTGCCTCCCAAGTGCTGGGATTAAAGGCGTGCGCCACCAACGCCCGGCCATACACCCTTTTTGAGGCAGGGTTTCTGTGTGTGTGTAGCCTTGGGTGTTCTGCGGCTCACCCTGTAGCCCAGGCTGGCCTCGGAATTTAGGAGAACTGGGATTAAAGGCAATCTTTGCCACCACTGACCGCCCGGCTGGCTGGCAAAAACCCCTTCTAACCCACGTGGGGAAAGTACTACTTCAGGAAGCACTACTGCTCCTGAGGAGCCCCAAGATCTCCCATTAACTAAAGCACTAATCAAGGCTAGGGTACAGCTACACTGTTTCCGATCTTGTGTGCAGGACTACAGACCAGCCTAGACCCACCTCGCCAGGCGAAGCAAACACGGTAGGAAGGAAGCAGAGAATTCAACCCATCCTATGTAAAGGTCTGAGGGAAGAAACATGGTGCTTGGGCGGTGGTGGCGCACGCCTGTAATCCCAGCACTTGGGAGGCAGAGGCAGGCAGGTTTCTGAGTTCGAGGCCAGCCTGGTCTACAGAGTGAGTTCCAGGACAGCCAGGACTACACAGAAAAACCCTGTCTTGAAAAAAACCAAATTAATTAATTAATTAATTAATTAATTAAGTTCAAAATAAAACAAACATTTAAAAAACAAAACAAAACATGGTGCTTTTGCTGGGGGCTGGCAATATCCAGAGCTCTAGTTTGGGCCTTGACAACGTAGGTAATGGGCTCTGCTGCTTAAGACCAGGACATTGCGCTGGGTACAGTGACCACCTGTAATCCCAGCAATTGGGAGGGGGAGGCAGGAGAACTTAAAAGAGTTTGAGGCCAGCCTGGGCTACATAACCCCCGATCTGTCTCACATACAAACTCAGAAATCTGCCTGTCTTTGCTTGAGATTAAAGTCAGTGCACCCCCACAGCCGGCTGTCTGGTTTTGTTGGAGAGTCAGGACCTCTCTAGGCCAGCGGTTCTCAATCTGTGGTCTGATGCATAACCACAGCAAAATCAGTTATGAGGTACCAGTGAAAACCGTGCTTGTCACAACATGAGGGGACGAAAGGGTCACAGCACAAGGAGCCCTGAGCTCCCTCTGTCTTTGCTTGTGTGATGGGAACCAGCTCCCCTTGCCCTGCCCACAGATACCCAAGTTTATCACAAGAGGCCAAATTTGTGGCTCTTCAGATTTAACTGTAGGCTGCCACAGCAGGGCTGGAAAAATGTCAGAGGCAGGCCCACCAGGCAAGCCGTCTGTCACACCTCGGCATTCCAATTAATCTGGTTACTGAATGTCAACTCCCAGAAATAGAGACCGGTGTTACCGGGTTAGTTTTCGGAGGCCGTCTCCCCAAGCTTGCGCTGAGAGGCCCAGACTGCCGTTCTTGGCCACCCGATCACCCTGTGAGTCAACATGCAGGCTCAGCTGACCGGCGTCAGGGCCAATGCATGTGGTAATCACGCATAAATAGAGTGGGGGAAAGAGCAGTACCGGGAGTCCAGGTCCTGGCCGCAAAGAGCCTTCCATGCTCCCACCTGCCGAGTTGCTGGATGGAGCTTGGGACAGGAGGGTCCCAAGCACATGGGTAGCACTGCAGGTGCCACTCCCAGCTCCCGCCCACCACCCTGTCTGTATTGCTTTTACTTTTCGTTTTAAAGACGGGCTCTCCCTATGTTGGTTGCCCAGCCTGGCTTTGAATTTAAGACCTTATTTTAGCATCCAGGGTGCTGCTATGTGTCTCCTGGTTATCAGTACAATTCTCCCTCGACTCAACCCTGGCTGTCCTGGAACTTGCTCTTGTAGACCAGGCTGGCCTTGAACTCAGGTGCAAGCTGGTAATTACAGCTCTGGGGGAAGGGGGTGGTTCCCCCCCCCCCCCCCCGCCAGCTGAGCCTGCCTAGGTGACAGTACGCTCCTGCTGCCCACCTCAGGCCCACCCATCCTTCCTAAACGAAGCATCAGCGGAACCAGCACAAGGGGGTCGTGATGTGTGAAGCACCCTAGTCCAGGGGACCCTCAAGTCTTGAGTCAATTGTCTCACTGTATAAAAAATGTAAGCTGAGCCGGGCGTGGTGGCGCATGCCTGTAATCCCGGCACTTGGGAGGCAGAGGCAGGCAGATTTCTGAGTTCAAGGCCAGCCTGGTCTACAGAGTGAGTTCCAGGACAGCCAGGGCTACACAGAGAAGCCCTGTCTCGAAACCCCGCCCCCCCAAAAAAAGTAAGCTGGCCTTGAATTTGTTTTTGTTTTGTTTTGTTTTGTTTTTTCAAGACAGGGTTTCTCTGTGTAGTCCTGGCTGTCCTGGAACTCACTCTGTAGACCAGGCTGGCCTTGAACTCAGAAATCTGCCTGCCTCTGCCTCCCAAATGCTGGGATTACAGGCGTGCGCCACCACGCCCGGCCGGCCTTGAATTTGTAATCCTCCTGCCTCAGAGCCTCAAGTTTTGGGATCACAAGTGTAAAACCACCAAGCCCACTGTGCTGGGAAGCCAAACCTAAGCCTCCCACCTGCTAGTCAAGAGCTGAGCCTGAGCCCCGCCCCCGCCTCGGATTTCCCGAGCTGCCGAGCCCCACACACCGCCCAGCCTCATTCCTGAGTGGAGGCGCAGGACACCCACGTCCAATCACATTTTCAAAAACAAAGCAGTTAAACTCTATTAAATGAAGCTAGGCACCGCCGACATCAGATCTGTAAGTTTATTTTGCTCAATGTACGACGGCTACATAATGACTCACATTCATGAATATTCCATCACTGAGGAAACTGCTAAGAATGGTCCGTGTGTGTGCGAAATAATTCCTTAGCGAAACACGGAGTTGGGGGGAAAAATCACTTGATTAGACCTTAAAAATAGTTTCACTGCATAACATGACGAGAAAGCACAGAGGTGCGTTCAGAGAACGTCCGAGGCGTCCTCCTACACTGTAATAGTTATAATCTCACCATGACAAACACCAGACATTAAGAGTAAGCTAACACTGGTGTTTCTTTTGTCCCCTCCCCCCAAAAAAAACAAAATATAGAACTGCATGTCACTATAGCAACATCCAAAACAGATCAATTTGTTACAATCACTATTTGGTAAAGCAAACTTTACCCCTGAAAGGAAAAACTTAAATTAAAAAAAAAAAAAAAAAAAAAAAAAGGTTAAAAAAAAATTGAAGTCTTAAGTTTTTTTGTCATAGGAATACATAACACCTACAGTGTAAGTTAATAAATGTCAAGCTACCGCATAGAATACAACACCAGCATGCACAATACTGTATCAACAGGGTGGCGGAGCAGCCGCGGCACTGCAGGCGGCAGCAGAGGCAGGTGCGCTTCTCACCAGTCAGGGAGGAGGAGCCGTCCGAGCTCAGGGCCGGCCTCCCGCTCTCCCTCTTCAGATCTACCCTCACATGATTTTTCTAGAACACAGCAAAGGTCAAGGCTGAAATGTAAAGAGAAACTAGGTTTGCGATTCCAGTAGGTCTTTCCAAACAGTACAAGCGGGACAGGGTCATGCTCACTGTGGACATGGAGACAAATCGGGCAAAGCCCCACCCGACCCCTCTGTCCATGGCTCTGGTGGCCAAGCTCCCTCCACTGCAGTCTTCGTGGGTCCTAGTTAGTGGGTACTTGCACACTAGCTGAGGAGGGGCCTCTGCAGAAGGGCATGCTGGGAGAGATGTGCAAAGAGGCCACGTCACCAGCATCCTGTGAGGTCACTCAGCTTACGTGGGAGCTGGGTTGCAGTAAAAGACAGTGGCTGCTGGGCCTTTGAAGACAAGCAAAGCAAGTTTGGGGTGCTGCCCGTCTTGGGAACCCACGGGACCACGGGTTCTCCAGAAGACATAAACTGCACACTCTGCATGCAACAGGGCATGTTTATGGGGGACCTAGGGCTGGGATGGACCATGGAGGATAGCAGCATAGCTTCCTTCGATGTCACATGTGCAGCGACCTCACGAGAGGCCAATCTCAACAACTATGATTTCATCCAAAAAGGAAAACCAGGAAAGCATAGGCTAAACGGCGAGCAGGGCCTCCAGCCGAACCTTGGGAAAGGAGCACTGGGGACCGAGGAGGGCAGGGACAACTGGCTCCGGGACCAGGTTCCCTCCAGGGGACTGCCTCTGCCTGGTGGGTTTCCTGCTGGCACCGGATGCTCCACGTCTTGGTGATAACCTCCCGCCCCTTACGACCCAGTCCGCCGCCTCAGGACACCTGCATGCTGCTGGCACAAGGTGCAGGCTAGACCCGGGTGCTGAGAAACATTCAACAGGCAGTGACACTGAGACGGAGCCCTGGCTGCTGAGCGCAGGAGCCTCTGATAAATGACATACAGACCTGAAGTTTCTCCGTTTTCTCTGTGTGTGTGCGTGCAGGTGTGTGTGTGTGACTTCACGGTTTCTATTTTTGTGATGGGCTTACCTTAAAGAGTAAAGAACCAAAAAGAAAGTATTCCCCACAGCCCCCTGCCAAGCACCCATCAACCAAAACCTAACGGACAGCTCTGACTCTCCCTCCCCACGTCAGGAGCTGATGAGCAGCCAGACCAACCTGGACACCGATGTAAAACCCAACTGACAAAGGAGCTCAGACCCCATGGCTTGGTGTCGTGTATGGCTGTCACGTAGAAATACTGTAAACTAGAATTTAGTGTTAACACTGCCAACCCGTCAGACTTCCAAATACTCATCGATAAAGGTTGTGCCTTCCGCTCTAAGCCTGTCCAGTTGGGTAATTTAAACTATAACTTCTCTGGTATACATCCCAGGGAAAGAAAGAGGGAGGGAGGGAGGGAGGGAGGGAGGGAGGGAGAGAGAGAGAGAGAGAGAGAGAGAGAGAGAGAGAGAGAGAGAGAGAGAGAAGCACAGCCACAGAGAGAGAGAAGAGCCATGGAGCTGAGGGTGAGAGAGAGCGCAGACAGAAGAGTCCTTACTGGAACCACAGACACACTGCATGAGGGCCTTCCACCTCCGCTGTTTCTTCTTAGACCCCTACCGTCTAGCAATAAGTTAAACTAAAGGCAGACAGCTCCACCTGCACAAGCCTGCACTACAGTCCGGTGCCTGTGTGAGGCTGCTACTCCAATACCAGCATAGCTAGCCTGACTTTCCACTAGTGGTATTTTGGCAAAAATGTCAAAGAGGCAATCAAAGACAGGACAGTCGTGGGTTTCTCCCTGGGAAGGTCAGCCCTCCCTTTCCCCTCCCCCACCCGACCCCCAACTCATGGGAAAAAAATAAAGACTGCAGTAGTAGCATCAGCGTGCGCTGCCAGTCCACCTGGGGCCTTAGTTGTTGCCTTCGCCGCCGTCGTCGTCTTGCTGGTCGCTCGTCCAGAGCGTTAGGTTGTCTCGGAGCAGCTGCATGATCAGCGTGGAGTCCTTGTAGGAGTCCTCGTTCAGAGTGTCGAGCTCGGCGATGGCGTCGTCGAAGGCGGTCTTGGCCAGGTGGCACGCTTGCTCAGGGGCGTTCTGGATCTCGTAGTAGAAAACGGAGTAGTTAAGCGCCAGGCCCAGCCGGATGGGGTGGGTGGGCTGCATGTGCTCCTTGCTGATCTCATGGGCTTCGCTGTAGGCCTTCTCAGATGACTCCACCACGGTCGCCCTCTTCTCCCCGGTGGCCACTTCTGCCAGGTAGCGGTAATAGTCCCCTTTCATCTTCAGGTAGAACACCTTGCTCTCGTACTGGGTCTCGCTGCAGTTCTTGATCAGGTAGTTGTCCAGCAGGCTCAGCACATCCTGGCACACGGCCTCCAGCTCCTTCTCGATCTTCTCCCGGTAGGCTCGGACCATCTCGATCTTCTTCTCATTACCATCCGCGGACGTCTTCTGCTCAATGCTGCTGATGACCCTCCAGGAGGAGCGGCGAGCCCCGACCACATTCTTGTAGGCCACCGACAGGAGGTTCCGTTCCTCATTGGACAGTGGTTCGTTCAGCTCAGTCACCTGGAGGGGGAAGGACCGAGAGCCGTTATGACAGACGATGATAATGGGTGAAGCCCGTCTTTACACCAACCCACAGCAGCCAGTCAGCAGGCAGAGACAGACTGTGCTCTCTGCCTGGGGGGAGGGGAGTGAGTGACTGTAGGAGCGCCGGTGGCTTCTGCAGTAAGAAGCCCAGTGCCCCCACGGAGGGACAAGTCAAATCCTCTCACGGAACATGGACACCTAGCAATCTTAGCACAAGACGGCTATGTTCTCAGGAAGGGAGCAAGCCTCAACCTGACCAGTACCCTTATTTGAGTCATGGCCCCTCTGGGAAAGAATGAGTCACTCTTAAGTTGACTTTTGAGCAAAAAGGAAGTTTTTCTACTCCTATGCTAACAACAAACAGATGACACACCACAGAAAGGAAGCCGATGATGGGTGACTGGGCCAGGCAGGACGGCTCAGAGGGTGAAGTCGCCTATTGTAGAAGCCTTAGCACAGGTTTGACCCTGGGATCTACAGTGGCCAGAGCCGATTCTC
This sequence comes from Apodemus agrarius, assembly GCA_964023405.1. Lineage (NCBI taxonomy): Eukaryota > Metazoa > Chordata > Mammalia > Rodentia > Muridae > Apodemus > Apodemus agrarius. The sequence goes on from OZ030028.1 coordinate 26,327,264, forward strand.
AAGTTGGCCCTGACCTCCACACACCATATAAGTAAAGCCAATACACATAAATATAAATAAGTGGAATAAAGAAATTTATAATGGGCTGGAGAAGCTAGGTTGGTTCCTGAAAAGCTGAGGCAGGCAATCTGTGAGTCTGAGAGCACTGGCTGCTCTTCCAGAGAACCTGAGGTCACTTCCTAGCACCCACATGGTGGCTCACAGCCATCTGTAACTACGAGTACAGGGGATCTAATGCCCTCGTCTGGCCTCTGCAGGGACCGGGCACATGTGGTGCACAGACATGTAGGTAAAGCTTCCAACTGGCAGCAGTGGGAACAACAAGGGACAAGGATGGCAGCCCCTTAGTGCTGGAGACGGAACCCGGGGCCTCGTACGCACTACACCTCGCCCTGAGCACAGTACCTCAAATTAACCCCTGGCCATCTCATTCCTAGAACGGCAGGAGTTAAGAATGAGGCTCCGGCTCCATTGGGACTACAAGTGGCAGGAAGTGTGACGAGGGAAGCTAGCGGCTGCTATGCTGTGCACACCCCCCGGATGGAGCCTGGCTGACCTCACCTCAGCTAGGTCCCACTGCAGTGATAAATGCACCATCAAAAGCAGCACATCCTAGCCGGGTGTGGTGGCGCATGCCTGTAATCCCAGCACTTGGGAGGCAGAGGCAGGCGGATTTCTGAGTTCGAGGCCAGCCTGGTCTACAGAGTGAGTTCCAGGACAGCCAGGACTACACAGAGAAACCCTGTCTCGAAAAACCAAAAAAAAAAAAAAAAGCAGCACGTCCTACACTCTCCGGTCTCACCCCATTGCTGGGGAAGGCAGGCCATGGGGAGACCCGCTTACTGGCTTGCTTCCCATGACATACTCAGCCTGCACTTTTATACCACCCAAGACCACCAGCCCAGAGTCGGTACCACCCACAGTGGGCTGGGCCTCCCCTCCTCCCCCACACATCACTAATCAAGAACAAACACCTCCACACAGACTGGCCCACAGCTTGGGCCAAGTTGATGAGGAAAAAAAACAAATATCCCCCCAAACAAACAACCATGCCCTGGCCTTAAACTCTCAGCTCCCCTGCTCCAGGCTATGCACTGGTGCACTCTTAAGCGTGGCCCACCCTGCCTAACTCCTGCTAAGTCCTGAAGCCTTTCCAGTCTGTACAAAAACTCCAGAAGACAAGAGTCTGTTGGGTGACCTCTGGGCTTTGGCTGCTATCTGTGTGGCCCCACCATTACTTTTTAGATGATGTTAGGGATCAAACCCAGGAACTCTGGCATGATAGCCTACCCTGTACCCACTGCCATATTCCAACCGACTATCATACCTAGAAAAAAACCCCAGCTTTCTGCATGTTCCTGGGTATCTTTAGGTGTCTGACAGAGTCTCACTACCATACAGTCCTGGCTGACCTGGCCCCTGCCTGCCTGCCTGCCTCTGCCCCTGGCCTCTGGCTCTGGCTCTGGCATGATGGGACTAAAGCTTAAGCCGCTGGAGTGCTTCCTTCACGCCGGAGCTGCACACATGTCCAGTCTTCAGCACCAGCACTCCCTAGGAAGCCTCGCCTTCCTCTTCAACAAGCACGTCCTCGGTTGTCCTGACAGTGTCTGATCCTCCCCTCCCCCCTTAACTCTTTCCACTCCTTCGGGGAACCTCAACAGCAGCCTGCAGAGAGCGCTGACTCTGGATGGTCAGCACAGGCCAGTCCACTGCTCTTGGGAGAAACTGAAGCCCTGCTGTGGTGCAACCCAATCCCCTTCTCAGATGCCAGAGAGCTCAAGTGCCTGCGGCCATGGAGATCTAGTTCTGGCCTTTGCCCTAAATCATGCTGTCCTTATTTCAAGGGCTGGACTATTTAAAGCTGCGGTGACCTCACCAGCACACTACACCCGACGACTCTACTCTGGCTGCAGGGCGCAGAAACAGCAGTGGCTGCCTGTGGAGAGAAACTGTCTCCTTGCGGCCAACTGCACCATGGAGGTTGTGTAAGGCAAGTGCAACCTTTAGCTAGAGTAACTCAGTCACATCTGGAACATTCTCCCTGGTCTCTGCCAGTGAGAACTAAGTTAGAGGGGAAAACCTTAAGCTTTAAGTCTGCCCAAAGAAAGGAGCCAGGTGGGCAGAGCCACCGTCTGAGCCACTAGGGGCAAAGGACGGAGAACAGAATGTCCAAGGTCAGCCTGAGCAACAGAGCAGGCTACGGACCAGCCTGGGAAGCTTGGAGGGACCCTGTACCAACATACAAATACAGAGGCGGGGGCATGATCACTGAGAAGTACTGGCCTCGAATCCCAGTATCAAAAACAATTTCTTGGGCTGGAGGGATGGCTCAGCGGGTAAGAGCGCTGACTGCTCTTCCGAAGGTCCTGAATTCAAATCCCAGCAACCACATGGTGGCTCACAACCATCTGTAATGGGATCTGATGCCCTCTTCTGGGGTGTCTGAAGTGTCTAGGTACAGCTACAGTGTACCTAGATATAATAAGAAATAAATCTTTAGGCCAGAGAGAGCGAGCAGAGGTCCTGAGTTCAATTCCCAGCAATCACATGATGGCTCACCATCTGTAATGAGATCTGATGCCCTCTTCCGGGGTGTCTGAAGACAGCTACAGTGTGCTTCTATATAATAAATCTTTAAAAAAAAAAAAAACTTATTTAAGTCAACTGGGCATGGTGGGCACACACAACTGGGAAATCCCAGCACTGGGAAAGCAGAAGCAGGGGGAGCTCCGAGTTCTAGGCCAGCTCTGTCTACAGTGAGTTCCTGGACAGCCAGAGCTACAGAGAAACCCTGTCTCAAATAAACAAAAAAACAAAACAACATCCAGGAGGATCTCTTTGAGTTCAAGGTCAGCTAGGTTTATAAATTGCGCCGCAGGACAAACCGCTCCATAGAGATCCCGCTGCAGTCCTGGAACAACTGAAGCCAGCGGGGGGAGGCTTGGCAGGATGCAGCCGGTTCCCAGATCACACAACAGCGCTCCACCTGCTACAGCTTCTTTCAATTATGCCACAGCACCCACAGCCCCAGGCCCGTGTACGCAGACGCACACTTAAACCCTGGATCCAACTTCTAATTGCATACATCTGAGTGCTGATGCGCTCAGAGGCCAGAAGACATCAGGTCCTCTGGAGCTGGAGTTACAGGCAGCTGTCAGCCACCCCATGGAGTGCTGGGACCAAACCGGGGGCTTTGGCCAGCGCAGCACAGTCCATCCACTCAGCTAGCTCCAAGCCCTTAAATCCTTTCACTTACATTATGTGTACAGTAGTGCTGCATGGATGTGCATGCCCTATGTGTGTGCAGTGCCTGGAGGTGCCAGAAGAGACGTGGACCTGGAGTTAGAGGGCTGTGAGCTGCTGGGTGGGTGCTGAGAGCTGAACCTGGGTCCCCTGCAAGAGAATGTCCAGTACCAATTCTCCCTTTCAAATATTTTTCTATTTTAAGAATTGTTCATTCATTTTGGGATGTATGGTGCTTTCATAGTTTAAGTCCCAGGGTCGTAGGTCCAGACCTTTAGGCGTGGAGGGGTCCTTCCTAGCCGAGCCATCTGTCTGACCCAAGAGGCTTTTTGTACTTTTTTTAAAGGTGGGAAAAATTTAGTAGTGTTCAAAATGTCGACTCATCATGGGACATACAAAGCCTGTCTGTCACTTGAGAAGGAAGTAACATCAACACTGAATTGTTATCAATCTCCCCCTCTTTTTGGGGGGAGGGAGGAGAGCACAGCACCTCCTTCTGCAGCCTTGGATGGACTGCAACTCAGAGATCCGTCTGGCTCTGCCTCTGGGTGTTAGCTGCCCACCACCACACCCTCCTTGTCAGTCATGTGACCCTGATCGCAGACCATCTGCTCTGTACCTAGAAAATCAGCAAGTGTAAATCCCTGCCCTTCAGAGCTGTGTTCTGCTTTAGAACTGAGCCGGTGGAGACAGGGCAGAGACTACAGAGTGCTGGCCTAGGCTCATGGGAAGGCTGGGTTTAACCTGTAGAGTGTGGTGGGGAATGACCTTTCCCAACTCCTCCCTCAAACTGAAGTTTCTATCAGTGACGGAAAGATATCAGAAATAGAATCAGCCGCGCCCACAACCTTAAGCCCTGGAGTACTGGGTCAGTCAGAGCACGCCTGCAGTGCCACACTCAGCCTGGGCCACCAATCAGCTCCAAGTCCAGCAATTTGACAGTTTCACAAAGTCAAGAGTATGGACAGCCATGGCGGCACACGCCCTTATCCCAGCACAAGAGGACTTCTGAGAATGTGAGTCCAGCCTGCTCTACCTAGTGAGACACACTCACACACTCTCTCACACACACAAAAAAGGAACGTGAAGGTTGAAGAGGTGGCTCAGTGGTTAAAAGCACGGGCTGCTCTTCCAGAGGACTTGAGTTCAATTCCCAGCACCCACATGGGAGATTACAACTGTCTGTAACTCCCTTTAAATATATAAAACTAAAACCATGAAATGGTTTCCATGGGAGAAAAAACAAAAACAAAAACAAAAACTCCTGATCCTCTGGCCTACACTCCCCAAACCCTGCTGAGTACGATTCATTTTTTAACAAATTATTTTTATTTTATGTGCACCGGTGTTTTATGTTTGTGTATGTGAGTGTCAAGTCCCTGAACTATCACAGTTAAGGCCTGGGTTTGAAGGCCCTAACAGCACACACTGAGTGCGCCTGTGAGCATTGTGATCAGAAGTCCCTAGTCACCCAAGGATACTGGGGGACTGTGTGTCTGAGAGGAAGCAGGGAGGGAAAGGGATCTCTATCCTGCACCATCTTTTGGGTAGAAGTTACAAAGTAACAATTGTGGTGGTAAATAATAATCAGCACCACAGTCAGATATCGCTGGCAACCCCTATGAAGAAAGAACCGAGGCAATTAAATCACAAAGGGAACAGCAGCAGTTTCAGGGACCGGCCCTGTGTGGAGCTATCACAGTAAACACGGATGCCCTGAAGTACACAGCACCATGAGGGAGCCCTGAAGTAGACTGTAAGGTTGCGTGGTACAGACATGACAATGCCTGTGGCACACACCTACAACCCTCCAAAGCTTCAGATGTAGCAATGCAGGTTCGTGAACCACAGCAAACATTACCCTGTTGAGATACTGGCAGGAGAGCCTCTGCTTGGGCTTGGGCTGAGGCAAAGGGCACGCAGCGACTCTGCTCAGTTTTGCTTTAAACCTTGATCATGAGTTGAAAACACCATCACATGGGCTGGTGAGATGGCTCAGGGGTTAAGAGCACCGACTGCTCTTCTGAAGGTTCTGAGTTCAAATCCCAGCACCCACATGGTGGCTCACAACCATCTGTTATGATGGGATCAGATGCCCTCTTCTGGTGTGTCTGAAGACAGCTACAGTGTGCTCACATATAATAAATAAATAAAGGTCCTACTTTAAAAAAAAAAAAAAAAGAGTCGGGCGGTGGTGGCGCACTCTTTAATCCCAGCACTTGGGAGGCAGAGGCAGGCGGATTTCTGAGTTCGAGGCCAGACTGGTCTACAGAGTGTGAGTTCCAGGACAGCCAGGGCTACACAGAGAAACCCTGCCTTGGGGGGGGTGGGGGGGGTGGGGGGGGTGGGGAACGACACAATACCATCACATAAAATGGCTAAGAAGCCATGAAAAAACAGATGCAGTGACTATCCCACAGTGAGAGTAGAAACAAAGGGACAGAGTGCAAGGCACACACATGCACAGGCACCTATGGAATGTTCCAGAATGTGCATACCGCCTGGGCAATGTAATAAGTCAATACGGAATTAACCAGTTCTGGCTGGTTACAATTATTTGTGTATTCAAAGGGCAGCCTGTACTTACTAAATAATAAACTAAAACTTAATGTGATATGTTGCATAACTGAAGAACCTTAAACCCAAATGGCACCTATGCAGAGGGTTAACAGACACGCTTCCCCACGGCTATCTTTAGAAGGCCTGTCTCTAAGGCTGACCTGACCCCTGGCTGGTATTTGGGCACTTGAATCTTGAGAAGGCTTTTCCCAGTGCCCTCCCACCCCCAGCACCCAGTAAGAACCATTAGTCTTTGCACAGACTGCATGATTTAGACTCCCTGTGCATCCTGGGTGCTGGGACAACACCCCCACCCCCGGTCTTTAGAAGGAAGACTCCCCTGGTGGGCACTGGTCTTCCGCTCGTCTGGCTGCATCAGACATCACCCCGTGCCTTGCCCTTGGCAGCCATGCCTGGCCTTCCCTCTGCAGACTGGGCCTCGCCAACTTTCATCATGATCAGTCTCAGCCTCGAGCAGACTGGCCTTGACAAATCAGTGAATCCAAGGATAGCCTGGCGAACCCCAACACAAGCTTATCCTAGAAATCTTGAGGCAGCACACCCTTAAGGCCCGATGAGCTTGCACTCGGTAGCCTAAGGCAGGAAGGTCATGGGCTGGATACTAAGCCCCTGTCTCATCTCAAACAGTGTGGTGAGGGAGCACGTGCTCAGAGGGACAATGCTGACAGAGCACCTGCACTCAGCCCTCAGCCTCACTGTGCAACTCGAGGACATGGATAGTCTGTGATAGAACCTGGTCTCAGTCTTGAGGAGGAGTGTTGTGTGGTTTTGTTTTGTTTTTTGTGTGTGGGGGTCCTTTCTGTTGTTGTCTAAGGCAGGATGTCATATAGTCCAGGCTGTCCCCAACCTCCACCTCCCAAGTGCTAGCTAAGTCGGGCCACCACCAGACTTGGCTCAGAAAGCTTGTCTCCAAACAGCTTGAGAAGCTCAGCGGTTCCAGCTGGACAATGACAGGAGACCCGGGTGTTGCTAATAGCCATCGTGCTGGGTAACAAAGGGCAAAAGGGAACCATCCCAGGACCCCAGAAGACATCCTTGGCATGTTCAGGGCCAAGGTCACAGTCTCAGAAGGGATAAACTGGGCTGGATGGAATGCAGGGCTTTGTACCAGTCCCCAAGTTCCTTCTACAGCTCCCCTAAATAAACCCACTGTACAGGTGTGGCTCCGAGTGGGACGTCTCCCCAGTCCCAGCACCCACAGAGCAGGTGTGGCTCCGAGTGAGATGTCTCTCCCCAGTCCAAGCACCCATAGAGCAGCACAACAATCAAAGCCACCTGATCCCCTCCCCAAGGACTAAGAACTCCAAGGATCAAAGCAGGTATGGTGACATATTCCTGTAACCCCAGTATTCAGGAGGCAGGGGAATCAGTTCCAAACCACCCTAGGACCACATACAAGTTCCTGTCTAAAAGATTTTTCCTCTAAGTGGACAGAGATAGTTTAAAGTATTCACTGTTCTTGCAGAGAACTAAAGTTGGTCCCCACCAGACACCAGGAAGCTCAGAACCATCTGTAACTCCAGCTTTGGAGAATCTAACTCCCTCTTCTGGCCTCCAAGGGCTCCTGGACGATCTACATGGTTCACATTAAACTCAAGCACATGCAAACATTCTTTTAAAAGAATTCGTGCAGTTATCTCACATTTGGGGTCTCACAGAGATTATAGATGGCTGTGCCTGGGTCCACAGATTCTCCTAACTTTATAGTCAGAATGGGTTGCTCCCTCAATTGTAATTCTTCTGAGCCTGCAGACACAGTACTGTTGTTCAGAAATGAGAGAGATAAAGCTGGGGTCAGTGGCACGGCCTGCAAAACCAGCATGTGGGGGCACGAAAGCAGAAGGGGCAGATACTCACGATCGGCCTGGGCTACATGAGACCCTATCTCAAAACAACACAGCCAGGTAGATCTCTGCATTCAAGGCCAGCCTGACCTAGAGTGAGTTCCAGGGCAGTCAGGGTGACATCAAGAAGTCCTGTCTCAGCCGGGCGTGGTGGCGCACGCCTGTAATCCCAGCACTTGGGATGCAGAGGCAGACGGATTTCTGAGTTCGAGGCCAGCCTGGTCTACAGAGTGAGTTCCAGAACAGCCAGGACTACAAAGAGAAACCCTGTCTCGAAAAACCAAAAAAAAAAAAAAAAGAAGTCCTGTCTTGAAAATAGAGGCAGTGGCAGGTCACTCAGACACACCATGTGGGTGCTGGGAACTGAACTCCCTGTGGTAGCAGCTGCAGGAGATTCAGGTAACAGGTTCGGTTTGCAGGGCAGAAAAAGCTGATGTTATTTTATGTGTGGGTGTTTTCCCTGCCTATGTTTGTGGACCCACACGTGTGCAGTTCCTGTAGAGGCCAGAAGAGGGCATCAGATTTGATGCTTGTGACTGCCCTCTGGGTTATGGAACTAGCACCTGGCTCTTTACAGGCCATCTCTTTAGCCCCAAACAATAAATCTTTAAAACAAAACAAAAACAAAAAAAACAAGCTTCCAAAGCACCTGCATTTTGTGTTCATGTTGACATGTATAATGGAGCTGGGACCCAGACAACTCTGGATGTCTTTCACTGTCCTCTTCCATTTTCTGAGGTATTGTCTCACTGAACCTACACCTCACTGAGTGGGCAACGCTAGCCAGCCAGGAAGTTCCAGAGAGTCACTGTCACTGCTAGGGCTAGGACTACAGACAGGTGCCACTAAGCCTGTGGTCATCTGGGGACTAAACTCTCCAGTCTACACTTGCTGGGAGGAGGCCATGCATGGCTGCTAGCTCCCTCCTGCCTACCAATACCGGCAAACACTGAAGACCAACAGCATCTCCAGCAGCCACGCCCAAATGTCTGCGTTGTAGGAGGAATTATTACTTTAAGCTAAAGGCACCCAAGACATGACAACCTGGTTCCCATCGCTGACCGCTCTCTGCTCTGCGGCCTTTGAGACTAGTGCCCACTGTGACTAGTTTGCCCCAGTGATTCACTAGTAACCAGCGCCCTTTAGGCACTGTCGATATTTGTGAAATGACTGAATCTCCACACTGGATGAATCCAGCCCAGCGTTTGTGAGGATGGCTGTGAGCCCACCCCTTCCCTTCCAGGCGCAGATGTGGAATCTGGGACTAGAAATGTCTCAGCAGAAGACTCAGGAGCAGCAGGTAGCTTTCCCAGACACAGGCTCCATTTCCAAAACCCAGAGGGCAGTCACAAACACCAGCAAACCTGACGCCCTCTTCAGGCCTCTACAGGAACTGCACACACGGGGTCCTCAAACATGCAGATAAAACACCCACACAAAATAACACTTATTTAAAAGGGAGATGGAGGGGAGAGGGGAGGACAGCTTCTTCTAGCCTGTGAATTCAACCTGTGACCTGAACACCTGGAGTGGCGCTCCTGAGGAAGTAGCTCCCTGCTAATGTGGGGAGAAGCCCCCCTTGCTTGGAGAGAGGGAACCCAGCCTGGGTGAGGCTGCTCACACCAGCGACTCTTAGTGAACAGAAGTCCAAACACGCCACGTGCGTTCTCCCAAAAATTAGGTAAACTTAAGTCAGTTAAAATGTCCTTAAGCAGGCTGGGGAGATGGCTCAGCGGTTAAGAGCACTGACTGCTCTTCTGAACGTCCTGAGTTCAAATCCCAGCAACCGCATGGTGGCTCACAACCATCCATAATGAAACCCGACGCCCTCTTATGGTGTGTCTGAAGACAGCTACAGTATAGTTAGATGTAATAATAAAATAAATCTTTTTTAAAAAAAAGTCCGTAAGCACAGCTGCACTGAGTCATAATAACCCCCGCCCTGTCCCCTCCTGTTAACTGCAGAGCCTCCTCTCCAGCAGCCTGTGTCTTGGGGTCTCGTATGGTCAGGAGTAGCAGTGAACTCTTGCTCCTCCAGCTCCCACCTCTCAGTACTCAGGTACAAGCTGTCACATGCCAAGCTTCCCCCCAAGGTTTAGACGAGAGAGAATGACGTGCTGGGGTTTGAGCAGCTGCAGACCGCAGTGGCCCTTCCTTACCAGCCTTTCAGAGGAAAGCGACCCCCTGCACCCCACACACCCTTCTTCCTCTAAGAGCGCCCAGTCACTCTTTCCGGCCCACACAGTACATGTACACACAAATAATCTGGAGAACTATCCAAGGCACCCAACACTGACCTCTGGCCTCCACACACATCTTCCCATTAAAATACTCCAAATTCAGTGGGTAACCTGATGACTGACCCCAGGATTCAGGGGGAAAGGGAAAACCCACTCCTGCTCCATGGCTCACACGTGTACACACACACACACACACACACACACACCCTGGCACACCTCTCGGTGAATAAATACAGGGTTAAAACCCTAGCTGGAAGCCTAGCACAGTAATGCATGCCTCTCATCCCAGCCAAGGCGACACAGCAAGGCCCCGTCTCTAAAAACAAACAGTAGAAAACCTTATCTGAGTACAGCAGCACACACTTTTAATTCCAGTACTAGGAAGGTGGGTGGTGGGTCTCTGCGCATGGGGCTGGCCAGGGCTACAGTGCCACGCTATCAAATAAGACTGAGGAAAGCGAAGTGGCCGGGAGCCAGTCCACAGTCCCAGCACTCCATCCTTCCTGCTCTCCCTCCACACACCAGCCCTGCGAACACTCGCACGTGCACCTGAAGGCCAGAGAGGACTTCTACAGATGGTTGTGAGCCACGATCTCTGAAGAGCAGCCACTGCTCTTAACCACTGAGCCATCGTGTTATATTTTAATTCACTGTTGTAGCCCAGGTAAGGTGCGATGGTGGCAAAGCTTCTAGCCTGGGCCTCTGTTCTTCCCCTGGCTAGTGTGATTTCTGGGTCTGTCAGCACGCTCTGGTCTGCCTTGTTCCAGCCCCTGTAACTGTCAGCTCCCACCACCCAGCCTCAATACCTCCAGCTATCATGTGAAAAGACACTGAGTTCAGGTCTTAGTCTCAAAACCAGAACTGCATACACGGGCTAAAGATGGACGGCCTAGGTTCCTTACCTAGGTTCCTTACCTAGGTCTAGGCCTAGGTAAGGAACATCAACACAAACTCAGCCTTTCCTCTGTGGTTGCTGTTATGAGACAGGGTTTCTCTGTATAGCCCTGGCTGTCCTGGATCTTGCTCTGTAAACCAGGCTGGGCTTAAACTCAGAGACCTGCCGGCCTCTGTCCCCACCTCTGCCTCCCAAGTGCTGGGATTAAAGGTGTGCAGAGCCACCACCACCTGGATAAAAAGTGAATCTTAATGTTTACTGTATGTTTTTCTTTTACTGTCAAACTGTCAGAAAATACTACATAATAATAACAGTAATAACCACACACGTGATGTTGGTCATCTGTGGAAAATCTTTAAGTGGCCAGTTCCCACGGTGGGAGGGAAACGGTTTAGGCAGCTCACAGGAGCGAAGAGCTTTTAGAGCCGGAAGCCTGGGATTAGCTGCTCGTGCCCCACAGCCTGCTGCCCACGGAAGGGAAACTGTTTACAGCGATGGGAGATGGCTCGGTGGTGAGGGGACTGCAGCACACGCGTGGCGATCTGAGTCCCGCCTTGTGGCTCACACATGAAGACACATGACAGCACACGCCATGAATGCCAACGGGGAAAGAGACTGACAAAGCTCTAGGGCTTTCCAGCCAGCCAATCCAGCCCATCAGGCTCAGCAAACAACAATACAGACAGGCGGCTGAGAGGGCAGTGGAGCCTGCCGCCAAGCCTTCATCAAGACAACAACTGTAGCTGTAAGCTGTCTACCACCATTTTCTGTACCAAGTACCCCCCCCACACACACACAAAAGAGAATTAAAGTAGTAACAACAGGGTAGAAAAAATGATAATGAAGAGAAATCGAAGACTCCAGACCTCCAGCCTCCGTACATTAATGCTGTGCCACAGGCCTGCGTGGGCCTCTTCCAGCTGCCCCTGTGGGTTAAAGAGGCTAACAGGGGGTGGAGTGGGTAAAGGCGCTTGCCACCAAGCCTGAGGACCTGAGTTCAATCCCACCAGACCCATGTGATAGAAGTAGTGAGCACATTCCTGCAAGCTGTCCTCTGACCTCCTTCCCCATCTTCTCCCCACCCCCACCCAAGACAGACAGACAGATACACACACACACACACACACACACACACACACACACACACAAAAGCTAGGAAGAAACAGTACCTAACAAAAATGCAGAATGGAGTTAATATACGCAGTCTCCAAGAATTGGGTAAGAGCTGGTCTATCAAAGTTTAAAAAACAGAATTACTCCTTAAAAAAAGAGAAAAGAAAAGAAAAGGAAAGGAAAGGAAAGGAAAGGAAAGGAAAGGAAAGGAAAGGAAAGAAAAGAAAAGAAAAGAAAAGAAAAGAAAAGAGAAAAGCCGGTGGTGGCGCACGCCTTTAATCCCAGCACTTGGGAGGCAGAGGCAGGCGGATTTCTGAGTTCGAGGCCAGCCTGGTCTACAGAGTGAGTTCCAGGACAGCCAGGGCTACACAGAGAAACCCTGTCTTGAAAAAACAAAACAAAACAAACAAAAAACCCAGAACAGAGCCCCCACCCAGGTCCCTTGTGCCAGTAGGAGCAGAGAGTTAAGCTTATTAACACCAAGTGGGGTAAATAAATAAATTATCTACCACCTGGATTTAATGCCCTAAGGGGGAAAACCCTCTACACTTTGAATCTGCTGTATTTGAATGTATACTGCTGATAATTTGAGCATCTGTGGCAAATAAGGGGTCATTTTAAGTAGTCAAAAAGCCATCTTCCAAATAATGGCTTTTAATAATGGCAAATAATCCCCAAAGGGGGCCAGGAAAGCAGCAAAGTATTTAGACTCAAATTGCCAAAATGCTGTAAAGTGGAGAGCTGGTGAGTGTGTTTGAGTGTGTGTGTGACTACCCTAAAAAAGGAGTGGGGACATAGTAAAGGACAAAGAGAAAAGGGGGAGGGCTGCAATGTCCCGTATACACTGTCATCCATGTTCCCCTCTACAGCCACTGATTCATTTCTGTGACACTGGACGGTGACTGCAGGGTCTCAGGCAAGTCTCCGTAACTGAGCTCCAACCCCACCCCTTCTTAGTCCAACACAAGGACTTATTTCTCTAGACTGACCGTGAGATCCTCCCACTGCTGCCTTAGTGTTAGACTATAGGCATGTGCCACTACACCTGGCCTCTAAAACTTCAGGAAATTAATGTATGTACTATGTATGGGCACATAGGCACATCACATGTGGAGGTCAAAGGGCAATTTGTGAAAGGCGGTCCTCTCCTTCCTCCATGTGAGTTCTAGGGATTGAATGTCATCTGCCAGGTGTGTAGGCAAGTGGCCTTACTGAGCCATCTGGCCAGCCCTCCAAAGCAAATGAAAACCAAACCCCCAACAGGCTTGGGAGTGAATGTCTACAATCCCAGACGAAGACAGAAGCAGAGATGAGGAGTTGCAGCTCATGGTTGGCTACACTGTTCAAGTTCCTGGCCAGCCTGAGCTACATGAACTTAAAATAGACCATTTCCCTGGAAGTGGTGGCGCACGCCTGTAATCCCTGCACTTGGGAGGCAGAGGCAGGCGGATTTCTGAGTTCAAGGCCAGCCTGGTCTACAGTGTGAGTTCCAGGACAGCCAGGGTTACACAGAGAAACCCTGTCTCAAAAAACCAAAAAAAAAAAAAAAAAAAATTGCTGGTTCTGGTGATGCAATGCTTTAATCCTAGCACTCAGAGGCAGGTGGATCTCTTGAGTTCAAGGGTAGTCCAGTCTACTCAGAGTTCCAAGACAGCCAAAGCTACAGAGGGGCTCTGTCTCAACTAAAACAAGAGAAATATTACTAAGCCTACAACCAACCTGAACACAGGTGATGCAAGCGGCTAAGCAGGCTCAGATCTGGATAAAACAGGTACTCCATACTTTGTGCATGTGCATGCACAAACATGTGCTTATATACACATGTACACACAATTATTTCCCAGGACTTACACTTGGGGGCTCTATGTGTGAATTAGAAGTCATATTTGTCTTTTTAAAAATTTTACTGGGGGCTGGAGAGATGGCTCAGCGGTTAAGAGCACTGACTGCTCTTCTGAAGGTCCTGAGTTCAAATCCCAGCAACCACATGATGGCTCACAACCATCTGTAATGAGATCTGATGCCCTCTTCTGGTGTGTCTGAGATAGCTACAGTGTGCTTACATATAATAATAAATAAATCTTTAAAAAAAATTTTTTTTAACTTGGGTTGGAGTGGTGGCTCAGCAGTTAAGACATCGATTGCTCTTCCTGAGTTCAATTCCCAGCAACCACATGGTGGCTCACAACCATCTGTAAAGACATCTGATGCCCTCTTAAGATAGCTACAATGTATAGCATACAGCTATAGAATACATAGATATAATTTTTTAAAAAAGATATATAACTAAAAAAATTACTTAAATATGTATCTGAAAAAGGAAAAAAAAAAAAAAAAAAAAAAAAAAAGCCGGGCGGTGGTCGGCACCTGTAATCCCAGCACTTGGGAGGCAGAGACAGGTGGATTTCTGAGTTCCAGGATAGCCAGGGCTATACAGAGAAACCCTGTCTCGAAAAAATACAAAATACAAAATACAAAAAAAAAAAAAAAAAAAAAAAGTATCTGTGTGCGGGTGCCCATGGAGGCCAGAAGAGAATAGGGTACAGAATGCCCAGGAGCTGAGCTGCATGGCTGGGGATACAAGTGTCCTTGAAGAGTCCTGAGTGCTCTAACCACTGAGCGATCTCTACAGTGCCCATGCCTCAGTCTTTCTATCATCCCAGGACTCAGAAAGGCTGGGCTACATACTCTTATCTTGTGACTAAGGAAAAAAGGTATTCAGGGCCTGTGAGCTAGCTAGCTCAGAAGGCAAAGGCGCCTGCTCCACGAGTTTGATCTTCTGAGGCTACAGTGTAAGGAGACAACCAACTCCCATGTTTTTCTCTGACCATATTCATGGTTAATATAAATTAACCATGATGTAACAAACTTAGAAAAAGAAATGTATTCATAGTGATTTCACACATAAAATTAAGGCAGCAGCCTAGACACTAAATTAGAAGGGGGCCAAGGTTGCAGTGCAGGGGTGAGCTCTTGCCTGGCATGTGGGAAGCTCTACATTCAAACCCTACAATTGCAAGAAGGGAAAAGATCTAAGCGGGTGGTGGTGCACGTCTTTACACCCAAAGACCGGAAGCAGTGACAAATGGATCTGAGTTCAAGGCCAGACCTGAATTTGGTTCCTACTAGGCATGCCAGGTGCCTCACAACTGCCTGCGATTCTCACTACAGATGACCGTTTTCTACAGGTACTGCACTCACAAGCACGAATCCACGCACACACACACACACATGCACACGTAACTCCATGAGGTTAACAGGGTGCCCATATACTCTGGAGAGAGGATCCCTGACAAGTTTGGGGCCAGCCTCAGCAGCACAGGGAGTCCCTAAGGTGAGCGGAAGTGTGTGGAGTTCATTGGCAGAGTCCGTACGTAAACACGTAAAATTGAGCTCACCTTCTGGCAACACCAGAAGAAAAGCTTGGGCTTCCATGCCTTCAAAGAACAAGCACCACAGCCTCAGCTCCTAGATAAAGGATACTTAAATATGACAGCCTGAGTATCATCATCACATCAACTTTCACAAAGTTGAAGATACCAAAATGATGATGTTCATATGTTCCAGAGATATGTTCTTTTTTTGTTTTGTTTTGTTTTGTTTTGTTTTGTTTTTCAAGACAGGGTTTCTCTGTGTAGTCCTGGCTGTCCTGGAACTCACTCTGTAGACCAGGCTGGCCTCGAACTCAGAAATCTGCCTGCCTCTGCCTCCCAAAGTGGTGGGATTAAAGGCATGCGCCACCATGCCCGGCGCCAAAGATATGTTCTACAGCGCGGGCTGAGGATGCGGCCAAGTTCATAGAGGGCCCGCTTAGCATGCAGAAGCTCCGGATTCCAGTCCTAGCACTGCATAAAACCAGGCATAGTTGTATAATCCCAGAACTTGGGTAGTAGCGGCAGGAGAATCGGAAGCTTAGGATCATGAGGTCAGTCTGGCTTCACCTGACATCTCTAAATAAATGCCGGAAAGCAGGGCTGGGAAGATGCCTCAGCTGCTTTTAAGAGCTCCAGCATCCACGTCAGATGGCTCATAACCACCTGAAATCCAGGAATAAATCTTTAAAAAAAAATCACCTATATATCTATCCTGGTCTGCTCAAGTGGTACCTGTAATCCCAGTACTAGAGAGCCAGAATCAGGAAGGTCAGGTGTTCAAGACCGTCCTAGGGTTACATGGTGAGTACTTGCCAGTCTGGCCTACATGAGACCATGTCTACGTACGGGGGGGGGGGGGGGAACATGCTTTTTCCTTTTTACCAATTAACAGGCAAAGGTAATGCTCTGTGCACACTGGAAGCTTTCTATTCAGGCCAAACACTGGTGGCAATCCGCTTACCTCCGCCAGCTCCTTCCCACGGGGAGCTGAAGTGATGATGTCTCTAATCCCACCACCTGGCCCAACTGCGCTACAGAGTGGGTATCATGCAAGACACTCAGCAAGTACTTGCCTCAACCAACCAACCAACCAATCAATCCAGACAGCTACGGCCTAACCCATTACTTCCTTGCAAACTAAACAAACAGGAAAAAGGAAAAAGGGCCAGGCATAGTGACGCCCAGCAGTATGATATGCCTTTAATGCCAGAACTCAGGAGGCACAAGGCCAGCATGGTCTTCATAGCTCCAGGTCAGACAGGCCTGCATGGTCCTGTCCTGAAAACAAACAAACAAAAAAAAAAACAACAAACAAACAAAAAAACCAACCAACAAACAAAAAAACATTGGGGGTGAGCTTGGTGCCACAGTTCATAATCCTAGTTCAACTACAAGTTCAAGCAAGGCCTGCTGATAACATATTGTTGAGAACTTGCCTCCAAAGCAAGAGGATTGAGCACATATTGCAGTTGTAGCACATGCATGGCACACAGGACCTAGGTTCAATTCCCCAACATGGCAAATAAGAAAAAGGTATCTGCTGGGCGGTGGTGGGGCACGCCTTTAATCCCAGCACTTGGGACGCAGAGGCAGGCGGATTTCTGAGTTCAAGGCCAGCCTGGTCTACAGAATGAGTTCCAGGACAGCCAGGGCTACACAGAGAAACTCTGTCTCAAAAAAAAAAAAAAAAAAAAAAAAATTACCGGATACTCTGAGTGCAATGAGACAGGTCAGACCTCCAGATACCTGAGGATCCTGATCCAGTTTTCACTGCAGTGCATTCCATAAGCATAGGCACACACACCAGGAGGCTGGAAACTACAGATTCAGAATCCATTGCTTCTAGCCTCTGTGGGCACCTGAGCTCACATGCACATATACCCACATACATATAAATAAGTAAAATAAAATCTTTTTTTAAAAAGCCAACCAGATGATAGTTTCATAACCAAAGTGATAACTGATACCTAAAATGGAATTTGAGGGGGGAAAAAAAAAAAAGAAAGAAAAAGAACTACTAAAGGAAAGCCCCCAAGGCAGCTCTATGTTGCTTATAGCCTAAAATGGTGGGTAAGGCGGCACCTCCATAGAGACAAGAGCATCTAGTAAGGGAGGATCACAGGATGGATGCAGTGCTAGGCAGTGATGGACACCTCCATTCTTATCACCCATTTGAGGGCTACCTTGGCTACACAGTGAGACCCTGTCTCAAAACTTAAAAAAAAAAAAAAAAACTATTAGAACAGAGATCTGGAGTGTAGCCCGGCGCCTGCCTAGCATGCACAACGCCCTGCTTTCATGCCCAGCACTTAAGAGGTGGGAGCAAGGGGATCAAAACTGCAAGATCATCCCCGGCTACATAACTTTGAAGCCAGCTTGGGCTACATGAGACCCTGTCTCTCTGAGCTAATTAAAAAGAGGGGCCAGAAAAGATGTTTGGCAATTGGGAGCAATACTGCTCCTTCACTGGACCTGGGTTGGTTCCCAGCACCTAGTTAGCTCACAGCGGATCTCTAACTCCTGCCCCCCAGACATTTGATGCCCTCTTCTGACCTTCCTAAGCACTGCATGTACCTGGTACAACGTACATGCAGACAAAACTCACACACATTAAAAAAAAAAAAAAAAAAAAAAAAAGCCACCCTTTCCTTGTTGCTCATGAAACTGATAGGAAGACAGAATCAGGTGCCCAGAGAGGTAACAGGTTGTAGGCAGAACTGCAGGTGAGTGAGGAGAAACACTCTGCTGAGCCCACAGCCACAGGAATGGGTTGTAACCAAGACACACTCCCAATCCCCCAACTTAGGCCAGCTCAGCAGGCTCAGCCACTGCCTGGGGCGTGCGCGGCAGGGCCCTACTACTGCACAGTGGGGACTCATTCACAAGTCGGCCCTGGGCTGGTAGAGCGCGGCCCTGGGCTGGTAGAGCGCGAGCGGTGTGCTCACTGCCTCCCAAGGCTAAATAACAGTTTGCTAGGATTTCAGATGAATTGCTTGTTTGTTTAGGTGAACATCATATGGCTTTTAAGAACTGTGAGTTTTTAAGTGGAAATACAAGCCTAGCTAAAAGCTAGGTCCCTTCCTCTGCTCTATGAAAGAGTCAGACCTCAATTACCAGCGACAGGGGGTGGTGGTGAGCACATTCCAGAGTAGGTATTCTCATTCTGAAACCCAGCAAACTGCAGTCCAGACCAGCAACCTGTTGAACAAAGTGTCCCTGTATGTTCCTGCCTCTACCTCCCAAGCCACACCCAGCCTTCCTTTTTGAATTGGGGGCAATGGCTGCTTAAGGATGGATGAATTAAAGACGGGCGGTGGTGGCGCACGCCTGTAATCCCAACACTCTGGGAGGCAGAGGTAGGCAGATTTCTGAGTTCGAGGCCAGCCTGGTCTACAGAGTGAGTTCCAGGACAGCCAGGGCTACACAGAAAAACCCTGTCTCGAAAAAAACAAATCAAATTAAAAAAAAGGAAAAAAAAAGGTGGATGAAATATCAAGTGTCATTAAGTTGTGAGTGTTGAGTTCTCTTACTGAACTGGGCTAAGTGACTTTTATCTAAAACAACAAGAACCCGGGTATGAGGCATCTGTCCTGTAATTCCAGCACTGGGCAGACAAGGGCTGAAAACAGGTGGCTCTAAATTCAAGGCCAGCATGGTCTACAAAAAAGGAAGGTTAAAAAAAAAAAAAAAGGAAAGAGCCAGGTGTGGTGGCGCACGCCTGTAATCCCAGCACTTGGGAGGCAGAGGCAGGCGGATTTCTGAGTTCGAGGCCAGCCTGGTCTACAGAGTGAGTTCCAGGAGAGCCAGGACTACACAGAAAAACCCTTTCTCCGGGGGGGGGGGGGGGAGTGGGGGAGGGGGGGAAAGGAAAAAAAAACCCAACATAATTTTCTTCCTTCTCAATAATACAGAATTAGTCATCATAAATGACAGCCCGTGGAGCTGAAGAGATGGCTCAGTGGTTAAGATCACTGACTGCTCTTCCGAAGGTCCTGAGTTCAAATCCCAGAAACCACATGGTAGCTCACAACCATCCATAATGAGATGTGACACCCTCTTCTGGAGTGTCTGAAGACAGCTATGGTGTGTACTCACATGTAATAAATAAATAAATCTTTTTAAAAATTTTTAAAAAAATGACAGCCCGTTAAATATTAGACATAGACTCCAGCTGCTGGGGTCTGCCTTTAATGAGAATATAATGGTAACATACATATTTAACCACATCCTTTATCTCAAAGAATTCAGGAAGCCAGGTGGTGGTGGCGCACGTCTGTAATCCCAGTACTTGGGAGGCAGAGACAGGTGGATTCCTGAGTTCGAGGCCAGCCTGGTCTACAGAGTGAGTTCCAGAGCAGTCAGGGCTATACAGAGAAACCCTGTCTTGAAAAAACCAAATCCAAAGAAAACAAAAAACAAAAACAAAAAGAATTCAGAATTTTTTCCCCAATTATTTGGGGGTGGGGTGGGGTGGAAAAAGTACTTAGGGGATGGTGAGAAGGCTCAGCAGGTGAAGAAGCTTGTGGGCAAGCCTCAGGACCCGAGTTCAATTCCCCAGACCTACATGGTAGAAAGAGAACTGACTCCTGCAAGCTGTCCTCTGGCTTACACATACACACACGGCTGGCAATTCTTTTTTTTTTTTTTTTTTGGTTTTTCGAGACAGTGTTTCTCTGTATAGCCCTGGCTGTCCTGGAACTCACTCTGTAGACCAGGCTGGCCTCGAACTCAGAAATCCATCTGCCTCTGCCTCCCAAGTGCTGGGATTACAGGCGTGCGCCACCACCGCCCGGCCCACGGCTGGCAATTCTTAAAGAGACAAAGGAAAAAAAGTAATTTAATCTTCATTTCGGCAGTGTAAAGAATGACACGAGAAACAAGGTCATATGCTTGCTATAGGCACTCCAGGATGCTACACCACATGGCTGAGAACAGCTGGCAGAACTCCCCTCAGAAGGGCCCGCCGAGGGGTTGCCACTCCATTAGGACGATGGCTATCGACTGGGCCCCTGAAGAACTCGCAGAGATTAAGGGTTTTAAAACCCACTGATCCCACCAGGAAGGCCTGTTTGTGTAACTAGGGCAAACTTCTGCTACATGATGGCCCCCCCCACCCCCACGCCTAACCCTAACTCAAGGTAAGTGACTAGTCCAGAACCTGCCCTTCCCCCAGGAGGCAAGTACCAGTGGCCCACCCAGGATAGTTAGCAAGTTCTCAAGAGGCCACTGAAAGCCAAAGACAGACTAGCCCTGTGGTCTCCCCCTCACCCAAGACCCTCAGCATAAAGAAGCCTGAAATGGCAGCTAATCCCATTGTGTATCTCATACATACCTGTGATACATTTAATCTCTAAAACAGGCCAGAAAGAGTAAGAGCTGATAAGAAAACAGAACAATTATAACAACAGACTGAGAGGTTGAGGACTTTTATTACGTTTTCATCATTTTGGACGGTGACTGGCCAAAGCAAGGGAGATGACAGAAGCTGACTAGGTGGATGGAGGAGGGCTCTGAGGTCACCTGTCAGGGTGGACCCGCCTAGGTATTCACCTTAAATGCAAGATTACACACTCATCTTAAAGGACCTAACGTCCCCGTCTCGGAATACCGCCCAGTCACGCACTCTGTCCTACTCACCCACATACATGGCTGTGCACGGATTCCGACCACAGTATTCCCGGAATGATTTCCCTAGATAGAACTAAACCTAATTCCCTTCATCACTGAAGGCTCAGTTTACAGGAGAGCTCCATTCGGGTGGTAACAAAGTTTCTTTCTTCATGCTAAGTTCTCAAATTGGCTGTTCCAATTTTTTTGGTGCTGAGACCTGAACTTAGAACTCTCACACACACACACACTCAGGTAGTTGGATGAGGCTCCCTGCTGAGGAACCAACCCTGTTTCAGTTAAGCCTTGTGTGAAAATTCACAGTGAGAAGTAGATTTCTTCAAAACCACAGAAAATAGGTTTGAGAAAACTTAAAAAAAAAAAAAAAACTTATCTTTATCTTACAAATGGTTCTTCCTTCCAAAGTACTGTCCGTTATAACACAACCTTCCCATGTTTAGATGGAAAATACTGTACTGGGTTCTTATTCCCTAACAGCAGCTGCAGGTGGCCAGCAGGAAGCCATTACTCTTCAAGGTTTTTATAAAAACCTGCTTCGTTGAGATAACCCTAAATGCACACCCGCCTCTTCACTATGACCACAGAGACATTTTTACTTAGAAATCCATGCATTTCCTTGTTGGGTTTTTGAAATAAGGGAGATGAATGCTTAAAAACATTAAAGTATCTTATCAACTTGTGTTATTGGGAGTTTAAGGTGAATGGGCCTGTTTAGATGTCACTACCCATTTCTAAAAGAAAAGAAAAAAATTATTTTTTTATTTTGGGGACCAAGGCCCATGTGGTAGAGATGAAGTGTTCGATGCCACCGGGCTCATCAGCTCATTCTGCATCACCTTGGACAAATGCCATCTGAAAACTCCCTACCAGCCCTTAGGTGCATTGCAGCCTCTGTGTCATTGTGTGTGACATCACTGGGTTGCTATGGATATAGGTGCGAGGTCACTCGCTCTCCTGTGGAACTAGAAATAGGGGAAAATTAGAATCTAGATATCACAAACTGAAGACATTTCCAACATTAGTGTAGTGACCTACTGGAAGTCCGACTTGTATCCTTTAATTGTTTAACTGTAACAAAAAAAGGCAACTGTAACAACACACTAATACAATAGTATTTCTGATCTTGAAACTAATTATTTTTTGTAAAATGAAAAACATCTGTAGCTCATTTACCTAGGAAAGGATAAGCACCTAGCCTTTTGTAAAACCAAGAAAGAAAATCATTTAAAATTAACTAGTGTCTCTCTACTGTTTCATTTGAAAGGTTTACCAGGGAAGGAGCTCTCCAGCACGGCACTTCACACCAGAGATGCATTTAACAACCTTTGTTACATAAGGTAGGAAGTTAGATATTAAGAGAGTGGAAAACCCAATTATTAATTTTTGGAAACCCGAATATTAATTTTCCTACTGAGTTTTGCAATATTCAGGACTCCCCCACCCCACCCCTGCAAACTGGTCCCCAGTTCATTAATAAATTGAGAGTAACTGACAAAATGGTGCAACTAGTTAGGATTTTGCATCTCAGACAAAAATGCGACAGTATTTTCTTCTCATCAGAATGAGGATGCTTTAGGTCAGGGGAAAAAAGCCTCAGATACATTAAAGAAAAAAAAAAAAAAAAGACTTTTTCCCCTTTAAAATAACTCCTCCCAGCCTCCACCCAGTCTAGGCTCTCTGCAATATGACAAATGCAGAATCTTCTGGAATGACTTGATACTGCCTCCCACCACCGCTTTGTTTGCAGTATCAGATCAGACAATATTTTTTTTTTACACTTAACGAATTTCTGCAGACTCGTGCCTGCAATTAAAAGAGAAATGGCATGTCTCAAGTCAGTTAACATGCAAAGGCATTATACTGAACCCTTTGAAATGGAAAAATAAAATGAAAAAAGATGCCGTATAGAGGGCCATGAATGGGAATGCCAACGACACACGGATCCCTCCCCTCCTAACAGACTTGCTCTGGGGAATGGTTAAAAGGAAGCCTTTTGTTAAGAAAAAAACGTGAACAAGGTGGTTTCGATTTTACATCATTGAGGCTGATTTCGTTTTTCTTTTTTTTTTTTTTCCTTTTTTTTGGGGGGGTGGGGAATCTACATTTTTTTTTCTTCATGAAATGTCTTTATAAAGGATGTGTCAGTGGGGAAGATGGTGTGGGGGGGCTGATGGAGTGGGGAGGCGGCAAACTGGGAGACCTGCTGAATGGGGAAGGCGCCGCCCAGACACCAGGGAGAGAAAGAGGAACCGCATCCATGCGGTCCCCCGCCCCCACGCCTAAGCTGGGAGGAGGGGAAGTGGGGCACAAAGGATGCGCACGGCCCCCAACTCAGGTCTCTGAACATTCAGGGTCACAGAGAGATTCCTCCACCCCACAGCAGAGACCAGCCACGCAAGACCCCGCCCCAGCCCCGAACTCGGAGAGGCTGGGAAAGAGGCCGCGTCACCACTCGGGTGCATGAGCCACTTACTAGGACCCGTTCCCAATCCCTCCAAGGGGTGAGATGGAGAGGTGACCCTATAGTCGTGACAAGATGGCCCTGAGCATGCCTTCCACGCGGAGGAACGCGGTGTCGGGAGAGGTTGGGGCGAGGCAGGGGGGAGGGGAGGAGACACTCACGTTCTTCATGGCCGCGGCCATATCGTCGTAGCGCTCCGCCTGCTCGGCCAGCCGGGCTTTCTGCACCAGTTGCTCGCGGTCCACCATCTTCACGGGGCTGAAGAGAGTCGGCTGGAGAGAAGGGAACCGAAGACCGCCTTGAAGGGCTTTAGGAAAAGAGAGGAGCGGCTTGGAGCTCGTGTGTCGGAGGGACCGACCCACGAAGCAAGCTGCTGAGGCGAGGACGAGAAGGAGGCGGCACGAGCTGCGACCGCGGGACCCGGCGCACGGAGGCTGCGGCTCCAATGCGTGCCGCGGGCGGACAACCCCCTGCGGTCCCGCCCACACCGGTGACGTAAAGTCACCTCCCACTCGCGCATGCGCGTGCCCCGCCCGGTCCCACCCGATCCTGCATTTAATGGACTTCTCCCCTATTGGAACATTCGCGGTGGCTCCTCGCGATTTTCTCAGCGTATCCCCAGTTCTCCACTGCTCCCTAATGTGCCCCTTTCTTCACTTTACGGTAAATCCTCAGCTTCGTCAAACCCACCTCACCTTGCCCCCTGTGCCCCCCTCTTTTTTTTTTTTTTTTTTTTTTTTTTGCATAGCCTCTGGCGCGTGAACTCCTGGGAATTGTAGTTTGACCTGTAGCGAACTGAATTGCAGTGCAGACCAAGGACAAAGGGGCGGTGGAGACTACATCTCCCAGTGGGCATAGCGCGCAGGCAGAGGCGGACCGGGTGGGGGCAGGGTCTAAACCCGCAGCCGCTGGGGACCCCTGGCGGGGATGCAGTCTGCACTAGTCTAAGCGAGTGCTGATTCACGGCCTCGCCCCATGGCCTCTGGGCAGTTGGGAGGAGAGAAAAGGCCAGGGTTTCAGATCTGGACTCTCTGAAATTGAAGTAACTGGTCCTGGTGGGGGTGGGGGAAAGGGTAGTGGAAGAACACGAGTTTAAAGTAAGCAAAAGAAGTCCAGACACCGTAAATCCAAACTGGTCAACCACTACCATGGAAAGGGTGAGCTTGCCCGGAGATGGCCGCGTGAATGATGCAACCCTTGAACAACTGTGTAACACGCACACCAAGGTTGCCGTCTCCAATGATGCACTTTAACATCGGACTTAACTGGATGAAATCATGGAATGACACATATCCGCCCTTATTTTCCCTAAATGGTGTAGCTGTCTGCAGACTGACCCTGGGGGACATCCTTCTTCCTCTCCAGTGAACTGGACCAACGCCTGCCTGAACTCACACCCCCTATAGTTTTGATTGCATATTTTATTTTCGTTGTGTTTTTTCTGGGTTGTTTGGTTTGAAGCAGGGTCTTACACCTCTCCAGGTGGCTCCGGACAAAGTACTGGATTTATAGGCGTGCACCAACACAATGGCCTTGACTGCGTATTTTATTTGCTTCCTCTATTCAACACAGTGAGCACCAACCCTGTCCCAATGACTTTGTATATTAGGGCACAACAATACACAAAGCAGACCAAGCACTCAGCTCAAGAAAATAGTAGACAGCTCTTTGAAACCCACGACCAGCAGCTGAGGTAACTGTTTAACATATCAAAGTGAACCTGGCCTCCAGGTTCTCGAATCCCTACCTTTTATGTGGTGCCCCTGCCCTCTCCCCAGAACTATCCATCTGGGAAGTGAGGGGAGGGGGCTGGGCTGCCCTTTCCCCAGGGGCTCTTACCTATAAAATCCAGACATTTTGTTTACCCACCCCTTGTTTGCTCCTTTTGTACCTTTGGCTTCCTGGCTGGTTCCTCTCTCTTCATAGTTCAGGGTCATGATGATTCTAGACTCTTCCAGATGTAGCCTCTGGCTACGGCTCCCTTATATCTGTAATAAACTCTCTCCTGGGCCAGGCTTTAGGAGCACTCATATCCTTTCCTTTCTTTTGTTGTTGTTGTTGTTGTTGTTGTTTTGGGGCTTTTTGTTTTGTTTTGTTTTTCGAGACAGGGTTTCTCTGTGTAGCTTTCCTTTCTTTCTTTCTTTTTTTTTTTTTTTTTTGGTTTTTCGAGACAGGGTTTCTCTGTGTAGCCCTGGCTGTCCTGGAACTCACTCTGTAGACCAGGCTGGCCTCGAACTCAGAAATCTGCCTGCCTCTGCCTCCCAAGTGCTGGGATTACAGGCATGTGCCACCAACGCCCGGCTTTTTCCTTTTTTTTTTTTTTTCATTTATGTGTTTTACACTCAACAACCAGGATTGGTCTTTAAACCCAGCATCAGAAAGGCAGAGGCAGCCAGATTGAATTCCAACTCCAACGGGGCATCTCAAAGATTAATGAATGAATGAATGAATGAATGAATGAGAAAGAAAATAGAGGCCGGGCATGGTGGTGCACGCCTGTAATCCCAGCACTTGGGAGGCAGAGGCAGGCAGATTTCTGAGTTCGAAGCCAGCCTGGTCTACAGAGTGAGTTCCAGGACAGCCAGGACTACACAGAGAAACCCTGTCTCAAAAAAAACAAAAAAAAGAAAAAAGAAAGAAAGAAAGAAAGAGAAAATAGAGGATAGAAGATCCCGCTACCATATAAATTAAATGTGGTGGCACGCACAGATAATTCTAGTACTAAGAATATGGACAATCAGATTGTCATTGTTGTCCTTGAGTAAGTAGCAAATTCAAGGTCATTATGGTAAACATAAGACAAAGGAAAAGAAAAGAAAAAAGGAAGAGGGTCTGAAGAGGTGGCTCAGTGGTTAATCTTGCTTGCAGATCTTCCAGAGAGCCCCAAGTTTGGTTCCTGCACCCAGTCCACTGGCTTATAAGTATCTGTGATTCTAGCTCTAGGCAATCCGATATATTTTTCTGGCCTCTTTGGCCACACAAATGCTAACAAACACATAAAAATAAATCTTGAAGCCAGGTATGTGATGCAACTTTAATCCCACCACTCAGGGGGCTGGAGAGATGGCTCAGTGGTTAAGAGCACCATCGACTGTTCTTCCTAAGGTCCTGAGTTCAAATCCCAGCAACCACATGGTGGCTCACAACCATCCGCAATGAGATCTGACGCCCTCTTCTGGAGTGTCTGAAGACAGCTACAGTGTACTTACATATAATTAATAAATAAATAAATAAATAAATCTTAAAAAAAAAAATGCCAGCACTCAGAAAGCAGAGGCAGTCAGATCTATGAGTTCAAGGCCAGTCTTATCTACAAAGCAAATTCCAGGACAGTCAGGGATAGACACACAGAGAAAGCCTGTCTCAAAAAACAAGCAATCAAGCAAAGGTTTAAAAAATCCAACCTCGGGCTGGAGAGATGGCTCAGCGGCTAAGAGCACTGGATGCTCTTCCTGAGGTCCTGAGTTCAAATCCCAGCAACCACATGGTGGCTCACAACCATCTGTAATGAGATATGATGCCCTCTTCTGGTGTGTCTGAAAACAGCTACAGTGTACTCATATACATTAAATAAATAAATAAATAGATAGATAAATAAATCTTAAAAAAAAAAAATCCAACCTCTAGCATCACACAAAAACAATTCAACTTCTAGCACTACTCAAAAAATGTATTTTCAGGTGAGCAGTGGCACAAGCCTTTGATGAAGGCACTTGGGAGGCAGAGGCAGGTGGATCTCTATGAGTTTGAGTACCAGGACAATCTGAAGGACACAGAAAAACTATGTCTTGGAAAACAAAACAAAACAACCCCCCCCAAAAAAAAAACAAAAAACAAAAAACTTTCAACTGGACAGAGGTCTTAAGAAAGATTCTACAAGGGGGTCAGCACCATTTCCAACTGAGCCCTCATAGACTGAAGGAAGCCGTGGGAACAGCTCACCTTGCAAAAAAGGCTTTAGCTTGAGCCCAGCACCTACATTTTAAAAACAAAAAAACCTGGGTGTGGTAGCACAGATTTGTAACCCCAGCCCCTAGAAGGCAGAGAAAGACAGACTCATGGGGGCTTCCCCGGCCAACAAGCTAACCTGCTCGGCAAGTTCCAGGCCCAGTGAGAGAGCCTGTGGACACCTGTACACCAGGCTGGCCTCAAAAGCACATAGATCATCCTGCCTCTGCCTCCCTAGTGCAGTATTCACTGTTACCTACCTGGGATACTGGGACAGATTTATTGATAAGTTGTTTGACTGTTTGGTGTTTCATGAAATTCTAAAGGGATCAGGACGAAGAATATAAGGGACCTTAAGTGACAAGCTAAGTCATTCGGGGTTGGAGTTTGATGTTTCCATTGGTAGCTTTTATTGTGCTGAGACTGCCACCCAGGGTCTCACATGGAGGCTCCCCAACTGAATCGTGTCCCCCACCCCCCAAAATATTTTTTTCATATTCACCTAGCTCGTCCCCTGCCCAAGAACTAAGTCATTTTAAAATAATAAACAGGTTGGGTGGTGGTGGCGCACGCCTGTAATCCCAGCACTTGGGAGGCAGAGGCAGGTGGATTTCTGAATTTGAGGCCAACGTGGTCTACAGAGTGAATTCCAGGACAGCCAGGGCTACACAGAGAAACCCTGTCTCAAAAAACAAAAAAATATATAATAATAATAATAATAATAATAATAATAATAAACAGAGCCTCTTCATTGCTTTCCTGATTGATTTTGATTGTCTAGTTGGTGGGTTGATTAGATTGGCGGTAGCTTGTTTTTCCAACTCTCCCTTTTCTTTTAGAAAATGCTGATGCTTTTCTGCTCTGAGATCTGGCCTCATACAGGAGATATTGGATATCTCCTATAAAGCAAGGGTAACTCCTAATCCTCTCACCTCTGCCTCCCAGATAGTAGGCACCTCAGATCTAGCACCTGTTTCCTTTGGGTTTTAGTTGTTTTTCCTTTTGAAACAGTCTCACTCTGTAGCCAGGCTAGTCTGAAACTCATTATGTAACCCAGGCTGGCCTTGAACTCCGAGCCATCTGTGTGCCTAAGGCCTCAGAATTCAGGGGTGGCAGGTATGAGCCACCTCGCCCTTCAAAGGGTATTTTAACAATGGTAGAAAATAGTCAAACCTGCATACTGTCTTCATCACCACTGAAGGATTGGAAGTTATCACAGGGCCTGATAGATGGAAAGCATCCAAAACGCATAACATCAAGCAATGAATGAAGAAGGGCCTGGGGAAATAAGATAACTCAAACTTTAAAAGCATTTGCTGCTCTTGCAGAGGTCCCTGGTTCAATTCCCAGCACCCTCGACAGGTTACAACCATCTGTAACTCCAGTTCCAGGGAAATCTGAAGCCCTCTTCTGACCTCCACAGTCACCAGGCACACAAGCGCTACACAGACTCGAATGTCGGCCAAGCACTCAGACACATAAAATGATAAAGAAATTGAACATTATATGCCAGTGAATGATGTAGGAATGGCAGCAAACCTCTCTAATCCTAGCATTGGGAAGACTGAGGCAGGAGGATTGCCCATAA
This sequence comes from Apodemus agrarius, assembly GCA_964023405.1. Lineage (NCBI taxonomy): Eukaryota > Metazoa > Chordata > Mammalia > Rodentia > Muridae > Apodemus > Apodemus agrarius. Next base: position 26,356,178 of record OZ030028.1, read on the forward strand.
ATTTGAGACTAGACTCAGCTATGAAATAACTGCCTGTCTCAAAACTCCAAAACAGATGGGTTGGAGGGATGGATGGCTCAGTGTTTAAGAGCACCGGCTGCTCTTCCACAGAACCTGGGTTCAATGTGTAGCTCCCACACAGTGGCTCTCAGCCATCTGAAGCTCTAGATTCAAGGGATCTGACGCCCACTTCTGACCTCCATAGGCACAAGATGTGCACACAGTACACAGGTATACAAGTAGCCATGACACCTGTACACATACAATAAAAAGTAATCCAAAAAGAGGGCTAGCAAGATGGCTCAGTGGGTAAGGGTGCTTACCACCAAACCTGATGAGCAGAATTCAATCCCAGGGACCCACAGGGTGGAAGGAGAGAACTGACTCATGAGTTGTCCTCTGACCTACACACACACACACACACACACACACACACCAGTGCATGTGCCCCTTCATACACACACAAAATAAAGTACAGAAAGAAAAATACAAAACGGGGTAAAAGTGAATGAATGAATGAATGAATGAATGAGATCAGTAAAGGAATGAGTACAGTTTTGGGGTGCTGCTCTGCCAATCATGTAAGTGACAGATCAAATGGAGAGAACTTCTAAAAATAGTTCAGCTCTCCATCTTCTCCTGCACAGGATTTGGCCTGGTCTCTTCTCTTACCATAACAGTAGGCAATAGTCAGACCCTAGTGTAAAAAAAAAAAAAAAATCCCCAAAACTTCCACTTCCTCTGGCTCTGAGGAATCCTCCTCAGAGTCACCCTTCTTCCCTGTAGACCCTAATCCAGTCTGTGCCAGTTCATCACCAGAGCTGCCTGAGTGTCTTTAAACATGCCAATAAAAGAAATGCTGAGGCATATAGCACACTTGTAATACCAGGAGTTGGGAGGTGGAGGCAGGAAGGTCAAGAGTTCAAGGCCAGGGCTGGAGAGATGGCTCAGTGGTTGGGAGCACTGACTGCTCTTCCAGAGGTCCTGAGTTCAATTCTCAGCAATCACATGGTGGCTCCCAACCATCTGTAATAAGATCTGATGCCCTCTTCTGGTGTGTCTGAAGACAGCTACCGTGTACTCGAATTCTGAAAATAAGTCAATAAACATTAAAAGAAAAAGAATGCACACATACACGTGCACATACATACACACTCTCACACACATTCATAGATTATTAAGTAAATATTTAAAACTTAAAAAAAAAAAAGATAAGAACACTGTGCGTGATAGCTCACGTTAGAACAGGATCTCTCTGAGTTCCAGACCAGCCAAGGCTAGACTGTGAGAATCTATGTGAAAAAACAAAAACATGTAGTCCTGACCCTCCTGCCTCCAGGTCCTTGCAGATGTGGAGCACTGGTTTACCCAGTGCTGGGGCGGGGGTGGAGGGGGAGGGTTCCTGGAAACCAGGCAAGCAACCCACTAAGAGCTCTGTGCCACTGAGCCCTGCCCCAAGCCCTCTCCCTGTTTTTCAGACCAGAAGAAGGCAAAAACACAGCAAGGCTGTGTGATCAACTGAAATCCACACAGGTGTTGACTAGCAGAGTCTGAAATATAAAAGCAGGCAGTCCTTCTGGGCTCCTTGCAGCAGTCACCCACTCCTGCTCCAGTGGTGAGGCCTGATCCATCCTGGCATCTGCTCAGAAAAAGAGGGAGGAGCCTTGGCAGTGTAGACTGTTCTGACACAGGGCCGTCACCCATCCTTCTCCCCGCACTGGAGGACATGACCTTCTAACTGCATCTTCTCCGGCTGAGCTGGCGGACAAGCAGGCCAGCTATGGAAATCAGTGGCTTGCACTCATAAACCATCACGGCCCTGTCCCCTGACTGCTGATTTCCCCCCCAGAGGCTGGAGGCATCCCCAGATTAGTGCATTAAGGGGACAGTGGCGCGGCAGCAGCACCTTCAACAAGCTACCAACAATGTACCCATCCTGTTCCCGAGACTGCTTTCACCATCTCTTTCCTAACATGGCCAGCTTGCAAAGGATGATGGGAGAATCTCAGTGGGCAGCCTCTGCAGTAGGCCCTGGATCAGCAGAAGAGGCCTGCGCCGAGAGAGGCAGGACTCAAATATTAAAGACCTTGACTTTGTCATGGAACTTGCCAGATGACCTTGGGCAAGTATATTATCTCCCTGGGCTTCAGATTTTGAAACTATAAAAAGAAAAAATTGGATCGTTTTTATGCATATGTCTGTATATCCGTGGTTTTGTGTGTATAGGCGTCCATGTGTAGACCAGAGGATAACCTGGAGCGTCCTCCTCAGGAAAGCCATTTACCTTCCTTAAGACAGCATTGGCCTCCCAGCACTTGGGAGGCAGAGGCAGGCAGATTTCTGAGTTCGAGGCCAGCCTGGTCTACAGAGTGAATTCCAGGACAGCCAGGGCTACACAGAGAAACCCTGTCTCGAAAAACCAAAAAAAAAAAAAAAAAAAAAAAAAAAAGACAGCATTGGCCTGAGCCAGGCCGTGGTGGCGCATGCCTTTAATCCCAGCACTTGGGAGGCAGAGGCAGGCAGATTTCTGAGTCCAAGGCTACACAGAGAAACCCTGTCTCGAAAAAAACAAACAAACAAACAAACAAAAAGACTGCATCGGCCTGGACCCCACAGGTAAGCCTAAACTGGTTGGGCAACAAGCTCCAGGGGTCCAGCAGTCCCCACCTCCCAGAGCTGGGAGAGCAAGGACATACCACTAGCAGCACCCCATACCGAGTATTTTTTTACATAGGTGTTGGGGATTGAACTCATGGCCTGCTGCTTGCAAAACGAGGCCTTCCCCAACGGAGCCATGAGTTCTTCTTTTTTTTGGGGGGGGGGGGCGGTTTCGAGACAGGGTTTCTCTGTGTAGTCCTGACTGTCCTGGAACTCACTCTGTAGACCAGGCTGGCCTCGAACTCAGAAATCTGCCTGCCTCTGCCTCCCAAGTGCTGGGATTAAAGGCGTGTGCCTGGCTCCCAATTTAAATTTTAAAAAGAGGGCACAACGCGGTGTTACACATCTTTAATCCTAGCACTCAGGAGGCAGAGGCAGGCATATCACTATAAATACAAGGCCAGCCTGGTTTATATATCAAATTCTAGGTCAGCCAGGGCTATATAGTAAGACCCTGTCTCAAAAAAAAAAAAAAAAAAAAAAAAAAAAAAAATAGAGCCAGGCGTGGTGGCACATGCCTGTAATCCCAGCAATCCTGTAATCTCAAGCAACACCAACAAGGAAATCTTCCAGTCTAAGCTCGGATTCACATCTCTGGTCTTAGATGCTAAGGAGGTTTTAGCAGGAGGATCTCTGGAGCTCACAGTTAGTTGACCACATAGCAAAACCAATATGTAAGAGGAGGGGAGGGGAGGGGACGGGAGAGGAGGGGAGGGAAGGGCAGAGGTGTTTTGCCGTTTGTATCGGCAAAGCTTGCAGCTAAGCCCTAAGTATCAGTATCTTTCCATCCGCCTGAGTAGAATTTCTGAAAGGTCTTTGAAAACCATACCTCTAGCTTCTCCATCTATTGCTGCAGCTGTATCAAGCATGCTATGCCTGTTGTGTGGGGGCCAAACACTCTGCTCTGTCATCTAGGGGAACAATTTAGGTGCCTGTCATGGAGAAACACACCTGTAATCCCAGCACTGGGGAGGTGGAGGTGGAAGGGTGAGCCAACCCTAGCTATGTGAGACATTGCCTAAAAAAAAAAAAAAAAAAAAAGATCAATTATGCTGACTCGCGCCTGTAGTCCCTGTACTGGAGAGGCAGAGGCAGAGGAATTGAAAGGGCTTTAAGGTCACTCTAGACTCCTAGGCTACGTAGTAATACATTGTCTCAAAATCTCTCTCTCTCTCTCTCCTCTCTCTCTCTCTCTCTCTCTCTCTCTCACTCACACACACACACACACACACACACACATACTGATGCATGCTGTGGTGCATGTATGCCATCCCACTACATAAATAAATGTATGCAATAAAAAGAAATACAAACTAAACTGGTCTCAGACTAGTTTTGCCTCCTTTTGATTGTTGGGAATATATGTCTTGCTCTGTGTGTGTGTGTGTGTGTGTGTGTGTGTGTGTAAGAGAGAGCGAGAGATCAGAGAACTTGTGGGAACCAGAACCAGTTCTCTCCTTCTACCCAGTGGGTCTGGAGAATTGGACTCAGGTCCTCAGGCTTGGTTCAATCCCTTTTCCCAGCTGATCTACCTCTCAAGCCCTGTAGCCTCCGCATCTAAATAGCAAGTTCCAGGCCAACTAGGGCTACAAAGTAACACCCTGGATTGGAATCAAAGAAAATGGAAAAGGAAGAAAACAAAATACACTGCCTCAAATAAAAAGACACATCAATTCTTTTCAGGAGGCAGAGGAACAATGTAGCCTGAGCTAGAAACTTCTTAGCAACCTGAGCTGTCTGAGCCTGGGGCAAGCACTTTACCAATCTACAAGAATCTGTACTAAATCAATCAATCTCTCTCTCTCTCTCTCTCTCTCTCTCTCTCTCTCTCTTTCTCTTTCTCTCTCTGTCTCTCAATGGTGTGTGTGTGTGTGTGTGTGTGTGTGTGTGTGTGAGGGTCTCTTTCTGAACCAGGAGCTCCCTGATTGGCGAGGCTGGCTGACTATCAAGTTTCAGTGGCCCTCCTCCTTCCACTCTCCCAAGGGCTGGGGTTACAGTTCCTGTGGATTGGGGGGATCTGCACTGACATCTTCAAGCTTGTGCAGCAAACACTTTACCCACTGCACCATCTCTCCGGTCCAGTCCCTAGAACGGCAGTATGGAACTTGGGGAAAAAAAGCATCTGAAATGAATATTTGGTTTGATACTTGGAATTTCCATGGAGAGTCAAAGACTCATGGGAGAGAGAGTTACAGTGTTGGGAACAGGGCAGCCTGCTGACCATAAGCAGAGAGACGAGTGCTTAGAGGACTCCTAACTTCGAAGGATTGGTCAATTTCAGTCCAATTCAGGCAATTTTCATTTCTATATATACACAGGAAAACCAAACGTTTAACTGATAAGTTAGGTATACGGCTAGGTAGCGCTCAACGGATAGAGTTTGTCTATCATGCAGGAAGAAGCCCTGGGCTCACATAAACTGGATGTGGAGATGCATGCCCACAGTCCCAATACTCAGAGATGGAAAAACAAGGCTGAGAAGGTCAGAGTCATCCTTCACGACATAGTTCAAGACCAGTCCAGACTACCTAAGTAGTCAGGGTTTTACTGCTGTGAACAGACCCAAGGCAACTCATATAGGACAACATTTAACTGGGGCTGGCTTACAGGTTCAGTCCATTATCATCACATGGGAGCATGGCAGCATCCAGGCAGGCATGGTGCAGGAGGAGGTGAGAATTCTACATCTTCATCTAAAGGCAGCTAGTGGAAGACTGAACTGGACTTCCAGGCAGCTAGGATGAGGGTCTTAAAGCCCACACCCACAGTGACACACCTACTCCAACAAGGCCAAGTTTCCTAATAGTGCCACTCCCTGGGCTGAGCTTATGCAAACCATCACACTGAGGCCTAAGAAATAAGACAATGGAGAGCTGGGTGTGGTGGCACACACTTAGAATCCCAGTACTTGGGGCTGCTAAGGGTGGACTATGAGTTGGAGAATAGCCTGAGCTACATAAGAAGAACAATGTAAAAAAAATAAAATAAAATAAAGATAAGAAAGGAAGGGAAAGAGGAAGGGAAGGAGGAAGAAGAAACAGGAAACAGTCTATAACTTTGGTCTTCCTATTCACAAAGACATGACTGTCTCAGCCAGATCCCATCGAAAAGTACCATGGCCCCCAAAAAGAGCACTGTTACAAGGGGAAAACGAGTGTTCAAAATATGAGCCTGTAATCCCAGCACTTGGGGGGCAGAGGCAGGCGGATTTCTGAGTTCGAGGCCAGCCTGGTCTACAGAGTGAGTTCCAGGACAGCCGAAGCTATATAGAAAAACCCTGTCTCAAAAAACCAAAAAAAAAAAAAAAAAAAAAAAAAAGAGCCTGGTGGTGGGGGGTGTTTCTGATTCGGATCATAGCAGGGGGTGTCCCTGAAAGGAGGCCAGGCTGAGCTGCCTCAAAAGGAATCCAAGTGGTCATAGAATCTCCTGGAAAGGGTGAGAGCCCTGGCATTGACCATCCCTCTGCAGAGTCAGCCCAGCGCTAATGCTTGGAGAGTACAAATCCCTCCTGGTCATGTAATAGGACGACTGGCGCTGCTGACACAGCATGCAGACGAGAGCCCAAGCCCGGGCTGCGCCAGCAGCAGGGGGGAGGTTTGGACATCCAGCACCAACGCCTTGATCCCAACGCAGGCACGCACGCGGGGATGGGCAAGGACAAAAGACAAAAGGCACCCATGCAAGCCCGAGCCTTCTGTGAGTCCCTGTGACTCAGGAGCAAGGAGCTGGTCTCCTCGGCTAGAGTCTCTGAGCCAGGCAGGTGTCTTCTCTGTCGTGTTGGGAGCTGGGGGTTGATGGGTTGGATGCAACAGCAAGAGGGACGTGCTCTTCTGGACTAGGAATGCCTTAGTAGCAGCCCCAGCTGGGAGACTTCCAGCCACAGGCAAAGATCTGCCATTCTGGGGGGGCTTGCTTGGTGGGAACAGCTTTTAAACAGCCATATCATTGTGTCTAGTGGGGTCCTCACGGTGATCTCTGGTGTTACAAGAAAAAGGACACCCCTTCTTCACATCGAAGCCAGGAATGTATGAATCCTTCTTCTTCTTCTTCTTTCTCTTCCTCCTCCTCCCCCTCCTCTTCTTCCTTCTTTTTTTTCCTTGAGACAGGGTTTTTCTGTACAGTCTTGGCTGTCCTGGAACTGACACTACAGACCAGGCTGGCTCAGAGATCCATTACCTCTGCCTCCCAAATACTGGGATTTTTGTGGAGCTGTGAGGAAAGTCCACGGTCTCAGTCATGCTAAGAAAGTGTATGAAAGCTGGGTGGTGGTGGCGCACGCCTGTAATCCCAGCACTTGGGAGGCAGAGGCAGGCGGATTTCTGAGTTCGAGGTCAGCCTGGTCTACAGAGTGAGTTCCAGGAGAGCCAGGGCTATACAGAGAAACCCTGTCTCGAAAAACCAAAAAAAAAAAAAAAAAAAAAAATCCTTTGCGATTTCAAGAAAGTGTATGAAGCCGGGCAGTGGTGGCGCACGCCTGTAATCCCAGCACTTGGGAGGCAGAGGCAGGCGGATTTCTGAGTTCGAGGCCAGCCTGGTCTACAGAGTGAGTTCCAGGACAGCCAGGGCTACACAGTGAAACCCTGTCTCAAAAAAACAAAAAAAAAAAACAAAAAAAAAAAAAAAAGAAAGTGTATGAATACTAAGGCACACCCTACAGCCCCTCCCTGGGGGATTCTAGGCAGGAGTTCTACCTCTGAGCCACTCCCCCAGTCCCTCCCTGGGGGATTCTAGGCAGGGGCTCTACCACTGAGCCACGCCCCCAGCTCCTCCCTGGGGGATTCTAGGCAGGGGCTCTACCACTGAGCCACTCCCCCAGCCCCTCCCTGGGGATTCTAGGCAGGGGCTCTACCACTGAGCCACGCCCCCAGCCCCTCACTGGGGGATTCTAGGCAGGGGCTCTACCACTGAGCCACGCCCCCAGCTCCTCCCTGGGGGATTCTAGGCAGGGGCTCTACCACTGAGCCACGCCCCCAGCCCCTCCCTGGGGGATTCTAGGCAGGGGCTCTACCACTGAGCCACGCCCCCAGCCCCTCCCTGGGGGATTCTAGGCAGGGGCTCTACCACTGAGCCACGCCCCCAGCTCCTCCCTGGGGGATTCTAGGCAGGGGCTCTACCACTGAGCCACTCCCCCAGCCCCTCCCTGGGGATTCTAGGCAGGGGCTCTACCACTGAGCCACGCCCCCAGCCCCTCACTGGGGGATTCTAGGCAGGGGCTCTACCACTGAGCCACGCCCCCAGCTCCTCCCTGGGGGATTCTAGGCAGGGGCTCTACCACTGAGCCACTCCCCCAGCCCCTCCCTGGGGGATTCTAGGCAGGGGCTCTACCACTGAGCCACGCCCCCAGCCCCTCACTGGGGGATTCTAGGCAGGGCTCTACCACTGAGCCATGCCCCCAGCTCCTCCCTGGGGGATTCTAGGCAGGGGCTCTACCACTGAGTCATTCCCCCAGCCCCTCCCTGGGGGATTCTAGGCAGGGGCTCTACCACTGAGCCACGCCCCCAGCCCCTCCCTGGGGGATTCTAGGCAGGGGCTCTACCACTGAGCCATGCCCTCAGCCCTATGTGACTCCCTTTTGTCTCCACACTGGAGAACAGGACAAGAAGGAAGCAAAAGTTCTTGCCCTGCTCTCCTTACCTTAAAAAGGGTCTGACACGGCATAAGTTAGCCTCAAACCTATTGCTGCGGAGCTGCCTTGAATTCTTCTTGCCTCGGTCAAGTCTATGCCCCACAGCTAGCCAGGCCGTGTGCTTCTCTCTGACCGCAGTCTGTACTGCATAAACGGGAATGGAAAGACCGCCAGGACATGGGACTAGGCTGGTGGCTCTCATACACTCCCCGGTGTATACAGTCAGGTATGATAATGGTGGTGTGTGTGTGTGTGTGTGTGTGTGTGTGTAATTCTAGCACTGAGGAGACTGAAGCAAAAGAGGTGCTAGCCTGGGCTACAGAGAGAAACCCCACCTCAAAAAACAAATGAAAAACGTTTAAAAAGATGAGATGCAGCAGGTAAAGACCCTTGTCTACAAGCCTGAGTTCAATCCCTGGAACTCACAGTAGAAGGAGGGAGCCAACTCCCACAAGCTGTCATCTGACGTCCATACACACCCCATAGCGTGTGTACACAATAGACACACACACACACACACACACACACACATACTCACTTCAAATGTAATAAAAACCATTTTCATGGGACTAGAAAGATGGCTCCGTGGTTAAGGGCATACACTACTCTTCTAGAGGAAGAGTTCCAAGAAGGTGTCTGGTACACACATCAGGTGTCTCACAAGCACCTAGACCTCCTGCTCTAGGAAAGCCAAGTTCTCTGCCTCCACGGTCACCTGCGCACGCATGCGTTCCCCACACAGCATCTGCACATAATTTAAAATAATAAAATTTAAAAAAATAAAAAATATAAAAAGAAAAATGTTTACAGCCAGGTATGGTGGCATAGACCTTTAATCCCAGCACTTGGGAGGCAGAGGCAGGCGGATCTCTGAGTTCGAGGCCAGCCTGGTCTACAGAGAGGGGGACAGCCAGGCTACACAGAGAAACCCTGTCTCGAAAAAACAAAAACAAAACAACGATAAGGCTTTGTTTCAAAAAAAAATTTTTTTTTAGGAGCTGGGATGCAGTTTAGAGATAGTATGCTTGCCAAGCCTGTGCCCGGGGTTCAATCCTCAGCGCTTCAAAACACCAAACAAGTTCATTTGGCTTATGATTATTGAGGCTGGGAAGCCTAAGAGCCTGGGGGCTTGGAATGTGGCAAGGGCCACCTCTCTGCATTTTAATGCAATCTCAATAGCTCAGATGTGATCAGTAAGCGAGCTTGAATCTCCTTCTCCCCATTCTCCTCTTCCTCATCCTCCTCTGCTCCTGTTCCCCTTCATCATCATTATTATGGTTTTTGTTACGGGACAGGGTCTGGCTCAGCATAGCCTGGGCTGGTCCTAACTGTCCCCAGAGTGCTGAGATTCTGGGTGTGAGCCGCCGCCGTTCTGACTTCTCCTTCTCCGATGCCACTAAAGCCAGCATTCTAACATCACCCACTCTTAATTCTCTCCTTAAAGGCCCCACTACCAAACATTATCCATATATGGATTAGAGGGCTAAGTCTCTCCATTTGATTAGAGCCAGAAAAAGCCTGATTAGCGTTGAACAAAGTGCTTGAGTTTCTGATCTCGGTCTTGTGTCTGAAAATGACACAGCAGTGACGGAGTGGCTCAGAACAAGCCACTTGGGTTGATGCTAAAAAAAAAAAAAAAAAAAAAAAAAAGTCCTGTATTTTCTTGCCTTCTCCCCAGATCCTTTGAACGCCAGTTGTCCCATCCAGATCAGAAGGATGACATAGAACCCTGGGGATTTTTCTGACTGTTTCTTGCCTCCTGGGAGATTTCCTGGGTTCTAGGGTTGGGGGAGGAAAGGATTAAAAAAAAAAAAAAAAGGTCCCAGAAGGGCTTTAAGGGTAGCAGACTTCAAGGTAGGTGGCACTACTGAGGGAGGCATGTCACCAGCCCCCAAACCGCTATTTATTATTTGGATGTGGGGGAGGCGTGAGATGTAAGCCTGCAGTGGGCATTGGCTGAGCCTTCAGAGGCTTCAGCCGGAAAAACTGGAGCAAGGGCTGCGTGGGGGCAGGCTTCAGGCTTCCGTTGGACTTGTTTGTATTTTACTTGTTTTGGGTTTGGGTGTGTGCACATGCATGGAACCAGAGGGTGAGTTGTGGGACTCGGTTCTCCCCTTCCACCGTGTAAGTTCTGGGAACCAAGCTCAGATTGTCTTAAGACTTTTTATTATCGTGTGTGTGTGCATGTGTGTGTGTGTGTGTGTGTGTGTGTGTGTGTTGTGATGTGTATTATATTGTGATATGTATGTGTATTGACATGTGTGTGTATGATGATGTGTATATTGTGATATGTATATATTGTGGTATATGTATGTGTATTAGTATGTGTGTGTTCATGGAGGGGCAAAAGATTGTGAAGTTAATTCCCTTTCCATCTTTAGATAGGTTCCCCAGATTTACCAGATTTGCCTGGTAAGGATTTTACCTACTGAGCAGCCTTAGCTGCCCCTGCACTAACTTTTATATTGTAGTGTAGTGTGGTGTAGTGTATTTAGATACAGGGTTTCTCTGTGTAGCCTTGGCTGTCCACCAGGCTAGCCTGGAACTCAGATCTGCCTCCCAAGTGATAGGACTGACGGCATGGGCCACCTCCCTGCACTACTTCTTCTTTTTTCTTCTTCTTCTTCTTTCATTTTATGTGTATTGGTTTTTCCCTGCATGAATGTCTGTGTAAAGGTGTCAGATCTTGGAGATAGACATAGTTGTGAGTTGCCATGTGGGTGCTGGGAATTGAACCTGTGTCCTCTTAACCGCTCAGCCATCTCTGTGCTTTCTTTAAAACAGGGTTTCGCCGGGGGTCAGGGATGGGTGGTGGGTGGGTGGTGGTGGTGGTGGTGGTGGCGGACTCCTGCAATCCCAGCACTTGGGAGGCAGAGGCAGGCAGATTTCTGAGTTCGAGGCCAGCCTGGTCTACAGAATGAGTTCCAGGACAGCCAGGGCTACAAAGAGAAACCCTGTCTCGGAAAACAAAACAAAACAAAACACACAAACAAACAAACAAACAAACAAAAAAACCCAGGGTTTCATGTGTCCCAGGCTATCTTTGAACTTACTCTGGGGCCAAGGATAACCTTAAACTCCTGATCCTCCTGCCTCAGCCTTCCAAGTCTTGAGATTGTATGTAGGTACCAGTCACTTTTTGTGCTGTTTGTTTATTTGGGTTTGATTCTGTTACAGGGTCTCTAAATGTAGCCCGGGCTGGCCTTAGACTGGTTCTGTCACTAGACTGGCCTTGATCTTGTGATCCTCTTGCCTCAGTCTCCTTAGTGCTGGCAAGATGGCTGGGTTGGTAGATATACTAGGTACAAAGCATGACAACATGAATTTGATCCCTGGGACCTATATGGTAGAAAAACCAACTTCTTCAAGTGTCCTCTGACCTCCACCTCTGCTCTGTAACACGAGCACAGCCAGACACACACACACACACACACACTAAACAAATGCAACAAAAAACAATAAAATAAATAAAAATATTAAAATAAAGATTTGGAGAGAACCTAGTATGGATCAGGCTTGTAATCCCAGCATTCAGGATGCTGAGGCAGGAGGATCAAGAGTTCCAGGCCAGTCTGGGCTTAAATAAAACAATAATAAAGAATTGAGGTGAGGCCTAGTGTCACAGGCCTTTAATCCCAGCACTCAGAAGTTGGAAGCGGGCAGATCTTGGAGTTTGAAGCCAGCCTGGTCTATATAGTGAGTTCCAGGACAGCTAGAGCTACACCTCAAAACCAAAGATAGATCTGAAAATAAATATAAGAGCCTGGAGATAATCGGGCTGGAGGGTTGGGGTAGCTTGGAGGTCGTCTAAGGGGGGGAGCATCCTGAGAGATGACAGGTGAGCGGACGGACCTCAGAGTGGACCGCAGGGAGGTTCCTGGGAACCTGCTTCTCTGGAAAGTAGAAGCTGGAGTCGGTTGCTGAGTCACTGCAGGGGGAGGGGAGGAGGGAGGCCAGAGAACAGGCTGCTGGTTTCCCGGAACTCCTGGAGTGGGTGGGGTGAGGGCTTACAAAGACTGACCATCAGGCAGCCATCTGGGCCCAGAGGCCATGTTCTAAGGAGGCAGCCATCTGTCCCACCCTGAGATTTTTCTCTGACAGCCCTGAACTGGGTAAACCAGGGGATGAGAGAGTCACAATCAGAACCCCTGAGTAGATAAAATCAGCACGGCTGGGAGATGGAAAAAGGGACTGAGGACCTTGGTCTAGTCTCTGGGCAGGGAAAAGACTCAACAGGGGACTAGAACCCTTGGGGATGCTGAAGAGTAAGAGGGGATTCCCCTAGATGATGAGAGGACATTCAGGATAGTGTGTGTGTGTGTGTGTGTGAACTAGACTGGAGTTGTGGGTGTGGCTCAGCAGTAGACCACCTGCCCAGAATTCCTTAGTGAACAGGGTGGTAAAGTATCAGCTAGAATCCATCAGGGAGGAGCTAGGAGCCTGGGCTCAGTGGTCGAGCCTATCAAGAGCAAGGCCTAAGGTCTATGCGTGTTGCAAAAAGAAAATAACCCAGGAAAGGAAATAAACCAGTTTGGGTCCCAGAGGCATGAGGTTGGCTACTAAGTTTCCGAGTAAAGGGACAGAGGAGAGAAGCCACACAGCAGCGAAGTGGCCTTGGGACCCACACCATCTGTCCCCGCAGTTCTTCCAATGAAGCCAAGCACCCAGTCATTCTGTGGTGGGGGTTCCCATTCTCAGGGCAGCACCGACCACCTGAATCAAATGGAGACGATCAACAAGCTTCTGGGGATTTATCATAAATAAGTGGGGGGGCTTGATCAGTTTGGACCTTGACTGTAGTTGTGGGATTTTTTTTTTTTTTTTTTTTAGCAGATGTAAAGAAACATCTGTTTGACTTAAGCTTAGTGTCAGGTATCTATAATCCCTGCTATGGGGAAGTATGTGAGTGTGTGTGTGTGTGTGTGTGTGTGTGTGTGTGTGTCAGTGGCAGGAGGGTCAGGAGTTCAAGGTCAACCTTGGCCACATCAAGAGTTAAGGCTAGCCTGTGATATATGAGACTTTGGAGAGGGGGAGAGAAAGGGAGGGAGACAGGTTTGGGAAGGGAGAGGGGGAGGGACAGAAAGGAGGAAAGAAAAGAAGGGGGTGGAGAGGAGATGGAGAGGAGAGGGGAGAGGGAGAGGGAGAGGGAGAGGGAGACGGAGGGGGGGTGGGGAGAGAGAGAGAGAGAGAGAGAGAGAGAGAGAGAGAGAGAGAGAGAGATCTGTCAGAAGAGCAAGCAGGAAGACAGATTGCTGGAGACAGAGACAGGGAGAGGGAGAGAAGGTGCTGAGTGGGCTGGTCAGATGCCAGTGTCATCCTGGAGGCTGCTGGGCTGGCCCCAGTCAGGGCAAGACGGACGGATGGCTGTTTAGAGAGCAAGGCAAAGACACCAGACTAGGCAATCGGACTGTCTCTCTCTGTATGATCTGCAAAAAGGAGTCCAGCCTGGAGCAGGGCAGGGTGGTACAAACCTGCAACCAAAGTACCAAGTAGTAGAACCAGGGGGACTCAAGGTCATCCTCAGCTCCATAGAAAGGCCAAGGACACATGAGAGGCCTCTAAAGGCCAAAGCCTGGACGAGGCTGGAGAGATGGCTCAGTGGTTAAGAGTACTGGCTGCTAGCCGGGCGGTGGTGGCACACACCTGTAATCCCAGCACTTGGGAGGCAGAGGCAGGCAGATTTCTGAGTTCGAGGCCAGCCTGGTCTACAAAGTGAGTTCAGGACAGCCAGGGCTACACAGAGAAACCCTGTCTCGAAAAAAACCAAAAACAAACAAACAAACAAACAAGAGTACTGACTGCTCTTCCAGAGGATCTGGGTTCAATTCCCAGCACATACATGGCAGCTCACAACGGATCTCTTAACTCCAGATCTGACACCCTCACACAGACATACTTGCAGGCAAAACACCGAGGCACAGTAAATAAAAGTAAATTAGGAAAAATGAATTCTTAAAAAAAGTGGGGGGCTGGGCGTGGTGGCACACACCTTTAATCCCAGCACTTGGGAGGCAGAGGCAGGTGGATTTCAGAGTTCGAGGCCAGCCTGGTCTACAGAGTGAGTTCCAGGACAGCCAAGGCTGTCTCAAAAAAACAAAAACAAAAAAAAACAAAACAAAAAAAATTTTTTTTTGCCAGGGGCAGTGAGGCCTGCCTGTAAAGCTAGTCCTCAGGAGATGGCAGAACGGGGGAAATCAGGAAATTGTGGTCGGCTTGCATGGCATGTGCAAAATAATGAACAGAATTAAAGGGAGAGATGAGCCAGGCAGTGTGGTTGGGTAGGCAGCTCCCACGGATGCTGAACTTCTGAAATTCCTAACAACGGGGACCAGCGAGGTGGCTCAGCAGGTAAAGGTGCCTGATGCCCAGCCCAAGGGCTCTCAGTCGGAGACTCTAGGAGTCACATGGTAGGAGAGGAGTGACTCCCACAAACTGTCCTCTCAGCCGACCCCACTTGTGTGTGGTGGCCCAGGCATGCGTATGCATCATACACACATACACAGACTAATAAGAAATAGAAAATAGTAATTAATTTTGTTTTCTCTTGGGTATTTCCCATAGTAACTGAAAGCTACCTAGCAGACGTGAGGACATCATCTTCCTAGGGCCTCAACACTACTTTTGTTTGTTTGAGACAGAGTCTTACGAAGCCAAGGTTAGCTTTGAACTTGCTCTGTAGGAGAATCCTCCTGAGTCTACCTCCGAGGTGCTCTGATTACAGGTGTCTGCTACCACACGCAGCTTGTGCCAGGCTGGGGATCAAACTCAGGGCCTCATGCATGCTGGGCAAGACCTGACCAACCGAGCCACATCCCAGGCCAGGTTTTTGTCCTCCCCGTACCCCTCCTGCCTCCGATTAAATATGGCCTCACTAGGAAGCTGTGGTTAGAACTCAATAGTGACCCACTTACCTCTCCCTCCAAAGTGCTGGGATTAAAGGTATAATCCACCAGGTCCAGAACTGGTATTTCCCTTTTGATTTTGGCGTGTGTGTGTGTGTGTGTGTGTGTGTGTATGTATGAATGAGAAACTTAGAAGATAACTTTAGACAGTCAGTCCTCTCCTACTTTATGTAATTTGGGGAATTGCTGTCAGGTTGTCAGGCTGTTTTAAGCAATTACTTTTACCTGTGAGCTACATCGCTGGCCCAAAGCACTACTTTTTTTTTTTTTTTTTTTTTTTTTGAGACCTGGTGTCTCTGGGTAGCCCTGGCTGTCCCAGAACTCACTCTGACAAGGCTGGCCTCAAACTTAAGATCCACCTGGTTTTGCTTCCCAAGTGCTGGGATTAAAAGTGTGCACCACCGCTGCCCAGCCAAAGCACTATTTTTTTTCTTTTTGGTTTTTTTTTTTTTTTTTTTTTTTTTTTTTTGAGACAGGGTTTCTCTGTGTAACCCTGGCTATCCTGGAACTCACTCTGTAGACCAGGCTGGCCTCGAACTCAGAAATCTGCCTGCCTCTGCCTCCCAAGTGCTGGGATTAAAGGTGTGTGCCACCACCGCCCGGCCCAAAGCACTATTTTTGATGCTCGGTTTCCTCACTTAATAAGTAGAGATGGGGCTGGGGAGACGGCGGCTTGGTGGTGAAGAGCACTGTCTGCTCTTTCAAAGGACCTGGGTTCAATTCCCAGCACCCGAATGACAGTTGACAACTGTCTGTAACGCTAGTTCCGAGGGATCTGACTCCCTCACACCAATCACACCAATGCCCATAAAATTAAGTGGTTTTTTTTTTATAAGGTAGAGGCGACAGGTAACTTTCACTTTCCAAGGTGGCCTCCGTGGATGGGACAAAATACCTATCACACGGAAAGGGCTCCCTGAGCTGACTTCTGTTAAGCTCCGCAGAGACAAGGATTTTTCCAACTCATGAAGAGATCTTGAGACAGAAAATTTACTGTGCTGACAGAGAGCAAGTGCCTTGTCGTCGGCAGTTTCTTCCTCAGGCCTCCCTACGAAATGGAAGCCAATGACAATGAAGAGACTCTAGTCCCAGTCTCTCTGCAGCTCACAGCGGGACTCGTCAGTCATGGCTTGACGCATGTTTCTCTATCTGCCAAGACTGAATTACGTCAAACTTGCTCTGGTCTGGCAGGGCCAATCTTAAGACGACAGACACTCAATCAGGGTGACGCTGATGGTTTAGTGTTGTTTATTAATGTTGTTGTTGTTGTTCCCGTGTTTCGGCACCGATGATGAGAGAGAAAGGGTATTAGTGAGTGTGGCATGGCGGCGTGGGGGGAGGGGGGTACCTAAGCAGGCCCATGCCTAGGCATCCCTTCCCCCTGAAGGACCACGCACACACTGACATGGTATAGAATAGAGTTTATTTAGAGAAGAGGATGAGAGTCAATGGTATAGTGGAGGCAGAGAGAGAGAGAGAGAGTATATATAGAGAGAGTAGAGAGGAGTGGAGGCCAGCCATGACCACATGAAGAGAGGGGGAGGGGAGCCCAAGAGGGGCAGAGAGGTAAGAGGATGAGAGAGGGGAATGAGAGGAAGAAGAGAGTGAGGAGGGGCAGGCAGCGCCTCTTATAGTGGGCCAGGCATATGGGGCGGGGCATACCTGGCTATTGCCAGGTAACTGTGGGGTGGAGCTTGGACCGAATACCAACCGACGCTACGCGTCTAATTTGCTGGGGTAGAGCAGGTTGTGTTAGAATCCTCAGTCTAACCCACCTGAGGTAGCTCACATCTGGAAGCCCAGCCACTGGGAGGCTGACAATGACGCAGGAAAACTGCTCGAGGTTCCGGTCAGCCGGGACTGAAGTGTGAGATCCTGTCTCTGAGGAAACTAGACTCGGAGGAGTCTGGGTTCGTTTCTGGCTACACAACACATTTCAGAGCAGCATAGGCTACATTGTCTCAAAACAAAACCACAACCATAGACCCTCCCCCCCCCCTCAGTTTATTGTTCATGTTTGCCAGAGGTGGGGAACCTTTTCCAGTTCTTTCATTTTGGTTTGTTTTTGAGACCGTGTCTTATGAAGCACAGGCTGGTCTTGGATTAGCTGTATAAATTGAGGGTGACCATCTGTCTCCACCCCTGGGATTTCAGGCACGTGACAGCCACCACACTGGGGCTTTTTTTGTTTTCTTTCCTTTTTTTAAATCTATTTTTTTTGTCGTTGCTGATTTTTTTTAAATAAAAATTATGACATTTTAATTTAGTGCGTGTGTGCACGCAGAAAGACAGTTTATGGAAATTAGTTCTCTCTTTCAACTACGGCTGAGAGATTGAACTCAGGTCATCACAACTTGGTATTCTATGCCGTTATCTGTGGGACCCTTTCTCTGACCCAAACTGAATTGGGGCCTGAGCCTTGGACTTTCTGAATGCTTGGCCAGCACTGCACCCTATTCCAATTCTGGTTTTATTGTGAACCGGTTTTATAAATTTTTGTTTTGTTTTGTTTTGGTTTTGGTTTTTTTTTTGAGACAGGGTTTCTCTGTATAGCCCTGGCAGTCCTGTAACTCACTCTGTAGACCAGGCTGGCTTCGAACTAAGAAATCCGCCTGCCTCTGCCTCCCAAAGTGCTGGGATTACAGGCCTGTGCCACCACCGCCCGGCTCGGTTTTATAATTTTAACAGTCCTTTGTGGGTTAAATGTCCTCTGAGAAGGCTGAAGTGGTGGCAGCAGCGTGGCATGCCTTTAATCTCAGCAAGCAGATCTTTGAGTTTGAGGCCTACAGACTGGCCTGGTCTACTGCCCTGAGCTCCAGGGCGGCCAGGGCCATACAGTAAAACCAACCAACCAACTGGTCTTTCCTGAAAATATCAGTGGAGGGGTTTAGGATATCAAGTGTCGCCGGGCGGTGGTGGCGCACGCCTTTAATCCCAGCCCTTGGGAGGCAGAGGCAGGCGGATTTCTGAGTTCGAGGCCAGCCTGGTCTACAGAGTGAGTTCCAGGACAGCCAGGACTACACAGAGAAACCCTGTCTCGAAAAACCAAAAAAAAAAAAAAGGATATCAAGTGTTTGCCTAGCGTTATGTGAAGCTCTGGGTTCCTCAGAATTGCATAAATGAGCAGTGGTGTGTACACCTGTAACCCCAGTTGGGTGGGCAGAGGAAGAAAAAAAAATAAAAAAACATCAAGGTCATCTTTGGCAATGTGGCAAGATAGAAAGGGGGGCGGGGAGGAGAGAAGCAGCCTTGTGGCACAGAGGTGGTTGTTGGTAAATGCTCTTTGCAATTGGCAAACGCCTGCAGGGACTGAAAATGTGGCCCAAACGCCAGCGGCTAGAGAACGCTTGACCTTCCTTCCCTTATATGGGCTGCACCGGGGACTCCACTCCTTTGTCAGACCAAACCTCCACAAACTGACCCTCCCCGAGGAATGGAAGGGTCTGGAAGAGGACGGCCCCACCCCCTGCCCCACCCAACCAGCAACCTTCACTTTGCTGCGACTGGCTGAACCAGTTTCCAAGCTACCCAATCAAAATCCTTCAATAAGATAGAGGCGTGGCTTTAGGTCCCACCCCGGGCAGGCGGCTCTCCTCTGAGTTCCTGCGGTGACTCAGCAGGAAGGCGCGACTTGATGGGGCCCGGAAAAGCAGAGCTACGTCAGGTCCTGTCCTGTCCTGTCCTGTCCATCGAGGCTTATGGGGATCTAGTGGAATCCCAACACCTGGCCCCTGATTTTTTTTTTTTTTTTTTTTTTGATTACCCAGCAAAACCCTGGACCTTTCGCTGATCTTTTGTTTCCTCCGTTTGCACAGTAGTAAGAACACTTCCCGGGGCAGTGCCCGAGTGGGAAGACCTGGAAGTTTGGAGTTTGACCTTACAGGAAATCAATCAATCCCAGCTGCCTCATTTTCTCTCTCTCTCTCTCTCTCTCTCTCTCTCTCTCTCTCTCTCTCTCTCTCTCGTCTCTCTCCTTTTTCTGCTAATCCCTCAATCCTCAATGTTTAGCTCCAGCTCGGGTTGTCAGGCAGGTGGTGCGACAACAAATACACAGAGAGGCTAGCGCGCTGCCCTTCGAAAACCTCATTCAAGCTCAGAGTCCTCCTCAGGAACAAAGAGAAGAGGACAGCGTGTCGGGATGATGGTATGGATGGTGAGGGGCCCAGGGCTGGCATGAGCTCAGCAGGCATCAAGAATCCCTGGTACCTGCATGGTGGAAGGACATGGACCACACACATACTCAAACATGCATGCATTAACTCTTTAATAGGAGGGATCTACCAAAAAAAAAAAAAAAAAAAAAAAAAGCCAGGCTTGGTGGCGCATGCCTGTAATCCCAGCACTTGGGAGGCAGAGGCAGGTGGATTTCTGAGTTCGAGGCCAGCGTGGTCTACAGAGTGAGTTCCAGGACAGTCGGAACTACACAGAGAAACCCTGTCTCGAAAAAACCAAAAACCAAAAAAAAAAAAAAAAAAAAAAAAAAGGAGGGATCTAGAGAGCTGGCTCCAAAATGAAGAGCACTTGCTCTTGCAGAGTACCAGCACCCACACGGTGTGGAATAACTCTACTACCAGGGGATCCGAAGCTTTGTGACCTTGGTGAACATAACAGCCATGCATGAAAACACTTATACACAAACAAAATCAAAGTCTACTAATAAAATAAGACTCTGCAGAGACGGTTCAGCGGGTAAGAGCGATCATCGTGCAAGGGTGAGGGCCTGAGGCGGGGATCCCAGCGCCCAGGAGTAAAACCAGAGTGACCAGGAATGCCTGTGACGCCGGTCCCACAGAGGGCAGGGATGGGATGACTTCTGGAGCCTGCTGGCCTTTAGCCTAGCTCAGGGGTTGAGGAGAGAGCCTGCGCCAAGGGGATCTGAGAATGATAGAACTGTGTCATCAGCATCACCACCATCCTCGCAACCACCATCACCACACACAGGCATGCACAGGGATACATCTTTGTGAGGAGAAAAAGAAGAGAAACCATAAATGGTGGAGTTTGTGCTATGGCTCAGTGATAAAAGTACTTGCCTTCCATGATTTAGGTCTTAGGTTTAATCCCCAATCCTACAAAACAAACAAAAAAACCAAGCAAAACAAAAGCAAGCAAGCAAGCAAACAAAAAAACCCAAGCAAGCAGGCAAGGAATTTAAAGGAAGCATCAGCAAACCGTAAAGGCATAAAGAGGGTAGCAATGAACAAAATATAACGACTCACACATGAAAATGTGTGCCGGGTGTAGTGGCACACACTAACGTCAGCCCTCAGGAGGCAGAGGCAGGCAGGTCTCTGAATTTAAGGCTAGCGTGGTCTACAGACCGAGTTCCAGGGAAGCCAGGGCTATACAGCAAAAACCTGTCTTGAAAAAACTAAAACAAAAACAAAACTAATATAGAAATTCCTAGGCAGGGGAAGGGGAGAAGGTGGTGTGGCCTTTCTAGCAGCTCAGGCTGTCTTAAACTCCTGATCCACCTGATTAAGCATGTAAGTGCTGGGATCACAGATTTTAGCCACCACCAACTCGGGCAGGCTCTCCCCCTCCTCATGCCTCCAGGTATCTCCCAGTGCAACCCGGACTTGAATGGTTAAGTAGTTGGTGACCCTGAACTCCCGATCCTCCTTCCAGTGACTCCTTGAAAGAGGTAATATCACAGGTCTGTTTTACCAGAGCAGGTTTTGGGGGTTTTGTTTTGTTTTTTTGCCATCTTATTTTCTGGATCTGTTCACTTAGCTCACTCTGCAGCTCTGGCTGGCCTGGAACCTCCCTCAGCACCCCTAGCACGGGCACTACAGGCACGCACCCGCATGCTGTACTTCCTTGGTAGTGTTTCCTGGATCTAGATTTGTGTGTGTATACCAGAACAGAGAAGATGACCAGAAGCTGAGGCTCGCCATGGTGACTCAGCATCTCCAGGCGGTGGTGGGCCCTGGAGAACCGGATGATGCTCTTGGACCACAGCCTTTCATCCCTACGCCAGTTTTCTCCAGAAAGTCCTTCCTGGAGTCTTTCCAGCAGCCACGGTGCAGGTTCTCAAACAATGACCTCAGTTACGAGATGGGGGATAATGCTTTAATGACTTGGCACCTATGGACAGGCGGCTATGGGCCTCCAGGCTGCTTCTTTGCTCCTGCAAAGCGGAGGCTCTGTGCCAGGGTGGGGGTGGGGGTGGGGGTGGGGCAGTGGATGTCTGAGATGCTGCAGGAAGGGCTCCTCTAGTCCCTGCTTTGGTCCCTGCAGCCCTACCTTATTCAGCTGAGCACCATCTGAAGCCAGGTCCTCACCCAGCAGGGAAGGTGATGACCTGGGCTCTTCTGCAGTCCCCTGCCAGTCTATAGAAGAGCACCCCAACCCTTTCTGTCTCCCCACTTATAGCAGGAGACCATGATAGGTCATTGGAAGGGTTTGAAGGCATTTACAGAGAGCCCAAGCCTCATGGATATGGGTGTAGAGAGGAAGGGTCAGGGGTACTATATAATAAGAGTTCCCCCAAAGGGAAGTGAGTTACTCTCCCACATTTTCTGACTTGGCTCATTGTACTGGGCCTTGAGCAGAAGAAAACAATCCCAGGGCACGCAGTAAGAGGAGCCGGGCAGGTACTGCATCTCCCCCATGCACGGGGAGAAAGGGGCACCAGGAACTGGAGCTATCATAGGAAGGCATCCTGGAAAAGGACAGGCAGTTCCCCCACAGGCTCCTTTGCTTTGATATGGAGGACAGAGCCATGTGGGTCACAGTGGCTGGCACAGGACGCTGGCATCCTCGCTGTGGTCACAGTTGTGGACGTCCCAGCGGATGTGAGAGCACAGGAGCAAGGTGCTCTCCTCTCCTCGGCATTTGACGTTGTCCAAGAGGATCGGGCCTCGGCCGGGGCCAAAGTGGGCCTCTCCCGGGGCTGCCAGCGCCTGGCCACACCCCAGCTGACGGCACAGGACCATGGCTGCCCGGAGATCCCACGCATCGTCGCAAACGGTGCCCCACCGTTGTCCTAGGAAGAGTTCTACACGCCCCTCGCATCGGTGTGTTCCACTAGCCAGACGGAAGTGTCCTGTGTTGGAGATAAGGCCCTGGGTCAGAAGAGCCCACGGGCTCATGGGACCCAAGAGATGGCTCCATGGTTGAGGGCACGTGCCACCAAACCAGATGACTTCAGTTCTGTACCCAAGAACAACTCGCACAGGTTGTCTTCTGACCTTCACGTTCCTTCATACTGTTTTGTGTTCAAACAACACATGCATGCATGTGCACTGGGACAGCCTCAGTCCCTGAGCCACAGGCTGTTTGCAAACTATTACCATGTCTAATCCCGCCCTCCAAAGTTTACTGTCCCCACTTCGACACCTACATTCCCTGGGCTAATTTATTATTTGTTTTCCCATGAGCCCTTGTGTGTGGTTCAAGCAGGCCTTGAAATCACTGTCTTGACACAAGTCTCCAGAATGCTGGGATGAAAGCCATGGGCCACCATGCCTAATTCTGCATTCTCCGTCTGCTTCAAGATAGGAGTCTCGTTTCTTCAGTTTGCTCCCAAGTGGAGAAATCTCTAGGTTGCTGTAGTGTTTTGTTTTTTGTTTTTGTTTTGTTTCCAGACAGGGTTTTTCTGTATAGCCCTGGTTGTCCTGGAACTCACTTTGTAGACCAGGCTGGCCTCGAACTCAGAAATCCACCTGCCTCTGCCTCCCAAGAGCAGGGATTAAAGGCGTGTGCCACCACTGCCTGGCCGCTGTAGTGTTTTTACCATTCCAGGTCCTTGAGTTCCAACCTCAGTTTCATTGGCAGTAGACACCTACCATCTCTGGGCCGAGGACTGGGCATTCGGGTGGTCTCGGAACCATCCTGCTGGACCTGGAGTCCCAGCTCCTCTGGGCCTGGCTCAGCAGGGGCATAAAAATGAAGATGGCTGTCATGGTGGGGAACATGCTACCTAGAGACAGCTCATCTCTCCTAACCTTCCCAAGTTGTACGGACAGACAGAACCTCAAAGAACTGCCAACCTAAGGTAGGAGACTGGAGGGCCCCCTAGGCCTGGGCATCAAGTAAAGGTGGGGATACCACTTTCTACAGCAAGTAACAAACACAAGGGATTGACAATGTCCTGCCAGACTTCGTAAAGGCCCTTTTTTCCTTGGTATCTCTGAAAAGCCAAAGGCTAGCTTTGGGAAAGCAGTCCGCCCCTCCTGCTTCACTAGTAGCAGAGAGAGAATAAATCACAAGGTCCTTTATAAATGGCACTGCACCAATCCTCCCTTGGCCGCGCCCTATTCTCCCCCTGCAGACAACTCGCCCTTCCGGTTACGCCCCTACCGCTCCGCCGCAGAGTGCCCAGGCATCCGGCTACCCCCGCGATGAGCAATACTTCCGCTGCAGTGCAGCAGAGAGTGCCACGCCTATTCCTCTATTCCTCTTCGAACTCCCACTAGCCCTGACTGCAGCGCCTGCCGTGAGGCCCCGCCCACAAAACCTGCGCACCGCTTCACTTTCGCCTTCCCAGCCCTAGGCCAGCCAGAAAGCTATGCTGCTTCCGCTCACACACCAGGGAGCTCCTGCGCACGACCCCACCCATGCTTCCTCCCACTCGGCTCCACCCCCACTGGGAATGCTTCAAGAGGCTCCGCCCACGCACCACCAGGCTCAACCACTTCTTGTCCCGCCCCTCTGATTCAGCCCCGCCCACATTTGTGAACGCATGCGCAAGTCCAGGTTCATGGGTCCTCAGCCCTCGCTCCGCTTTTTTTTTTTTTTATGGGCCCCGCCCACTCCTCGGACTCCACCCCGCCCGCACAACAGCTTCACCTGCGCACAAAGCTCCCGCGTCTTCGTGGTGGCCGCAGTTGTGTTGTCCCCAGCCCAGGTGGAAGCAGTCGCTGAGGCGGGCCTCGGTGCCGGTACAGCCTACGTTGTCCAGCAGCACAGGGCCTCGGCCATAGCCAAAATGACCAAGGCCCGTGGCGCCTAGCGCGGGCCCGCAACCCGCCTCGCGACAGGCCACGCGCGCGTCCGCGAAGTCCCAGTCATCGTCGCACACGGTGCCCCAACCCCCGGCGTACAGCACCTCCACGCGGCCGCGGCATGGGCTCGGGCCGCCTACCAGCCTCAGCCTACCGCCTGCGGGGCGCACAGGCCGGTGCCAGGGTGGATGGCCTGGAGGGCAGGCTCCCTATTGCAGCCCGGGTCCCACCTGCTCCCACCCCCTGCGGGACCTGGCAGGGCCACTTACTTTTCTTCCCAGAGGCCCAGGCTGCGGTCGTGAGCAGCGCGGTATCCCTGGAAGGCAGGGCACCAACTCCCGTGGCCGCGACAAGGGAGCCTTTGAAGGGGACAAGAAGGCCGTTTACCACACCCACACCTTACTTGGCGGGAGTCGCAGAGTCACCGTACTGTCTGTCCAGTAATAAACATCTTTTAGGATTTTCCTCCCCTTTTTCTAAGATAAACTCTCAGTATGTACCCTTGGTTGGGCTAGAACTCACTATGAAGATAGGGCTGATCTCAGACTCAAGAGATCTGTCTCCCGAGTGCTAGGATTAAAATCTTTTGGGTTTTTGAGGCAAGCAAGGTCTTGCCCTGTAGCTCCAGTTGGCTTTGAACTTCAAAGCCTCCTGCCTCAATTTAGTGTCCTTCAGATGGAAGCTTTGGGCTTGTCCTTCATAGGCAGGCAGTCAACCACCTGAGTCACTCCCCAACCCCCCCCCCCCCAAGACAAGGTTTCTCTGTGTAGCCCTGGCTGTCCTGGAACTCACTTTGTAGACCAGGCTGGCCTTGAACTCAGAAATCCACCTGCCTCTGCCTCCCAAGTGCTGGGATTAAAAGCGTGCGCCACCATGCTGTGTGTGCCACCACGCCCGGCTCTCATCCACCGTCAATTCTTCTGTGCTCCCATCCTCTCAACGCTACCTTCTGCCCCAAAGCCTTCGCTTAAGTCCCTTCCCTAGGTCTCTAGAAGAGCCTCTGCAGTCCCCACCCCTGCCTGTCTCCCCCCCAGCTCCTTACCTGCTGGCCCAGTGTGCCAGGCCCAGACTTCTCTCGTGACAGACGGAGGCAGTGCTGTGGCAGTTGGAGGGCTTAGAACTAAAGCAGGAGGGAAGACAGAAGGGTCAGGCACAGGACTGAGGGTGTCTCCCCAAAGAAAACAAACTTTACATCCAGGACTGGAATCCAGAGAGCCGGGGCCAGCTTTGACAGTAGTCCCTTATGTGAGGTACCCAGGTGTGTGTGCGCAGGCCTGTTACATGGTTCCGTTGCTGTCGTGTCCAGTATTCTTAGAAGTCTAGTGTGTACAAACTAGAAAGATGCAGAGCTTGGCCCACGAAGGACCCTCATGCCCATTTCTGAGGGATTTACAGCAAAAACGACTCCACCAATTTTATGGCCTGCGATATACCTCAGTTGGCAGAAGGCTTGTGTATCTTGCCTGAGGCTGGAGGTGCATTCTGATATCACCCAAAATGGGTGTGGCTACACATATCTGCCCTGCCAGCACCGAAGAGGTGA
Source organism: Apodemus agrarius (assembly GCA_964023405.1). Classification (NCBI taxonomy): domain Eukaryota; kingdom Metazoa; phylum Chordata; class Mammalia; order Rodentia; family Muridae; genus Apodemus; species Apodemus agrarius. Next base: position 26,381,855 of record OZ030028.1, read on the forward strand.
AGGCTGGAGGGTCAGAAATGTAGGGTCATCCTTTAAGTACTGAGTTCAAGGCTAGGCCAAAAGACTGAAGAATCTTTATCCTACTACATCAATAAAAAGGAGGCGAGCAAAAGGAGGGAGCGTGAACGTCATTGAGCAGGATCGGGTGTGATTCTGCTAGGGCTCCTGGTGTCTCTCAGGACCTTGACTTTCCCATCTGTAAGATGGGAACGATAGTTTTTGATTTCCTACAGACACTTTCCATCTAACAGAAAAGAGCCTATGTGAGAAAGAGTGTTATGGTCCCATGAATCTTATTTGCTGGGCTAAGGGTGTATTTAGCACAGAGTTTACATGTATGAAGCTGCGGGCTTGATTCGCCAAGATGTAATAGCCGACAATAACCCATCTGTTAGGCCGGGGATGGTGGCTAGTACCTGTAATATCTACAACTAGGGAGGCTAGCCTGGGCTACAGTGAGACCTTGCCTTAGCAAGACAACAATCACCTCTATTTTATTTTACTTTGAGACAGGGTCTCACTAAGTAGACCTGTCTGGCATTGAACTTACAGAGATGAACCTGCTATTGTCCCCTAAGAACTGAGATTAAAGATACCACCAGGCCGGGTGTTTTTTTTTTTTTTTTTTTTTTTGAGACGGGGTTTTATGTAGTACTAAAGCTCTAAGTATGTTCTAGTATGCCTGTTTTGTGTGCTGCTGCTCCAATGCCTACCTTTAATTTGCTGAAAACACCTCCCAAATTGGAGGGTCCATATGGGGAGTGGGGGAACAGTCTATTATTAGATCCTCAGGATTACAGATAGCTGGGCAGGGTTCTGCAGTTAGGTCCTTTGCGAGTAATCTTTTTTTTTTTTTGGTTTTTCGAGACAGGGTTTCTCTGTATAGCCCTGGCTGTCCTGGAACTCACTCTGTAGACCAGGCTAGCCTGGAACTCAGAAATCCACCTGCCTCTGCCTCCCAAGTGCTGGGATTACAGGCCTGCGCCACCACCGCCCGGCCTTTGAGAGTAATCTTTGAGGGATCATTCTAGAATATTATTGCTTTATTCTGAAATCATCCGTGAAGAATACCTGGAAATTGCTAGAAAATTCTGGAGGCATTCCTAATAACAGGAATAAGAGCTACCGAGAATGTGAGAATGAGTTGTCTGAATTGCTTCCCCAGAGCAGGCCTGGATAGTACAGGTAATTTCAAAGTCTTTCTGGAAAGATCTGTACAGTACAGTTAGCCAACCCTTTTTTCCCACTCTGCCCTTAGTTTCTTCCAGTTCCCCTCCCACCTTTCTGCCTTCGAAAGACCCCGCCCCTGTGGCCTGGCCCCGCCCCTGTGGCCTGACCCCGCCCTGTGGCCTGGCCCCGCCCCCGCTGCCCCGGGCACCTGCACAGAGCACTCCAGCATCCTCGTGGTGTCCGCAGTTGTGCACGCCCCAGCCTAGGCTCTGGCAGGCTGCCAGGCGGGGCTCGCCGCCTTCGCAGTGAACGTTGTCCAGCAGGATATGCCCGGTACCGTAGCCGAAAAAGGCGTTAGTGGTGGCAGCCAGGGCGGCCCCACAGCCCAGCTGGCGGCACACAACAGCAGCATCCTGCAGCCCCCAGTCGTCGTCGCATACAGTGCCCCAGAGGCCACCATGCAGAATTTCTACTCGGCCTTGACAGGGGCTGGTGCCGCCCACCAGGCGCACGCTGCCCTCACCTGGTGGCGGTGGATGGAGAGGGTGGGGTAAGTAGCATTTTTACAGGGCCAGGAGGAGGCTTTTCATCTAATTCATCAATGCAACGGGGCCTTAATCTGGGCTGTAGGATCAAAACCCCACAGCAGGAGTAAGCTAGCCAGCCCACCCGCTTGGCCAAGCCTTCTGATGGTCCAGAGAGCTGGATTGTGGGTCTCAGGATAACCAGAGTAGATTATGTCATCCCGACCTAAAAACCAGCCTTCTCTTTCTTGTCCTTGCTTTATTGACCTTGTAAAATGTGCCTGTTTGTCATGTACAGCTGCCCAAAGAAAACCTCACTTCGTAGCTGCCACGCCTCTTCTTCCATGAAGCCCTCCCTGACTTCCTGATAGATGGGACCTGCCTCCTCTAGGCTTCCTCCCTCTACATGTCCCTTAAAAGAAGGGCCTTAGGCCGGGCGGCGGTGGCGCACGCCTGTAATCCCAGCACTCGGGAGGCAGAGGCAGGCGGATTTCTGAGTTCGAGGCCAGCCTGGTCTACAGAGTGAGTGCCAGGACAGCCAGGACTACACAGAGAAACCCTGTCTCAAAAAAAAAAAAAAAAAAAAAAAAAAGAGCCTTGAGGGGCTGACGAGATGGCTCAGCGGTTAAGAGTATGGACTGCTCTTCCAAAGGTCCTGAGTTCAAATCCCAGGTGACTCACAACCATCTGTAATGAGATCTGACGCCCTCTTCTGGAGTGTCTGAAGACAGCTACAGTGTACTTACATATAATAAATAAATAAATAAATAAATAAATAAATACATTTTGAAAAAAAAAAAAAAAAGCCAGGCGGTGGCACACGCCTTAATCCCAGCACCTTTAATCCCAGCACTTGGGAGGCAGAGGCAGAGGCAGGCGGATTTCTGAGTTCGAGGCCAGCCTGGTCTACAGAGTGAGTTCCAGGACTGTACAGAGAAACCCTGTCTCGAAAAACAAAACACAAAACAACAACAAAAGGGTCCTTGTTCTACCTTGCAGGCATGACCTTGCACCTTGCAGCCCTCACCCCCACCCCCACACCCCCACACCCCACCCCACCCCACCCCCGCCTTCCCTACTAAGGGCCCACACTACCATATGACTTACCTTTCCCATTTTGGAGGGCTGTAGTGGGTACTATACTGGTCAACGCCTTCCTTGTTGGGGGCTGTGTGTGCAAGAATTCTGCAGAGAAAGCAGGGTGGAAGCAAAGATACAGCGGGGATCTTTCTGTTCTCCATCCTCACCCAAAGGACCCCTAAGACCTTAGAGCCGGGCGTGGTGGCGCCCTCCTGTAATCCCAGCACTTGGGAGGCAGAGGCAGGCAGATTTCTGAGTTCGAGGCCAGCCTGGTCTACAGAGTGAGTTCCAGGACAGCCAGGGCTACACAGAGAAACCCTGTCTCGAACCCCCCCCCCAAAAAAAAAAGACCCAAGCCCTGAATTCTGGCTATGGAGAGCCACTATTCTCCCTCCCCCCCCCCCCACGTTTCAAAGGCAAGAATAAACTTGAATTTGTCCTCTTATCTCCGGGATGCTGTTATTTCAAGGGCGTGTCACCATGCACATAGCGGCAGATTTTCTATTTGTTGATGTGTGTGTTCGCGCGTGCTCAGAAGCACTTGAGAGCGGGGTGCATATGTGGCACATCAAGGACCATCATGAGGCGACTAGAGGCCCACGCTAGGTGCTCTTTGTTGATCTTCATGTTATTTATTAATTTTTTAAATATGTTTTAGATTTATTTATTTATTTCATGAGTCTGAGTGCTTGGTATATATAGCACGTGCACGCCTGGTGTCTGCAGAGATCAGCTTTCTGGAGGGCTGTGAGCCACCAGGTGGATGCTGGGAACCGAACCCAGGTCCTCTACGAGTGCTATGAGTACTCTTTTTTTGTGTGTGTGTGTGGTTTTTCGAGACAAGGTTTCTCTGTATAGCCCTGGCTGTCCTGGAACTCACTCTGTAGACCAGGCTAGCCTCGAACTCAGAGATCCACCTGCCTCTGCCTCCCAAGTGCTGGGATTACAGGCATGCGCCACCACCGCCCAGCTTACTATGAGTACTCTTAACCAACGGGCCATCTCTGCAGCCCCCTTTATTTTTATTTCGCGGATATGCTTGTTTGGCCTTTTTGTCTGGGCCCCACATGCATGTAATGCCTACGAGGGCCAGAAGATGGCGCTAGATGGTCGGGAACTGGAATTAGGGCTCAATGTGAACCACCAAGTGGGTGCTTGGACTCAAACCTGGGACCTCTGGAAAAGCAGCAAGTGTTCCTAACTACTGAGCCCTGTCTCCAGCCCCTTAAGCTCAAGTCCTAATTCAGTTGACAGCCCCAGGGAACTTACTAGAAACATTGCATTCTTAGGCCCTACCTTAGATCTGCAGAATCAGAAAGTCTAGGATCTAAGCTACAGCTTATGTTTGCATAAGCCTTGCCCGCTAGAAAATGGTTCTCGGCCGGGCGGTGGTGGCGCACGCCTGTAATCCCAGCACTTGGGAGGCCCCACAGCCCTGCCCCCTTCCTTCCCTTACCATCACACAGGACCGCCACATCTTCATAGTGAAAGCAGTTGTGGACACCCCAGCCCCTGCTGCCACACTCGCTCAAAGACGCTTCCTGCCCGTGGCACTCCACGTTATCCAGGAAAATGGGTCCTCTGCCCTGGCCAAAGGCGAGGGGCCGCGGCACCGGCAAGGCCAGGCCACAGCCCAGCTGACGGCACACCACGTTGGCATCTACCACGTCCCAGTCGTCGTCGCAAACGCTGCCCCAGGAGCCGCTGTGCATGACCTCCAGGCGCCCTCGGCAGCGGCTTGGGCCCCCTACCAGCCTCAGCTCTGCAAAAACACGGAGGCAAGCTGGCGCAGTGGGGAACCCGGAGCCCAAACTACGGGATGCCACGGCAGGCGGGAGGCCACGGGAACCTTCTATCAAACTGGTGTGGCTGGGCCATGCCAGCTTGGGAATATCCGTGAACAGATGAGGGGAAGAGGCAGAACCTACCTGGAAACGGCAGTCGCGTGGGCTGGAGGGCACTGGCTGGAACAGACAGGGCAAGGGGTGAGTCTGCTCGGCTCCGGAGGACTTGGGTCTTTTCACACACCTGCCCCAGGGGCCTCACGACTCCTGGAGGTCTCGTTCTCCAGAGGCCTCAGCCCCTCTTCGGGGGGCCACTCCATGAACCTCCCTAGCCCCGGTGGTCCAAAGGCCACTGCAGATCTGCTCAGACCCTTTTGTTTACCCGCTAGAAAAATCTCAGGAGCACTCAGGAGCACTCTCCTGCGTTGGTTCCCCCCTGAGACTTCTCTCTCAACAACCTTTGCCGCAGAGTTTGCCAGGGCGGTGGTGGCACACCCTTTAATCCCAGCACTTGGGAGGCAGAAGCAGGCGGATTTCTGAGTTCGAGGCCAGCCTGGTCTACAGAGTGAGTTCCAGGATAGCCAGAGATACACAGAGAAACCCTGTCTCAAAAAAACAACCAAACAAAAAAACCAACAATGCAGAGTTTTAGTATCTTTTCATTTTAAGAGTTTGTTAATATTTATTTACTTTTCTTCTTCTTCTTCTTCTTCTTCTTTTTGTTTGTTTGTTTGTTTGTGTATTTTTCTAGACAGGGTTTCTCTGTTTAGCCCTGGTTGTCCTAGAATTTGCTCTGTAGACCAGGCTAGTCTCTGACTCAATAGATCCACCTGCCTCTGCTTAGTGAGTGCTGAGATTACAAGGCACGTGGCACCACTGAAGACTTAAAAATTTAAAATTGCATTCATATGTGTATATGTGTGTAGAGGTCAAAGGGTCACTGCCATTAATTGAACGCAGGTGGTTTTAATAAGTGTCTTTGTCTGCCAAGCTACCTCACTGGCCAATTTTGTATTGTTGTTTTTAAAATGTATTTATTTGTTTATTTGTTTATTTATTTATTTATTTATTTGGTCTTTTTCGAGAGACAGGGTTTCTCTGTGTAGCCCTGACTGTCCTGGAACTCACTCGGTAGACCAGGCTGGCCTCGAACTCAGAAATCCACTTGCCTCTGCCTCCTGAGTGCTGGGATTGAAGGCGTGTGCCACCACTGCCCGGCTGTATTGTTTTTAAAATTTATTTTTATTTTAATGTGTGGGTGGGTTTTTTTTTGTTTGTTTGTTTGTTTATCTTTTTTTTTTTTTGGTCCATGAGCCTGTCCCCCCCACATGCAGTACTAACAGAGGCCAGAAGAGGGCACTAGATCCCGTGGAACCGAAGTTAACAAATGTTTACAAATGAGCCACTGTGAGGGTGCTGGGAATTGAATTTGGATCCTCTGCAAGAGCAGTCAGTCCAGCGCTCTTAGCCAGTGAGCCATATTCTCCAGTCTCTTTTAAATGATGTCTTGAGCCGGGTGTTGGTGGCGCACGCCTTTAATCCCAGCACTTGGGAGGCAGAGGCAGGCGGATTTCTGAGTTGGAGGCCAGCCTGGTCTACAGAGTGAGTGCCAGGACAGCCGGAACTATACAGAGAAACCCTGTCTCAAAAAATCAAAAAACCAAAAAAAAAAAAAAAAAGATGTCTTGAGATAGAGTCTCATAGCCCAGGGTAACCTGCAACTTGCTGTGTAGATGAGAATGGTGTGTGTGTGTGTGTGTGTGTGTACATTCATGTGTCCTGTGCATGAACGAGGGGCATGAATGCTGGCGTGTGCCTGCCCTACAGCACATGCTGAGGTCATAGGACGACTTGCGGGAGCTGGTCCGTTCTTTCTACCGTACTGATTCCAGGAATCTAACTCAGGTGCTCAGGCCTGGTGACAGGCACCACCCTTACTCCTGAGCCATCTTGCCTATCCCGGTTTTGTTTAGTTTTGTTTTTTTTTCTTGGATTCTCTGTGGATCCCTGGCTGTAGACCAGGCTAGCCTCAAACTCACAGAAATTGGCCTGCTTCCTGAGCGCTGGGATTAAAGGCCCATGCCACCACTGCTTGGCTCATTTTTGTTGTTCTGAGACAGGGTCTCATGTAGCCCAGGCTAGCCTTGGACCTGATATGTAGCTGAGGATGATCCTCTGGCCCTTCTGCTTCCACTTTCCAAGTACTGGGATTACAAATCTGTGCAATGGCTGGATTCCCACCACGGTTGGACAGCGTGGGAAACTGAAAGCTGGGAAGAAGCGGGGAGTGACTGGGGACACTTACCCAGCGGGAACAGGAGAAGGAATGACAGTGCTGGGGAGAGGGGTAGGGGGGCAGCGCCCCCGGCCCCAGGCTTCCATCCCCCGCTCCACTCGTCAGCCTGGGGGCCAGTTCGCATCTCTGCTTCCTTGGGCGTCCAGCCAATGGATGGCCTTTCCGACGGTCCCATCGAGAATCCCAGGAGAAGTCACAGCTGGAACATCTGCCACTCAAGATCCTCCGTGTTTACTTCCGGCTGCATGGGCCAGCTGCGGGGGGAAGGACATACCCACACCGGGTTGACATTCCTGGCGGAGGCAAAGACAGGTGCAAGAGCTAGGAGACGAGAAAGATGGATCTTGGCCGGGACGGGGCTCGGAGGAACGCTCGCCTGGACCCTGCTCCCGAGAATCTACAGATGCGGCTCGGCCGCAGAGAGCCTACCCAGGATCCCGTTGGAGAGCTGGGGCTTACTGCTCAGTGGTAGAGTCCTTGCCCAACGATAGGCTGTGGGTCCATTCCCAATGCCACAAAAGGGGAAGGAAAAGAGAGAGAGAATTCATGAGGGGCTGAATTGGCTGTAGCTAAGGCTGTGCAGAGAAGACAAAGGATGCCAGATAGGCTTGGCAGGGTGATGGGTCCCACCCACAGCAGAGCCTGTGGCTCGGAGTTCATCCTCCAGGCCTTCAAATCAGCGGGGTGTGTGTGTGTGTGTGTGTGTGTGTGTGTGCTTAAATAACCCAGTTAATTTTAAGGGGTTGTAGGAATATATTTAGATTTTTATTTACTTGTTAATTTGATTATTATTATCTTCTTGTTGTTTGGTTTTTCAAAACAGGGTTTCTCTGCGTAACCCTAGCTGTCCTGAAACTCATTATGTAGACCAGGCTAGCCTCGAACTCAGAGATCTACCTGCCTCTGTCTCTAAGTGCTGGGATCAAAGGTGTGTGCCACCACCACCCAGGAGATTTTCATTGGTCCTGTGTGTCTGTGTCTTGGTTGGGTCTGTATATATGTCTGGGTGTCTGGGTGTGTCTGTGGGGGGTGTAGGGTGGGTCTGTGTGGGCCTGGGTATGGTGGTGGGGCTTAGGCCAAGGGATTCACACAGGCTAAGCAAGTGCTCTACCCAGCAACATGGCTGCTTTTTTTGTTGTTTAAACTGAATCATGCCTGGTGGCGGCGGTGGCAGCACATGCCTGTAATCCCAGCACTTGGGAGGCAGAGGCAGGCGGATTTCTGAGTTCGAGGCCAGCCTAGTCCAGAGAGTGAGTTCCAGGACAGCCAGGGGTACACAGAGAAACCCTGTCTCAGAAACAATAACAACAACAACAACAACAGTAAACTGGATCATGTAGCCCAGGTTAGCCTCCAGTTTGTTATGAAGTCAAGTGTGATTTTGTGATCCCTTTGCCTACACCTCCCGAGTGCCCATCTTACAGAGCACTATGGCCCACTTTATGTTGGGGATCAAACCCAGGGCCTCCTGCAAGATGGGCAAGCCCCCTGATAACTTAATTACTTACCTTCCTGCTTTTTTGGGAGGCTTTTTGTTTTGTTTTGTTTGTTTGTTTTGTTTTGTTTAATACAATTTTACTGTACAGCTCTGCCTTGTCCTAGAACTGGCTATGTCAACCAGGCTGGCCTTAAAGATCTGCCTCTGCCTCTGCCTCTAAGTGAAGATTCTGTCTCAAAAAATAAGGCACAGAAAATGATTATAGAAGACATCTGACATCAACCTCTGGCCTCCCCATGTACTTTATGTGTGTGCACGCCTGCAATCTAATCTCTCTCTCTCTCTCTCTCTCTCTCTCTCTCTCTCACACACACACACACACACACACACACACACAGTGGAGCCAGGAAGATTAGGTCAGGCTGAAGGTCACTTCCTGCTCTTCCAGAGGACCCAGGTTCATTCCCAGCACCCACGTGGTGGCTCATAACCACACCTAATTCCAGTTCCAGAGGAGCTGATGTGCAGTTCTGACCCCCATAAGTACCAGGCGTGTGCACACTGTACACATACATACATATAGGCAAACCACTCATACAGATTAAACAGATAAATATTTTTCAATAGAGTTCAAGGTCAGCCTCAGCTACATTGCAAGACTGAAGCCAGCCTGGGCTACACAGACCCTGTCTCAAAAGTCAGACAGAAAAAAAAAAATCTGGTTATGGTGATCCACTTCTACAGGGGGACTGTCACACGCTTGAGGCAAAGCTTAGCTACCTGCAGAGTACCAGGCCAGCTTGAACTATACGGAGACTGAGACCCAGGCTTAGCTCTCATTAAAAAAACTAAGTAAATAATAAAATAAACAAATCCCAGAGACAGGCAGACCTCTATGAGTTGGAGAGCCAGCCTAAAAGAGTGTTCCAGACCAGCCAGGGCCTGTCTGAAAATAAATGACTAACTAAACAAATAAATGAGAAAAAACCTGTGACTCTCATTGAAGGTTTACATAGTGTGTGCTCTCAGAACCCCAGAGGGTCCCTCAGGTGTCCTGTCCTCGCAGCCTTCAGCAGGGAGCTCAAATGAGGGTGTTGAGAGTTTGGGCATGGGTGTGTGTGTGTGTGTGGAGGCTGTTTCGGAGGCCGATCATGCTCTCAGGACTCCAGATAGTGAGAGTCAGGACAGAAGCACAGATGTGGAAGAAAACTGGGGTGGGGGGTCAGGGGCTAAGCGGGCAGGGCCAGGCTTTCGAGGCTGGAGAAGAGAATCGCATGCATCGAATGTTGCACGGGCCTCCCAGCCATCTTGGGGGTCGGGACGGTAGGAATCAGAGGAAAACTAGTCCCGTGTGGGATCCTTGGTGTCTGAGGTGCCCAGGGCCCTCCGGCCCCTCCCTGGAGAATCTCCCGGCTTTTGACTCCACTCTGGCATGCAGACAGTGCAATTGGGCAGAGAGGTGAAAACAGATCTGGATGTGGACACCGGGTTTTCAACGCACCATTCATGGAAGCCCAGGATAGCCCCGAGCAGAATAATCACCTTTTGTGTTCCTCCTGCTTTGACTGGGGACAGCTGGGACACGGGAGCGGAGAGTTGTAAGAAGGATGGCAGCCACCAGGCTGTCTCTTCTGGTGGGGAAGCATAGTTTCCTGGGCCTTCGCATGGCTCCCAGGCCTCGTCTAAGGGTCCTCCCCACCCACGGCCAGTTCCCTTCCCTCCCGGAGGGATGGCTATCTTCCAAGGCCCCGGCCAGAAACTCTTAGCTGCACCTATGGTGTTCCCTGCTTTTGCAGTCTGGGAGCCAGAGAAGAAGCCAGTCTCCCTGCGGGGCCTTAAACCCCAAACAGCCTGACTTTTCATAGCACGCTCAGGAAAGAAAGCCTCAGCCCCACAGCCTTCGGCTTCAAACCGACAGACACCCATACTTCGTTCCTGTCCTAAATGATCATGGCTCCGAAGTAGCCAAAGATGACCTTGAACTTAGATCAAACCTCCTGTTTCCTATAACCCTGAATGTTAGGGTTATAAACACCTGCCACATCACATCTGCCTTGGAGGGGTCGTGTAAAAACTTCTTTTCTCATTTTATGCGTATGGGTGTTTTGCCTGCAGAGTATATATAAGCAGCACATATGTACTTGGTGTCTGGGGAGGTCAGAAGGGGTCATTGGATCCCTTAGGATTAGAGATATGTAGACCCGAATGAATCACCGTGTGGGTGCTGGGAATCGGACCCTGGTCCTCAGCAAGAGCAGCAGGTGGTCTTAACTCCCGGTCCGGGGTTCTAGAATGTTCTCAGAATTCCTTTTAGCCTGGCCGGCCAGGTGATTAGAAACTGCGAAGCCTCTTTGTTCTTCTTGGCAAAATGGTCTCCTATTCCTTCCCTTGTACTCGGGAATTAAACGGGGAGTGTTTAGAAAAGGCTTCCCCGGTGTCTGGGCCACTCTAACGTGCTAGCTACTGCTATGAATGCCCCTACCTGACCATCTGACCTCCGAGACAGGAGCCGGATCCCATCCAGTACATGGCTTGGGGTGTTCAGGAAATGTCTGTTGATTGGCTAAATGAAATTATGGCTATGCAGTCCCAGAATGAAACAGAAGGGTCTCAGGAAGTAGTCGATGAGTGGGCTCAGCAGGTAAAGGTGATTGCTGCCGAAGCCTGATGACCTAAGTTCAAATCCTGGGACCCACAGGTCGGGAGGAGAAACACTCTTGCAAGTTGCCCTGTGACTGTCATGTGTGTGCATGCCTGCACACACACACACACACACACACACACACACACAAAGTATTAAGTTTTTTTTTTTTTTTTTTTTTTTTTTAAAGAAAGGGCTCTGAAGGTTTTCAAAGGAAACTTATTACACACAGAGAGAACACACACACACACACACACACATGCACACACACAACTGAAGGATTAATACCTGTGGGGATGTTCAGTGTTCTTTCTGTCCCTTTGTCTCCAGATAATCCAAGTTTCAATCCCTGCCTCTGCTCCGGGAACTTCAGGAGGGGGAAGGGGCCCCCAGATGCAGAACCACACAGACTTTTCTTTTCTTTCCGTAGCTAGGAGAGAAGAGGCGATATCCTTGGCCATGGGGCTGCTGGTGGCCCCAGCCTGTCCCCGCCTGACCTTTGGGGGGCAGAGAGAGGCTAAGGGAGAGTGGAGGTGGTCCGTCCTGTGGCGAGCAGCCCCAGAGGAAGGGCCCCGAGGAAGGGGAGGAGCTAGGAGGCCAGGTGGCCCCTCCTTCCTCTGCCTGCTCTCCCCTCTGGGTTCAGGTTGCAGAGGAACCTGAATGGTTTCCCACCCCCCTTGCAGGACAGCCGAACATCAGACACGGGTGATGGAGAGGCAGCCTGGGTTACATTGTGAGATCAAGGTTATCCTCAGCTACCTAGTGAGACCCTCTTGAAGCAGAAGGAAATGAAGGTGTGTGTGTGGGGGGGGGGGAGGATCAACATTCAGAGCAAGCAAGATGGCTCAGAGGTGACGATGTTGACTGACAGGCCTGGCAGATTGAGGTCAATCCCCAGACTCCACGTAATGTAGAAAATCCAGGCCTGGTGGCGCTTTCCTTTAATCCCAACACTTGAAAAGCAGAGGCAGGTGGATCTCTGTGAGTTTGAGGCCAGCCTGAGCTACAGAGTGAATTCTAGGACAGCTAAGGCTATATAGAGACTCTGTCTCAAACACAAAACAAAACACCAAAACACCAACAAGAACAACAAAATCTTGTTAGAATTGAAACTTTTCCCCCTTTGCGAGTGTTTTCCCAGCATAGGTGCCTGGGTATCCCAGCACTCGCGCCCAGTGCCTTAGGAGGCAAGAGGCCATGGGATCCCCTGAGACTGGGGTTGCAGACAGTTGTGAGCTCTCCTGTAGGCACGAGGACTAGAACCTGGGTCCTCTGCAATAGCAACAATTTCTCTAACCACTGAGCCATCTCTCTAACTCTCCCTATATATTTTATTTATGTAGATATACATGTGCCTGCATAAGTTTGCGTGTGTCCTGTACCTGCTGGGACTGGAGTTACAGATGCTTGTGAGCTGCCATGTGGGTGCTGGGAACCAGACCAAGGTCACCTAGGATCATCAAACCTTCTAACTGCTGACCCATCTCTCCTGCCCCTTTCTCTGTAGCCAGGAGCCCTGGCTGTCCTGGAACTCGCTCTGTAGACCAGGCTGGCCTTGAACTCAGATCCACCTGCCTCTGCCTCCCAAGTGCTGGGATTAGAGGCACATGCTACCCACACCCGCCACCACTACCCAGCTATTTATCTTTAAAGGGTTATTTCTGTGTGTGTGTGTGTGTGTGTGTGTGTGTGTGTGTTAGTGTGTTAGTGTATGCCATGTGCAAACATGTGTCTGAGGAGGCCCAGAGACGTCAAATCCCCTGTACCTGGAGTTACAGGGGGTTGTGGTTTGTAAGCTACCCAGCGTGTGTGCGGGGAACTGAACTCAGGTCCTCTGAAGAACAAGACGTGCCCATTATTACTGAGCTACCCCCCCTCCAGTCTTTCGCCCTCTTTCTGTGGATTCCAGGGATGGACCGCAGATCCTCAGACTCTGAGGCGGGCGCTTTTATCTGCTGAGTCATCTCAACAGCTTCCCTTGTTTGTTTGTTTGTTTGTTTGTTTTTTGCGAGACTCCCTCTTACATAACCAAGGCTGGCTTCAAACATGATCCTGCTGCTTCAGGCTCCCAAGTACTGTGACTTCAGGAGTGTGTCACCACCCCAGCCTTACAAATCTCTGGCTACCCTCCCCACACCCCACTGCCTCCCCCCTGACCCCCACCCCCGCGAGCGCCTCAGTCCTGTTAGGGAGGTTACCCCAGTTCAGGGAGGAATGGGAAGGTGAGTTTGAAGCACAGGTTAACTCTGATCAGACATGTCCAGCCCTCCTCATTCTGTTCCCAGCACAGCCAGCAAACACAACGGTGGATAACAAGCCAGCCAAGGCTGGGGTCCCAAGACCAGGCCCCGACTCTCCAGAACCATCAGCCCTTCTGTAATTCCTGCCAGGAGAGGTGCTGTCCTCTCCTGTCTCTGCTAGCAGTCCTCCCACCCAGCGCTGACCACATCATGTATCGATTTCAGCGTGTCAATACTCTCACGGGCATCTTAGCCTGACATCCCCAGCCTGGCCCATCCCACCAGCCGTCTACGCTCATCTCCCAGGACCGGGACTCCAGCAACTGAGCATTTCCACCTGAGCGTCCTTCCGCCATCTTGGCTAACACACCTGCCTCTGCCTAACCAGGGCTCCTCGCCTGCTTCCCATCATGTGAACGGAGAGAGCGCTCACCCTCGGACGTATTCAGGTGAATAATCATTTGTCCTTTGATATTTGTGCCAAGACATACTAAAACCAAAGCCTGCACAAGGTCCCGGATCTCACTCCCAGTGTCTCAAAAATAAAATAAGAAATCGAAGCCCGGTAGGGTAATAGCCTGCCTAGAATCCTAGCACTTGGGCAGAGGCAGGAGGATTCTGCAGTTTGTTTGAGATGGGATCTCACTATGTAGCTCTGGCTGGCCTGGAATTGGTCTCAAACTTACAGAGACCCACCTGCCTCTGCCTCCTGAGGTTTGGGAGTTTTATGTATCCATTTGTTTGTTTTTTGAGATAGACTCTTACCATGTAACCCTAGCTAGCCTGGAACTCACAGAAATCCACCTGCCTCTGCCTCCCTAGTGCGTGCACTCTCACAGTGTGTGGGAGAATTCTGATTTTGAGGCCAGCCTAGGATACATAGGAAGACCCTGTCATCCCCCAAAATAGTTTACATAAATATATCCACTGGGAAAAAAGTGTTGAAGTCTATGGCAAAAATCTGGAGACTGAGACAGAACAATTACTCTAGCCGAGTTCAAGGCTAGGCGGAGTGATATAGTAAGACTACAGCTCTAAAAAGTAAAACAAACAAAACAAACAAACAAAAAAAAAACTATAGTCAGGTAGCATGATTATTGATCCATGCAAAGTAAAAGAAAAATAGAATCTGGCAAAGTGGCTCAGTGCGTAAAGGCCCACACTCTGAAGCCGGGCATGGTGGCACACGCCTGTAATCCCAGCACTTGGGAGGCAGAGGCAGGTGGATTTCTGAGTTCGAGGCCAGCCTGGTCTACAGAGTGAGTTCCAGGACAGCCCGGACTACACAGAGAAACCCTGTCTCGAAAAACCAAAAAAAAAAAAAAAAAAAAAAAAAAAAAAAGGCCCACACTCTGTGTGTGTGTGTGTGTGTGTGTGTGTGTGTACATACAGTGTAGGATATATATATATATATGTGTGTGTGTGTGTGTGTGTGTATACATACAATGTAGGATATATATATGTGTGTGTGTGTGTGTGTGTGTGTGTGTATATATATATATATATATACACACACACACACATACATATATATGTATATATATCCCCTAACTACATGAGATGGATCCCCAGGACCCACAAGATCGAAGGCGAGAACTGACTCCCAAAAGTTGTCCTTTGACCTCCACACACGTGCTGTGGCACATGCGCACTCCCTCTTCATACACACAAAATAAATGTTTGTTTTTTTTTTGTTTTTTTTTTTTTTTTTTTTGGTTTTTCGAGACAGGGTTTCTCTGTGTAGTCCTGGCTGTCCTGGAACTCACTCTGTAGACCAGGCTGGCCTCGAACTCAGAAATCCGCCTGCCTCTGCCTCCCAAGTGCTGGGATTACAGGAGTGCGCCACCACGCCCGGCTCTTTGTTTGTTTTTTTTAATCAGTTAAAATAAGACGGGGTGTGGTGGCTTATACCTTGCAATCCTGGTACTAGGAAAGCTAAGCTAGGGAAATTGTTATATATTTAAAGTCAGCCTGGGCTACAATAGTTCTAGGCCAGCCTGGGCTACTCAGCAAGACCCTGTCTGAAAAAGCAAAAATCAATATTTCCCTTGCAGAGGGAGTACCATGATCAGGAACGTAATATGTGTGACTTTTTTCTTTCTTTCCTTCTTTTTTCTTTTTTCTCTTTTCTTTTCTTTTCTTTTCTTTTCTTTTCTTTTCTTTTCTTTTCTTTTCTTTTTTTGGGAAGTGGCTCCTCTATAGCACTATAGATGTGCTAACCCCTGCAGGTTCGACTGATTTGAGAAATAGGACTGCAGAATTGGTGGTTGTGGGACTTTGTGTTATTCCCCCATTAAAAATAAAGTAAAATAAAATTACGATAAATAAGTGGGGGTGGGGGTGCAGCAACGCAGACCTCTAACCCCAGCACTCGGAGGCAGAGGCAGGTGGATCTCTGGGAGTTCAAGGCCAGCATGGTCCACACGGTGAGTTCCAGAAATACACACAGAGAAACCCTGTCTTGAACAAACAAAACAGGTTGGAGAGATGGCTCAGCGGTTAAGAGCACTGACTGCTCTTCCAGAGGTCCTGAGTTCAAGTCCCAGCAACCACATGGTGGCTCACAACCCTCTGTAATGGGATCCGATGCCCTCTTCTGGTGTGTGTGAAGACAGCTACAGTATACTCAAATAAATAAAATCTTAAAAGAAGAAGGAGGAGGAGGAGGAAAAGAAAAACAAAATACAAAAAAAGGTGAATAATAAAATAAAATAGACAAATTAATGAACTTAATTTGCTTTTGCCTGCAGGGGTTGCTTGTAACCCCATGAACTGGTCCCAGGCACATATATTTTCTCTTGACACCTAATTTATGCCTCTTTAATCTTCACTGGGCAGGACCACCCCCACCCCCACCCCACCCCCAGCTGTTTGTAAGAACTTCCAAAGTCTCTCTCCAGGGTCCCCCTGCGGCCTGTGGAGCCGCCTAGCGGCCTGGAGCCCCGAGCCTCCGACATCCAGCAGCACAGCTCTGAACACAGGGGTGGGGATGGGGAGAGAGTGAAAAACTATGGCCGACCAGGCGTTAATGCGCAAAGTCTGGCCTCCGGGACCCAGGCCTTTCATTACAGTTACTCCAGAGACTGAGGCCAGAAGACGGTGAAGTTCAGGCCTCCCATGCCACAGAGAGAGTTTGAGGCCAGGGAGGAGCAACTCAATAAAACCATCTCAAAAGAAAGAAAGAAGGGCTGGAGAGATGGCTCAGCGGGTAAGAGCACTGACTGCTCTTCCGGAGGTCCTGAGTTCAAATCCCAGCAACCATATCTGTAATACCTGATGACCTCTTCTGGTGTCTCTGAAGACAGCTACAGTGTCCTCACATAAACTAAATAGAGCACTTGGCTAGCATTCAGGAAGCGCCCTGTTTTCTACAGGGAAAAGAATTAAAACTTAAATAGGAGCCTGGTGTGGTGACACAGGCCTTTCATCTCAGCATAGGCATCTAATCTCTGGAGGCAGAGGTAGGCAGATCTCGGAATTTGAAGGCAGCCTGGTCTATGGATGGAGCAAGTTCCCCGTCGGCCGGGGCGGGGGGGGGGGGGGGGGGGCTACACGAAACCAAAACCAAAACCCAACAACAACAAACCCCAAAACCCAAAACAAAAATCCTAAACCAACGAAATAACAACAAAACCCCCAACCAACGGAACAAATGAAAACCTTGAATAGGAATCACGTGGGGTGTCTTTACAACTACAACCCAGATTCTGATCGTTGGTCCAGATGAGGTTTGAGGCCACGGGACTAATGTGTTGATGGACTCCACCCGAGATTGAGGAAGCAGAGGGAATTCAGGTGGGAGGGCGGGCCAACCAGTGATATAAGAACAACGGGTGGGTCAGGCCCTTACTCTGCACGCCCAGCGGTACTCCAGGCGGCACCATGGGGTCAAGCCATCTCCTCCTCCTTTGTCTCCTGCTGTGCGGAGGCCCCGCGCTGTGCTACCCCCAGACTCCGTGGCTTTTGCCGGGTGGAACTCCCTCCCCAATGGGGTCCTCATCCCCCGTGAGGGTGGAGTGTCTGGAAGCTGAGCTAGTGGTGACTGTCCGTAGAGACCTTTTCGGCACGGGGAAGCTCGTGCAGCCCGGGGACCTCACCCTTGGCCCGGATGACTGTCAGCCCCTGGTATCCGTGGATACCGACGTGGTCAGGTTCAAGGCCCAGTTGCACGAGTGCAGCCGCGGGGTGCAGGTGAGGCGTGGCACCCTGCGGGTTGCTCAGGGGAGTGGGTGCTGGAAGGCGGGCCGGTGATGGAGCTGGCGAGGGATGGGGTTGTCTCCTTTCACTGTGGCTCGGCTCGGGAGCGGTTATTGAAGATGGCGTGGGGGTGGGGCCTGGGTGGCTGGTGCATGGAGGTCGAGTGGGCATCTGGAAGTAAGCTGTGTTCTTGGGACCGCTCTGATTCGTCTTTCCCCTCCTGGCTTGCTTTCTTTCCAAGATAAGGTTTCTCTGTGTAGCCCTGGCTGTCCCGGAACTCGGATCCACTTGCCTCCCAAGTACTAGGATTAAAGGCTTGAGTCACTGGCTGCTAGGTCCACGTTCCTAGGACTCCTGGCTTCTCCTGAGGATCTCGGGTCCCTCCCCACGAAGAGAATAGGAGGAGGAGGGATCAGAGGGCAGCTCGGGTGCCTGCCAGAGGCATTAAAATCCCGCCAAAGCCATGCCTGGTTACCACGCGCTGCGCCAAATTCCAGCACTTGGGAAGCAGAGGCAGGAGAATTGGAGTTTAAGGACAGCCTTGGCTACATGAAAGACTCTGTACAAAAACAATACAGACCTGGACCTCCTCTCTGATAGGGAAAAATCAGTAACTGGTGGCAGGGATTGAATCCAGGGCTTTGAATGGTCAAGACGAGTCACACCACCAATGAGCTACCTGGGCCCTGAGCGTGGCTTTTTGGGAGAGAGGGTCTTGTAGGAATAACCCCAGCCTTTGCTGCCTGTGGTGCGGGGGTTTACAGGGGTGTGCCACCATGCCTGGAAGCCTTGACCTAAAAGATGACAGAGGATATCATGACAACCCGTATGACATAAAGACCTGGGCATTTCGGCAGGGCTGCGGACATGGCTCAGTTGGGAGAGTCTAGGGCGCCGAGTGTGCGCCTCAGCATGGCAGAACTCTAGGCTGTGGTGGAACGCGTCTGTAATCCAGCACTCGGGAGGCCGAGGCTATCCCGGATCACATGGCAGGCTTCCGGGAGAGCCTGAGCTCCGGGAAGGCCTGTTTTATAAAAGGTCCAACTGCGGTGTCGGGGTGGCCACGCGGACCAGCCAGGTGCAGGCTGGAGCCTGCCTGGCTCCTCACCTGATCGCAATCAGGCCAGCTGTGTGTCCTTCTGCCTTTGTTGGGGAGGGTCGAGGAATGTGCTCAAACATGGAAAGATGAGGGGGTGGGGGGAGGGGTGATTCCACACAGCTGAGGGAAGTCGTCATCTACGCCAGGTGAGTCTTCCTGGGGTGTCACTGCTTTGGAGGTCACCCACGCTTAGCGCATAAGCCCAGTAAACACATAGGTACCCTAAAGTAGAGTTTGGACTCTTAACACTGGTTTCTAATTCAAGTAATTCTCTCTTCGTGAGTTTGAGGCCAACCTGGGCCCAACCTATTTCATAAAACTAATAGCAGCTGTTAAAACTTTTTTTGGTTTTGTTTTTTTCGAGACAGGGTTTTTCTGTGTAGCCCTGGCTGTCCTGGAACTCACTCTGTAGACCAGGCTGGCCTCGAACTCGGAAATCCGCCTGCCTCTGCCTCCCAAGTGCTGGGATTAAAGGCGTGCGCCACCACCGCCCGGCTCCTTTTTTTTTTTTTAATTTAATTTATTTATATGTAAGTACACTGTAGCTGTCTTCAGTCACACCAGAAGAGAGCATCAGATCTCCTTATGGATGGTTAGGAGCCACCATGTGGTTGCTGGGATTTGAACTCATGACCTCCAGAAGAGCATCAGTGCGCTTAACTGCTGAGCCATCTTTCCAGCCCGTGACAGGGTTTCTTTATATGGCCCTGGCTGTCCTGGAACACTCTCTGTCGACCAGGCTCGCCTCGAACTCCAATCTGCCTGCTTCTGCCTTCCAAGTACTGAGATTAAAGGCACGAGCCACTATTGTCCCGCTACGGTTCAACTTTTAAAAAAGCTTTAAATTGACTTTATGTGTGCGGGTGTTTTACTTGTAGGGTTCCTGGAGGGTGGCTGTACCCCCTGGAACTGGGGTTGTGGACAGTTGGGATCAGCAGTGTGAGGGCTGGGATGGAAGCCAAGTGCTGGTGATCATGTGGCGTAACCTAGCTCTGTAATTCCTTTACTGGCCAGCAGAGGGCAGGTTGACCCGAGCCTTGTCTGCCTTCCTGGGCAGGATTCCCTGTACCCTCCCCGTGGGCCACGTATGTGGTTTGGATATGGTTAACACTAGACCTTTGTTTCAGGTGACAGAAGATGCCCTGGTGTACAGCACCTTCCTGCTCCACGACCCTCGCCCTGTGGGCGGCCTGTCCATCCTAAGGACTAACCGTGTGGAGGTACCCATTGAGTGCCGATACCCCAGGTCAGTGTGGGGTGTGCTGCTGGGCTCCTGGGTTTGGATATGGCCGCCTTCAGGTAGAATGTGCTCTGACAAGGACAGTGTATTTTTGTGCAGCTGTGATGATTATTGTCCCATGTGTGAATGGTTAGACAGACTGCTGGGGGAAAGTCTCAGGGCCAGATCTGTATTAGGGACTGATTTGCCTTTTGGAGGAGGAGAGAGATGAAGTCGAGACAGGATTCTAGGAAGCCCAGGCTCAAACTCCGATTGATTTTTTTTTTTTCTGGTTTTTTCGAGACAGGGTTTCTCTGTGTAGCCCTGGCTGTCCAGGGAACTCAGAAATCCGCCTGCCTCTGCCTCCCAAGTGCTGGGATGAAAGGCGTGCGCCACCACCGCCCTGCTCAAACTCCGATCTTTTCTCCCTCCACCTCCTGAATGCTGGGTTATAGCAATGTGGGCCAGCAAATCTAGCTCGGGGTCCGTGTTTTCACAGGATGACCTGGAATTGCGTAGACTAGCTAGCCTTGAACTTGGTGATATAACTCAGCCTCTCAAGTGCTGGGAGTAAAAGTATTCACCTCCATTGCCGGCTTCAAACAGCTTCTTGGGTGGACTCTCTAGGTGACAATCTCTCACCAGTGTTGAACATGCCTGGCTGTCTCACAGTCTGGCCATGACGCTGATCCTCAACCTTATGTCTTAGTCTCTCCAGCTCTGGGGTTAAGGTTTGGGTTGTCATGCCCAGCTTAGCCTCTTGGGAATCTGTAGACCAAGCTGGCCTCGGACTCAGAAATCCATCTGCCTCTGCCTCCCAGGTGCTGGGATTACAGGCATGCGCCACCACGCCCCGCTGGCCTGGTTCTTTTTAATGCTTGGCTGTTTTTTTTTTTTTTAAAGATTTATTTATTATATTTAAGTATACTGTAGCTGTCTTCAGACACTTTTTCTTCTGGCTCCCATCCTGCTCAATCCCTGTAGCTTTCGGACACCCCAAAAGAGGACATCAGATCTCATTATGGATGGTTGGGAGCCATTGTGGTTACTGGGATTTGAACTCGCAACCTCCAGAAGAGCAGTCAGTGCTCTTAACAGCTGAGCCATCTCTCCAGCCCCAATGCTTATTTTTTGAGGCTGTCTTAACTGTGTCGACAGGCCTGGCCTCATACTCAGTGATCCCCCTGCCTCTGCCTTTTCTGGACTGCTGAGAGGATAGACCTGTACCACAATTATCCAGGAGCAGGTTTTGTTCACTGGTTTTGTTTTTTTTGGGGGGGTTGGAGGGACAGGGTTTCACTATCTATACTTTATGCTTGGTTAGCCTGGTATTTGCTTTGTAGACCAGGGTGGCTTTGAACTTGTGATCCTCCTGCTTGGACCTTCTGAGTGCTGGGACGACAGGGATGGAATGTGTGCTGGGCAAGCACTCTGTCAACCATGTCCCCAGCCCGCCCTTTTTGAAATGGAGTCAGAATGGAGCACTCCTGTTCTTCTTGCCTTGGCCTCCGGAGGCCTGGGTGGTAACAGCCCTGCCACTTCCGGCTTCCGCTTGCCTTCACCAGCTCCTAAGTTGATCCAGACCGGATCTCATCTTACTGATGGACCCGCTACCTTCAGCCCTGTCTGTCGGTGCTTTGGTGTCTGTCCCCACGGGTGCAATGTCTGGCTGCCGTCAGGTGTAGGCATTGGCGGGGGCGGGGCGGGGGGCGTGTGTCCAGCCTTTGCGGACCTTGGCCCAGATCCTGAGTTTATCCATCTGAGATCTCTGTAATAGGGTAGGGATGTGATAATGTCCCGAAGTCCACACGGGCGCTACGCCGGGATGGGGTTCTATGGAAGCGGCTGGGGTGGTTTTGTTCCCACAGGCAGGGCAACGTGAGCAGCCAGCCTATCCAGCCCACCTGGGTCCCCTTCAGAGCCACCGTGTCCTCGGAGGAGAGACTGGCTTTCTCTCTCCGCCTGATGGAGGGTGAGTCAGGGGGCTGGAGGAAACGGGTGGGGGGACTGCAGAGGCCGCCGGGCTGTCTCTAGTGTTGCCGCCCCTCTCTCTCTCTGTGTCCCCTCAGAGAACTGGGGTACTGAGAAATCCTCGCCCACCTTCTACCTGGGAGAGGTCGCCCACCTCCAGGCGGAGGTCCAGACCGGGAGCCACCCGCCGCTGCAGCTGTTTGTGGACCACTGCGTGGCCACGCCTTCACCTTGGCCAGACCAGAACACCTCCCCCTACCACTTCATCGTGGACTCCCACGGGTGAGGCCTGGCCCGCTTTCTAGGGAGTCATTTTATGGTCCTTTGGTTTAAGTGTCGTCTTAGCAGGCATTAACAAACGAATTGGGTGTGTGATGTTTTCATATGTGTGCCTTTTCCTCAGTTTCTCCCTCTTTATCTTCTGCTCTCTCCTCTCGATCCTCTTCAAAGTTTTTCTACTTTGTCAAGGGAAAAAAAAAATCCTTGCTTCAGTCCTTTGAGTGTTGGGATCACAAGTGCGAGCCCCACCATGTCTGCTGGTGTGACTGTTAATAATCTTGGTTTTGGACTTGACACACGGGAACTCTGCGAGCATTTTCTGAATTACTAATTGAGGGTAGGAGGAGCCAGCCTGCTGGAGCAGAGAGGCCTGGGCTAGAGAAGAAATGATACTGAGAGGCTGGAGAGAGGCTGGCTCAGCTGTTAGAGCACTGGCTGCCCTTCTGGAGGATGCAGGTTCAATTCCCAGCACTCCCTCAGTCCCCAGGCAGCTCACAACTGTCTGTAAGGCACACACACAGGCAAAACATCAATGTCCAAAAAAACAATCATCTAAAAAATGTAACTTAAGCCGGGCGTTGGTGGCGCATGCCTGTAATCCCAGCACTTGGGAGGCAGAGGCAGGCAGATTTCTGAGTTTGAGGCCAGCCTGGTCTACAGAGTGAGTTCCAGGACAGCCAGGGCTACACAGAGAAACCCTGTTTCAAAATATATATATAACTTAAGCAAGCCTTAAGTAGCTTTCCTTCTGGTCAGCACTTCTGTTCCTGTTCCAGGTCTCTTGGTTTCCACCAGGACATACACTGCAACCTGTAAGCCAAGCAAACGCTTTCCCTGATAGTTGCTATTGTTAGTTTTTTTGTTTCTTTCTTTCTTTCTTTCTTTTTTTTTTAAAGACAGGGTTTCTCTCTGTAGCCTTGGCTATCTGGGAACTTATTTTGTAGACCAGGCTGGACTCGCACTCGCAGATCTGCCTGCTTCTGCCTCCCAAGTGCTAGGATTAAAAGCATCCACCATCACCAGCCTGCCGCTATTGGTCAATTTTTTTTTCCCCTGAGACAGGGCTTCTCTGTGTAGCCTTGGATGTCCTGGAACTCACTCTGTAGACCAGGCTGGCCTCCAACTCAGAAATCTACCTGCCTCTGCCTCCCAAGTGCTGGGATTAAAGGTGTGCGCCACCACGCCCGGCTATTGGCCAATTTTTAAATCGCAGCCACAGTAAGCAAGTGAAGACCCTTGGCTTACTTCCCCCTTTGGTAATGAGATAGCCTTAGCTGTTCATTCTTCCCTTCTTCCTTTCGAAGGTGCCTTGTGGATGGTCTATCTGAGAGCTTTTCGGCATTTCAAGTGCCTAGACCCCGGCCAGAGACACTCCAGTTCACGGTGGACGTATTCCATTTCGCCAACAGCTCCAGAAATACGGTAATGACCTTTCCCCGCAGCCAAGCATGAACCTGAACCCCTAGTCTGCCTAGATGTTCCTGCTGTTCCCACGCATACTTCCTTTAAGCAAAGGCTCACCATGGTGGAAATTTAGGGAAGTCGATGCAGCTGTGGGTTCAGAGAGGCCGTGACAGGTGAGTGTCTGCGCCTGCCTCAACGTGAGAGCTGGGTACAATAGGGGCTGCAGAGCTGGCTTCCTGGCTAAGAGTTCCAGCTGCTCTTCCAGAGGACCGGGACCCACATGGTGGCTCGCAACCATCTGTAACTCCGTTCTAAGGGATTCAGTGCTCTTTTGGCTTTCTTAAGCACCCGCCAGGTATACGTGTAGTCCATGGACAGACATGCAGGCAAAACACACATACAGTATTGAAATTTTAAAAAAAGTTAAATAAGCTGGTACACATACAGTAATGTTGTAGTAGTAGTAGTAGTAGTAGTAATATAATAATAATATAGCCAGTAAGGCATACTATTAATGTCAGCACTCCAGTGGTAGAGGCAGGGTGGCCAAGGCTAGGCCAGGTTTACATGGTGAGTTCCAGGTCAGCCAAGACAATATAGTGAGACCCTGTCTCTCTCCCCCCCCAACCCCCAAAACAACAGTTAAGTCCCAAAGCTGAGGGATGGTTCAACAGCTAAGAACGTCTATGGGAGACTGGATTTAGTTCCCAGGACCCACTGTGCTTGGGCTGTGAGAGAGGTCTCAAAGGTAAGAGCTAAGCTGTGTCTAGAGCTCTGTGGTAGTGCTTGTGTAGACAAGGTTCTAGGCTAGACCCAGAACCATAAACTCGAATCAGGCCAAAAGTTAAATTTTAATTACACTTCGTTTTATTTTTGTCTTTTTCTGAGACAGGGTGTCGCTATGTATCCCGGCTGAACTATGTAGATTAGGCTGGCCTTGAACTCAGAGATCTGCCTACCTTTGCTGGGACTAAAGGCGGGTACCACCACTGCCTTTATTTTTTTCTTTCTTTCTTTTTTTTTTTTTTTCTTTGAGACAGGATCTCACGTCATGGCTATCACTGGCCTGAAACTTGGATTGTAGTCCAGGCTAGCCTTGAACTCGTAATTGCCTGCCCTGCCTCATGAATATTGTGCCATCACATCTGGCTTCCTGCAAAATGTGTGTGTGTGTGTGTGTGTGTGTGTGTGTGTTTGTGTGTTTTCGAGACAGGGTTTCTCTGTAGTCCTGGCTGTCCTGGAACTCACTCTGTAGACCAGGCTGGCCTCCAACTCAGAAATCTGCCTGCCTCTGCCTCCCAGAGTGCTGGGAATACAGGTGTGTGCCACCACGCCCGGCTGCAAAACTTTAAAAAGCTGTCACACCTCTTGGAACTCAGCCTGCTCACAACTCTTTCAGCTCTACATCACCTGCCATCTCAAAGTCGCGCCTGCTCACCAGATCCCGGACAAGCTCAACAAAGCCTGTTCGTTCAACAAGACTTCGCAGAGGTGAGGAGACCAGGCTCTCTCGGAGTGTGTAGGCATCCGGAGGCTATTCACATCGATTTCTCTTCAATTATACAATGGCAAAACCTCTTCCTGTCCTATCTGAGCTAAGAAAGCCTTTTGTCTTGTTATTCAGTTGGTCGCCAGTAGAGGGCGATGCTGACATCTGTGATTGCTGCAGCCATGGCAACTGTAGTAATTCAAGCTCCTCACCGTTCAAGATCCATGGAACCCCCCAGTGGTCCAAGCTGGCTTCTCGAAACCGCAGGCACGGTATGTCGTGGGCGCGGGACACTTATTTCTCTTCCTCTTTTAAGACATCTGTTGTCCCTTCCTTTTCCGCCATTGAGATGGTTGACTTGGGGAATGTCTTCTGGGTCTGCTGTTGAATCTCAAGTGGGAGAGGGTGCGGAGTGTCACTTCCCAGTGGCTTGTGGGGTAGTTCTGTCAACCCTTAGATTCTCTCTCAAGACATTATGGGGTAGAAGAGAGAATGTGTGGATGATCAGGTGATATATTATTCAATCCTCTGAGGCACAGCAAATTTTCGAATCCTTGGGAACTAGACTCAACTTGAGAGCTGAGTGGGTGGCCTACATTTGGCAACCCAGTCCTGGGGAGGCTAAGAAAGGAGAAATCACAATTCAAGGACAGCTTGAGCTACCTAGGGAAACCCTTTCTCAAGAAACCAAACATGAAAGGCTGAGAGAAAGGTTTAGTGATGAGGGGTTGGGGGCGTGGCTCAGTGGTGAAGCCCCGCCTAGAATCCCCCAGGGAGGGACTGGGGGCGTGGCTCAGTGGTAGCGCCCCGCCTAGAATTACCCAGGGAGGGGGCTGGGGGCGTGGCTCAGTGGTAGAACACCAGCCTAGATTCACCAGTAGAGCTCTTGTCTGACATTCCTGAGGACCTTGGTATGACTTTCTAGCACTAAACACAAAACCTTTCTCCTTGTTCTGGTCTTCCGCAGTGACCGATGAAGCTGATGTCACTGTGGGGCCCCTGATATTCCTTGGAAAGGCAAATGACCAGGCTGTGGAGGGCTGGACGTCTTCTGCTCAAACCTCAATGGCTCTTGGGTTAGGCCTGGCCACAGTGGCATTGCTGACCCTGGCTGCTGCTGTCCTCGGTGTCACCAAGAAGTATCACACCTCTTCCCACCTTGTATCCCTTCCGCAATAAAAAACAACCCGGTGCTGAGTGTGGTTTGGTTCCTGTGTCTTGAGATGGGGCAGGGTGGGATTGGTGGTGGCTGCATGGGGGCAGGGTGACTGGACTGTCACCTTGCACACATGTGCTGAGAGCGTAATGCAGTAAGACACAGCTGGACCTCCCGTGAACGGCCATCTAGATGCTGAGAGGTTAAGCTGGTTTGTATACTTAAGATTTGTAGATCCTGCTTTGGACAACATAGCTGCCTAGGAGTTAGCTGTATGATGTGACTCTAAAGAGACCAAGAGATGGGAGCTGTTGAGAGAACCAGGTAGGCCCAGCCAGGTTTAGGATATCAAGGGATCTTGTAACGCTGGCCCCCATGGATGTGACTCCAGCGGGGGGGGGGGGGGGGAGGATGGAAAGGGGACGTCTTGCTCCCTTTCTTCAGGTCAGCAGATGGAAAGTTACCTATCTTTTGTTTGTTTTGTTTTGCTTTTTTGTTTTTTTGTTGAGACAGGGTTTCTCTGAGTGGTCCTGGCTGTCCTGGAACTCACTCTGTAGACCAGGCTGGCCTCGAACTCAGAAATCCGCCTTCCTCTGCCTCCCAAGTGCTGGGATTACAGGCGTGCGCCACCACACCCAGCGAAAGTTGCCTATCTTAAGCCAGGAGTTGGGGCCTCATGCCTTTGATCTCTACCCTTTGATGGGGGGGGAGAAAGTTGGAGGCTTTCCTAGACTATTAATGACCCCGTTTCAAATTAATACACAGAGATGGCTCAGCGATGACCACTGTGGCTCTTGTAGAAGACTAGGGGCTCAGTTCCTGGCACCCACACAGCGGCTCTTTCATATATGTGACTTCCATCTGTAACTTCAGTTCCGGTGGATCTGATTGGCCCTCCTGGCCTCCATGGGTATCCAGGAATGTACATAAAGGCGTGCACACGTATGTGGAAGTACTGAGAAATCTCTAGGTGCAGGAGAGATTGTTCAGGGGTTAGGAGTACTTGCTCTTCTTCCAGAGGACCTGATCTCGGATCCCAGCACCCACATCAGTTGGTTCGCAATATACGCTGGGATTCACCTGTACCTCCCGCTCCCGCTCCAGATTTGATGTCCTCCTCTGGCCTCCGTGGGCACCTGCGTGCATGTGGCCTAGAGGTAGAGATACATAAATGAAAAACTTACTCTATGTAGATAAGGCTGAAAAAAATATTGTCAAAATAATTGTAGTTCTGGGTGGTCAAGGTGTGTGGGGTAGAATTTCGGGGGTGGGGGAGTCTCTGGTAGTTGAAGGCTTCAGGGAGGTTGGCTGGGATTTCCTTTGGTCTCACTATGAGCTGCCCCAGCATCTCTTGTTTTAAGTCTGCTCCCTCCCATCTCCAGCGGGAAGAGTTACTTCCCCCCGCGCAGGGTTTGAAACCCCACTGGGTAGGCTATCACTTTGCCTAACCATTTGAGTCAGGGTTTCTGTGTAACTTTTGCTGTTCCGGACTAGCAGCCTGGACTCAAACTGGGTTCTGCTTGCCTCTGCCTTAGGAATGCCGGGATTTAAGATCTTCACAACCCCTCCCAGACCGAATAGAATCCCGAGCCTCCGGCACACGCTAAGCCAGTGCTCTACCGCTGAGCTACCTTTCCAATCCCCTTTCCTCTGAGAGAGCATCTTATGTAGCCCAGCTAGACTCGGCCGTGGCATAACTGAGGACAACCCGGAGTTTCCGGGTCCCTTTGCTGCTTTCTCCCAAGAGCTAGACCAAGTGCCTCCTCGCACGCTCCAGGCACGCACCGCTAGGCTCAGCAGCCGCTCAGTCTAACAACTCGATGAGACACTTGGGGCTTTAATGGGTCAAGTGGACATTTGCCTGCTGGGCACAGCTGTTAGGCGGGGTCACACTGAAGGCTGGAGCTGTACAGTCAGGAGCAGAATGCTCGGATAGCATGCACAAGGCTGCTTTCCCTGGCTTTGAGTTGGGGGTCTCAGGAATCCAAGACTAAAACTCCTGAGTTCCCGTGATCCCCACCTCCATCTCCTATGTGCCCGTATTATAAACCTGTGTCCCCACATGACTCTAGGTGTCTATAGAGAGAGCCCAAGATTGACTCTTGGTCTACTGAGGGGAAAGCCTTGATACTGCAGAAATGTGACTGGTAGCAAAGACTGGGAGGTGTCAAAGACTAGATCAGGCTGGGGAGGCTCAGCTGGCAAAAGTACTTGCTGGCAGATCTCTGAGTTCGAGGCTAGCCTGGTCTATGGAGTGAGTTCCAGAGCAGCCAGGGCTACCCAGAGAAACCTTGTCTCGAAGAAACAATAACAATAAATGTATTTTTTGGAGGCAGTATTTTTGGAAGTACTTTCTGTGAAGTATGAAAACATGAGTTAGGTCCCAAGAACCCACATGGTGGAGGAGAATTGACTGCTCCAAGTTATTCTACGTCTGACTTCTCTATATGAGACCTCCATATAATAATATATGGCCAGTTGAAGGAGGCAGAGGCAGAAGGATGAGTTTGAGGCTAGCCTGGGCTACACATTAAATATGTGGAAAATCTTTTTGAAAATCTTTTTTTCCAAGATAACTTTTCTCTGTGTAGCCCTGGCTGTCCTGGAACTCACTTTGTAGACCAGGCTGGCCTCGAACTCAGAAATCTGCCTGCCTCTGCCTCCCAGAGTGCTGGGATTACGGGCATGTGCCACCACCGCCCAGCTCAAAATATCTTAAGGTTTTGTGTGTATGGGTATTCTGCCTGCTTTGTATGCCTGTGCACCAAGTGTATGCAGTGGCAGAAAAGGGCGTGGTTGTGAGCCACCATGTGGATGCTTCTGGAAGGCAAACCCAGGTCCTCAGCAAGAGCAGCCTGCTAAGGCCAGAACTGGGCATTGCATCCCCTGAAGCTGGAGTCCCAGCTGGTTGTGAGCTGCCCCATGTGGGTGCTGGGAGCCAGACTTGGGTCGTTCAGAAGAACAGGACGTGCTGAGCCTTCTCTCCAGGCCCCTACAGGCACTGTTCTGTGAGAGTGACTCCCAGGGACAGGCTGGGGACCATTTCTTTCATGAGACTCCCATCTGTTCCTTGTCCTCAAGTTTCTGAGTGTTGTAACCGTCTGAGAATGTGTCTTTCATTCAACTCTTTCATTTCCTCATAACAAAGAGGAAGTAGCTGTGTCTGGGGTACAGAGGAAGTTGAACAAGGATTTGAGCTGCAGGTGGGGCCTGCTGATCTTCAGCTGAAAAGCTCTCCCATCCCCAGGAAAGGCAGCCTCTGCCGGGGAGATTTAGGCGATTGAAAAGCACATTATCCTCACAGCGGGAGCGGGGATGGGGGTGGGGTGGGGTGCATGCTTTTAATCCCGGCACTTGAGAGGCAGAGGCAGGTGGATCTTTGAATTTGAGGCCAGCCTGGTCTACAGAGTGAGTTCAGGACAATCAGGGCTATACAAAGAAAACTTGTCCTGGAAAAACAAAACAAAACAAAGCAAAACCAAAACCGAGCATTGTGGATACCCGGGAGAGGGTGGCGCCTTTGCTCCTGCTTAATTGATGAGGAAGGTAGATTCTGCTCACTTAGGACCAGGAGGTGTGTTCCCAAGAGAGACACATCAAAGATGGCAAGGTAGTGTTTAGCCTGTAATTACCCAGAGATGAAGTGATATGTAACCTGGACTAGCATGCTGGCTCAGTGCTTGAGGACTTGAGTTCAATCCCTAGCTCCCATATGGTGAAAGAACAGATTTGTGCAAGGTTCTCTCTCTCTCTCTCTCTCTCTCTCTCTCTCTCTCTCTCTCTCACACACACACACACACACACACACACACACACACACTAGGGGGAGGGGGGAAGGGGAAGGGGGGAAGGGAGAGCCCTGACTGCTCTGGAACTCCCTCTGTAGACCAGGCTAGCTTGGACCTCAGATCTGCCCTCCTCTACCTCTCAAGTGCTGGGGCTAAAGGCCTGCACCACTACTGCCCAGCTTTCTTTGCTTATTTATTTTTACTGGTTGTTTATTTACATTTCAAATGTTGTTCCCCTTCCTGGTTTCCCCTCTGCAAACCCCTTATCCCCTCCCCTTCCCCTGCTTCTATAAGGGTGCTCCCCCACCCACCCACCTACACCTTAGCGTTACCCTCTGCTGGGGCATTGAGCCTCCCCAGCGGGGTTTTTTTTTTTTCTCATCTCTCTCTCTCTCTCTCTCTCTCTCTCTCTCTCTCTCTCTCTCTCTCTCTCTCTCTGGTTTTTTTCGAGACAGGGTTTCTCTGTGTAGTTCTGGCTGTCCTGGAA
Source organism: Apodemus agrarius (assembly GCA_964023405.1). Lineage (NCBI taxonomy): Eukaryota > Metazoa > Chordata > Mammalia > Rodentia > Muridae > Apodemus > Apodemus agrarius. The sequence goes on from OZ030028.1 coordinate 26,412,117, forward strand.
CTCACTTTGTAGACCAGGCTGGCCTCGAACTCAGAGATCCACCTGCCTCTGCCTCTGAGCAGGCAGGAAGTCAGGCCTTCAAGTCCACTTTTAGCTACATAGGGAGTTTGAGGTAAGCATGGCTCTTCCTGACCCCAAAATTTGCTTAGATGTTAGAAAAATGGGTCAGAGATGTGGGTCAGAGGTACCATCAAACTAGTTAAACGTCAAGCCATGGGACAGAAGCAATTGTGTTCTTACTGAAAAGAATGTAAAGACGGGGTGGGGCGTTTTCTCCATTTTTTTCTCTCTCTCTTTTTTTTTTTTTTTTTTAGGATATTTGGCCGGGATGTAAATTCAGTTGCCTTAAGGCAGATTTAGAAGAAAAAACACGGTTTCAATTGTGTGCTTATGCACAGGATTTAGAGTATGAGGCTAGAGGGGTGAAATAAACTGGGTTACACAGCGAGGCCAAGGCCAGCCTGGCTACATAGGGAAAAGTTATCTCAAAACAAAAGATTGCTTTAGAGATGAATTAAGTATGAACCATCAAACGGCTTGCTCAGCAGGCAGAGACACACTTGTCACCCAGTATCATGCCTTAGGTTCCATCCCAGGACTCCCGCGGTGGAAGGAGAGACCTGAAGAACACATTCTCTGTCATGTATATGTATATGCGTACTGTGGCATGACCCCTTCCTTTTTTTTTTTTTTTTTTTTTGGTTTTTCGAGACAGGGTTTCTCTGTGGTCCTGGCTGTCCTGGAACTCACTCTGTAGACCAGGCTGGCCTCGAACTCAGAAATCCGCCTGCCTCTGCCTCCCAAGTGCTGGGATTACAGGCGTGCGCCACCACGCCCGGCTAACCCCTTCCTCTACAAAGAAATGAGAATAATAATTAAAAAAAAAATGAGTCCTCATCTGTGAGGTCATACTTGCAAAATGGAAATCAGCAGACAGGAGTCCCGTTTAATGCTCGGCGGGCTGGGGACATGGTTGAGTTAGTAGAGAGCTTGCCTGGTATGCAGGAAGCCCTGGGTCCCCTCCCCCACCCCCTCTGCACCCCTCCCCACTACTGCATAAAGCTGGGAACAACAGTCCACACCTGCAGTCCCAATGCTCAGAAGGTAGAGATTAGGACTTGCAGGCCATCTCTGAAGCCGGCTAAGGCTATATGACACCCTTGTCTCCAAAACAAACAAAATCCCCCTATCTCCACTAACAGGGACTTAGGTAGGCCTTTTGGGGGACGGACATGTTTTCCTGGCGGCTGTAAAGTCATGAAGATCTTTCTGGCTGAAGAGGTTATACGTGGGTCCTGGGGTGGCTACCGTCGTGGGCACCGGGAAATGCCAGGTGCCATGCATTCATCAGAAATAATGAGCAAAGCAGCTGTGTCTTATCAGAGTGTCCCTCTGGAGTGTCAGAGGGAGACCAATTAGCAGAGGCAGGAAGCAACCCAATTCTGCCTTTCCAAGCAAAACAGTGGCAAGCACCCCGGCTCCTCAGTGACGGTGCTGAGGCCAGGCCTCCTCGACTTCTTCAGCTGTGGCCATCTTTTCTGCTGGGTGAGCTGGGGGCGGGTTCTGGGAAATGGAACAGGCTCTGTCAAGTGAAGTGGATTTTTTTTTTTTTTCGAGACAGGGTTTCTCTGTGTAGTCCTGGCTGTCCTGGAATTCATTCTGTAGACCAGGCTGGCCTCGAACTCAGAAATCCGCCTGCCTCTGCCTCCCAAGTGCTGGGATTACAGGCATGCGCCACCAACGCCCGGCTCTAAAAGGTGACTCTTACAGCTGGGGATTCATTAGTAGTAGAACACTTGCCTAATGTGCTTGCATTAACTTTGATCCTCAACACCACAAAAAAGAAAAAATCAGGGTTGGCAATATGGCTCAGAGGGTAAAAGGCGTTTGCTGACAAGCCTGACACCTTGAGTTCGATCCGTGGAACCCATGTGAAGGTGGATGCGGAGAACGGACTCCTAATGTTGTTCTTTAACCTCTATAAGTACACACCCACCTCCAGAATATACACACATAATAATAAAAAGAAATATAAAAATTATTAAAAATCAAATGCATCAGTAATTAATGACGGAGTAAATCAGTGGGAGAAAGAGAAGGCTGGGCACGTTTACACCTGCTGGTGCGCTTTAGTTCAGCCCACTCAGCTTCACCAGAACTACATTTCCCAGAAGGCCCCGCGTGAAGGGGGACATGCGCAGCGCGGCGCTTGGAGGCTGCGACGCCGAGTTTCACTCCGGTTGCCTCCCGCTTGGAGTCGGAGATATACTCGGGGGTTCTTCCCAGGCCGAGCCGGAGCTGAGCCCGTAGGTCGGCGGTCCTCTTAACCTGTTCCTTCTGCTTCCCTCAGACTCGGTGAGCGGGACCGGCGGGCCACCTGCTGGCGCCCAGGCTGGGGTCCCGAAGGTGGGTGGGTGGGTTGAGGAGAGGGGGGCTATTGAGCCAAGCTGAGACCGGAAGGGGGCGGTCGTGCGAGGAGGGAGGGCCGTGCCAGCGGGATGGGTGAGTCCTGGGGGCGTTGGGAGCCCTGGGCACCTGGGTACCGGGGTCCTGGAGGCGGGAAGTCGCAGTTGGGACGCTCTGAGCGTTGGGGACAGGGCTGGGTGTGGTAAGAGCCCAATTTTTGCAGAGACGGGGGTCGCATCCCTGGCAGTTTGAGACCTACAGGACCTGGAAGAGCAGTGAGGCTATTGCTACCCTGGTTCCCTGAGGGGACAGTCTCAGTCCTGGAGCGTGTTTGTGTGTGTGTGTGTGTGTGTGTGTGTGTGTGTGTCTACATCCAGGCGATAGGGACCCACCACTGTCTGAGAGTTGGACTTTTGGAGGCGTTTGCCTTTCCATTCTCGGTCTGTGTCAAACTGGGTCCCTGGGGCACTTTGGGGTGTCTTCTGTTTTGAAGCTTCGCTTTCCGTCCTATCCCCCAGACAGCTGCAGGGTTGCCCGCGTTAGCTTTGCCCCCACGGTGGCATAAATACGGATGTGTACACAGACAAGACCTTTAAGGAACTCATGTCTACGTGTTGTCTTTGCCCCTTTAAAATTCTAGAGAGCCCAGCGCTGTGCTACACCCTTATAATCCCAGCATTTGGGAGACTAGGGCTTAAGGGTAATAAAAACTTGCCTGTGCTGTGTAGCAAGATACTATATTACATCCCCTACACCCCTCAAAAAGGCCTTAGCCAGGTGTGGTGACTTATGCCTATAATTTCAGCACCTGTGAGGCAGAAGCTTGAGACTCAGGAGTTTCAGTCCAGCTCAAAGCTATTTACTGTGGACCCCCCCTCCTCCGACCCCCCCCCTCAAAAAAGATTAACAGTTCTGTGGTGTAGATTTCTCAGTAGCCAAAAAAATCAGGGTTGGCTTGAGCTGCTCAGGTATATCTAGTCTCTTTGCGTATTTTCTGTGTGACTTTGGTCAAATCTTTATCCTCTCTGCTGTGTTGATTTCCTTCATGGACCGTCCCGTGGGACTGGTTTCGGAAGACCTCATACGGGCTTCTCTGAGAAAGGGTTTAGTTGAGTGGGCTGAGAAAGACTGTCCATACCTTCTGCTCCCTGCCCAGGCTGTTGGAGAATAAACCTGGTAATTTCCAGTTGGCCAGCCACAGCACGCGGGACCCAACATCTGTGCCGCTCATTTTTTTTTTTCCTCTTGCCGTTTCTTCATTGAAGACTTAATCATCTTTTTGGCAAAGGTGCCTCGAATCGGTGTGGCTGAATCAGCAAGCCCTCAGATTTGCCCTGTTCTTGTTTGCTCTTCATATCAAGATGGGAGCTCAGACAAGTCACTGCTTCTGAGGACCTGGTGCCTCCATCCAGAAAGGGACAGTTTGGTGCCAGCCCTTCAGTGAAGAGGAGGTGAGAGCCGCGGGGAGAGTAACCTTGCTGCTTTTGAAATCTGGTTTTCAAAGGAGAAGGTGGGTGTGGGCGTTGAAGGGAGGGAGATGGCTCAGTCCATACAGTGCCTGTCTGGCAAGCAGGAGGGTCCCGAGTCCCTCTCCAGAACCCCAAGGTAAAAAGCCTGGCGTGGTGGTATGGTCCTGGGGTTTCAGTGCTAGGGAGGAGACAGGTGAATCCCTGGGGTTGGGGAGTCAGCCAGCCAGCCATCTATTTAGGGAGCGAACAAGGTTAATGGCACCCTAGTAACTGGACCCCACGCTGTCCCCTAGCCTCCAGGAGCACCTATGCATCTGAGCACACAGACACACACACATGCTTTTACACAGACGCATACTAACGAAGCAGGCCGCGTGGACGGAGGGGTGCTGGGGTTCCAGGAGTGAAATGAGGCCTGGGAGCTGATCGTTGATTGCCAGCTGCTGCCAATAAATTCACGTGGCTCCTTGCCAGCGCTGCTTCTGTCTAACCAGTCTCAGAGGATGCGTCCTACCTTAGGAAATGCTTTATGGGCTGGAAGCAGCTTTGGCAAAGTGCTTAGCCAGCATACAGGACCTGGGTTCAAGCCTCAGCGCTTCCAAACATTTATTATTTTTTTTTGTTTGATTTTTTTTTTGTTTTTTGTTTGTTTGTTTGTTTGTTTTTCGAGACAGGGTTTCTCTGTAGCTCCAGCTGTCCTGGAAGTCACTCTTTACACCAGGCTGGCCTCGAACTCAGAAATCTGCCTGCCTCTGCCTCCCAAGTGCTGGGATTAAAGGCGTGCGCCACCATCGCCCGGCCCAAACATTTATTTTATTTTTTTATTGTTGTTATTTGTTTTTTTTGGATTTGGCTTTTTGGAGACAGGGTTTCTCTGTATAGCCCTGGCTGACCCGGAACTCACTCTGTAGACCAGGCTGGCCTTGAACTCAGGAATCTGCCTGCCTCTGCCTCCCAAAGTGCTGGGATTATAGGCGTGCAATACCACTGCCCGGCTTATTTTTTTATTATTACTTAAAAAACAAAACATTTATTTGTTGTGCACGCTTAGAGGTGACAGGGCACTTTGCAGGACTCGCTTCTCTCCACCAGGTGAGTTCTGGAGATCTAAGTCAGGTGGTCAGGATTGGCAGTATGCCTTTACCTGTCAAGCCCCCTCCCAGTTTTATTTTATTTTATTTTTTTAAAGAGATAACACTTTGAGGAACTATGGGAACTATGGTGGGTGGGAACTGGGAAAGGGGAAAGCCTTTGGAATGTAAACATAGAATATAGAAAATAAAATTAAAAAAAAAAAAAAAAAAAAAAAAAAAAAGAGATAACACTTTATTCCCCTGCTTCACAAACCTGACCACCTGAGTTCTATCCCTGGATCCCAGGGTGGAAGGAGAGACTGGATTCCTGAAAGCCATTCTCCCAATTACAGCCCTCCATCTCAAACACAGGCCCATACTCACGCAATAATAATAAATTAAAAGAAAATATGCCTGGCAAGGTGATGGATGCCTGCCATCCCACACCTGAGAGTCTTAGGCAGAACTGCAGCTTTGAGGATAGCCTGGGGTATGTAGCCAGTTCACCCATGCATGGTGTTACAAGTTATAATCCCAGCATTCAATAAACTGAGGCAAGAGGATCATGAGTTTGAGGCCATCCTGGGATATGTAGATATGTAGTGAATTCTAACCTAGCCTGGGCTACACAGGGAGATACTATCTCAAAACTAAAAAGACAAAACAAAACAAAACAAAACAAAAATAAAACCAACCAACAAACCCATGCTTTATAGGCTAGAGAAACAGGTCACTGTTGCTGCATTTGAACCAGAAGTGTTCATTTCTTTGTTTGCACAAACCTCTGCCGGGTGCCAGACGAGATCTCTGTCTTTCTGGCAACTCCTTGGGTGGAAAGACAGATGCACCACTTAGTGACGTCGTGTTGTTGCGATCTGTGTAGGGAGAGCTGAGGGGAATCGTGAGGCGAACTCCTCTCTTCCAGGAGGAGGTAGGCAGGCAGGGTCAGGAGGGCTTCTGGACGTGATGGCCTAGGCCAGTTGCGGAACTGTAAAGTCACAGAAGGAGGAAAGGAGTGTGGGCATTTGCATAGTCAGGAAGCTGCTTGCGAGCGCTGGGCCAGGCTGCCGCAAACATAGCTGTGCTGGCTCAAACAACTGAGTGACTGTGGAGTGCAGAGGCCGGGAATGTGGGCACGAGGCAGATAGAGCCCGTTCTGAGGGCCTCGCATTGTCACCCACAGATGTGCATACACAGGAACCTGGTCCCCAGTGTGCTCGTGGCTATGTGCAACCTTTAAGGGGTGGGCTCTGGGGGTGGAGAGATGGTTCGGTGGTTAGGAACACTTCCTGGTCTTGCAGAAGACCCGTGTCGGGCAGCTCACAGCCATCTGTAACAACAGCTCCAGGGGATGCAGTGCCCTCTGCTAGTCTCCGTTGTCACCCTTCTGAATGTGGCACACAGACAAACATAGCAGATACATATATGCATCTGTTTATATGTGTGTGTTTGTATGTATGTGTGCATGTGTTTAAAGAGGTTATTAGCGTTGGGGGCTTCACTCATGAGCAGATGAATGCTATGCATTCGCATGTGTAGAAGCAGAGGTTGCTAATGCCTTCCTTAACCACTCTCACAACCATATGTTTTTGGCCCTGGCCAGTGAGCTCCAGGGATCCTCCTGTTTTTACCTTTTCCTTGCTGGGATTATGCACCACTCTACCTGAGGTGTGTGTGTGTGTGTGTGTGTGTGTGTGTTTGCTTATTTGTTTAACAGTTGGATTATGGGGAATTGAGCTCAGGTCCTAATGCTTGTATAGCAAGGATTTACCAGCTAAGCTTTAGACATTTTGAGAATTACGAGGCCAGCAAGGAACGAAGCTGTGGGCTAAAGAGAAAAGTCCCTCGGCCCACAGATGGAGCTTGTGTGACACTTGGAGTTCAAAGATGATCTCTTAGGTAATTGTTGATCAGGTGGAATCAGAGCTGGCACAACGCATACTCATTGTTCTTCATGCAAGGTCTGGTTTTCAAATGTTTTATTTTTTCTAGTTTTTTGAGATGGGTTTCATGTACTCCTATAGCCCAGGAGGCCTCCAGGTCACTATGTAGTCAGGGATGATGTTGAAGCCCTGGTGCTCCTGCCTCTGCCTCCCAAGAGCGGAGATTATATGTATGTGTGACTGTTCCTGACTAGAGGTCTGCTTTTTTTTTTTTTAATTTTTTTCCTTGTGTTGGAGAGATGACTCAGTGGTTAAGAGACTGCTCTTCTAGAAGTCCTGAGTTCAAATCCCAGTAACCACATGGTGGTTCACAACCATCTGTAATGGGATCCGATGCCCTCTTCTGGGGTGTCTGAAGACAGTGACAACATAGTCTGTTCGTTCAAGTCTTTCCTCAAGGCCCCTACTCGGGACCTAAGAAGGCCCAACAGTACTCAAATACATAAAATGAATAAACAAATCTTTCATTTTTTTTTCTTGTGCTGAGGCTTTGCACATCACTAATCAAGCATCCTGTCAGTATGCGATATCCCCATATCTTCCTTGTATGTGTGTGTGTGTGTGGTTTTTTTTTTTTTTTTCCCGAGACAGGGTTTCTCTGTATAGCCCTGGCTGTCCTGGAACTCACTCTGTAGACCAGGCTGTCCTGGAACTCAGAAATCCACCTGCCTCTGCCTCCCAAGTGCTGGGATTAAAGGCGTGCGCCACCACGCCCAGCTTGTGTGTGTGTTTTAATATACTTATTTATTTAAAGTTTTTTTAAAAGATTTACTTATTTACTTACTATATGTAAGTACACTGTAGCTGTCTTCAGACACACCAGAAGAGGGCATCAGATCTCCTTACGGATGGTTGTGAGCCACCAAGTGGTTGCTGGGAATTGAACTCAGGACCTTCGGAAGAGCAGTCAGTGCTCTAACCGCTGAGCCATCTCTCCATCCCCAAAGTTTTTAAATTATATTTTATTTATTTATGTGTGTATGTGTGTGTGTGTGTAGTGGATCCTAGAGACTGAGCTCAGGCTTGGTGATAAGCACCCTTATCTGCTGAGTCATCTTTTCACCCACTGGTTTTGGTTTTTGTCTTTTTGTCTTCCTCCAACCTCCCGCGTACATCTGCCGATGACCTTGGCTCGGTTGTATCGGTCTGTGTGTGGGCTGCAGCCCTCATCTGAGCTGCAGGCAGATGCAGAGGCCAGAGGACTTCATGGGGCCCGGTCTCTGCTCACTCTCACGTGGGTTCTGAGGCTAGAACTCGCTGCTAGAATTGCATGACTCTATCACTGAGTCACCTTGGAGTCCCAACCTTAGTGACACATGCCATTAATCCCAGCACTCAGGAGACAGAGGCAGGTGGATCTCGATAAGTTAAGAGGCTAGCCTGGTCTACAGAGTGAGTTCCAGGACAGCCAGGGCTACACAGAGAAACCCCATCTGAAGAAAACAAACAGAAAAGCGATTGGTCAGTCTCTGTCTCCAACTGTGCCCTGCCCAATTTTGGTCTCTTTTTCTTTTTTGAAATTATTTATTTATTATTATTTATACCAGTATACTTGTAGCTGTCTTCAGACACACCAGAAGAGGGCATCAGATCTCATTATGGATGGTTGTGAGCCACCATGTGGTTGCTAGGAATTGAACTCAGGACCTCTGGAAAAGCAGTCAGTGCTCCTAACTGCTGAGCCATCTCTCCAGCCCCCAATCTTGGTCTCTTGATCCTCATATCCTCATGCTGGAAAAACTGGCATGCATTGTTGAGTTTAGTCTTTTTCCAAATTTGTAATTTTTATTTCTACTTTTCTGAGGGGAGTTTAAGGCAGTCTTTCTCTGTAGTCCAGGTTATCCTTTTACTTATCCTCTCTCCGCCTCCCAGGGGCTAGAATAACTTACAGCCGTGACCACCAATGCCTAGTTCCATGCCTAGAGATTTTTTTTTTTCTCTCAAAAAACAGTTGTTTTTATAGGCATTGGGGATTGAACCTGGCACCTTGTATGTGCTAGGCAAGTTGTCTACCACTGTGCCAGGCCCACAGCCTCTTACTGGAGGATTCTAAGTAAGCATTCTACCACATCCCTAGCCCCTTGGGATTCTAGGTGAGTGCAGTATTGGGGTATACCCTCAACTCCCCCCCCTCGCCTCCCCCCCCAGGGTTTCTCTGTGTAGGCCTGGCTGTCCTGGAACTCACTCTGTAGACCAGGCTGGCCTCGAACTCAGAAATTCGCCTGCCTCTGCCTCCCAAGTGCTGGGATTACAGGCGTACACCACCACGCCCGGCTCTACCCTCAACTTCTAATTGGATGATCCTAGGCAAATAAAAAGCTCTACCGCCTAATCAAAATCCCAGCCCCTTCCTAGGGAATTGTAGACAATTGCTTAGAGCTGAGCTAAGCTCCCAGTCCCTCTTCGTGTGTTTCCTGGAAGGAGCTCTACCCCTGAGCCACGCCCCCAGCCCCTCCCTGGGGGATTCTAGGCGGGGCTCTACCCCTGAGCCACGCCCCCAGCCCCTCCCTGGGTGATTCTAGGCAGGGGCTCTATCTGCTGTTCCTACGTCTGACTGGAATGCAGTCCCTCCTGTTAGTTTACATATTGTTTTTGCCTCACGGTAGCAGATTTGTAACTAGAACACTCTAAAATATTTGCTTTTGGTGTTGGCAGGTTTGCTGTTTCTCCTCCTCCTTATCCTGAACAGTTGTGGGCGTCAGGGTATCTTGGGGCACTTCCAGGGCCTTAGCATCTCAGGCTGGCCTCTGACTCCAGGTCCTGCTTGCTTAGTCGGGCCCCATGTAGTTTTTGAGCAGCTTGCTTCTAGATTTTTTCTTTTCTTCGCTCTCCTTTGTTCTGTGCTAATCATAGAACCCAGGGCCTTGTGTATGTCTAGTAGGCAAAAGCTCTACCACTGAGGTACACTTTCAGCTCTTGAACATGCCTGGCATCCCAGTCCCCTGGGGCAGAGACAGGAAGATTAGGACTTCAAAGTCACAATAAGTTGTATACACCAGGTCACCAGGCCTGACCCCACTCACTGCAGAACAGTAAAACAGAAGGAAGATTACATGTCTGCAGTCTCAGGACTGTTGTAATCCGCAAGCGGCACCTGGGTGGTTTGTTTTTCTTGGAGTTCAGGGATGGGAAGGGTTTGTTGACAGGGAGTTTGATCAACTCATCCACCCACCCCACCCCTTAGTGGAACCCCACAGGGATCGGAGCGGCTGTGCACAGCAGTGCTTTTGAGCAACAGTGGTGGCACTGGCTTGGTTTGGTGGCGAGTTTGACCTTTTAAACGTGTTTGAGATTTTAGGTAAGTGCTGTCACTGAGCCGTACCTCTAGCAGTGTTTTGCATGTTAAAGAGATTTAATTTTTGTTTTTTGTTTTTTTTTGTTGTTGTTGTTTTGTTTTGTTTGTTTGTTTTTGTTTGTTTGGTTTTTCGAGACAGGGTTTCTCTATGTAGCCCTGGCTATCCTGGAACTCACTCGTAGACCAGGCTAGCTCGAACTCAGAAATCCGCCTGCCTCTGCCTCCCAAGTGCTGGGATTACAGGCGTGGGTCGCCACCGCTGGCTTGTTTTTGTTTTCTAAGACAGGATTTTTCTGTGTAGCTCAGCTGTCCTGGAACTCTCTCTAGACCAGAATGGCCTGGAATTCAGAGATCCACCTGCCCCAGTCGGAATCCCGAGCCCTGGGAGTAATGGTGTGCGCCAGTGCATGCCCAGTGTCCGCCCATGAAGCCAACAAAGGCCATCGGGTCTCCTGGAACTGCCATGTGGGTGCTAGGGAGTGGATCTGGGTCCTCTGAGATAGCTGCCAGTGCCCTCAACCTCTCTCCAGCCGCCTCAGCACCAATTTTTAATTTTGTGGCTCTGTTTGGTCTGGTGCTAATACCAGGGCGGTGTGTGTGAGAGGCAGGTGCTGTACCACTGTAATCTCACATCCCCTAACTTAAAAAAGAATTCCATTCCTACTTACCGTATTACACTCTCCACGTGCTCTTGCTGTGGTGTGCGCAGATGGGGCGGTCAGAGGACACTCACTGGCAGCAGTCTGTTCTTTCTCCCACCATGTGGGTCCCAAGGATCGGGCTCAGGTCACCCAACAGCCCCTATGTTTTTGTTTGTTTGTTTTACATTGGATTTTCTAATAAAGTAAAACAATTTCTTAGATTTGTACTTGGGATCTAACTGTCCTGGTCTTTGGAGAGGCTTTCTTTCTCAGCCCCTGAAAAGTCTCTTCATGTCTCTGCTTACCAGTCTGTTAACTGTCAGCCACATGCTTATGGCGTTTCAGACCTGTGTTCCTTGGAAAGCACCTAACTCAGGTGACTTAGAATGCGGCTCAAAGAGTAAAGTGTGTAGGGCTGGCTGCATGTGGTAGCCCAGCCTGTAGTCCCAGCTCTGTGGGATTTTCTAACAAGTGAGACTCTTATAAAATCAGGGGCTGCTGCTGCTTTTCCAGAGTATCCGGTTCCTAGCCCAGCCCACAGTTGCCTGTAATTCCAGCTCCACAGGCATCTGAAGGCTCTGCAGGAACCTGGAATGACCAATGCACATAATTAAAAGCATAAATAATAAAAATTTTAAAAGAGCTGGGTGTAGTGGCTCATGCCCATAACATATCACTTAGAGGCTGAAGCAAGGTCAATTTGGAGCCAGACCCTGTCTCATAAACTCCACTGTTAGGACTGGGGGTGTATGGTTCAGTGGCAGGCTTGGGTGCCATCCCCAGTGTTAAAAGAACTTCCCATATTGTACAGTATGCTTATATTGCCTCCAGATTGAGGCTTTTCCCACATCCAATTAGTGTAATTTCCACAATTAAGAATACCCTAAATAACCCCACCATTAGGTGCTGAAACAAATTAGGTTTTTGAAGTGTGGCTTGGTGCTGGCTGGCTGGGGCTGTGGTAAGAGAATGGGCACAGACACGGCTGCATGCATGACTGTAGGTTTCCAGTGGCAAGCTGGTGGGCGTGTGCGCGTGCGGGTGCGCGTGCATGTGTTACAGCTTGTGGGTGGAGGTCGGGACAACTTATAGGAGTTGGTTCTTTTCTGTTGTATGGGTAGCCAGGCTGAGTGGCAGGTATCTTCCTGTTTAGCCATCTGACCAGCCCGCCCTCCCCTCATTTGTCCTGGGGTTTCATGCCCTCTGCTGAAGTTCTGTAGCTCCATATGGGAGTCAGTAGCAGCCGTCCCCTCAAGGAGACTGAGTAGAGGACGTGCAGGCTGGCTGGGATGATTGTGGCCTCTGTGCTAAAGGGGACAGGGGAGTGCAGTCACCTCCTTTGAGATGATGTGGGCCAGAAGGCTCAGGAGGAAGGCTTAGTGGCATCTGGAAGGATGTGCATGCTTGCTTATTGAGGAAGACTTGGAATGTTCTGGAACTTGCTAGAGTCAGCTGTGTCTTGACATGAGGTCCCAGAGATGGAGAGACTGTTATGAGAGGGCACTGGCCAACTTTAGAGGGTGGTGATGAACCAGATCTGCTGGGGTCATCCCTTCACTGAAGGCTGGAAGCAGCATCTCCGACTGTACCCCCGGCTGTCGTGCAGAGCTCTGGAAGTTGGTTTATCTGAGGATGGGCAGACATGTTGGAACATACTTGTAAGCTGCAGGCCCTGGCTGCCTAAGCCATGAGTGACATCTTGGGAATCACAGGCTCTGATGACAACCTCTGGGTTATGCCTAGGATGTAGGCATTTTAAAGTGTAGACTCTGAGGTGAACCAGCTTTGCCCAGGGCACCCCAGGTCTCATCCTCAGGCAGTGTCCGGGCCTTTGTTGGAGGCCTTGAGGGCTTGGTGGCCAGCCTGGCACCCAGAGTTGCTCAGTGTACCTGAAGGGTGTTGGTGGGTACAGGATACTCTGGAGGCTGAACTGTTGCTTGGCATCCTCTCATGTAACTCAGGCTGGTTTTGAACTTCTGATCCTTCCGTCTCTACCTTTCAGGTCCTGGGAGTACAGGTGTGTTCCACTATACTCAGCTTTAAGTGTTTGTGTGTTTGTGTTTTACTCTCTCTTGGGAGGGTACATATGGAGACCAGAACTTGATGTCAATCAGTATGTCTTCCTCAGTCCTTTTCCCCCAGCTTATTTTTTGAGACAGTGTCTCTCGCTGAGCGTAGAGCTTACCTCTGTTTCATTTCAGCTAGGCTAGCTGGCTAGCAGAGCGGAATCTGCCTGTGTGCACGCTCCAGGGCTGGGCTTACAGACACACTACTGTTTTGCATAGGCTCTGGAGGTCTGACCTCAGGTCCTCCTGCGTGCATTGCAGACACACTCCCACTGAGCCACCCATCTCAACAGCCCTTACAGTCCCTGTGTGACCCAGACCAGCCTCAAACTCCAACTCTTTGTGCCTCCATCTCTGTGGTGCTGGGTGGGAGCTCTGCACTATCTGCCTTAGTTCTCATGATAACTTCCCATGACTGCCAACATCTCTTTTCTCAATGAAGCCAGGCAAGCTGAGAGAGCGCGGGCTTCTAGAGACATTGGAGCCTGTGCTTCTTGGTTTTGTCCCTTTTCGGACCATGGCCTTGGCCTGCTCTCAGCTTTGAAGGGTAGTGGAGTCTAGGGGACTCCAGAGTGTGCCGCCCTGTGGTTTGGAAACAGACGGAATTCGATGGGAGCTTTGGGAGCTGCTCGTAGGAATCAGGAGACTGAAGGGGGCACGTGTCAGCTCAGGGTCCAAGAGCTGGTGCAGAACTGTGCCCTGGCAGATCTCTTGTGGGACAGCTGTGGGTACGATATGACGTCATTGTCTCCAGCTGTGTTCTAGGCTAACATGTGAAATGCTCACTGGGTGGGTGCTTGGCCTACAGCCGTGAATAGGGTTGTGAACATGCTGTTGTCACGTGGTGAGGTAGGAAGACTTGGGACAGGATTGTGACTGTGTGTTCTTGCCCAGTACAGTTCTGCTTGGCATAGGGAGGGTGCACAGGGCCATGAGCTCATGTGACCCTGGGGGATCCTAGGCAGGCAGTGCACCACTCAGCCACGCCCCCTGAGTCACACAAGTTGAGCAGGAAGGATGTAAGTTCTCAGAAGATGGGGTGGAAAGGGAGACAGCCACAGAGCAAGGCTTAGAGAGCGCTGTGGAGACAGCCAAGGGACAGCTTAGGGGTTTGTTGTTGTTTTTTTATTTTTCCAGACAGCGTTTCTCTGTGTAATCAGGCTGGCCTTGAACTTACAGACATCTGCCTATGTCTGCATCCCAAGTGCTGGATTAAAGGCGTGAGCCACTACCACCTAGCAGCACTTTGGGTTGTTGTTTTTTTTTTTTTTTTTTTTTTTTTTTTTTTTTTTGGTTTTTCGAGACAGGGTTTCTCTGTGTAGCCCTGGCTGTCCTGGAACTCACTCTGTAGACCAGGCTGGCCTCGAACTCAGGAATCCGCCTGCCTCTGCCTCCCAAGTGCTGGGATTACAGGCGTGCGCCACCACGCCTGGCAGCACTTTAGTTTTTTATTTAGGATTTCTTGTGATCAGTGATGGTCCCCTTAGCTGTTCTTGTTTTTGTGTGGTATGTGTGTGCACAGGTACGTGCATGCAGAGGTCAGAGGAGGACTCGATGTCTTTTAGCACTGTCACCCTTACTGCTCTGACAAGGACTCTTACCCCGAAGCTTGCCGCTTTAGCTAGGCGGGGTGGCCAGCGAGCTTTCGAGATTCACTTGTTTGCTTTACAGCACTGGGGTTGCAGATACGGGTAGTAAGCATGCCCAGCGTTTCTGTGGGCTCTGTGGGCCTAAACTTGGATTTTTAGTTCCTAGATAGACCGTCCATCTCCCCAGCCCCAGCCTAGGAACCTGCGTGTAAGTCCTGCCTAAGCTGCTGCCTCCAGTTGTCCTGGAGCCCTTGTTCTGAGCTCCAGAACGTCTGTGAGAATACTGTAGCAGGGGCTACTCTGTCTGACAAATAAGGCCTGAATTGGAAATTGTAGGGCTCGCACACAAATGTACAGGATCATTGTGGCCTCTCCACAAAGATTTGGGGTGACTTAAAAATACACTGAGTGCCGGGGCGTGGCTCAGCAGAGGGAGCTGGGATGTGTGGCATGTGTAAGTCTTCTGTGTGTGCATGACCACGTGTGAAGGAAGGAAGGACAGAAAAAACGAGCAGAAAGTAGTAGATTCAGAAGGAGGTGACTGGGAGATCAGCACCCACTTTGACTGTGTCCGTCTGGAACGCTTGCTGAAGCAGGTAAGGAACAGGAATGACTTAACATTTTTCGTTGATTCTTTGTAAATTTCACATTATGCACCCTAATCCCACTCCTCTCCCTAGGTTATCATATCTAACCCTCTGCCCTTGCAACCTCCCCCACCAACATAAAATAAAAATAAACAAAAATTATCTCATCATGGAAGCTGTAGTATGTCAGCCTGTCCCACAGTATACCCTTTTGTCCACATATCTCTACTTAAGTTCATTGCTATGAGTCCTTGGTTTGCTTCTAGTCCATAGTGGATCTTCACTGGGACTCCTCACAGATACCCTGTAGCGTTGGATCTGCAGGACCGGCCCCTTCACATGCTCCAGCAGTTCATAGATGGGGTAGACGTTGGGATTGGCCAGCTCAAAGCCCTGGATCTGGGCCTGGGTGGTATCGGAGTGGGTCAGCCTGCTAGCTCTTCCACACCCACACCACCAGGATGAACTCTCCAGTACTGCCCTGGCTAATCACCCAGTGGCGAAGCCAACAAGGGGCAGGGCCAGCTCTCACTCACCCGTGTCACCAGGGCCGGCTCTTCTGTGCTGCCCAGGGCCCAGGTGAGGTGCAGGGCTGCTTCCCAGATGCTGTAGCTGGTAAGGGGTGGGGTCAGCTCTCACGCCCTCGGGGCTGGCTCACCCTCTCCAAGAATTACTTTTAATTATCTTGTCTGCTAGAGCAAGAGATGGGGATTTAGAGTTGATCCAAGGTACCCTGAAGATGTTAGAGAAAAGCTGGTTTTTAGGCAGCCAGGTAATGGTGCCACACCCCTTTAATCTCAGCACTTGGGAGGCAGAGGCAGGTGGATTTCTGAGTTGGAAACCAGCCTGGTCTACAGAGTGAGTTCCAGGACAGCCAGGGCTACACAGAGAAACCCTGTCTCGAAAGGAAAAAAAAAAAGAAAAGTTGGTTTTCTTTAGCTGCCTAGCAGGGTCTCTGATGCCTGTGAGTCAATGCTGTGTCTTTTTCTAGGTCCCCCAGAGGTGCTGGGCAATGAACCTGAACCCGCAACCCAGAGTGGTGTGAAGTCTTCAGAGAAAGAAGAAGATGGCCATGGCCCCAAGCTCGTCTCTGCCGCAGGTCTACTCTAGCCACACGCTGGTGGCTGTGTGGGAATGGCAGGATGGCCTTGGCATTTGGCACCCCTACAGTGCCACCGTCTGCTCCTTCATTGAGCAGCAGTTTATCCGGCAGAGGGGCCAGCATTTCGGTCTGGGGAGCTTGGCCCACAGCATCCCCTTAGGCCAGGCTGACCCCTCGCTGGCCCCTTACATCATTGACCTCCCCAGCTGGACTCAGTTCCGCCAGGACACAGGTAAGACCTTCTGCCCCATGGGGGCGAGCCCTGGCTTTGTGACTTGGTCCTTCAGTGCCCTGTGCCGTGTGAGCCTCTGTACCCTTCAGTGCCTGGCGTTGGGCCGGGTGTCCAGCTAGGCTTTAGGTTATGGTTGTGACTGACACACCTTCCATCCCTTCTTTACCTGAACACATCTGATTGGAGCATGCTTTAATCAATAATAGCACCCAGGCTGGGCTGTGGCTTAGCCGGCAGGGTGCTTACCTCTCTCTGATGTAGGCAGCCCTGGGTTCCAACCCCAGCACTGCATAACACCCTTGTTGAGCAGGTACTGAGATTGTAGCATTCTGGAGGTGGAGGTTGAAGGGTCAGGAGTTCAAGGCTATCCTTGACGATTGCATGGTAAGTTCTAAGTAAGACTGGGATGCACAAAATCTTGTCTTAAAAGAACCCAGCTGTCACCTGGAGGAATGGGCCGTGTGGTAGTGACAGGTGTGCTGGGAGTGCACATGGAGGCGCTCTTGGCTCCACCCCCTTCAGCAGACAGGCTGGCATGCATTAGTAGTTTTGAGAATCTTCTGCTTGCCTGTAATTCCAGTACTTGGGAGGCCAAGGACGGAATATTTATAAAACTTTGAGACTAAATTGTCTCAAAGGCAGGGAAAAAGAAAGCCTTATCACGTCGGAGCCACGTTTGACAAGCTGCTAACCTCTTTTGACATAGAGGGGGCCTTGCTTTGAGACTTAGACCTCTGATGTCCTTTGCCTCGTGAGCCTCCGTACCCTACAGTGAAATCTGGATAAAATAGGATCTACTAGTCCTGAGTCAGATAGTCACTTGACAGTCTACCGACAGTGATGATGCTGAATCAGTGGGGGAAAGAACAGAGACCGGGGATGTAGCTCAGTGGTAGAACCCATTCCTAGAATAGGGGGGGTCCCGGGACCATCCTCAGCAACACAGACACAGACAGACACGGACAGACATAAGCAGACTCAGATGCACACATAGACACACATACTCCCCAGACATGCCACACAGATACCACAACACATGCATACACATAGGAACAAATACAGGCATGTACAGATACATACACAGTCACAAATACAGACACTCAAACGTGACATATACACATAAACATACAACAGATGGATACACACATACAACATAGACACGTGCATACACACACACACAGATATAGACACACATACACAGATGTGTATACACGAACACAAGTGCACAGACATGCATGGGCAGACATGAGTAGACATAGATACTTAAACATATACAAACACACATACAAATACAGTCATGCATATAGAACACAGAAGCATACAGGCACGCCCATGGTGTCACCTCCCCCCCCCCAAATGGGTGTGGCAGTGTACACTTGCAGTGTCAGCATGTGGAGCCGCAAGAGGGTTCTCATTTATGGGTTCTGATCCTTTCCTACAGGTACCATGAGGTCTGTGCGCAGACACCTGTTCTCACAGAATTCTGCCCCAGGCCAGGGCATCGTCTGGGAGTGGCTGTGTGACGACGGAGCCTGGATGGCCTATGAAGCTAGAATCTGTGACTATCTGGAACAGCAAGTGACCCGGGGCATGCAGGATGTGGACTTGGCGCCAATGGGGTATAACTACACTGTCAACTTTGCCACCCTGACCCAAACCAACAAGGTTACCAGCTTCTGCCGGAGTGTGCGACGCCAAGTGGGGCCAGTTTACCCGGTGACTTCAGACATCGTTCTCCCACGCCAAACGGGACTCATCTGCTTTTGCCAACAGTGCCTCCATGGTAGCGGAACTGGCCCTGTGTCAGGTCGCCACCGCCACTCCATGACCAACCTGCCTGCATATCCTGCCCCCCAAGCGCCCCACCGGACTGCCACTGCCTCTGGGACCCACCAGGCCTTTGCCCCATACAATAAACCTTCACTGTCTGGGGCCAGATCTGCGCCAAGGTTGAACACCACCAACCCCTGGGGTGCAGCACCCCCTGCTCCAGGCAATCAGTCCCTGTTCCACTCCAGCCTCTCCAGTCTGGGGCCACAGCTCCTGCCCTCAGGACCGTCCACCTCCAGTGGAGCCAGGTACCTCCCGGTGGGAGCTTTGTTTTACCCGTGTGGAAAGCCTCTCCCGTAGCCTCGCACCTCCGTGCCCGCTTGCCCCTGTGTGTTGTCTTTTGCAAGGGCCACGCGTGTGCTGAGCCTCCTTGGTGTCCCACTTTGACTTCCGTGGAACTACCACGCAATGGCACTCTGACTGTCGAGTCCCGGTCGTCCTGGGACCAGCAGTCTTTTAATCTTTGTAACTTTTAGATATTTTTGATGCTAGGGTCTTTTGTAGCTCAAGGTGGCCTCAAGATCCCCTGTAGGGCTGAGGACAATCTTGGACTTCTCTGATTCTCTACCTCTCAGGTGCTAGAGGATCTAACCCAGGGCTTTGGGCGTGTCAGGCAAGCCCTTTACCAACTAAGCACAACCTCGACTCTGTTTTCTGGGTTTTGTTTTGTTTTTTGTTTTTTTGTTTTTCGAGACAGGGTTTCTCTGTGTAGCCCTGGCTGTCCTGGAACTCACTCTGTAGACCAGGCTGGCCTCCAATTCAGAAATCCACCTGCCTCCCAGAGTGCTGGGATTACAGGCGTGCACCACCACCGTCCGGCTTAGAATGTGTCTGTTTTAAGAAAACAAAAACAAGTGAGTTCCAGGACAGCCAGGGCTATACAGAGAAACCCTGTCTCGAAAAACAAACAAACAAACAAAAAAAAAAAAAAAAAAAAAAAACAGACACATTCTGTAGCCCAGGCTGACCCAGAACTCAGTATGTCACCCTTGAACCTTCCTCAGGCTCAGTGTTGGGATTCTAGGCCATTACCCAGGACTCCTCAGTCCTTTCTCAGGGTCCTAGCGTGCAGCAGACCTTTGCCAGGCTTCCATTCTGTCTGAGGGGCCCTGCATGCTGGGGATGCTCTGAATAACTCTGACTTCTGCCTTGTGCTGCGCTGCAGATGTGGGAACAACCGCTCTGGCCCTGAGCCCACAGTTTAGTTCTGAGGAGCCCGGGGTGAGTGGGAAAGATGGAGGGCATGGGATAGAGCACCCGAGAAAGCGCCGGGGACGACGTCTGAGGCCCATCCCAACCAGGCAGTATGCTTGCAGTTCTGTTCGTCTGTGGGCTCTGCGCTTGCCCCCGGGGGCTACATGGCACTGGGCCCCAGTTTGCCGCTGAGCAGCGGAGGCTGGCCTGGACTCCAGTCTCCGGGTGCTGGGGCTGTAGGCCATGCCCTCGTGCAGAGCCAGGTGGAGCTTTGCTGTTGCGGTTTGGTTTGATGGCTTTTTGTTTTGTTTTTGTGTGTGGTGGTTTGCCTGTACTGTGTCTGCGCGCACGAAGCCTGGTGCCAGGAGAGGATGTCACATCCCCTAGAACTGGAGTTACAGATGGTTGTGAGTCACCATGTGGGGCTGGGAACTGAACCTGGAGCCTCTGGGCGAGCAGCCAGTGCTTGTAAGTGTGGAGCCATCTCTCCAACCCCCAAGTCATAGTGGGTTTTTTTGTTTTTTGTTTCTTATTTTGTTTTTCGAGACAGGGTTTCTCTGTATAGCCTTGACTGTCCTGGAACTCATTCTGTAGACCAGGCTGGCCTCGAACTCAGAAATCTGTCTGCCTGTGCCTCCCAAGTCCTGGGATTAAAGACGTGCACTAAGCTACCACTGCCCATCTCTAGATGGTTTGTTTTTGTTTTTTTTTTTTTTTTTTTTTTTTTTGGTTTTTTGAGACAGGGTTTCTCTGTGTAGCTCTGGCTGTCCTGGAACTCACTCTGTAGACCAGGCTGGCCTTGAACTCAGAAATCCGCCTGCCTCTGCCTCCCAAGTGCTGGGATTACAGGCGTGCGCCACCACCGCCTGGCTCTAGATGGTATTTTTAAAAAATTACTTTATCACTTTTGTGTTTGAGAGAGACAGACAGACAGACAGAGACAAAGCGGGCTCAAGCCAGCAAGTACAGGCACCACAGTGCACGGTGTGAGTCGGCTCTCTTGCACGCCTGGACCTGGGCTTGAACTCAGGTCGTCAGGCTTGGCAGCAGTCCTCTTTACCCCCTGAGCCATCTCGCCGACTCTGATTGGTGTTTTAGGGTATTTTATTGTTTTTTAAATTTGGTTTTGTTTTTAGAAAAAGTGTCCTTGTATTTCAGGCTGGCCTGGAGTTCTCCATATTTTCCTCCTCCGTTAGAGCGTTAGGCACTCGCTCCACCATCCTCAGCACCACCACTGAAAAAAAGTGCCTGGCACACACAGGCATCTTAGAAAAGCTAGTGGTGCCGGGCGGTGGTGGCGCACACCTTTAATCCCAGCACTTGGGAGGCAGAGACAGGTGGATCTCTGAGTTCGAGGCCAGCCTGGTCTACAGAGTGAGTTCCAGGACAGCCAGGACCACACAAAGAAACCCTGTCTCGAAAAACAAAAAACAAAACAAAACAACAACAACAACAACAGAAAAGCTAGTGGTATTTTCTAAAACCCACCTGAAGAAGTGGGAGCTGCCCAGGCCTTTTGCTACCTTGGCAAGCTTTATTCTTTAAGCTTGTGACATGGATGGACATCAGAGACGTCTGCCTAGAGACTGCAGATGGGGACCTGCGTGTTGGCTTAGCACTTAGAAGGACTTATCTACAATCTTCATGCTTGGGGCGTGGCTCAGTGGTAGAACACCGGCCTAGAATCCCCCAGGGAGAGTCTGGGGTGTGGCTCAGGAGTCTGTCTAGCCCGTGCTTAGGTGCCTGCCAGCACCCTAAAAAGAGAAAGCAGTTAGTTGTGGGATGTGCAGGCACTGGAGCTGGCGTGAGTGTGCAGGCCTACAGGACAGGGAGAGGCAAGGGCCTGGGTCCCTGTCCTTGTCTGTCTCCAGAGTTGGGGCCTGCGCACTTCCTCTGGGGCGTGTGGGTCTCTCTCTGGGAGTTGACATTGAGACAGGCATCATGGCCCTGCGCAGGCTTGACATGGCCATGGCCTGCCGGGCTCCCCGGGATGTCCCTCTCTTGCTGCTTAGGCTTAGTGTGTGGGTCAGTCCCTGAGGGACTGGGATGCTGGTCAGCCCAGGACACTGAAGCAGAGCTTCAGCTTGGGTGCATTGCTTCAGGCTGAGGTAAAGCTTGCTGTCTCGTCCTCTCGGGCTGTCTCCCCTCTGCTCGTCTCGTCTCGTCTCCTTTTCCCCTTCTGCTCTTTTCCTCCCCGTCCCCTCCCTGCTCCTTACTCTCCCAAGTAACATTTCACTCTTTCGCCTAGCCTGGCCTAGCACTTACTATGTAGCTCAGGCTGCCCTCACATTCTCAATCCTTCAGCTCATGAGTACCAGGATTATAGATGTGAACCACGGTGAGGCGACTCAGCAGAGCTCTACCTGGGCACTCAGGACGAGGCAGACTTGGTCTTGGGTCTTTTCTCCTCAGATTGGGCTCCTGTAGGTAGGTGCCTTTCCTCCCCGTGTCCAGGCCCACAGGCACTGCTAGGGCTGTGGTGGGCCAGGCAGGTGATGGAGGTCACTGGGCCAGCTTGCTGCTGGGCTGCTGCTGCCTGTTGTTACTTGCTGGGTGGCAGGAGACGGGACTGGGCCAGCCTGCTGTGTTGGTTGAGCAGCTTCAGAGCAAGCTGGCTGTCTCCTCGGGGCTTTCAGGGCTGGGAGGGACAGCCTTTCACTTGCTGGAACCTATCCAGTCTGCATAAGCAAATGATTGCCCAGATCTTTTCAAATTAAAAAATGACACGTATGTTTTTATGTGTGGGTGGGTTGGTGTGTGTGGCGGTCAGAGACAGCCTGTTGCAGTCAGTTCTCCCTCCCACCACTAGGCCCTGGGAACTGCACTCGGCCTCTGGCTTGGGGGCATGATGCCCACCTCCCATATCTAATTGATTTGGTGGCCTTCTTCTAGCACTCTGCTCTGATGGGTTGTAGAGCCTCAGGGCTTAACTAGCCCTCTGCTCTCTTCCCCCAGCTGGCACTGGGAGACGCAAACATTTGGCCCCTCAGTCTCCCCAGGGGCTGTGGTGGCAGGTCTTACAGCCAAGGGAGGGTCAGCGGCACTAGGTGAGAGTTTGCGGAGCTTGGAGGGAGGCAGCAGGTCAGCCAGGGCCAGTCTGAGCAGAGCGCAGCTTGGGGGGCCTGGGACCTGCTGGGCCTGTTGCTGAGCCCCTGCCCCAGAGACTGGCACCCTGGGCTTTTGTGGAAACTCTACCCTTTCTTTAGGTTTTTGTTTTGTAAAACTCCTGTGGTTTCCCTTTCCTCTGCTCAGTCTGGGTGAAGCTGGCTGTGCCCCCTGGGAACGTGCACTCCAGACAAAGCTGTGTCATTTGTAACTGAGCTTCTGGGTATATTAAGCACATTTCCTTGTAGATGAAGTTTTATCCCTTTAAGCAGCAAAACACAGGCTCTAATGAGGGTGCTGGAAAACTTTCCAAAATGTGTCACGCTCACGCCCATCTCTGTAAAGCTGGGGAGGACAGCTCGCTGGCATTTTGATGACGGGTGGTGACTGGCAGCCCTGAAACCTTAGCCAGGTGTGTCCAGCCTGTGCCCCACAGGCTTCATCTAGCTGAGCACAGCCGGCCATGAGTGTGGCGTAACACATGACTGTAAACTTATGTAAGCCGAGAGTATGTGAGCAGTGGATGCCAGTTACACGCACGTGACGGTCAGAGGCCTGCCTTAAGACCACTCACCTTGGGTTTATAAAAAAAATTAAGTATGTGTATAGAGGGCGATTTTGTGTGTGTGTGTGTGTGTGTGTGTGTGTGTGTGTGTGTGTGTCTGGCTGGCTGGCTGGCTGAAGAGGCCAGAAGAGGGTGTTGGATCCCCTGGAACTGGAGTTACAGATGGTTGTGAGTCCCCTTGTGGGTGTTAGGAATTATACCCGGGTCCTCTGAAAGAGCATTCAATGCTCTTAATCGTCTCTCCAGCCCCTGACTATAGTTTTTTTGGTTTTTCGAGACAGGGTTTCTCTGTGTAGCCCTGGCTGTCCTGGAACTCACTCTGTAGACCAGGCTGGCCTCGAACTCAGAAATCCATCCGCCTGTCTCTGCTTTCCAAGTGCTGGGATTACGGGCGTGCACCACCACTGCCCGACCTATAGTTTTTATATTTATTTTGTTGATGTATCTTGTGTGTATGCACAAGTATACACTTGTGTACCGCATGTAAGTGTAGAGATAAGAGGATCGCTCACCCCTTCTTCCAGCATGTGGGTGCCAGGGGTCCTCAGGCTTGGCCTCAGCCTGTCCCTTTTTTTTTTTTTTTTTTTTTTTTTTTTGAGACAGGATTTTGCAGTGTAGTCAGCTGCCTTATGTGTAACTCAAGTTGGCTTGAACTCACGATCCTCTTCAGTCTCCGGGCTGCTGGGATTCCAGGCATGAGCCACCACACCCAGCAGCAACTCTTTTCTCCCTGCTGCTCTGAGGGGTCCCTTCCCCGCTGCCACTGCCCTGGAAGCCAGCTGCCCTGCCATGGCCCGTGTGATTAGAACTGATGCTCTCTCTGCCTTGTCCCTTTCTTGCCATGGGTCCTTGGGTCAGCCACTGTCCTGTTTGCGATTAGGGTGTGATATGTTGCAGGTCTAGGGTTTTTCTTTTTATCAAATCTTAGTTAATGAACATAGTTTTTAAGCTAGGATCTCACTGTGTAGCTCTGGCTGGCCTCAGATTTACAGAGTCCCGCCTGCCTCTGCCTCCTGAGGGCTGGGGTGAAAGCCATGCACCTCCATGCCCGGCTGGTTTAAAACAGTTTTCATTACATTTATGTTTGTGTCCACAGACACACATGTACAAACATGCATTGTGCCATGGCACAAGTGTGGAGTTTTGAGGGCAACTTGTGGAGATGAGTCCTCTCCTAAGGTTCCCAGGCGCCAAGGCTCTTTCCCTTGCTAAGGCGTCTTGCTGGCCCTGAGTTTTCCTTTCCTCTAATGCTGCTGTGGCTCTTTGAATTCAGCGAGGGTTCTGCAGGCCTGCTTTTTTCTGCACCTGGAAGTCATGGGGGGGGGTCTTGCGATTTGTATACTGGGTTTTATATTCATTATACCTACCCCCCACACCCCCATATAGGAATGGAAGCTCTGGAATGGCACCTGGCATGCCATTTTTAGTGTCACCTCAGGGACTATCATTGTTAGTCTGTCCGAATTGGAGCTGAATGTAGCACAAGTCCAGGGTGGGGGATGGGCAGCTTTGGATTTCCTTTGACTTGAGCCTCATTCTGCCTGGACTGCCAGGTTCTGTCTGAATAAACATCGAAAGTCAGGATGTGGAGGAGGCGCTGTGATTAAAGCTCTTGGTTATTCAGAATGAAGATGGGAGTTCAGAGTCTGAAAACAACAAATGCCTGGTGGGCGTGGCTCTCCGGGAGTCCCATCCTCACAGCAAGCAGCCATATTGGTGAACGCTGGGTTTGATTGAGAGAGCCTTCCTCCATGAGTAAGGCAGAAGAATAATCAAGCGTGATGCTGGACATGATGTCCACATGCCCCTACATACATACAAAAACACACATACATACATACGTGTGCATGTCACACACGGACTCAAAGGCCTTGTCTCTCCTCAACTGCATTTGGTGTGGAGTTCAGCTTTCCCTCCCCATTCATGTGTCTTTCTAGTGAGGGAAGACCTGGGAGTGGGGAAAGAGCCAGGGACCCCATCTCTGTGGGGCCATGGGCTTTCTCCCTACACAGCCTTCTCATGTTGAGAGCCATAGAGCCAAACTTTGATTTTTCTGGCTCTGTTGATTCTGGGCTCAAGTTCATTGCTCATTGCGCCCTGGAGAGGGGAAGTGGGGGAAGGGCATGGTTGTTGTGTTTATTTTTGTCTTTTTTTTTTTTATTTTTTTTTTATTTTTTATTTTTTGAGACAGGGTTTCTCTGCGTAGCCCTGGTTGTCCCAGAACTCACTCTGTAGATCAGGCTGGCCTCGAACTCAGAAATCCGCCTGCCTCTGCCTCCCAAGTGCTGGGATTAAAGGCGCGCGCCAACACGCCCGGCTTTATTTTTGTCTTTTTAAACAAGGTCTTACTGTGTGATCCTGCCCGGCTTGGAATTTGCTATGTATGTCTTGTCTCAGACTTAGGCGATCCCCCTGCCTCTTCAGTGCTGCCCAGAATGCTGGGTTTGCAGGTGTATGCCATCATGCTGGGCCAAGTGCCCTCACTTACGGAGCATCTGAGTGATTCACACCACAGATGCTCCTCGAGAGGGGTGGCGGAAGGCACGGGGAGCAGCCTGTTACGGTGGCATGGTGGCACACATCTGTAACCCTGCCACTTAGTGTGAGCACAGCCTGGCTTACGTGCTAAGTTCAAGATCAGCCTGGGATACATGTGAGACTATCTGGAGAGGGCTATGTGGGCTGGGGCTGTAGCTAAGCTGGAGGCCGGAGTTGAGGTTCATCTTCAGCTACTCAGTGGGTTCTAGGCCAGCCTTGGCTGCATGTTAGTAGAGCTAAAGGAAAAAGAAGGGAAGGGGTGGGGCTTGCAAGCTGGGCAGCCTCAGCCCAGCTCTGGCTTTATCAGATCACCCGTAATAACCTCAGCCTCACCTTCTTTTGGGGCTGAGAATGCAGGGGACAGGAAGCCTTACCACATGAGACTATCTTATTTGCAGAGAACATTCAGGAAACTCAAAACACCTTTTTGTTTTTCCAGACAGGGTTTTACTGTGTAATTCTGACTGTCATGGAACTTTGTAGACCAGGCTGACCTCGAACTCAGAGGTCCACCTGCCTCTGCCTTCTGAGTGCTGGGATTAGAGGCTGCACCACCACTCCCTGCCAGAGAAAACACTCAGGCCATCCCTGGAGCACTGCTCTGCTTCGGGCCCTGCAGGAGGCCTTCCCTCAGCCCAGCTCCGGTTGGGTGTGTGGCTTCCCAGCTGGATGAGGTCACCAGCTGTGACCCACTCTCCACCCTCCACTTTGTGACCTGTGGCTGTCTGTGTGGCAGGTCTGGGCCAGAGCCTGGAGGCAGTGGTTGGTATGCCCTTAGCTCTACAGGTGCCAGATAGTGCCTGTCCCCTGTGCCCAAGTGCCTTCCATATTCTGGCCTGAGGAGCATCTCTGTGTGGGACCTTATGGGAAGGTTTTGTAATCTTCACATTTCATCATCAGAACAGGCAGGGGTACATGGAAGGACCCCGAAGGGCCTCAGGACTGGGAAGGAGGAGGACCTGGAAGGAATTCAGGCCTTTAGCCAACTGTTCTCGAAGTAGAGCGCTGCCTGAAACCAGAAAGTTCTACATGTGGGTTCCCGTCTGAGGTAGTAGGGATTGAACCCAGGGCCTCACTGTGTTGGGCAAGGCTCCAAACACAAGTCACCTTTTTCATGTATTTGTGTGTGTGTGTGTGTGTGTGCAGGCATATGTACACATGTATTTGTATCTGCTGATTCACGAGCACGTGGAGGCCAGAGGACAATTTCAGGAGTGCTCTCTTTCTGCTACATCAGTTCCAGGGTTTGAACTCTGAGCAAGTGCCTTTCTCCACTGAGCCGGCGCAGCAGCGTCCCAGGTTCTTTTTTGTACTTTGAAACAAGGTCTCAGTAAGCTACCCAGGCAGGCCATAAACCTCTGTGCGTAGCTAGCCCACGCTGGTGTTGAACTTGGTGACTTTGGCTGGCCTGGAACTTGCCACATAGACCAGGCTGACCTCATACTCACAAGAGATCCACTTGCACCCCCCCACCCCCCCTTTGAGACAGGGTCTCTCATGGTAGCTGGCACTCCATGGGACTGATTGGCTAGACTGGCCGGCCTGGAAGCCCTGAGGATACAGAGCTGCCTGTGCCTTCGGGCCCCTCTTGGGGCCTTTGTGCACACATGTGTGTACACACACACACACACGCACGCACGCACGCACGCACGCACGCACGCACATGCACACAGATATACATACCCATATCCATGCATAACACATGCATATAGTTAATACTAAAATCTTTAAAATTTTTCATTTTTCATTTTTGTTGCAGTTTGCCTTACACACAAGATAAGCACTTACTAGAAATACCAACTCCATAAGTGTTATAGGAATCCTACAGAGGTAGTGTTGGAACTTTCTGGCTGCATACTGACTGCCATTACTGGCAGTGCTGGTCTCTATTACTCGCTAAAGTGGCCTGCCTGCTGATCTCTGTCTATGTAGGGAGCCCAAGAGCATTCCTGTTTCGCTTCTGTTTCTGTGTCTTTTGAGATGTAGGCTGGACTGGCCCCTGGGTGCCTCTGAACTCATTATATAAGCCAGGCTGGCCCCTTGGGTGCCGTGATGCCCAGCCGAGAGCCTTCCTTAAGTCTCTTGCGTGTATTTATGTAGTGTGTAGGGATGCCCATGTGCTGCAGCCCACCATGGGTTACTTGAATTGGTTCTCTCCTTCCACTCTGGGTTCTGGGAATTAAACTCAGAGTGGCTAACTCTGATAGGAAGTGCACAGTGAAGTGTTGAGCCATCTCATTGGCCTGAATGCTCTGTGTGTGTGTGTGTGTGTGTGTGTGTGTGTTTCAGTTTTTAATTGGAACACAGTATGAAAGTGACGGAATGTCTTTTTGATGTGCACATGAAACCTGGTTGAACGCCCTGTCTCCAGGCCCGAGGAACTAGCACTTGGGCCTCCGCCCACAGGCTGCTGACGGCAGCCAGGGCAGCTCCCAGGCTTGCCTGCCACCACTCACTGACTTTGCTCTCCTCTCTCCTCAAGTGCCTCCTTCCCCAGCGGCCCCTCCTCCAGCAGCCCAGGGAGCGCCCCCACCACTGTGCCCGTGCAGATGCCAAAGCCTAGCAGGGTCCAGCAGGCGCTTGCAGGTAAGTGTCCTCAGATGGGAAGGGATGGTGAAGTGAGGACCCTGTCACCCTTTGAGTCCTCAGGGAAATCCAGAGTGACTTCTTGGGGATCTTTGCCTCTGTGGGGTGATTGATATACTACTACCACCACCCCTCCCCAGGGAGCAAAGTCTAGGAGCCTCTAGCCCCGGGGCGTGTCAGGCGTGGTGGAGACCTTTCTAGTATTTACAACCAGTTGAATTGTAGTTAGAGCATTTCCCCTAACAGGGCCCTCAAGGGAGTCATGAGAACTTTTTAGCCCCAGTTAGGTCTTTTTTTTTTTTTTCTTTTTAAGATTTATTTATTATTATATGTAAGTATACTGTAGCTGTCTTCAGACACCCCAGAAGAGGGCATCAGATCTCATTACAGATGGTTGTGTCGTTGCTGGGATTTGAACTCAGGACCTTTGGAAGAGCAGTCAGTGCTCTTAACCTCTGAGCCATCTCTTTAACTAGGTGTTATGTGTATGTATGTTTTATGATTTGTTTATTATGTATATGTACATACAAGAACAATGTATGTGTACCACATGAGTACAGGCTCCTAACAATGCAGAAGAGGGCATCAGACTTCCTGGAACTAGAACCACAGACAGTATGAGCTTCCTGGTTTGAGCGCCGGGAACCACACCTCTGAGACCAAGCTGGGGTTTAACTGTTGAGCTGCTCTCCGGCCCCTAAGCTGTGGCATTTTGTTTTTGGGTTAGTGTTTTGTGAGTATACATGCGGGTGGATCCAGGGGACAACCTCAGGCGGGGTCTTCAGTAGCCGGTCACCTTGTGTCTTAAAGTAGTCTCTCATTGGCCCGGGACTCAGGCTCCTCTAGGCTGGCTGATTGCCCGGCTAGATCGCTCCAGGGATCTGATTGTCCCCGCGTCCCTAGCCTCTGGGACTACAAATGAATACCACTGGGCCTAGCCTTTTTTATGTGGGTCCTGGGCATCAAAATTAGTTCCTCATAGTTGGCACAGTAATTTTTTACAAGCTGTACTATCTTCCCAGACCTTAAAAACTTTACAGTTTACATTTATTTGTGTGTAGACATCTATTTGTGTGGAGGAGTGGCAGTGGGCAGGCCATGGAGTTTTCAGGGACAGCCTGAGGGCTCAGCTTTCTCTATCATGGTCGTGCGTCCTGTGTGCTAGGCAAACACCCTATCTACTGAGCCCGCCCTGCCAGAGGTCTCTTTATCCCCAAGTGGGTTCTGTGTGGCTGGAGTGGCAGGCCTGGACGCTGTGTCAGAGGGGCAGGAAGCATGAGACTTGGTTCCTGGGCTGACAGTGGTGGCCCAGGGGATCTTGGCTCCTGCGTAGGCCTGCACAGCGCCTCCTGCATGGATGTGCTGTCCGGACGCTGAGCAGACAGTAGTAGGTTGGTAGCATTTTATCCTGGGGCTCATGCTGAGGACATACAGCAAAAGCAGGCCTGAGGGTTTCAGATAGCTAGGGGAAAGAAATGGCGGTCTCAGCCGCGGTGTGTACTGTGGTGCCTGCCGGCTGAGAGCACAGTTGCTCGCCCTGGGATGTGAGGGGAGCGTCACTGGATTGGTTTTCCTTGCCGTGTGACTAAATACCTGGCCTGAGACTAGTATGGGGTGCTTTTCTTTTGGTTTATGGCTCCACAGGGTACAGTTCTTCCTGGCAGCTATATAGCAGCGAATACGTGAGGCGGCTGTCACTCATGGCACACAGGCAGGAGGCAGAGAGAGTCAGTATCAGGGGTTTCCTAAGGAAAGCTAATCCAGCACTCTTCCTTTCCTCTTTCTGCCATTTGCAATCTTTGTCCTTTTGCCACAAGCCCCCCATTTCCTGTGGCAACAGCATTGAAGCCCAGGAGCATCCTTAGAGTGGGGTGACCCTCTCTGGTGGCTCTGCCCGGTAAGCCTCCCCTGTGTGCATTTGGTGACTCCTAGTGAGGCCACCGCACGGTCCCCAGCCTGCCTCTGCTGTGCTGCCCAGGCGGTGGCTGGCCTCTGCTCGTGTCCCCAGCACAGCCTGCTCCTTACCTAGAGCTCGGGGGCCCTGGCTGCCCCTCAGCTCTTCGAAGCACCTCTGCTGCGGGCTGTGCTGGAAAGGCTCGGGTGTGGGGGGCTGTGCTGGCTCTGGAGGCCTGTTCAGACGACCAGGGACGCTGCCATCGAGGTGGCTAAGAGGCCAGGGTGTCCATTCCCGGAAGGAGGGCCTTTGGAATCAGACTAAGATCTGGAAGAACTCACGTGTGTTTTGGGGTGGGGTTGGGGAGTGTACAGTGTGGCAGGGACAAGGACCTCCAGCAAGAGAACATTCTTTCCCAGGAAGTGTCAGGTTCAGATGCAGAGAAGGGGCATCCTCAGGGGAGTGTCCCTCTGGGGAAAGTGTGGCTCCAGTGGGGTAGTCCTGTGGAGACAGGAGCCTGTCCGGTGTCAACTCAGTGACTGTTGCGGAGTTTTCCCAGCCGGGGCCCTGGGGTGGCTTCACTGGGGGCGCGGCCCTGCCTCAGCAGTGTCGCTGCAGCTGCTTCCTGTGACAGAATCCCAGACAGAGTGAGCTAGGACGACAGAGGGAGGGAGGATGAGGCGTGCTGGGGAAGGCAGGCAGCCGGTCACGGCACATCCCAGTCTGGAAGCCGGAGAGATGAGTACTTACCGGTGGCAGCTTCACACACACACACACACGCACACGCACACGCACACGCACACGCACACGCACACGCACACGCACACGCACACACGCGCGCGCGCGCACACACACACACACACACACACACACACACACACACACACCACCCCCACCCCCCATGGCACATCCCAGTCTGGAATGGAAGCCGGAGAGATGAGTACTTACCTGTGGCTTCCTACGCACGCACGCGCGTGCACACACACACACACACACACACACACACACATCACCAGACAGCAGCCCAGGGACAGGGTTGCCCACAGTCAGAGTGCTCTCTGCCTCAGTTACCCCAGTTAATCTGGAGGCTCATGGATGCGTTCCGAGGCATGACGCCTGGTGATTCTAGAGCCTGTCAGGTTGACATGTAGTGTCCAGAAGGGCCGTGGGCAGCTGGAGGAAAGCATCTCACCAGAGAGCAGATGATCACAAGCCGAGAGAGCACAGCCAGGCCGAGCTGTGCCTCAGGGAGCCAGCGTGCTGGGACGACCCCCGTTGCCACAGCTTGGCTGCTCCTGCCACATTCCTGTCCTTCCTTCCCCGGGCCCAGCATGGGAGACACCGCTCAGGAGGCCCCTGGGCTGTTCTGCCCATGCTCTCGTAAAGCCACCATCCCTGTCCCCTACTCTGTCCCCGCATACTGTGGGCACAGGCTTGGCAGTTGCTTGTGCAGACTTCTGGGGAACTCGGAGTCCAGGCTCTCTGGTGTCTGGCCTCGATCACTGTTTGCTGGTCTGGGGAGCACTGCTACCCTTCCAGCGATCAGATCCCCTCTCCTGGGGGGAGATT
The DNA here is from genome assembly GCA_964023405.1 of Apodemus agrarius. NCBI lineage: Eukaryota > Metazoa > Chordata > Mammalia > Rodentia > Muridae > Apodemus > Apodemus agrarius. Next base: position 26,443,801 of record OZ030028.1, read on the forward strand.
TTGGTCTCGATGGCATGCACAGTGTCACCACCTCACTCTCAGCGGGGTCATGAACACTGAGTGTGAATTGCCGCCTTCTAACGTTTGTCCCCTCTGCATGTCTGATCTCGCACCCGTGCAGGCATGACGAGTGTGCTGTCAGCCATTGGACTCCCTGTGTGTCTTAGCCGTGCACCCCGGCCCACCGGCCCTCCCGCCTCCCGTCCGGCCTCTAAAAGTCACGGCTCAGTTAAGAGGCTGAGGAAAATGTCCGTAAAAGGTAGTTCCGGTTCACACACACTCTCTAGCCCTGCCCAGCTTCCTCCAAACCTCGCTGCCTGGACTCTCTTCTCTGCCCACCGCGGCCTTCTCTCCTCTGCATCTCCTCTCCCTGCCCGGTCTGCCAGCACAGGTGGCTCCTGGCGTTTCCCCGTCGGCATTGTGGGGTAGGACGTGGGACTCTGCCGTGTGGCTGCAGGTCGTGGTACTGCTGTCTCTTCAGGGCCTCACGACCTTGAGCTGTGGTCGTCTTGTTGGCATCTCCCACCACGTCCAGGTCACGGAGCGTTGAGTTAGAACCCGAGGAGGGCTCTGTGCCTGCCAGGGGGGCAGTCTGCCAGCTCAGCTCAAAGTCCTCGTCGTCTGCACACACTTGTGTTCTGCTTCTGGAGAGGCAGACTTGTGGATTGGGCGGGCTGGCAGCAGCTTAGTGTCCCCAGCTTGTTGGGGAAGAGCAGAAAGGTGGCCCTCTTGGGTGTAGGTGCCTCTCCAGGGTCCATGTGGCTGGCCTGCCCACTTTGGGAAATGATGGTGACCGAGGCTCCTTTCAGCTCTTGGAAGTTGTGCGGGCAAGTGGGCAGCAGCGTTCTTAGCTGGTCCAGACAGAGGAGGTCAGGGGCTAGTGCTGAGGGAGGCTCCCGGGACCGCAGTAGCCAGACCAGTGTTTGAGACAAACTATTGCTGTTTACCCAAGGCTACTTCAATGCATTCTATCACCAGGCCTGACTGACTGGGCTCTTCTAAAAGGCTCCGGGTCCCTTCTGTGGGAGCTGCAGTACCGTTGATCTTTTTGTCTGGTTTCTTTGCCAGTGCCCAAAGTGTGAGTGTTTGCAGGGATTGTGAAAGGTAGAGGTGTGTGTCTATGTCTGTGTGTGTGTGTGTCTTCGGTGAGTATAAGACATATGAGGTGTATGTGGTACCCTCTGCTGGTTTCTGTATTCCCCAGGAGCTAACAGCTGACACCTCCTATCAGCGACAACTTCTAGGGTCTCTGTGGTGGTCAGCTTTGGTCATAACATATGAACTAGATCAAGCCCTATGTCCCCTGATTCCAGCCTCTACACTAAACTGCCTTGCCTTGTGGCTGTCACCTGCTTTTCTGCGCTGGAGGGGTCCTATGGTCCCACTCTCAGTTATAAATCTGTAGCCATGGGCTGAAGGCTTCAAGATGGCCTCAAACAGGGGCCCCCGCATGACCTCTGGCGACAGTGGAGCCCTGCCGGGGTGGCTGTTTCATGCCTACATTGTTCTCCCTGGTCCCTTATCTGCCCCTTCTCTAGCATGTCTGAGACTCTGAGACCCTGCTGCCCACTCTGTCCCAACTCTTTTGCTCCTTGGAGCATTCTGGTTCCTAGCTCAGGGCTCCCCTAGGCCCCATGCACAGCCAGCCATTTCCAGGATCACTTGGCTTCCAAGCACAGTAGGCTTGTGACCCAGATCCTGCAGTCCCAGGTGGGTGAGGGGACAGCACTCAGTGCACACAGATGCTTGTGCCGCCCCTCCCTGCCCGCTGGACTGGAAACGCCTCTCACTGAAATTTCCATGGAAGAGTGTTGGCAGGTGGACAGGCAGCACCGCCAGGGTCTCCTGGGGTGCTTTGCTCTCAGAGCAAAAGTATCTTTGACACTTCCGGGGTAGTTTCTTGGGGGACATTGCTCAGGCGTACATGCTGGTCTGTTCCGGATCCGTTGCTTCTGGGATCTCCCCTGTTGGACCAGCCCTGTCTGTAAGCAGGGAGCCTGGGTCAGGTGTCGGCGTCCTGTGCTAGCTCTCGGTCTCAGCCCTGCTAACCTTTCCTCTTCGCAGCCGGAACTTCTGCCTGCCTGCTCGCCCTCCCCCTCCCTCTCTCAGCATTGCTCTCCCCATCCTGCATGCCCGGGACAGCACTCACATCCCGTTCTCTTCCAGAAGGGGTGCCAAGGCCCGAGCCGGAGCAGGTGATCAGAAAGTACACTGAGGAGCTGAAAGTGGCCCCCGAAGAGGTATGTGTCCTAGGAGGAGGATCCCAGCCCCTAGAGGCGTCAAGGGGCAGACACTGGGTCCAGCCTCTCCCGGTTCGGCAGGCATTACCGAGGTGATAGTTGAGGTGACTCGAGCTCATTCTCATCTCACGGCCACGCTGAAGTTCTGAGCAGTGTGCTTCCCCTCAGGCCTGCCAGGTAGGCATGGCTGTCTGGCTCTGCTCAGATCAGCTTTGTGAAGGAACAAGGTGGCCTTGTCTAAGGAATGCCCTTTCCTCTCTGGCTCTGGTCTCTAGTAAGAACCATTGGGGGGTTGTTTTTGCCTGGTGGCCTGTGGGTTTTGGTCATCTTCTCAAGGACATAGGTGAGAGATCTACCTATGTGGTCCTAAGTTCTAGAACAGTTTCTGGGTTGCCGTGGTGGCCTAGCATCCCCTCCTCCTGACAGAGCCAGGCTTCTTCCCTTGCACTGGCTCACTGTGACCCATACAGCGGACGCACAGTGGCGAGTGCCTGCCATGTGCTCCCTGCAGGACTGCATCATCTGTATGGAGAAACTGTCTGTGGCTTCTGGGTACAGCGACGTGACGGACAGCAAGGCCCTCGGGCCCATGGTCGTGGGCCGCCTCACCAAGTGCAGCCATGCCTTCCACCTGCTGTGCCTGCTGGCCATGTATTGCAACGGGAACAAGGTACCACAGTCAGTCTGGGTGGGGCCGCAGGGACCTGTCCCATGACTCTTTTTTTTGAACTTACTGCCTCAATATGGTGTTGCATACCTGTCTCCTTTGGAAGTTGAGGCAGTAGGAACATTAAGTTCTAGAACAATCTGAGCTATAGAGATGCTATCTCAAGGAAAACAAAGAAGTAGCCGAGATATCTTTGGTGCTAGTACAGCAACAGGCTGAAGGGCAGCCGCTAAGCCATGGGTGACAAGTCTTGGGATATTCCTGATTAGACCAGTAAGGGCCTAGGCCAGGGTCTTGGCTCGGTGGTGGAGCCCCTGCCTAGAATCCCCCGGGGAGGGGCTGGGGGCGTGGCTCAGTGGTGGAGCCCCTGCCTAGAATCCCCCAGGGAGGGGCTGGGGGCGTGGCTCAGCGGTAGAGCTTTTGCCCTGGGTTCCATCCACAGCATCAGAAAAAGATGTTTCTGAGTGTACATCCCGAGCCCCACCCCAAGCTGTAGGAATATGTCCGACTGGGTTCTGTACATGACTCCTCCCGCTTGCCTGCAGGAGGGCTCCTAGGCTCCGCTGAGCTGTAGAGCTCTGTCTCTTACACACTACCACTTCCGTGTGTGTCGCTTGCACATATCCTGGCTGAGGCTCCTGAGTAGGGAGCCATGCACGATGAAAGGCTCAGGACTGCAGCAGGGACACCTGCTTTCTCAGCACTCGGGAGGCCGTGCAGGGCTCGGGTGGAAGGGCAGCTGCACTGTGAAGACAGCCTTGACCGCCACCAGGGCAGGCGTGGAGAGGAGCTTCCAGTGCCGACCTCACACGCACGCACAGAAACACATAGTAGTAGAGAAATAGCGAAACCGGACGAGCAGCCGTGTCTGTCTAGGGACCGCTCCTCACTGCAGGCTGCGTGCCACTGCGCATAGAGCCCTCCTCAGGCCCGAGCAGCCGACCCAGCTGCTGCCCTCTTAGTCAGGGTGGGCATGTGGGAACCAAGTCACACAGCAGTCCTGAGGCCCACTTCCTTGTCCTCTTCGTGACAGCCGTGTACAGGGAGGTCTGTGGAAGTGACTAAGCGGGGACTTAACCCTCATTTTCCTGCCACGTGCCGGTGTCCTGGTGTCTCACCAGGACTTGTACACAGCACAGCCTTCCACAGTGCACCGCTGAGGGGTTCCTGGCCGAGAGGCTGCATGGGGTTGGAATGAACCGTGCTGAGCTCTCCCGCCATCCGGCTCATTCTGTCTCGTCTGCCGTCTCCAGGATGGGAGTCTGCAGTGTCCGTCGTGCAAAGCCATCTACGGGGAGAAGACGGGGACGCAGCCGTGGGGGAAGATGGAGGTGTTCAGGTTCCACATGTCCCTCCCCGGCCACGAAGACTGCGGGACTATACTCATTGTTTACAACATCCCTCATGGCATCCAGGTGAGGGGCTGGCCAGAGCCGCCGTTCCTGGGTGCCCTCTTCCTGCCCAGTGCACTCTCACCATCTGCACCCAGTGCAGGGTCAGCACGGCCCCGCCTGGAGGGCTGTGGGGCTGCCGAGTAATGGGCGTCCCTCCTTCCGCCCTTCTGAGTGGGGTCCGGGAAGACCAGGCCTAAAACAGGAAGAGTGGCCGGGCGGTGGTGGCGCATGCCTGTAATCCCAGCACTTGGGAGGCAGAGGCAGGCGGATTTCTGAGTTTGAGGCCAGCCTGGTCTACAGAGTGAGTTCCAGGACAGCCAGGGCTACACAGAGAAACCCTGTCTTGAAAAAAAACAAAAAACAAAAAACAAAAACCCCAGGAAGAGCACGGTGTTGGGGGTGGAGAATTGGCCCCACAGTATGCTGTGTTGGTGCTGGGGACGGGGCAGGAAGGCCAAAGAGTAGGGCAGCGCCTTGTTCCTAAGGGACTGGTTCTGAAGTTCCCTGTGAGAAACCGGCTCCAGGGTGTCCTGAAGGAAGGCCGCAGAGGAGGGTGCCAGGCCAGTGGCCAGAGGTTAAATGGCGGGGAGGCATGTCCACTGTGAGTCTCGGCACAGGGAGGAGTGGACCCAGCGTGGGAGGCGAGGCTGTGCATCGTGTTGTCCCATTCCTCTCACAGGGACCGGAGCACCCCAGCCCTGGGAAACCATTCACTGCCCGAGGCTTTCCCCGGCAGTGCTACCTGCCAGATAGCCCTCAGGGCCGCAAGGTAAGTCCCCACCCCAAAGCCGTGTGTTTCCCTTAACCAGGGACCCACCATATGTGGGGAGACTTGACCTGAACAGCAGCTCCAGAGAGGAGAGCCGGGCTCCAGGCTGGGTCAGCGTGGTGAGGGGCCACAGGAAACACTAGGGACACCTGCCAGCCGGGGCCTCAGCATGGACAGAGTCGAGGAGCAGGCTTCCAGGCAAAGACTAGCTCACTTGGGAGCTTGGATGTAGCCTGGGGGAACAGGGCCCAAAGCACAAGGGTGGGAAGCTCCAGGCCTGCCAGGCAGGGCGCTCTCCTGGCCGCTGCTGTGCAGTGCTTGCCTGGGGACCCAGATCCTCATGCCTGAGCACAGTGCACACTTCTGCAATCCCAGTACTGGGGTGAAGGCAGAGTCGGGAGTTCAAAGCCATCCTCAGCCAATTCCTCCTCAAAAATAAACACAAACTCTCCTGCTACTGGTCAGTGAGCTGTTCTTGGTGGTGTTGTGGTGGTGTTTGTCATTCTTTGATTTGGGGGTATGGAGCTGTAAGGGCCATGCATGGCTTTCATGCAGAAATCGTAAGACAGCCAGCTCCGGGGTCCTTTCCCTCACCATTGTGGTGCTGAGAATCAAGCTTGCTTCATCAGGTGTGTGTAGCCCACTGTGCCATCTTGCTAGCTGTCTTTTCTCTGTCCCTTCTGAGGTGGCGTTCCCAGATAAGTGTTCCACCACTGAGGTCCACTCCTTGCCCCAAGATCCTCAGGAGGAGGCTGACTGGAGAGAGGGAGGCCGCTGGTCCAGTCAGATCTGGAGGGAAGGCCAGCTCGGGGTGAAACCAAGGCGGAGAGGCTGGACTGGGCCAAGGCTGGTGGGGAGTGCTCCAGGAGCCCCCCTGTGGCTCAGCCCCTGGGCCTGCACGGGCCTACCTCCTGAGCCAGGCAGTGTGGCCTTAAAGGGATGTCCTTTCCTCTTCCCGGCAGGTCCTGGAGCTCCTGAAGGTGGCCTGGAAGAGACGACTCATCTTTACCGTGGGGACTTCCAGCACCACGGGTGAGACCGACACGGTGGTGTGGAACGAGATCCACCACAAGACCGAGATGGACCGCAACGTGACAGGCCACGGCTATCCGGACCCCAACTACCTGCAGAATGTGCTGGCCGAGCTCGCCGCCCAGGGAGTGACGGAAGACTGTCTGGAACAGCAGTGACCTCAGGCCTGCCTCTGCCGACTCCACAGCCCCTGGGCGGGTGGGCAGGAAGGTGTGCCTTTGTTGAGAGGCAAGAGTGTGTGTTGGATTGTGTAGCCCGCTGGGCTCGCCCCTCCTAAAGTTTGGGCTTCTTGCCTCTCCTGCCACCGTCCTGTCTGGGCTGGGTCTGCCTGGGACATGGGCACCCTCAGTATTGTACTTGTGGGAGCTTAAGCTGGAGCTACCTCAGTGCGCGGACAGGACCGGCCCTCCGGCCTTGGGGGGCTGGGGACCCAGCAAGGGGTGGCAGGGACACCATACTCCCAGCTTCTGGTCAGCTTCATACCTCAGATTTTATTTGCAATAAAGGCCCTATAGCCAACATACATCTGTGGGGAGGTGTGTGCATGTGTGTGTGTCTGTGACAATATGTGTGTCGCTCTGAGCTGCTTGTGGAGCAGGAGCCGTCTTCATTGATACTCATTCAACTCACATCTAGGAAGTGAGGGCAGAGACTGCGGGGGCCCCATGGCAGGACTCCTGTGACACACATGTGGTCCCCAGCACTGGGTCCTGTCACAGTGGCCATTACAAAGTGCTGTTCACACAGGGCAGGTGCTGTCTCCATGTTTCCCAGTAATGCTTGGAGGGGTAGTGACTGGCGGGAGCCCTCTGAGGCCGGCTCCAAGGCCCTGGCTTTTCAGACTGGGTCCCACTCTTTAAGCCCTGTGATCCTCCTGCCTCAGCCTCTGCAGTCCTGGGATTACAGGTGTAGATCACCACACATGGCAGGGTCTTCTTTTTCCCTGTGTTTTGGTCATTTTCACTTCCTGTTGTTCTCTGCCATCTCCCCCACCCCCTAACAGCCCTGTCCTGTTCCAGTCCTGTGTTTGTGAGCTACAGAGTTTCATTAGAATCGCTCCACGCACGTGGAAGAGGGGTTTGTGGGAATGTGGCGTGGCTTCGCCCTGGCACACCACTGGGGAAAAATGGCTCCCACTAACTTCCTGTAGCTCCTCGGGTAGAGGTGTGGTTCCTATCCCCCTTCCTGTCCCCCCTCTCCCCATCCATGGTGGAGTGTGGCTTGGCCTCACTGGGACTTAGCACAGTGACCGTCATGTGCAGAAGATGGCATTTCACAGTGCTCCAGCCCCTGGTTTACGGTCCGGCTCCCATCTTCCTCTTCTGGTTTATAGGACATTTTAGGTGGTCCTAAAACTACTGTGAGCCCAAGACTCATGGAAGTTAGCCTTGGGGAAGAGGCCCTAACTCACTGCACCCCAGACCCCAATCTTACGCTGCCTCAGGTCCCCCCCCATCCCCCGGTCTCTTACGGAGTCTTAGTGCTCTAAGCACTGAAGGGCAGCGAGATTCAGGGAGAGGATGCTGCACATCACACACTGAGGAGGATCAGCTGTTGGAGTGCAGAACAGAACAGAACAGGCCGGGGAGCCTGAGAGGCCCGGCGGCTCAGCCCCGCTGCCCTTCCAGAGGCTGGCCTGAGACTGAGTCCCAGCAGCTCGGAACCGCCTGCAACCCCAGCCCAGGTCACCAGGGCCCTCCTTACACACGTGCACATGTACACCTGTAGAAATAATTGTTTTTTGAGACAGGGTTTCTCTGTGTAGCCCTGGTTGTCCTGGAACTTATGCTATAGACCAGGCTGGCCTCGAACTCAAGGAATCACCTGCCTCTGCCACCTCAGTACATCGCCAGCTGGCAATTTTTTTTGGGGGGGGGCGGAGAGGACAGGGACTGGACACGTGGTTTGGTAATTAAGTGTATATATATACTTTTCTGGCAAAAAAAAAAAAAAAAAAAAAAAAGTGGGTCCAGTTCCCAGCACCCACGTTGGATGATTCAGAACTGCCTGTAAGTCCAGCTCCGGGACATCGGTGCCTCTGACCTCCAAGGGCAATGGCATGCACGCCGTCTCAGGGACTGCACAGCTCGGTGGTAAAGAAGAGCTAGTTCCCATGAGCCCCCCGCCTCATCTAAAGCAGCAGACATAAGAACATGTCCAAAATGAGGCAATGAGACAAGTGACCTGAAAGGCCAGGACATGAGACGGTGCTGTGCGATCGGTTGGCAGTGTAACTCAAAACTAAGAGGAACATGCCAGGCACTGGGGCCAGGTGTCCCTAGCCGTTCAGAGGACGAGGCGGAAGAGCCTCCACCGGCACTAGGACATAGAACAAGATCGCTCGAAAGCAAGCAAGCAACCAAATACAAACCCAGCACAGCAAAAATAACCGCTTCAATACTGGCTGGGCAATTTGGGCATTTACCCATTGCTGCCGGGGATGTAAAACATTGCCACACTGGACTCAGTTCCTCAAAACCTCACGTGACTGCTGACTTTATTCTCAGGGACCTGCAGAGGGTTGTTTTACGAGAATAACGCCTGCACAAAAGTTGCATGCAAATATGTGAAGCAATGTACCTGCCTCATAGTCACCAAGTAGAAACAGTCCATTAAAAAAAAAAAAAAAACCCAAAACAATAACAAAAATCCAAAGTCCGGTATCTGCACATGATAGTGCATTCATCCTCAAAAGTGAGCCACGCAGGTCTCAACCCTGCGAAGATGCCAGGTGAGGAAGCCAGGCCATCTGCCCATTCGGAGGGTGAGGGTCCTGGGTCCCAGTCCCAGGGCAGCCTGGGTGCCCTGGTTGGTTTTTTTTTTGGTTGTACTGTGTTTTGTTGTTGTTTCAATCTGACAGAAGCTAGATACGTTTGGCAAGAGGGAACCTCAAATTGAAACAGGCATCAGATGGACCTGTGGGCAAGCCTGGCTTGAGAAGACCTAGCCAATTGTGGGCAGTGCAGCCCCTGGGGAGGTGGTCTGGGGCTGTATAAGAAAGCAGGATACAGCCAGCAGGGGCAAAGTGGCTTCTGCCTCAGTTCCTGCCTTGCATTTCTGCCCTGACCTCTCGGTGACGGAGTGTGACCCGAGAGTCTGAAGCTGAAAGAACCCTTTCCTCCCAGAGCTACCTTTGGTCCTGGTGATTTCTCACAGCAATAAAAACCCTAATTAAGATACTGAGCAACTGGGGCGTGGTGGCACAGGCCTGTAATCCCAGCACTCTTGAGGCAGAGGCAAGCAGATCTCTACGAGTTTGAAACTAGCCTGGTCTACAAGTTCTAGGACAGCTAGGGCTGTTACACACAGAAACTGTTACAAAAAAAGAAAGAAAAAAAATGCTGAGTATCATAGACCTGTCTCAGAAAAATAAGGTAAGGAAGGGGCCTGGGATGGCTCTAGGTAGGTGCCCTTGCCACCAAGCCTCATGACCCTCGTTCAGTCTCCGGGTCCTACATTGTGAAAAGAGGGAAATAATGACTGTAATTAGTTTCTCTCGTGCACACAAATACATGGAATGAACAGTAGATGTGAATAATCCGTGCACAAGCCAGGCCTGGTTACGCAGGTTCACCAGCTCTGTGTTCTATCAGGCTGAGGCAGGAGGATTGCAAATTCAAGGTCATGCTTGGGTAGCAGAGTGAGTTTCCAGCCCAGCCTGGACAGCTTAAAGAAGCCCTGCTTTAAATTTAAAAGTGGAAAGAGAGGCGTGGGACTGCTGCCCCCTAGCACGCCAGACACCCCTGGGTCCAACTTGCAGTGGATATTTTTATCTTAAGGTTTTGACTATTGCTTGAGCTTGAGGATTTAGCCCAGTGGTAGAGTGCTCGCCCAGAAGATGCAAGGCTCTGGATTCCCCAATACAACCAAAGTATAAAGAGACAAGGTTAGACCTGGAGTCAGTGGAGGAGTGAGGAGGACCAAGGGTTAACTCTTTAAGGCAGTCATCCCATTTGGGATAATGAAAGGGATTTGACATTAGCACTGATGGCTATACAACTTTATGAATATATCTTTTCTTTCTTTTTAGTTGAATTAATTTATTTTTGTAGTTAGGGGACTATACCCAGGGCCGTATGAATGCCAGGCAATTGCTCTCTCATTGAGCTATCCCTAATGTGAATCTTACAAAAATAAGCAAAACCTCCTGCCTAGGGCTGTAGAGAATTTGCATAGAATACTCTATTGAACAGTTCAGGGGTGACTCAGTAGTGTTTGCCTAGAATCCCCCAGGGAGGGGCTGGGGGCGTGGCTCAGTGGTAGAGTCCCTGCCTAGACTCCCCCAGGGAGGGGCTGGGGGCGTGGCTCAGTGGTAGAGTCCCTGCCTAGAATACCCCAGGGAGGGGCTGGGGGAGTGGCTCAGTGGTAGAGCCCCTGCCTAGAATCCCCCAGGGAGGGGCTGGGGGCATGGCTCAGTGGTAGAGCCCCTGCCTAGAATCCCCCAGGGAGGGGCTGAGGTCATGTGTGGTGGCTTAAATGAGAATGGGGCCATAGGCTCCGATGTTTGAATACTTGGTACTTATTTGGTACTTACTTGTTTGGGAAGGGTTAGGAGGTGTGGCCTTGTTGGAGGAAGTGTGTCACTAGGGCTGGGCTTTGGGGATTTTTAGCCACTTCCAGTGTTTTCTCTTTGTCTTCTTCTTGAGGATCAGCATGTAAGCTTTCAGCTGTTTCTGCTGCCATGTCTTTGCCCCGCCATCATGGACCCTAACGCTCCAAACTGTAAGCCAAACTAAATGCTTTCTTTTATAACTCACGGTGGGCATGGTGCTTTGTCACAGCCATGGAAGAGTGACTGCATCGACATGGTTGCAAGGCACTGTGTACCAACCCAGGTCTTCAGAAACACCAAAAAAGCACATCCATGCCGCTATAGTAGTGCACACCTGGATCCCAGCATTTGGAAGAGGAAGGCAAGAAGATCATGAGTTCAAGGCCAGCCTGGACTACATAGCAAGAGTTCTGAGCCAGTTGATGCTAATTCCACTCCTTAGAGGGCCTGCAGATGAGGAGTTGCCTTGTGAACCTTCTCCCCACCTTTACTTTTCAAATAAAGGCTTGAGCCAACGATTGGGCAGGAGGAAGTGGGAGGAGCTGAGCGTCTAGGGGAGGAGCGAAGAGGATAAACAGAAGGGGAGGAGCAACGAGAGAGAAAAAACTGGAGAGGCGGCAGGGAGAGAAGCTGGGGGCCTGGAGAAACTGTAAGTTATATGGGATATTATAGATGGAAATAGAGTGTGGTGTGAGGTCGCCCAATCTAGGCTTGTAGCTTGTTTTGTTAATTGTTGAGTCGAGTTGAGCTTTCTTTCACTGGGGAATTGGGTTGGAAACAAAGTAGCAACATAGTGAAGGCTGCGTCTGACTCAGTTGCCAGGTTGCTTACAGAAGGTGGCAGTGCCCATCTGTGATCCCAGCACTTGGAAGGCCAAGGCAGGGGCACCAAGAGTTCAAAGACTGCCAGGTAGCGGAGGCACATGCCTTTAATCTCGACATTTGGGAAGCAGAAGCAGGCACGTCTTTGAGTTCAAGGCCAGCCTGATCTACAGAGTAAGTCTCAGGACAGCCAGGGCTACACAGATAAACCCTGTCTCAAAAAGACAAAAAAAAGAAAAAAGAAAAAAAAAAAAAAAGAATAAGGTGTGTGTGTGTGGGGGGGGGATGTAGAGATGACTCAGCAGTTAAGAGCACTGACTGCTCTTCCAGAAGTCCTGAGTTCAATTCCCGGCAACCACATGGTGGCTCACAACCATCTGTAATGGGATCCGTACTCATATACATAAAATAAATCTTAAAAGCCGGGCGTGGTGGCGCACGCCTTTAATCCCAGCACTTGGGAGGCAGAGGCAGGCGGATTTCTGAGTTCGAGGCCAGCCTGATCTACAGGGTGAGTTCCAGGACAGCTGGAGCTATACAGAGAAACCCTGTCTCGAAAAACAAAAAAACAAAAACAAAAACAAAAACAAAAAAAAAAATCTTAAAAAGAAAAAAAAGGCCAGGCGGTGGTGGCGCACGCCTGTAATCCCAGCACTTGGGAGGCAGAGGCAGGCGGATTTCTGAGTTCGAGGCCAGCCTGGTCTGCAGAGAAACTCTGTCCTGAAAAAACAAAACAAACAAACAAAAAAAAAAAAAAAAGGAAGAAAGAAAAAAAAAGAAAACAAAAAGTTCAAAAGTCATCTTCTGCCGGTCGGTGGCGCATGCCTGTAATCTCAGCACTTGGGAGGCAGAGGGCAGGCAGATTTCTGAGTTGGAGGCCAGCCTGGTCTACAGAGTGAATTCCGGGACAGCCAGGGCTACACAGAGAAACCCTGTCTCACAAAACAAAAACAAAAGTCATCTTCTGTTACATAGTGAGTTTGAGGCCAGCCTGGACTACATGAGAACCTGTCTCAAAACCAGACAAACTTAAAATGACATAGAATAAGACTCAGCGGGTTTGCATAAACAAAATGTTTGTCAATCACCAAAGGCTGTTCTGGCCTCCACTGGAGAAGGAGACGGACCTTCGGAGCTGGGGAAGGTGTGTCTCCTCGGGGCACAGGTTACATGGAGGGCAGGCAGTGTCTGGCAGATGCTTTGAGACTGGACCAGGTCGGGGCCAGCCTACCATATAGGCTCTCCACATCCTCACTTCCTGGATGAGGATGGATGGCCCAGAGGGTGGCTCCTGGCACCCAGAGTTCAGGAATCCTAGGCATGTGGTTCTGCGTCCAGGGAGAGGAGGGGAGTCCTCCCAGGGCCAGGCAGTACCACAATTTAGACATCAGCTGTGGGGTGGGGGTGACTGGGGGGATCACGCGAAGGCCGACCCTAAATGGCTCCTTTCCCTTCGTTCTGGAGTAGAACCCCTGTGCAGGGGCCCTCTGAGCCCCTCCCTGTGGTGGGCTGGGAGCAGGGAGGGGGGAAGTCGTAGGTTCAGGTCTTTCCTGTTCTCCTGGCAGTCCAAGTGACCAGCAACTGTAGGCCAGAGGCTGGAGGTGGGGTGAGACAGGACCAGCCCCTAAGCCTGGTCAGGCCCGATCAAGCGCTGGGGCAGTCATGGCGCTCCCGCGGAGGCAGCCTCGCCCTCGCCCTCGGCCCCTGCTTCTCCTGCTACTTCTGTGGCTCCCGCAAAGCCCGAGTCTAGGTGAGTGGAACTCCTGCAATGGACACCTTTAGCCAAACCTGAGGTCCTGGGGTTCTGGGGACCTATTCCACCTCCTGGACTGGGAGAAGTCAGGGAAGGGAGGGGGAAGCCCCACAGAACTACCTACCACCCCCCCCACTCCCCCACCCCCCCACCCCCGCTTTTAACTCGAGTCTCACCTTTGTCCCCCACGGCTCTAGACCTGATTCCCTACACGCCGCAGATAACAGCCTGGGGCCTGGGAGGGAAGGTCACAGCCACCACGTTCTCCCTGGAGCAGCCTCGGTGCGTCTTTGATGAGCATGTCTCAGCCAATGACACCATCTGGCTAGTGGTGGCTTTCAGCAATGGTGCGTGCTAAGGACTTGGGGTCTTGGGGCGAGGGCACGGGCTGAGAGGAGATACCCGAGGTTCTGGGTGGATGGTAATATTGACGCTTGTCTCTGGATGTTGGTGGGGCTCAGGGCTGTAGACTGGCCAGGGTGGGCAAAGCCAGTCCTCTGGGGGTCAACAGGGACTGCATCCTCCCCCGCCTCCTCTTCTTCTTTTTTGAGGCAGGGTCTCCTGTAGCCCAGGAGGCCTTAAACTCTGAGCTTGCTGACTCTGCCTTCCAATCTCTGGGATGGTGGGCATGTGCAGCCATGCCCAGTTCATGTGGCCAGAGTTTATGCATTGCTGGGCGATAGATACTCTATCAAACTGAGTGTCAAATTAAATCACAGCTTGTCTTTTGAGACACTGGGCACTTTGTTGTTGTTGTTGTTGTTGTTGTTTTTTGAGACAGGGTTTCTCTGTGTAGTCCTGGCTGTCCTGGAACTCACTTTGTAGACCAGGCTGGCCTCAAACTCAGAAATCCGCCTGCCTCTGCCTCCCAAGTGCTGGGATTACAGGCGTGTGCCACCACCACCGACGTTGGTCACTTTAAGACAGTGCTTCTCAACCTTCCTAATGCTGACACCCTTTAATACAGTTCTTGGGACTTCCCCAACCACAAAACTATTTCAGTGCTACTTCATAACTGTAATTTTGCTACCACTATGAATTGCAATGTAAATATCTCACATAACCCTGGGTTGTTGGAGCCCCACCCCATAGGGGGTCGAGACCCACAAGTTGAGAACCTCTGCCCTAAGATAGTCTCTTTATGTCACCTGGGAAAATCAGGCCCAGTCCTCTGCAGATCACTTCCTGGGACGGAAGCAGCCCGCTGCTCTCTCTATTCCTTTAAAATAATCATTTTGCATTTGTTATTTATTGTATGTAGCGGTCCTGACCCAATTCAGAGGACAGCTTGAGGGAGTCAGTTCTCTCCTTCCATCATGTGGGTCCTGGGATCAAACCCAGGTGGTCAGATTTGACTGAAAGCACCTTTAGCCACGGAGCCATCCCACCATCCATCTTATTAATATACTTAACACAGCCACAGCCCTGGCCCTTGCCTCTATCTGTCCCTTTTTCCTCCAGCCTCCAGGGACTTTCAGAACCCACAGACCGCTGCTAAGATCCCGACCTTCCCACAGCTGCTGACTGACGGCCACTATATGACATTACCCCTGTCCCTGGATCAGCTGCCATGCGAGGACCTGACGGGTGGCAGTGGAGGTGTCCCCGTGCTTCGGGTGGGCAATGACTTCGGCTGTTACCAGCGCCCCTATTGCAACGCTCCCCTCCCCAGCCAGGGCCCTTACAGGTGGGTTGTCAGGAGCCCCTGCTCTGGGATTGGGTGTCTTCAGGGAGGGAGGTGGGACTCCCTGGACTAAGATTCAGACCCTGCCCTCTTCTTCTGAATGATGGACAGCCATAGCTCCACCCCCTTCTTAGCTGTAGTTTCCTTTCTTTGCATAGTGAGGTATCAAAAACACCTTTCACAGCCGGGCGGGCATGGTGGCGCACGCCTGTAATCCCAGCACTTGGGAGGCAGAGGCAGGCGGATTTCTGAGTTCGATTCTCTCAAAAAAAACAAACAACCAAACAGCAACAACACAACCCAGAGAGTCCTTTTGAGATGTGTTCTAACTAGTCTCAAGCAGATCTGACAGAATTCCCAACCCGTAGTGCAGATGATGAAACCAAGGCTTGCTGTACTAGAATTCAACCAAGGTTCTCTTCAGTGTCCATCACGAGTGTCCAGCACAGGTGCTCTCGGAGAGTCTCCATACTGGAAGCCCAGACTGCAGGGGGAATCTCCCTGGGCGTCTTAATCCATGCCGGCAAGAGCATCTTCCTCACAGCCATTCTGCCCTGCCCCCTTCCCATCAGCCACTAGTGCTGGCTTCCCTCCATCGGTCCATTGGGGCCTCTCAGTTCTCTTCCCCGAGCTCCCACCCCCGAGAGATAGCACAGTGCCAAGTCTTCCCTCCCTGCTCTCCAGGCCCTCTGGGCTCCCAACAGGCCCCGACCACACCCTTAACCCCACCCACATGCCTTTGCCAGGGCTCATAATTTGAAGCCTACTTTCTTCTCAAAATGGTTGGCCCCACAAACTCCATAGACCTAAACTTCTGTTGTTTTGCTGGTTTTGAGCCCAAGAGTTTGTGCATTCTAGGCAGGGGCTCTCCCACTGAGCCACGCCCCCAGCCCCTCCCTGGGGGATTCTAGGCAGGGGCTCTCCCACTGAGCCACGCCCCCAGCCCCTCCCTGGGGGATTCTAGGCAGGGGCTCTCCCTCTGAGCCACGCCCCCAGCCCCTCCCTGGGGGATTCTAGGCAGGGGCTCTCCCTCTGAGCTGTATCCTCAACACTTTTTTTTACCTTTTATTTTGAGACAAGGTCTCACAAAGTCGCCAGGCAGCCACTGAATTTATGGTCCTCTTCCCACACCCTAAGGAGTACCTAGGATATCAGGCCTGTGCTGCCATGCCCACTTAAGACATCGAGTCTCACTCTTGTCCCCATTGCTTTCTCGTCTCTTCAGTGTGAAGTTCCTTGTGATGGATGCTGGCGGTCCACCCAAAGCTGAGACGAAGTGGTCTGATCCCATTTATCTCCACCAAGGTACTGCTGGGTGATGGATCTCTGACTCACTCAACTCATACCTGAAACTCTTGAAGGGTGGGACCTGGGTCAGCTGCATCACAATGGCACCAAACATTTTTTCCTTAGTACTAGGTGTTGAATCTTATGCACACCAGGGAAGTACTGCACTACACCAATCCATCGCCCCCAATCCATTGCTGTACCCCCTCTCTCGGGGATTCTAGGCAAGGGGCTCTACCACTGAGCCACGCCCACAGCCCCTCATTGGGGGATTCTGGGCAGGGGCTCTACCACTGAGCCGCGCCCCCAGCCCCTCCCTGGGGGATTCTAGGCAAGGGGCTCTACCACTGAGCCACGCCCACAGCCCCTCATTGGGGGATTCTGGGCAGGGGCTCTACCACTGAGCCGCGCCCCCAGCCCCTCCCTGGGGGATTCTAGGCAAGGGGCTCTACCACTGAGCCGGGCCCCCAGCCCCTCACTGGGGGATTCTAGGCAGGGGCTCTACCACTGAGCCACACCCCCAGCCCCTCACTGGGGGATTCTAGGCAGGGGCTCTACCACTGAGCCACGCCTCCAGCCCCTCACTGGGGGATTCTAGGCAGGGGCTCTACCACTGAGCCACGCCCCCAGCCCCTCACTGGGGGATTCTAGGCAGGGGCTCTACCACTGAGCCGCGCCCCCAGCCTCTCCCTGGGGGATTCTAGGCAAGGGGCTCTACCACTGAGCCACGCCCACAGCCCCTCCCTGGGGGATCTAGGCAAGGGCTCTAAACAAAAGTACAACCCCAGGCCTCTTTTTACTTTACATATTGAGATAGGGGCTATGTTGACCAAACTGACTTTGAATCTCCTCTGTAGCCCAGGATAGCCTGTAGTGTGAGATTCCCTGCCCCATCCTCTCAAGAAACAGATTGCAGGTGGGCCAGACCAATTCCATCTTGACAGCTATCAAGCCTTGCTTGGGTGCCCAGCCCCAGCCTCATCCAGCCCCCAGGTCCCCTCTACCGTGTGCAGGGGGAAGGACCCAAGCATCCCCAGAGGCCATGGTGGGGGTGGCACTCGCGTCAGAGTCAGGCTACCAAGGCAATTGGGTAAGGCGACCGATGACTGTCACCCGAAGGCCTTCAATTCCAGGCTGTAGGGAGCAAGACGGTGACAAAGTGAATCCTGAGACCCGCCTGGCCTTGTGAGGGCCTGTGGGAGGGACCTGGAGGGATGCTGTAGAAGGCCGGTCCAGTGTGCAGAAGAACCAGCCACGGCCGGTCCAGGCGGGTGGAAACGGACAAGGCGGGGTGGCTGGTTCGGGAGGCCCTCTGGGGTCGTGGGGCAGCCAGGCCTTGGAGAGCCCTGAGCTTGAGTGACAGCGGCGGTCAGCCTTGGGGTGGGTGGGCAGCCTCTGATTGGTTCCTACGTGTGCAGGAAAGGACCCCAGCTCCATTGACACTTGGCCGGGTCGACGGAGCGGCTGCATGATCGTCATAACGTCCATCCTTTCTACCCTGGCTGGCCTTGTGCTCCTGGCCTTCCTGGCAGCCTCCACTACGCGTTTGTAAGTGATGGTGGGCGACACCCCGCCGACGCCTCTTCCCTGCCTGGACCCCTGAGTACTGCAGTTCCCAGCCGGCTGATGCCCTTCCAGGCAGTGAGGAGGGAGGCTCCGCTCTGCGTCCGTCACCTCCGTGGCGGGCAGATGCTTCAGTAGCTCGTCTGAAGGCAGGGCTAGGAGTCTTCCCCCGGGCTGTGTCTTTTCTCCAGGAGCCCCTGGAGAGTCTTGGTAACTGCCACCAGGTGCCACCAGGGTAGGTTATCTGGGTACACCTGGATGAGGTGCCTCTCCAGCTGGCTCCAAAACGAGGGAAGGGGACGGTGTGTGTGTGTGTGTGTGTGTGTGTGTGTGTGTGTGTCTGTGTGTGTGTGGCAGTGTGTGTGTGTGTGTGTGTGTGTGTGTGTCTGTGTGTCTGTGTGTCTGTGTGGCAGTTTAGGAAGTAAAGTGCTCCCTGCACAGACAAGGGTCCCCGAGCTTGAATCCCCCAGCACTCAACAAACTCCAGATGTGGTTGGCTGGTTGGCGTGTGTCTGTAACCCAACTCATGGGGCCCTCTGTAGGGGGAACCCTAGAGTCTGTGACCAGCCGGTCAATAAAGGTTTCAATTAGCCGGGGCGGTGGTGGTGCACGCCTTTAATCCCGGCTCTTGGGAGGCAGAGGCAGGCAGATTTCTGAGTTCGAGGCCAGCCTGGTCTACAGAGTGAGTTCCAGGACAGCCAGGGCTACACAGGGAAACCCTGTCTCGAAAGACAAAAAAAAAAAAAAAAAAAGTTTTCAATTAAAGATCCTATCTCAAAAAGGTAAGATAATGTTGGCAGGATGGCTCAAAGGGTAGTGGGTAAAGCCTCTAGCCACCAAGCCTGACGACCCGAGTTTGATGGCAGGGACCCACATGGTGGAAGGAGGGAGCTGTCTCCTGCCTGCTGTCCTAGGCCCTCACCGCACCCACTGTGCCACTGTGGCATGTGCAACACCCCCCCCCCCCAGATAACTTTTGTTTCCTTAGAGGAAAGGTATACCAACTCAACCCCTGGCCTCTACACACACACACACACACACACACACACACACACACACGTACCCATACACCTATGCACTACATATTTCATATACCAAATAAAAAGGCCAGGTGGGGGAACAGGCTGAGGGGTGAGAGTACTCTGGGAAGGGACACAGCTCTAACGTGGCGGCCTCTGGTTAGGGATGTAACGTGCCTCTCCCCTTCCTTCTCTCGCCTACAGCTCCAGCCTGTGGTGGCCTGAGGAAGCCCCTGAGCAGCTACGGATCGGCTCCTTCATGGGAAAACGTTACCTGACTCACCACATCCCCCCCAGTGAGGCCGCCACACTGCCGGTGGGCTGCGAGCCTGGCCTGGACCCCCTTCCCAGTCTCAGCCCGTAGCCTGGTCCCAGCGGCCTGGGGTGAGGGGCAGAGAGCGGGTGCACAGGTCCGGGGATGGGGGTGGGGGTCTTCTATCTGCCTGGCTGTTTTCTCTTCTGCTCTGGTTCTGTCCCTCACGCTGTCTGTAAGCGCGTTCGCAGATGATCAGCGTCAGCCTTGAGTTTCCCTAACCTCCTTCGTGTAAGGCTAGAAGAAGAGGCCGCTTCATCCTCACCTTAGCCAGACTTCAGAGAACTCAGGAGTAGACAGGCCACACAAGGCTGTGATTCCCGCACTTAGGGGGCTGGGGTAGGAGGGTCGAGTGCTCCAGGCTAGTCTGGGCTGTATAACAGGAGCCCGCCTCGAATAAATCAAAACAAAAACAAACCACACAACCCAGGAGGCAGCCTTATCGGGCAGTTAGTAGGCTGGGCCGGACATGAGGCGTATGAGGCTCTGGCCACCTCTGTCCCACCCAGCAACCAGGGATGGGGTGCCGTTGCAGAAATAGCACTGCTGTCCCCTCGCTCTTTCTGAGGATGGGGATCCTGCCAGTGTACTGGTTAGAGAGTGTCAGTGGCTATTGGCGACAGCTCGGCTCCCTATCCCAGCCTCTGTGCACACAGAGAGATGGTTCCCCGCCCTTCTCTGCCGGCTCTGCGCCATTGATTAGACACCGGCCATTATGTACCACATAGTGTCAGACATGGCCTCGGGCAAAGCTGGTTGCGACTCTGGAGGACTCTACCTTGCTTTGAATCTCAGACTGACACCTGTCCAGATGTGGGATCTGTTGGGGGAGATGCCATGCCCTCAAACTGTCCTTAGTGTCACACTCTCCCAGCGACTATAGCGGGTTCATTGAGATCCACTATACACTCCATCAAAGGATCTCTCCAGGACAAAGCCAGTGGTTCCTGCCATCGCCACGCGGGGGCGCCCGCGAGACGTCGCCACGCGGCCGCACGGCCCTGCGCATGCGCTCGGGTTTACTGCTCCATCTGCACTCCTGTCCTCAGGGGTCAGGGAAGGATGTCTTTCTGGCTCATCCGGGCCAAGCCCGCAGAGCTACCAAGTTCTCTTTAATGGCGACCTTGTGGCTCATTGACTTGCCTGTCCGCGCCGTCTAGCCACCTTACCCCATGTCCCACGGGGCTTGTCTGACCAAGCTCTTCGGAAGTTAATAAATGTTCCTACGGCAGGAGTGTTGCTCAGGCTAGCTCTACGACAGGAGCTTGTGGTGGTTGGTGCTCTGGCGCTGCCTCTTATGGGTCCCTTGATTGCCGCCAATTCGTGCTTTTGGAATAACAGAAACCTGCTTATGCCGGGCGGTGGTGGCGCACGCCACCCAGCACTTGGGAGGCAGAGGCAAGCAGATTTCTGAGTTCGAAGCCAGCCTGGTCTGCAGAGTGAGTTCCAGGACAGCCAGGACTACACAGAGAAACACTGTCTCAAAACAAAACAAAACAAAACAAAACAAAACAAAACAAAACAACAACAAAAACCCAAAAAACAAAAAACCTGCTTATGTTACAGGATCAAGAGGCCACAGCGACTCTCCCTCCCGCACAGGCCTCAGTGGCAGATCTTTATCAAGTCGAGGAACCTCTGCCTCTGAGTCCTAGTCCCCATCCAGCCGAACCCCCCAGCATCCGGGTGACCCCTGGAGATGTGGACAGAAGCTGCACCCAGTCAAATGCTCCAGTGGCCAGAGAAAACACTGTGTGAGGATTGGACTAGATGCGAGCCCTCCCCTAGGGTCCCAGCACCCGTCCTTGTTTCCACGGACCATTGGTATTTGCGGAGTTAAAAGATGAATGGCTGGCCTGTGAGATGCCGTCGAGTCTGCTGACATGAGTTGTTCCCACGTGGGAGGAGAGAACCGGCTCTGGCAAGTTGTCCTCTGACTCTGAGCACTACAAAGATAAGGCACGCGTGCTCCCCACCCCACCCCGCGTCCTCCGCATCCCCTCACCTGCATATATACAAGATAAGTAACCGACTTTCACTTTTAAGGCGAATGAATAAAGCCTCTCAAGGCTCAAGGATCAGCTAGACTTGAGAAAGGATCCCCGGACTCTGAGCCTGGTTCCTCGCGGCTCGCTGTACTTTTGCAGTCTGTGGTGGTTCCCGCCACCGCCACACGGGGGCGAGAGTGTGCCTTTGCAGTCTCTACAAAGCAGAGACTAGAAAGAAAATGGGAGAGGGCAGGCTAGGTGGCACAAGCAGGGTGGATGGAGTGGAGGGCTGGGATGGGGGGTGGGGTTGGGGTGGGAGTGGCGGGGGAGGGTGGAAGGCAGTGGGGGGTGTCAGTTGAGGCCCTGAGGCTGGAGAACTACTGTGATATTTTTAAAAGTTACTGTGGTTTGGAGGCCAGCACTCTGGAGATGGCTGGGGAGGCCAGCCGACGATCCGGAGTTCAAGATCACTCTCATATATACGGTCTGAGGCTCTGCCTCAAAAACACAAAATTAAACACACACACACACACACACACACACACACACACACACACACGAGAATGGATAACTTTATGCACCAAAAAACAGGAAGAGTTCTAGCAGATTCCCAGAAAAGGGAGTTCTGGAGGGGGCACATCCGTGAGTGCATGTTCGTGTGCGTGTGTGTTGAGACAGAATGCTGATGCGTTAGTTCATTAGGTCTTGAACTCTCCGTGCTCCCTCCTTAACTTCTAGAGGGACAGATATGCAGGACACTCGCCTGGGACGGCTCCTCCCCACCCCAATAGAAATAACACAGCCTTCTAAAAAAAAAAAAAGTCTTTTTTAAAGACTTGTTTTATGTGTACAAGTGTTTGCCTGCGTGTACATGTGTGCATTGATGCCCACAGAGGTCAGAAGAGGGAGGTGATCCCCTGGAACTGGATTTACGGACAGTTGTGAGCCGCTGTGTGGGTACCGGGAATTGAACCAGCGTCCTCTGCAAGTGCAGTCAGTGCTCCTGACTGCTGAGCCGGCTCCGCAGTCCAGAGGTTTGTTTTCGGTCGTTGTTCAAGTTTCATGAAGGTGTTACCGACAACTGAGGAGGGAATTTACATCTCTGCTCTCCTCTCCACCCCCCCCCCAATTGTTCCAGCATCAACAAAAAGACCAGCTGATGGTTAGTGAGAAAGAAGGCTCCTGGGGTGAAGG
Organism: Apodemus agrarius; assembly: GCA_964023405.1. Lineage (NCBI taxonomy): Eukaryota > Metazoa > Chordata > Mammalia > Rodentia > Muridae > Apodemus > Apodemus agrarius. Next base: position 26,466,077 of record OZ030028.1, read on the forward strand.
TGCAGTCTGGTCACTGGGACACACACACACACACACACACACACACACACACAGGCATAAACACACACAAAATAAATAACACAAAATAAATGAATAGCTGGGCAGTGGTGGCGCTCGCCTTTAATCCTAGCACTTGGGAGGCAGAGGCAGGCAGATTTCTGAGTTCAAGGCCAGCCTGGTCTACAGAGTGAGTTCCAGGACATCCAGGGCTACACAGAGAAACCCTGTCTCGAAAAACCAATAAGCCAATAGCTTTTCTTCACAGATAACTACCCCCGCCCCCCATTGCCCTAGACTCTCAAGACACAAGTCTCAAGATGGCAGGCAGAAAGTTAACCGTGTGCTAGCTCTGCGAGGCTTGTCCCTTCTCTCTCGCAAGAGGGAGGGGCAAGCAAATGGTGAGCCTTAAAAATCAAAGAGACTTTCCAAAGCACAGCACGGTACATCAGCACAGCGCGCTACTTGCAAAATGGCTGGCCCGGGAAATGTGGCCGGGATAGCGCAGACCGTAAAGTCATTTGCGGCCAACACTAGGAAGCCTGAGTTTGATCCTGGGAACCAGGGTAAAGCTGAGAGGAGAGAACAAACTCACAGGCTTGGCATCCGACCCCCATGGGTACACAAACTATCTCGGTGCCCCTCTCTCCTGCAGAACAATAGTAATGTGGAGGCTGAGATGCTGGAGCGCCGGCTCAGCAGGTAGAGGAGTTGCAGCTCTTCCAAGAGGACCCACGTTTGCCTCCCAGCGCCCACATCAGCAGCTCGCAACCGCCTCGAACTCCAGCCCCGGGGGAGCAAGGCAGCTTATGGAATCTTTGAGCAACCACAAACACATGTGCATGTACACATGCCCACGTGCATACACACACACACAAGTAAAAAAAAATATATATATATATATAAATAACTGATCCAACCGCACACACCTCTGAGCCCAGTACTCAGGAGGCAGAGGCGGAGGCGGAAGCGGGGGGGGGGGGGCTGGGGGGGTGGGGGCTGGGGCGGAGGCGGAGGCGGGGGCGGAGGCGGAGGCTCTCCGTGAGCTTGAGACCATCCCGGTCTATGTAGCAAGGTTCAGGGCAGCCTAAGCAACCTAGTGAGACCCTGTGTACAGGCTGGTTTTGTGTGTCAACTTGGCACAAGCTAGAGTCATCAGAGAGGAAGGAGCCTCAGTTGAGGAAAAGCCTCCGTGAGATCCAGCTGTAAGGCATTGTCTTAATTAGTGATCAATGGGGGAGGGCCCAGCGTCCATTGTATGTGTGTGGGAGCCATTCCTGGGCTGGTGGTCCTGGATTCTATAAGAAAGCAGGCTGAACAAGCCAGGAGGAGCCCTCCATGGTCTCGGCATCAGCTCCTGCCTCCTCCAGGTTCCTGCCCTGCTTGAGTTCCAGTCCTGACTTTCTTTGCTGATGAACCGCTGTGTGGAAGTGTAAACCCTTTCCTCACCAACTTCCTTTTTGGAGATGGTGTTTCTTTGAAGCGATAGAAACCCTGACTAAGGGGCTGGAGAGATGGCTCAGTGGTTAAGAGCACTGTCTGCTCTTCCAGAGGTCCTGAGTTCAAATCCCAGCAACCACATGGTGGACAGCCATCTGTAATAGGATCTGATGCCCTCTTCTGCTGTGTCTGAAGACAGCTACAGTATACCCATCAACATAAAGTAAACAAATAAATCTTTTTAAAAAACTAAAGCTGGGCGGTGGTAGCGCACGCCTGTAATCCCAGCACTTGGGAGGCAGAGGCAGGAGGATTTCTGAGTTCGAGGCCAGCCTGGTCTACAGAGTGAGTTCCAGGACAGCCAGGGCTACATAGAGAAACACTGTCTCGAAACAAAACAAAGCAAAACAAAACAAAACAAAACAAAACAAAAAAACCTAAAACACCATGTCTAAAAAATTCGAAAATAAAACAAAAATGTAAGAAGCTGGCCTCGCTAGCCCAACCCAGCTGCTGCTCGCCGGCACTCATTGTCCTGGGCTCGCTGCTGTCCCAGCCCTGCCAGGACGCTGCCGCCACCGTGGGATGACATGGAGGGATGGGCTAAATACCAAGGGAAAACATGGGCCTGCCCGAGAGGCTGGAGAGATGGACGGATGCCCACAGTACCGGCAGCTGGCGCCAGCCGGGAGAATGCTCTTCTAACAGCAGCCGGTGGGGTGGCACGAGGGTGTGGACAAATTCCTAACATCGCACGAAGACGGAGTCCTACCTCAGGTCATCTGGAGGCCTTCGTGGTTGTCGGAAGCCGCCCACTGGCAATCTCCTGCCCTAGGCTATGCTGGTTGAGGGGTCAAAGAATCCAGTGGTGCCATCAAACCAGATGAGACATTTTGCCCCAGAGTTCCACACAGCAGGAACACTAGACATCTTGGGGTGAGCCTCTAGCACCAACCAGGTTGTAAAGAGGTTTTTGACTTTGTTTGTTTGCACATAGCAGGACAATGTCTTACTTTGTAAGCCCTGGCTGGCCTGGAACTCACTGTGTAGACCAGGCTAGCCTTCAACTCAGAGATCCCTGAATGCCCTTGCCTCTTGAATGCTGGGATTAAAGGCGTGGGTCACTTAATTTGGTTCTTTTCTTGAGACAGGGTCCTGCTATGTAACCCAGGCTGGCTGCCAGCCTGTGATTTTCCTGCCTCCACCTCCCAAGAGTTAGGATTACAAGTATTAGCCACCACACCCAGTGGTAAGAACTTTATATATTTATTATTATACTGTTGTGTTGCTGGGGGTTATACTGGGGGGGCCTACATGCTAAGCAAATGCTCTTCTGTTGAGCCACGCCCCCAGCCCTTTACTGGGGGGAATTCTAGGCAGAGGCTCTAACCACCGAGCCACACCCCAGCCCCTCACTGGGGGATTTTAGGCAGGGGTTCTACCCACTGAACCACACCCCCAGTTTCTCACTGGGGGATTCCAGGCAGGTGTTTTACTACTGAGCTATGTCCGCAGTGCCAAGACCGTTTTATTAAATGCTCCTCAGGGACTCCATATAAGGAAATGCCATGACACCCATTGGCCCATAACCTCATGGCTCAACAGTCAGAAACAAGTTCTTTGTGAAAAAGGAAAAACATCCAGGATGGGGGAGGAGAGGGGGCGGGGAAGGAGCAGGGTGGAGGGGGGTGCGGGAGGGGGTGGCGGTGACTGCACCGTGACTCATCTGTCAGCAGAGCAGAGCTGTTAGAACACAGGGTGGGAACGGACCTCAGGCAACTCGCTCCCTCTCTCCTCTGCCCGGAAAGGCCCTTGCTGCTGCTCCCCGGGGGACACAAACCCGGGCCCCAGAACCCACATGGGGAACAGAGAACCATTTCCTAAAAGTAGTCCTCTGACCTGCACACACGTGCGAGGCATGTGCACAGCCCCCCCCCATCCCCCAGCACACACATGATAAATTAGTGCAACAAAAGCTGCTGTCTTAGGGACTGGAGAGAAACGGCTCAGTGGATGAGAAAACCGGCCGCTCCCAAGCACCCCGATTTGACTCCTAGCACCCACAGAGTGACTCACATCCATCTCTAACCCCAGTCCAGGGGAATCTGATACCTTCTCCCGCACCAGGCACACACAGGGTGCTCATGTGTACATTCAGGTAAAACACCCATTCTCGTAGAACGAGATAATAATTTAAAGCTGCTTTTGAAGACAGGTCTATATTTTTTATTACATTTCGGCATCGGGGAGGTTAAAGAGAGAGATGACTTCAAATTTTAGGTCAGCCTGGGCTGTGGAATAAAACCCTATTGAAAGAAAAAAAAAAGAAAGGAAGGAAGGAAGGAAGGCACATGAACATGTGCTGTGGAGGCTTAGGGGTCAGAGGTCACACAAGGATAGTTACAAAAGCCAGAGCCACTGAGCCCCACCCCAGCCCCTGCACCTCCCTTTCACCCCTCCTTGCTTGTCCCAGCCTAGATGTCCCTGAGTCTCGTGGAGAGAGTCTTGGGAGCAAGACAGGAACCCGCCTCTCTATGCCTCATTTGCTGTATTAGCCCCACCAGGAAGCTCTGCCCATCTCTCCTGGCCTCAGTTTCCCCTCTGAGAGGTGAGCATTCAACCCAGAAGAAGATGCCGGGTGCCCTTTGGTGTCTCATACTGCACTCTTGGCTTCCCGAAACGCCACTCCTCTTGAGTGACCCAGGGCGGAGGACCCAGGAGAAAGAAAAGAATGCGTTGCCCTGACAACCATTCTTCTGCTTGGCTTTCCTCCAATGAGGGACCGCGAGGAATGCCCATTAATCACGCTGGCCTCTCCCTTTCCCTCTGCAGCCTTCTCCCCCATGCTCCTCGATGAAAATAAAGCAAGTTCCCCAACGTGTTTCATAGAGCCGGGCCTCCTCAGTCCCTGTTCCTGGACAGCCCCCCTCCCCCGTCTGTGTCTCCATTCCTAAGCCTTGGAGTCCGGGCAGCGGAGGAGCCCTTGGGAGTAATGGGGAGGGTTCTGGTCCTGCAGACATCTCTGACACCTTTTCCTGAGCCTCCTCCCCCCTCCCCCACTAGACATGGCTGGAACTAGCTTAGAAAATCCAGTGCTAGGAAGAGTCACCATGATAGGGACAGCATGAGCGGCAGTGGGACCGCAAGGGAGGCACGTGACCTAGCATGGTGGGCGGGGCACCACGGGAGCCGGGGATTTTAGGGAGGGTTGAAGGAGGAGAGGAGAGGTTTTAGGTGTCATTGCTGATTCTGTGAGGAGCTTAAGTGGCAGGGCAGGTCCAGAAAGTAAGGTCGGGGGGCCTGGAGAGAGAGATAGGTCAACTGTTAAGAGCCCCCTCCGCTCTCTCAGAGGGTCTGAGTTCCATTCCCAAACCCCACACGTAGTGGCTTACAACTGAAACTCCAGCTCCATGATAATCGGACGCCTCCAGACTCCAAGGGCCCCTGCACATAGGTGCACATAGACGCCCACAGCCCCCAACCCAGACACACACATACAGAGTAAAAAGTAAACAAAAAAATTTTTTCCCTTTGAGACAGAGTTTCTCTGTATAGCCCTGGCTGTCCTGGAATTCACTCTGTAGACCAGGCTGGCCTCAAACTCAGAAATCCGCCTGCCTCTGCCTCCCAAGTGCCGGGATTAAAGGCATGCGCCACCACCTCCAGGCTAAGATTTATTTATTTGTTTTATGTCTCTATCTTCAGACACCCCAGAAGAGGGCGTCAGACCTCAGTACAGATGGTTGTGAGCCACCATGTGGTTGCTGGGAATTGAACTCAGGGCCCCTAGAAGAGCAGTCGGTGCTCTTAACCACTGAGCCATCTCTCCAGCTCCAACAAAAATTTGAAAGCAAACAAATGAACAAAGAAAGAAAGAGTAATATAGGTAGGAGAGAGCCTGGGACAAGTCATGGGCTGGCCTAAAGCTACCCCAAGTATTTGGGCAAGATGTGAAATCGTCCATGTGTGGTGGGGCTGCTTAGGTTTAAAGAAGACTAATAAAAGAATTAACAAACGCAGGAAGGCAAGCTGGGTTTGAAGGCTCATGTTCATAATCTCAGCACTTGGGAGGCTGAGGCAAGAGGCTGAGGCTAGCCTGGGCTACAATGGAAGCTGAATGTTGTAGTCATGTTGTTTGTTTTAGTCTAGAACCTTTGGGGGTAAAGGCATGGCTCAACAGAGAGCACCTGGCTAGAATCTGCAAGTGAAGGGCTAGGGTGTGCTCAGAAGCAAGGCTCTTGCTTGGAATCCCCCAGGGAGGGGCTGGGGGCGTGGCTCATGGTAGAGCTCCTGCCTAGAATCCCCTAGGGAGGGGCTGGGGGCGTGGCTCAGTGGTGGAGCCCCTGCCTAGAATCCCCCAGGGAGGGGCTGGGAGCGTGGCTCAGTGGTAGAGCACCTGAGTTCAATCCTCAGTTTTGCAAAAGATTAATTAATTAATTAAGCATTTGATAAGAAGCAGAAAGACATAAGCTAAGAAGGTGGGTTGCACTGCTCCTTGGGAATCAGTATTTCCCAGGGTTCACCCCACCTGGCTGCTCCTAGGGTGCTCCTGGGTGACCGGTCAGACTTAGGCTCCACCCTCTGTGCTCTGGCAACGTTTCAGTTTCGAGCCACCCAAGTTTCAGTACAGAGGGCCCCGCGACTTCAGAGAGACTTTGAATCACAGAGCCTGTTAATGGTTGAAAATGAAGTGTTCCCCACTCAGTCCGGTGACTCTATTAGAGAAGCTGTGGACTTTGTAGGAGGTGAGACTTCACCAGAGGAAGCAGCTCCCTGGGGCACGCTTTGAAGGGTCTAACCTGGTCCTACTTCCAGCCCTCTGTAGCTCAATAGCCCAGGCCGACTTCGAACTAGAGTCAATTCTCCTGTCTCAGACTCCTGTGATTTATAGGTATAAGTATGAGATGACAAAACAGGGCCCTGTTTTAGTGGTTTATCAAGACAGGGTTTCTCTGTGTAGCCCTAGCTGTCCTGCAACTTGCTCTGTAGACCAGGCTAGCCTCAGACTCACAGAGATCCACCTCTGTTTCCAAGTGCTGGGATTAAAAGCATGTGCCACTACCACATTAATTCTTTTTTTTTTTTTTTTTTTTTTTTTGGTTTTTCGAGACAGGGTTTTTCCGGTATAGCCCTGGCTGTCCTGGAACTCACTCTGTAGACCAGGCTGGCCTCGAACTCAGAAATCTGCCTGCCTCTGCCTCCCAAGTGCTGGGATTACAGGCGTGCGCTACCACGCCCGGCTCTCAGCTTTAATTTTTTAAAAAGACATTTAAAAAAATTTTTTTATGAATGTTTTGTCTGAATGTACCTGTGTGACATCACACACATCACACCTGGTACCTGCAGAGTCAGAAGAGAGCATTAGATCCCCTGGAATTGTTTGTGAACCATCACCTGAGTGCTGGGAATTGAACCTGGATCCTTTGTAAAAGCAATAAGTACTCTTAACTGGTGAGCCATCTCTATCTAGCCCCTCTTTGAATTTTGGAGGTAAAAATCTTAGGCTAAACTGGAATTTCCCATGTAGTCCAAGAAGGACTCAACCTGGGAGAGATGAGATTTCAAGTCTGTGCCATCATGCCTAGTTTTTTTTTTTCTTTCTTTCTTTCTTTCTTTCTTTCTTTCTTTTGTTGTTGTTGTTTTATAGCTTTTGTTTTTTGGGGTTTTTTTTGGGTGGGGTGGGGTGGGGAGTTGAGACAGGGTTTCCCTGTGTAGCCTTGACTGTCCTGGAACTCACTCTGTAGACCAGGCTGGTCTCGAACTCAGGAATCTGCCTGTCTCTGCCTCCCAAGTGCTGGGATTGCAGGTGTGCGCCACCACTGCCCGGCCGTTTTATAGCTTTTGATTACAGTCATCACGCTGGAGATGGAACCCAAAGTCATTCTCTCATACTCATCACTGGGGGATTCTAGGCAGATGTTTTACCACTGAGCTATGCCCCAATGTCTCACTGGGGATTATAGGCAGGGGCTCTACCACTGTGCCACGCCCCCAGCCCCTCCCTGGGCGATTCTAGGCAGGGGCTCTACCACTGAGCCTCACCCCCAGCCTCTCACTGCGGGATGTAGGTAGATGTTTCACTGCTGAGTCTAATGAGAAAGTACTTTCTAGTTCTTGGTGGTGGATGCAGGAATTTCTCCTGGGGCTGCTCATCATAAGAGACACATAGTACAACTGGTAGGGTTTGAACCATCTTGTAAAGACTTGAGAAAGACTCAAGACCTGGGCGAGGTCAAGGAACTCGGGAGCATGTCCCACTTGACAAGGGCTTGGAGTAAGTAAGGGGCACCATGTACTTGGTTATCTTTTTCTCTCCGGGCCCAACAAAGCCCTTAGCTCTCTCTCTTTGGCGGGTGCGAGGCAAGCCGGGTCAACCCTTGGAGGCGCACAGGTCCGCTGTGTACCTCCTGAGACAGTGGGCGTGGCGACCGCCACGCAGGCGCGCCTTTGTTTGGTCCAGAGTTGGGCAAGTCTTTGGGAGTATAACTATTTAACTTGCATGACGAGGTAGCAAGTGGGGAGCCCCACCTACCCCATGAGTCACCCCGAAGGTACACAGTAAGAAAGGTCAAAAGGGATACTCTTCCCCGGGGGCTTGGTTTGGCCACTCCTTGGCCTCCTTGGGGATCCGGGGCCCACTGTCCTCACTGGCTCTCACTGGTGCTTGGTGCTTCTGGGAAGGGAAGATGCCATGCTATTCCGGTCACTTCCCTGATGCTGTAAAATAAAAATGGCAGTCCCAGGCCTGAGCCAAACACACCGAGCAGAGGTCTCCACGTTACCATTTACTGGACAAATCCATTTGCCAGATATGAGACCCAGCACCGCACCGGGGAGAAACGGAGGGAGCTAACCTAGCCTGGCCTCTGCCCTCGGTTTAGTGGAGAGAGTCAGCTACTGTGATGTAGTCTAATCTGAAAGGTCCCCCACAGGCTCCGAGCTGGTGGCACTGTTTTGGGGTATAGTGGAGGTGGGGTGTAGCCGCAGACACAGGCCACTAGAGGTGGGTCTTGGAAGGTTATCTGTCCCGAGCCCTTTCTGCTTCCTGGTTCGCCATGAGGTGAACAGCCTTCCTGCGCCTTCCCACTGCTAGGAACTGAAGTGCTCTCCCTGTGCCTGGTGGGGGAGAGAACGGACTCTGGAGTGAAGCCCTCTCGCCTCCATATATGCAATGTGTGTGCATGTGGACAGTGTGTGCAAGCCTGTACAGACATACACAGACACACAGAGATACACACACATACACAGACACACAGACACATACACAGGCACACACACAGACACAGACACACATACACAAATACACAGACACACACAGAGACACATACACAGACACACACACAGACATGCACATAGAAACACACACACAGACAAATACACAGATGCACACAGACATAGACAAATACACAGACACACACAGACATAGACACAGAGATACACACAGATAAACACACAGAGATACACACAGACACATACAGACAGAGACACACACAGAGACACACAGACACATACACAGACACACAGAGATACACACACATACACAGACACACACACAGAGAGACACACAGACACATACACAGACACACAGAGATACACACACATACACAGACACACACACAGAGACACACAGACACATACACAGACACAGACACATACACAGGTACACACACAGACACAGACACAGACACACAGACACAAATACACAGACACACACAGAGACACATACACAGACACACACACACACAGACATGCACATAAAAACACACACACAGACAAATACACAGACACACACAGACATAGACAAATACACAGACACACACAGACATAGACACACAGAGATACATACAGATAAACACACACAGAGATACACACAGACACACACAGACAGAGACATACACACAGAGACACACATAGAGACACACACAGACACACAGAGACACACACAGATAAACACACACAGAGATACACACAGACAGACACACACAGACAGAGACACACACAGACACATACACAGACACACAGAGACATATACAGACACACAGAGACACACACAGATAAACACACAGAAATATATACACAGAGAAACACACACACAGACACACACACACACACACACACACACACATACACACACACACACTAACAATAAGTAAAAGAAATTTAAAGGCCAGATACAGCAGTGCACATCTGTAATCCCAACACTTCTAGGCCGAAATGGGGAGCAGGGGAACCGGACAAACATCCAGAAGTTCGTTGTCAGTTTAGCCTGGCATGTGACACAGCACCAGAACAGAAACAGGAAAGACCCCAGTTAACAAGGTGGGAGTCAGGGGCACCACACAAATGCCTTAACACGTTAACATACACACGTGCCCCCCCCCCACATTATACTTATTCACGAACAAAGATAGATAATTAATATACACACAAATAAGAAAAAGGTGTCTGCTGGGCGTGGTGGCGCACGCCTGTAATCCCAGCACTTGGGAGACAGAGGCAGGCGGATTTCTGAGTTCGAGGCCAGCCTGGTCTACAGAGTGAGTTCCAGGACAGCCAGGACCACACAGAGAAACCCTGTCTTGAAAAACAAAAACAAAACAAAACAACAACAACAACAACAACAAAAAGGGCGTCTGTTGCTTCAAGTTCTGGGGTCTTCAAGTTCTGGGGTCCTCTGTTACGCTGCCAGGCGGCTGATACAAGGGTGTCGGCTGAGCTGGCTGGAGTGGAGGCCGGGGCAGTAGGCGGAAATGGGACATGGGAGCAGGAAGAGAAGTGAATGAATGATTTGCCTTCAACTAGACATGGAAGGGAAGCCAGCAGCGGCTCGCCAAGTGCTGGGAGAGCGGGCGGGGCTGCTTCCTGGACCCGGCGAGGGTGAGAGTCTCAGCTGGAGCTGTCTCCTCATCTGGATGCTAAGATTGAGGTTGACCCTGCCCTGTTCTAGGGACTCCAGAGAGGAAGGGCAAGAACAGCTTTGCAAGGAATGCCTTCCCCATTTTATTTATTTTATTTTATTTTTGTTGTTTGTTTTGTTGCTTTTTTTGTTGTTTTTTGTTTTGTTTTGTTTTGTTTTTTTCAAGACAGGGTTTCTCTGTGTAGCCCTGGCTGTCCTGGAACTCACTCTGTAGACCAGGCTGACCTCAAACTCAGAAATCCGCCTGCCTCTGCCTCCCAAGTGCTGGGATTACAGGCGTGTGCCACCACCGCCCAACTGTTGCTATTGTTTTGATTGTTTAAAAATTATTTATTTATTTTCTTTTACCTGAGTACACTGTAGCTGTCTTCAGACACACCAGAAGAGAGCATTGGATCCCATTACAGATGGTTGTGAGCCACCATGTGGTTGCTGGGATTTGAACTAAGGACCTCTGGAAGAGCAATCAGTGCTCTTATCTGCTGAGCCATCTCTCCAACCCTTGATTGTTTTTGTTTTTCGGTCCTCACTCCCCAGACAGAGTTTCTCTGTGTAGCCCTGGCTGTCCTGGAACTCACTCTATAGGCCAGGTTGGCCTTAAACTCACTGAGATCTGCCTGCCTCTGCCTCCCAAGCACTGGGATTAAAGGCGTGCGCCACAGCCTGGCTTTGCTTTTTTAGACAGGGTGTACTGTAGCCCAGGCTGCCTAGGAAGCTACTGGGAACTCCTCCTCATCCCCCTGCCTCCACCTGCCGAATGCTGGAATTATACCTGGGAAGCACTCACTGTATCTGGCTCTCAGTTCTTAGGACTGCGTTCAACTTCTGAGGCAGAGAGAGGGAGAGTAAGAGGGAGGGAGAAAGAAATTGTGTCCGTATATGTGATCTGTGAGTGAGTGTGTGTGTGTGTGTGTGTGTGTGTGTGAAAGTATGTATATCACACACACGTACACATATATTTGTCATGCTGGGGAAGGAACTCGGAGCCATATACATGCCAGGGAAGAATTCTATCACTGAGCTACATCTAAGCCTATCTCTGTCTGTCTGTCTGTCTGTCTGTCTGTCTGTCTGTCTATACTTCTACTTATCATCTATCTGTAACTACATATCTATCTATTAGACCATTAATCCATCATCAATCTATCATTTTGATTTGATTTGCTGGCTGTGGCAGAGTTCTCCTGTAATCCCAGCAATCAGGAAAGAGAATGCCAAGAGTTCAGGGTCATCCTTGGCTATATCCTGAATTTGAAGGCAGTTTAGGGACTCTAGCTGAAGAGAGACAGAGACAGAGACAGAGACAGAGAGACAGAGAGAGACAGAGAGACAGAGACAGACAGACAGACAGACAGAGAGACACAGACAGACAGACAGACAGACAGACAGACAGACAGACAGAGAATGCCAGCGATAAGGCTTTGCCTCCCAGCCTGGGTGGTGTTGGAGGGGCACCTCCCTTCTGTGTGCCTTGTCTAGCATGTGAAGGGACTCTGTCCCTCACCAGGGGACTGTGAGGTACTCTCGTGGCCAGGAGCCAGGACGGCAAGGCAGTCTCTTTAGTGGGGCTGCCCACACCCCAGCAGCCTGCTCCAGACCCGGCCCCTCCCAGCCCAGGCCCTCGTGGAGTGGGTGCAGGTGTCCTGGCTTGTTTCCCTGTCAGTCTGTTCTTCTCGGACCCACCCCTAGTGATGCTGAATCCCCCAGAGCCTATAGCCCCAGCCCCTGAACCTGTCCAACCAGTTTTAGGGGAGGAGGGGGCACCCCAAAGGAGCAGCCTCAGGCATCCGGTTCAGGCCGAGCAGCTGCATGGTAGCCGGACCCGAAGGAAGGACAGCAGCCGGGGCCATGGGGCTCCACGGGAGACAGTCCCTGCTGCTGCTGCCCCTGTTGTCGCTGGTGACTTGTGTCCAGCCTGGGACAGGTCTGGGTGAGTGAGGTGGGGTGTGGGGCGTACCCCCACATACCGACCCTCTGTGGGATGGAATGCTTCTTTGGATGCCTCCTGCTCCCCTCCCTTGGTTGTGGACTGGGTTCCTGGATGCCTCAGGCAGTCAGCCCGCCTCACAGGGTGACAGATGGCTGTCTGCCCCTCGGTCCCCAGACGGAAGAGCAAGAGTACTCTTCTCTCCTCTTTGGGTTCTCACACCTACATTTTTACCAATGGCCCCTAAAGAACCTCTCCTCTCCATCCCTCCACCCCTCCTCCCTCCATCCCTCCATCCCTCCTCCCTCCATCCCTCCTCCCTCCAATTAAGAAAATATTAACTAAGGCCGGGCGGTGGTGGCGCACGCCTGTACTCCCAGCACTTGGGAGGCAGAGGCAGGCGGATTTCTGAGTTCGAGGCCAGCCTGGTCTACAGAGTGAGTTCCAGGACAGCCAGGGCTACACAGAGAAACCCTGTCTCGAAAGACCAAAAAAAAAAAAAAAAAAAAAAAAAATTAACTCCCTATTGTATGCAGGATCTTAGTCTTCTGAGGTCGGACAAAAGATTATATATATATGTGTGTGTGTGTGTGTGTGTGTGTGTGTGTGTGGCAAGTACATGTTGTGACGCCCATGTGGGACCTTTGGGAGCTAGCTGACAGAACCTGGACACCTAACTGGGGTCATCAGGCTTGGCAGCGCGTTCCCTTCCCCAGTGAACCATCTTGCAGGCTCGGACAGCGAAGAGTTTCCGCAACGCTTCTCAACCTCCCTCCTGCTTTAACCCTCCTGTACGGCTCTTCATGTCCCAATGACCCCAACCGCAACATTGTTTTTGTTGCTACATCATCACTGTAACTTTGCTACAGTTATGGGGTGTGATGTAAATATATTTGGAGGCAGGGGGTGTTCAGAAGGGCTTGTGTGGTCCATAGGTTGAGAACTTCGGGTGTGGAGGCAGGAGACACCCTACCTGCACCCCTACTCCATGCCGGATGCTTGGAAAGGACCTAGTCTGGACCTTTGGATGTGATTAATTCTATGGGAATTTTTGTTTTTGACACAGGGTCTTTATACATAGCCCTGGCTGTTCCTGGAAATCATTATGTAGACCAGGCTGGCCTCAGACTCACAGAGATCCATCTGCCTCTGCCTGTCGAGTGCTGAGGTCAAAGGCGTGTACCACCGCACCTGGCCTAGAAATTAAGTTTAAAGACTTATTTATCTATATACTTTATGCTTAAGAATGCCCTGCCCATCTGCATGCCAAAGAGGGCATTACAGATGGGTGTGAACCCCCAAGTGGTTGCTGGGATTTGAACTCAGGACCTCTGGAAGTGCAGTCAGTGCTTTTAAACTCTGAGCCATCTCTCCAGCCCTAAATTAAATTTCGAAAGTGATTATACAGCTGTGTCAGTGCCCAGCACATCGTGAAGCTCAGAAAACCAGCAGGACCACCTCAGGTGTCAGTGTCCAGGGACCTGACTGTCCCCGCCTTAGCTGGAACTGTGTGTGTCAGCACACTTGGCTGTTCCCGTGGGTGCTGGGGATTAGAACTCAGGTCCTCAAGCTTGCAAGGCAACCACGTTTCCACTGAGCCATCTTGGCTCAACCCTGAATTGATATGAAACTTGCACAAAAGTCCACACGTCATCTTTCCAGTTGTCCCAGCGTTAGGGGCTTGGAGTTGGAGGTGTACTGTGGCTCTGGTCCTGGGAGGGGAGGGGAACGGGAGGGGGAGGGGAGGGGAACGGGAGGGGGAGGGGAGGGGAGGGGAGGGGGAGGGAGGGGAACGGGAGGGGAGAGGGAGGGGGAGGGGAGGGGCAGAAGGAGGAGAAGGGGAGGGGGAGGGGGAGGAGAGAGGGAGGAGAAGCTCTGAGACTGGGACAGAGGGCTGAGGGCTGACGTGGACACTGATCATGTGACCGCGGTGAGGATGGAAGATGGTGGGAGGTGGCAGAGAACTAAGACGGGAACAAGGAATGTCTTTGAATGGGCTAGCCTCTGGTCCTACTAGATGGGCTGTGTCCCCTCTCCCACTCCCTCTCCCTCCCTCCTCCTCCTTCCCTCTCCCTCCTTCCCTCTCTTTTTCTCTCTCCCCTCCCCCTCTCCTCTCTCTCTGCACATATGTGTATATGAGGGTATAGGTGTGGCTATATGGGGTGTTTATAGGTCAGCAAGACAGCTATGGGGCCAGGTCAGCCTTCCAGTCATCTTTGTACCTCCCGTCTCACTCTCTGGGATTACAGGCACCTGATGGACAAAATGAAATTTTTCTTGTTTTTTTTTTTTTTTTTTTTTTTTTTTTTGATTTGTTTTTTTCCGAGACAGGGTTTCTCTGTGTAGCCCTGGCTATCCTGGAACTCACTCTGTAGACCAGGCTTGGCCTCGAACTCAGAAATCCGCCTGCCTCTGCCTCCCAAGTGCTGGGATTACAGGCGTGTGCCACCACCCCCATCGCTCCCCCCCCCCCCCAGGCTGACAACGTGAATTTTTTTTTTTTTTTTGATTTGGTTTTTTTCGAGACAGGGGTTTCTCTGTATAGCCCTGACTGTCCTGGAACTCACTCTGTAGACCAGGCTTGGCCTCGAACTCAGAAATCCACCTGCCTCTGCCTCCCAGAGTGCTGGGATCACAGGCGTACGCCACCACGGCCTGGCCGACAACATGAATTCTTAATTCCCCCATTGATCTGGGCTTTGGAGAGCGTCTCGCCCTCCCTTGGTTGGAGCTGGACAGTTACTCAGCCTCTTTCCTCCCTCCCCAGAGAGCATTAACTACGTCCCCCAGGTCCTCGGCCCCACCCTAGAGGGGAGACTCACACAATCCACCTTCACGCTGGAGCAGCCCCTGGGCCAATTCGAGAATGTCAACCTCTCTGACCCAGACCCCATCTGGCTGGTGGTGGCGCGCAGTATTGGTGAGCGCGGGTTTGTTTTCTCACTGTGAACCTGGCAAGCAGGGCTGGGTGTCGAAGGGGGCGCTGGGACGCAGGTACATTGGGGGATGTGGCTAGGAGACGCTGTCGGGCCTACTAGGATGGGACCTGTGGCTCTGCCCACGTGCCGGCTGACCCCCAGTGCCACCCCCAGCCGCCCGGAACTTCACTGCCCCACAGAAGGTAGAAGACAAGCACGCCCCTGCCAACTTTGACCGCAATGGCTACTACCTCACGCTGAGGGCCAACCGGGTACACTACAAGGGCGGCCAGACTGGTCGGCAGCTCCGAATCCTCCGTGTTGGGAATGACAACAACTGCTCCTTGGAGTCCCAGGGCTGTAACTCTCCATTGCCAGGGGCAGGCCCCTACAGGTGAGCGGCGAAGCTTGAGGCAGGATGGCGGCGATTGGGGTGGGGATGGGGTTGGAGTGGGGCGGGGGCGGGGGCGGAGGACACCCCGCCTGGCACATACAAGAGACCCGGGGCAGCTACTGGGTGGTGCATTGAGGTCAAGTGGGATGGCTGGGTCCCCTAGTCTTTCACCTCCCTCCCTCCCTCCCTCCCTCCCTCCGTCCCTCCCTTCCTTCCTTTCTTATTCATGTTTGTGATGCTAGGGATGGAACCTGGTCCCTGGAAAGGCTAGTATGCCCCCAGTCTCTCACTGGGGGATTTGGGGCAGGGCCTTACATAGTGCTTCTTTTATAGTTATTTTTATTATTTTAGGTGTATGGGTATTTTGCCTACATGTACGACTGTGCATCACGTGTGTGCTATCACAGGAGGTGGTAAGCCTCGTGTGGATGCTAGGAACCGAACGTGGGTCTTTTGCAAAAATTCCTAGTGCTCT
Organism: Apodemus agrarius; assembly: GCA_964023405.1. Lineage (NCBI taxonomy): Eukaryota > Metazoa > Chordata > Mammalia > Rodentia > Muridae > Apodemus > Apodemus agrarius. Next base: position 26,482,145 of record OZ030028.1, read on the forward strand.
TAAACACTGACTGAGACCTCTTTCTGAAAGAAAGAAAGAAAGAAAGAAAGAAAGAGGAAATGATTTATTTTATTGTTCACTCTTGTGTGTGTGTGTGTGTGTGTGTGTGTGTGTGTGGACACACACACGGGTTTGGAACTAGAGAAAGTTGAGCTACCCAACATGCCTGCAATATGTCCTGTTAATTGGTGAACATCTCTCCAAACTCCTGACATCTTTTTAAAGTAGCAATCCCCCAGGTCAACGCCCAGATGCCATGGGCGGTCCTGACCATGCAACCGGATTATCTGTACTCCAGACCAAGAATTCATAGATGGAGACTAGCCTCGGTTCCCCTCTTCCCTCACTAGATGTTTGTATGGAGTGATCTAACACACACACACACACACACACACACACACACACACACACAGGCTTAATGGAAGCAAAGACTAAGCCAGGTAGTGGGGGTGCATGCCTTTAATCCCAGCACTTGGGAGGCAGAGGCAGGTGGATTTCTGAGTTCTAGGCCAGCCTGGTCTACAGAGTGAGTTCCAGGATAGTCAGGGCTACACAGAGAAACCCTGTCTCGGGGGAAAAAGAAAAAGAAAGAAAAAGAAAAGAAAAGAAAAGAAAAGAAAAGAAAAGAAAAGAAAAGAAAGTGAAGGCTACTGTAAAAGAGTCACGCAGCTCCAATAGGTCACAGAGGACAGGCCCCCAGGCACCAAAGTCTGAGGGTTTCAGGACCATGGGGAGTCCCCGCCACCAATGCTGGACTCCCGCTCAGAGTGAAGTTTCTGGCGATGAGTGTCACAGGACCCGTGGCTGAGACGAAGTGGTCCAAGGATATCTATCTGCAGCAAGGTAGGAGGACATAAGAGCTCAGAAAAAAGTGTGTGGGGCTGGGGGGGTGGGGGCGCTAAGGGATCTGGGGACATCACGGGGCTGGGGACAGTAGGTCTCCCTATCAGGAAGCTCAGCCTCGCCTGTTCTCTGCAAATACCCCTACCCTAGTCTGCCGCCCCATGATTCACACGTGTCCCAGCTTGAGCGTCGGATGGTTGGTCTGGAAGCTGCCCAAAGGCCCCCCCTTGGGTTAAATAGCTTCTTTCCTGCTTGCCTGTGCAGCCCAGACATTCCGAGAAGCGCCAGGGTCCCAGAGCAAGGGTACCGTGGTCATCATAGCCTTCTTGTCAATCCTACTGGCCGTCCTGTTTGCGGTCTTCCTCGTGCTGGTCCTGTCTGCTTGGTGAGTGGACTGGGCTGGTGCTGCCTTGCCTCTCAGTAGCCTTGGTCGCTTCTTGCTGCCATTTGAAGTCGGTTCCCCTGAAGGCTGGGCGGGGTTGACTAAAGCCCTTCTTCTCCCTTGTCCCCATCAAAGACCTGGTTTCCCAGCGGTCGCCGCTTGCCCCCTCGCGGCCATAACTGGAACTGCAAGCAGGTAGTCAGAAAACACTCCCAGCAGCGAGGCCGGGCAGGTAGAGAGGTGAATTTTAGCGGAACCCACTAAAAGCTCTTGCTTTGACATTTTTAGGCATAGCTGAAGTACCAGGGTCTGACACAAAACTTCCAGAAAAACGACACCCCACGCCTGTAGGGATTTGAAGAGGCATCTCTGTGAGGGGGTGGGGGTGGAGGCAGGCATGTGGGGTGTATTGGGGGAGCCAAGGTGTTAGGGCTGTGTCTCACTGCTGGGAACCAGCAATGGGGTGTAATCAAGGGAGACTTGGCTATGATAACGTTCTCAACCTGTGGGTGGAGATCCCTTTGAGGGTGAGTGGCCCTTCCACAGGGATTACATATCCGATATCCTACATATCAGATGTTCACATTAGCAAAACTACAATTATGATGTAACGAGGAAAATAATTTTAAGGTAGGGGTCACCATAATATGAGGAATTGAATTAAAGGGTCTCAGCATTAGGATGCCTTTAATCCTAGCACTTGGGAGGCAGAGGCAGGTGGATTTCTGAGTTCGAGGCCAGCCTGGTCTTCAGAGTGAGTTCCAAGACAGCCAGGGCTACACAGAGAAACCCTGTCTCAGAAAACAAAATACCAAAAACAAACAAAAAAAGAGGGTAGAGACAGGAGGATTAATCATTTAAGGCCATCCCCAGTCCCATAAGGAATTGAAGGTCCACCTGGGCTAAATAAGACCCTGTCTTAAAAAAAAAAAAAGAATATCTTTATTCTTTTCAATACAGTTACTTACAAAGGGACAGGGAAAGCCAGACATGATGTCAGAGGCCCTGAATCTCAGCACTAAAAGGCAGAGTCAGGAGGACCCCTATGAAGTTCAAGGCCAGCCTGGTCTACAAAGCAAGTTCCAAGCCAGACAAGGCTACACAATGAGACCTTGTCTCAAAAAACAAAAAACAAGCAAAAAAACCCAAAACAAACAGAAAATTTCACAAAAGGACAAAAGGGGGAGCTGATTTGTAAAGTTTTTATTTTTCTGTGTTACACTTGCTTTATGGATACACCACAGCATTCATGCAGCGCACCATACATGCACCGCAGCATGCATACATACACCGCAGCATGCACACACCATGGCATGCATGCACTGCAGCATGCAGGTACCACAGCATGCATACATCATAGAATGCACACACCACAGCCTGCACACACTGCAGCATGCATACACCATGGCATGCATGCACTGCAGCATGCAGGCACCACAGCATGCATACATCATAGAATGCACACACCACAGCCTGCACACACTGCAGCATGCATACATACACCACAGCATGCATACATCATAGAATGCACACACCACAGCATGCACGCACTGCACCATGTACCACAGCATGCATACATCATAGAATGCACACATCACAGCCTGCATGCACCGCAGTATGCATACATGCACCGCAGCATGCATAATACACCACAGCATGCGCACACCATGGCATGCATGCACTGCAGCATGCATACATCATAGAATGCACACATCACAGCATGCAGGCACTGCAGCATGCATGCATACACTACAGTATGTACACACCACAGCATTTATGCACTGCAGCATGCACTACAGCATGCATACATCATAGAATGCACACACCACAGCATGCACGCACCATGGCATGCATGCACTGCAGCATGCAGGCACCACCACAGCATGCATACATCATAGAATGCACACACCACAGCATGCACACACCACAGCATCCATGCACTGCAGCATGCCTGTGGAAGTCAGAGGACAGCTTTCTGGAACTGGTTCTTCCTTTGACTATGTGGGATCCAGGGATCGAACTCAAGTCCTCAGAATTGGTTGCAGGCACCTTCATTCACTGAACCATCTCACTGGCTCACATGTGCTCCTTGACACACATGCCCCCATATAATAATAATAATAATAATAATAATAGTGATCATGGTAACAATACTAATAACGTTAAGATTTGTTTGTTTGTGTATTTATTTATTTATTTGAGTACACTGTAGCTGTACTGATGGTTGCGAGCCACCATGTGGTTGCTGGGAATTTTGAATTCAGGACCTCTGCTCGCTCTGGTCGGCCCTGCTTGCTTAGGCTTAAAGACTTATTTATCCTTACATCTAAGAATGCTGTAGCGTTCAGACACCCCAGAAGAGGGCATCAGATTTCATTATGGATGGTTGTGAGCCACCATTTGTTAGCTGGGAATTGAACTCGGGACCTCTGGAAGAGCAGTCAGTGCTCTTAGCCGCTGGGCCATCTCTCCAGCCCAATAACTTTAAAGGATCTTATCTAACCTCCGCTGTGGTTTTCTAGAGCGTCAAACCATTGCACAAGGGATATGGAAACCGAGCTGACCCAACTGTGTTCATGAAAGAGAGCTCAGTTATTCCTCTAAAGTCCTGCATGCATCAGGTCGGTCCCTGGAACCCACATAAGAGCAGACACAGTCAGGGCCCTTCACTGACCCGGCTCTCCCCTTTTCTCTCCCCGAACCTTCCGAAGCTGCTGGAGCTCTTCCGCGTCCAGCACAGAGGAGCAAGTGCGCATGCGCCGATATCACACGCACCACATGGGCAGCGTCCGAGCCGAGCGGAGCTCCTGAGAACTAGCTCTCCTGAGAGGGCTTTCTCCAGGGCCCAAGCTGCTGTGCCGGAGCTGGGGCCTGCCTGGGGAAGCTTCTGGAACCCCAGAGAAAGATTTTCAGTTCAAAGCTTGGACGACGCAGTCTATCAGAAATAAATGTCCCGAATATCTTTGTGCTTTATTTCATATATATATCTGGGTTCATCTCGCTCCCTTACCTCTGACATTCTTTTCTCTCTCTCTCTCTCTCTCTCTCTCTCTCTCTCTCTCTCTCTCTCTCTCTCTCTCTGTGTGTTTATTTTATGTCTACACTGTCGCTGTCTTCAGACACACCAAAAGAGGGCATCGAATCCCATTACAGATGGTTGTGAGCTGCCATGCAATTGCTGGGAATTGAACTCAGGACCTCTGGGTGAGCCGCCAGTGCTCTTAACCTCTGAGCCATCCCTCCAACTCTTGTTTTTTTTTTTTTTTTTTTTTTTTTTTTTTTTAAATTTAGTGTTTATGTGTATGTGTGTTTTGTCTGCATGTGTGGTGTGCCCGGTGCTTGAGGAATCGAGAAGAGGGAGCCATGTTTCCTGGAACTGGAGTTACAAATGGTTGCGAGCTACTGTGTGGGTTCCGGGAACTGAGACCGGGTCCTCTGCAAGAACAGCGAGCGCTCTTAACTGTTGAGCCATCTCTCCAGCCCCATCTTATTTCCTGAGACAGGCTCCATCAGTGAACCTGGAGTTTACCAATCTCTCTCAGCTCCCTGACTACTGAGCGCCAGGATCCCTCTGTCTCTCCAGACCTGGGTTTGCAAACACAGGCTGCTGTACCTGGCTTTCTACCTAGGCACTGGGCATCAAAATCAGGTCACGATGCTTGCAAGATACAGACTGCGTCATCTCCTAAGCCCTGATCCACAGGGTCTCTTTGTTTCCACCCACGTTGGCCTTGAACTTGATTCTTCTGCACCTGCTCCCAGAGGTGCTTGGATTACAGGCATGTGCACCACTCACCATGTGCATTTCTTTTTCTTTCTTTTTTCTTCTTTTTCTTTTTTGGTGTTTCAAGACAAGGTTTCTCTGTGTAGCCCTGGCTGTCCTTGAACTCACTCTATAGACCAGGCTAGCCTTGAACTCATAAATACGTCTGCCTCTGCCTCCCAAGTGCTAGGATTAAAGGCATGCACCATCACTGCCCAGCACCATGTGCATTTCTTTTGAGACAGGATCTCACTGTATAGCCCAGGCTGACCTGGAACTCATACGCTTCCTGCCTCCATGAGATCCAGCTGTAAGGCATTTTCTCAATTAGTGATCAAGGGGGGAGGGCCCCTTGTGGGTGGTACCATCTCTGGGCTGGTCGTCTTGGATTCTATAAGAAATCAAACTGAGCAAGCCAGGGGAAGCAAGCCAGTAAGGAACATCCCTCCATGGCCTCTGCATCAGCTCTTGCTTCCTGACCTGCTTGAGTTCCGGTCCTGACTTCCTTTGGTGATGAACAGCAACGTGGAAGTGTAAGCTGAATACACCCTTTCCTCTCCAGCTTGCTTCTTGGTCATGATGTTTGTGCAGGAATAGACAGTCAGTGTCCGAGCAAAAGACCGTGGGTGAAGATGGAGAGGCGGCCCAGTCAGTAAAGCGCTTGCTATGCAAGCGTGAGGATCTGCGTGTGATTCCCCAGAATTTCCACAAGAGGCTGGGCATGGTGGCACACGCTCGTCATCCTAGAGCTTGGGAGGTTGACATAGCAGCTCTCCAGGCTCACCAGCCAGCGAGTGTGTGCACGCTGTGTGTGGAAATCAGATACCCACTCCAGCCTCTCATCATTTTTTAAAAAATGAGTTCGAGGCAGGCGGACTTCTGAGTTCGAGGCCAGCCTGGTCTCCAGAGTGAGTTCCAGGACAGCCAGGGCTACACAGAGAAACACTGTCTCGAGGAAAAAAAAAAAAAAAAAAAAAAAGAAAAGAAAGAAAAGAAAAACAGCCATTGCATACCCCCATCTGTTTCTCTCTCTCTCTCTTCTTTTGTTTTAGATTTATTTATTTATTATATGTAAGTACACTGTAGCCGTCTTCAGACACTCCAGAAGAGAGCGTCAGATCTCATTATGGATGGTTGTGAGCCACCATGTGGTTGCTGGGATTTGAACTCAGGACCTTCAGAAGAGCAGTCGGTGCTCTCAACCATCTCTCCAGCTCCCTTTCATCATTTTTTTTTTGGTATTTATTTTAGTGTGTGTGCGTGCACGTGTGTCTGTATGTGTACCATGTGCACAAGTGCCTTTAGAGATGTGATGAAGGCGTCAGATCCCCTGTAGCTGGTGTTATGAGCAGGGTGAGCTGCCTAGTGTGGGTTCTGGGAACTGAACCACCAGAACAGCACATACAGACAAGAAGGCACCCTTTCCCTGTCTCACCTCTCTGTTGGAAAAACAGCCATGGGCTGGAGAGATGGCTCAGCGGTTAAGCGCACTGACTGCTCCTCCGAAGGTCCTGAGTTCAAATCCCAGCAACCACATGGTGGCTCACAACCATCCGTAATGAGATCTGATGCCCTCTTCTGGTGTGTCTAAAGAGAGCTACAGTGTACTTACATATAATAATAAATAAATCTTAAAAAAAAAAAAAAAGACAGCCGGGCGTGGTGGCGCACGCCTGTAATCCCAGCACTTGGGAGGCAGAGGCAGGCAGATTTCTGAGTTCGAGGCCAGCCTGGTCTACAGAGTGAGTTCCAGGACAGCCAGGGCTACACAGAGAAACACTGTCTCGAGAGAAAAAAAAAAAGAAAAGAAAAGAAAAGAAAAACAGCCATTGCATACCCCCATCTGTTTCTCTCTCTCTCTCTTTCTTCTTTTGTTTTAGATTTATTTATTTATTATATGTAAGTACACTGTAGCTGTCTTCAGACACACCAGAAGAGGGCGTCAGATCTCATTACGGATGGTTGTGAGCCACCATGTGGTTGCTGGGATTTAAACTCAGGACCTTGGGAAGAGCAGTCAGTGCGCTTAACCGCTGAGCCATCTCACCAGCCCCACCCCTCATCTGTTTCTCAAGACCTGCCGCTCACATGAATGGGTGGTGTTACAGAGACGGCTCAGCAGCCAAGAGCACTCACTGCTCTCGAAGAGGATGGGAGTGTAGTTTCCAGCATCCTCTTAAACATCTGCCCCTCCCGGTTATCTGATGCTCTGGTCTGGCCTCTACAGGTGTCTGTACTCATGTACACATACTCAGACACACATGTGTGCCATTAAAACTAGTGAAATAAAGCTGGATATGGTGGCTCATGCTTTTAATCCCAGCACATTGGAGGCAGAAGCAGGTAGATCTCGAGTTTGAGGCCAATCTGGTCTACCTAGTGAGTTCTAGGACAGCCAGGACTACACAGAGAAACCCTGTCTCAAAAAACCAAAAAAAAAGAAAGAAAGAAAGAAACAAGAGATGGAGAGATGGCTCAGTGTTTAAGAGCACTGACGGCCTTCCCAGAGGTCCTGAGTTCAATTCCCAGCAACCACATGGTGGCTCACAGCCATCTGTTATGGGATCTGATGCCCTCTTCTGGTGTGTCTGAAGACAGCTATAGTGTACTCATATTTGTAAAATAAATCTTAAAAAAAAAAAAAACCAAACCAAGCCAAAACAAAGCCTAATGAAATAAAAATGAAGGAGGAAGAGGAGGAGGAGGAGGAGAAGGAGGAGGAGGAGGAGGAGGAGGAGGAGGAGGAGGAGGAAAAGCAGGAGGAGGAGGAGGAGGAGGAGGAGGAGGAGGAGGAGGAGAAGAAGAAGAAGAAGAAGAAGAAGAAGAAGAAGAAGAAGAAGAAGAAGAAGAAGAGAGGTTGGGGAGGAGGAGGGGGACGAGAAAGTGGTACAGCTTGAAAACTGTGCCTGGTGCAACCCACACATCCAGACAGAGAAGCCCCAGACAGGGATGGGGGATGGGGATGGGGAATTGGGGTGGGGGATGGGGGCAGGACACATGTATATGAAACTGTAGCTCTCAGAACTAGTATTGACTTTTCCCAGCGCAAAACAGATCCCAGCCTTTAACCCCGTTGGGGCCGCACAGGACTTCCATCATCAGCCCTGCTCCACACCACAGAAGAGCAAGACAAGACTCTGCCCTCGTGACTTCCCAGATTGCCAGGGGTGGGGAAGCCTGGGACAGTGCTGACCGAGGTGGAGAGAGCCACGGTGGAGGCTTCCGGGAGCCAGGCGGCTTTGGTGGCTGGAGCAGGCCACCTGCGCCAGGTGGGCCCTGGCAGCGTGCCCAGACAAAAGCGACAACAGGTTTCTACCCAACGGGCAGTTTAGGGACAACATGACCCCAGGGCAGGGTGGGTGACAGCTGGTGCCACCCGGGGACCTCACCCAGTGAGGCAGGAAGTCAGCCAGGTAGGGCTGGCTGGCCCTAAGTGGGTAACGATCCTGAACAGATTAGATAAGGCACCTCTGTAAAGGAAACTCTCAAATGATCAAATAGTAATTTGGCTGGGAGACAGGAAGCCTTGGAGAACAAACAGGATTCCACCCTGGGCTCTCTATACCCCGCCTCCCTCTTCAGATGGAATCTCAGTAGTCCAGGCTTGACTCCGGCACACTAAGTAGCTAGAGATAACCTTGAACGGATTCTTCTGTGGCTATCTCTGACGACCTAGGGTTTTTCTTTTTCCGTTTATTTATATTATTTTATGTGTATTCATGTTTTGCCTGCATGTGTATGTTTGTGTATGTCTAATCCCTTCAGGGATGAGAAGAGGGCGTGGGATCTCCTGAAGCTGCAGTTTCGGATGGTTCAAAGGCGCCGTGGGGGTGCTGGGAGCCAAGCCTGGGTCGTCTGCAAGAGCAGCAAGTACTCAAGCACCGAGCCCCTTCTCCTTCCTTTCTTCCTTCCTTTTCTTTTTCTGGACAGGGTTTCTCTGTATAGCCCTGGCTGTCCTGGAACTCACTCTGTAGACCAGGCTGGCCTTGAACTCAGAAATCCGCCTGCCTCTGCCTCCCAAGTGCTGGGATTAAAGGTGTGCACCACCACCGCCAGGCTCTGTTACTGTTTTTGGAGACTGGATTTCCCTGTGTACCCCAGACTGATCCACATTCCCCAGGCCCTTTAGAGTCCTCTCACTAGACTTCCCCACTACCCATGACTCCAGGTAAAAAGCTAAGGTTGAAATTGGTTATGGCAACACACACACACACACACACACACACACACACACACGAGTATTTGAGACCAGCTAGGGTTACAGAGATCCTGTCTCCAAAAAGGCGAGGGGAGGGCAGGAGACAAGTTGGCAGACTGTGGTCACACGTGGAGTCCTGGGGTCCTCGATCAGCACTGGCTAGTCCTGGAGTAGTGTGGTTCAGGTGCTTGTCTGTAATTTAAGGCCAGCCTGGGCTACATGAGACCCTGCCTTAAAACCAAACAAAGGTAAAACAGAACAAGAACAAGAACAACAAACAAACAAAACCAGAAGGGGAAGAAAAGGGCGAAGGTTGAACTAAGTGGGGGTAACCCCTCCCCAACCCCCCTCCCTGGTAGATCTTAATCCCTGCCCTGAGCGAGCAGGTGTCTGCCGGTCCAGATGAGTGTTTACAGAGGAGGGAGGGGTGACCTAGGGCTAGCTGGAACCCCTGGACCCCGAGAATGATGGGTGTACACAGCAGTCACGGGCCAGGACCAGGGCTTATCTGGATAGCAGAGAAACCTCCAGAGAGCGTCAGATGGATACCATCTTGTCCCGCCCTGGGCTGTCCCTAATCAGAAGCCAGACTCTGAGACGCACAGTGAGACCAGATTTTTTTTTTTCCTGAGACAGGGTTTCTCTGTGTAGTTCCAGCTGTCCTGGAGCTTACTCTGTAGACCAGGCTGGCCTCAAACTCAGAAATCCACCTGCCTCTGCCTCCCAAGTGCTGGGATTAAAGGCGTGCGCCACCACTGCCCGGCCAGAATGATATTTTAAGTGTTTAATTTGTTTGAGACAGGAAGGGTCTCGTGTAGCCCAGGCTGTCTTCAAACTCCTCATGTGGCTGAAGATGACATTGGGCTTCTGGTCCTCCTGAGTCTACCTCTTGAGTGCTGATATCACAGGGGTGTGACTTCACGCCTGGTTTATAAGGTGCTGAGGAGGGAACCCAGGTGTCCTGCGTGGTAGGCAAGCAGTCTATACGCTGGGCTCCATCCCGGCCTCTGCTTGTCTCCATTTTCAATTGTTTTTTTAACGAGTGCTAGGGTTGCAGGCACAAACCACCATGACAGACTTTTTCAAAATTTGGCTTTTGAAGTAAAAGCCCTCTACCTTAGCCGGCTCCTGCTGCTGCTGCTGTTTCCCATCTTCCTCTCAGCTGCCTCATGTCAACCCCCCTCCACCCCCCAACATAAATCTGCCCCAGCATGCACCTGAGCCCATTCTGAGGTCCTCAGGTCCTCCCGTCAAACCCCGGACAGGTCCAGACCATCTGTCCCTCACCAGACAGATAGCTTCCTACCGCAGAGATCCCATCCCCTTCCTTAGGACCTTGCCTGGAGCTGAGTCCAGAGATGACCTCAGCCACACGAGGAGAGTCCAGTACAGTGTGGCTGGCAGTGTGTGTGTGTGTGTGTGATTGAACCCAGGACCTAATATATACCAGGCAAATATGCTATGCTTGAGCCCCGCCCCCAGCCCCTCCCTGGGGGATTCTAGGCAGGAGCTCTACCACTGAGCCACACCCCCAGCCCTCTTTTGTTGTTGTTGTTGTTTTTTTGTTGTTTTGTTGTTTTTTGTTTTTTTGATTTGATTTTTTTCGAGACAGGGTTTCTCTGTATAGCCCTGGCTGTCCTGGAATTCACTCTGTAGACCAGGCTGGCCTTGAACTCAGAAATCTGCCTGCCTCTGCCTCCCAGAGTGCTGGGATTACAGGCATGCGCCACCACCGCCCAGCTATTTTTTTTTTTAAGATTTATTTATTTATTATAGGTAAGTACACTGTAGCTGTCTTCTGACACTCCAGAAGAGGGCGTCAGATCTCATTATGGATGGTTGTGAGCTACCATGTGGTTGCTGGGATTTGAACTCAGGACCTTTAGAAGAGCAGTCAGTGCTCTAAACCACTGAGCCATCTCTCCAGCCCCCAGCCCTCTTTTTTTTCCACTTTTTTTTTTGTTTTGTTTTGTTTTGTTTTGCTTTTTTGTTTTTCGAGACAGGGTTTCTCTGTATAGCCCTGGCTGTCCTGGAACTCACTCTGTAGACCAGGCTGGCCTTGAACTCAGAAATCCGCCTGCCTCTGCCTCCCAAGTGCTGGGATTACAGGCGTGCGCCACCTTGCCCGGCCTTCACTTTTTATTTTGAGACATGGGTCTCACTATGTTTTCTGACTTTGCTTTGGATTGGCTTTACAGGCCCGCTTGCTATCCTGCTTCGGCCTCCTGAGTCTTCAGCTGGATGCCAGCCCCACCCGGAGATGCTGATTTTAACTGTCTTTTTTTTGTTTGTTTGTTTGTTTGTTTGTTTTTGTTTTTGTTTTTGTTTTTCGAGACAGGGTTTCTCTGTGTAGTCCTGGCTGTCCTGGAACTCACTCTGTAGACCAGGCTGGCCTCGAACTCAGAAATCCGCCTGCCTCTGCCTCCCAAGGGCTGGGATTAAAGGCGTGCGCCACCACCGCCCGGCTGAGATGCTGATTTTAAATGATGATTTCCAATGATGTCCAAGGAGCCCCGTGTTCCCCGACAGATCCTGATAACCGGTATGTGAGAAGAGCCTGTCTTGTGGCAGCCTTCTGTCCCTGTCTGTTTTTCCATCTGTGGGATCTCTTCTGGCTTTTCCACATTGCACTGTGTGGCGTTCCTATTTTTAACCCTGACCATGGGAACTAAAGGCACTTCCCAAGAGAACTCTCTGAGCTGGCTCGGGCTGGCTGATCCAATTCACTCAAATTCACATAAAAAAGCTGGTTTCTGTCTCACTGAGCCCAGAAGGGGAAAGAAACAGAGTAAGCAGACAAAATGGGTGTTGGATCGGCAAGATAGCTCAGCAGGTAATGGCTTTTACTGTTGGGCCCGAAAACCTGAGTGTAATCCTGAGAACTACATGGTGGGAGGGGAGAATTGACTCCCTCTGACCTCCACAGGCATTCCATGGCATGTATGCTTGTGTGTGTGTGCACACACATGCACACCCATGCACCCATGCATGCAGATGCACACAAATGCACACAACATACACACATATACACATGTACATGTGCATCATGCATACAAAAGAATAATCAGTTAATAAAGCTTTTATTGCATTTGTATGTACATGTGCATGTGTGTATTCACACATGTGCATGTGTGTATTCATTTGAATCTGCATGCATGTGTATGTGTGTGCATGTGTGTGTGCATTCATGTGCGTCTGCATGCATGTATATGTACATGTGTATATGTGTGTGCATGTTCTGTGCATTTATGTGCATATGCATGTATGGGTGCATGGGTGTGCATGTTGTGTGCGAATGCATGTATGTGCACGCGTAAGTGTGTTTTTGCCATGATATACATGTGGAAGTCAGAGGACACTTGGAGAACTGGTTCTTTCCTTCCACCGTGTGGGTCTGGGAACTAAACCCAGGTCACCAAGCTTCATGGATGTACCTTTACCCACCAGAAGATCTCCCTGGCTCCAGAAGTCCATTTCCAACCAGTGGGCACAGAGAGGGCTCCCTCTAGCCCTTTTCCTGGGACTCTTTGCCTGGGAGCCAAGTGAGTTAAGCACTTACCCTGCGGAGCGAGAGGCTAGGCAGCCCAGCCCCACTGGCCCGCACAGGGGTGTGTGCGTCTACACCCTGTGACCTTTTTCCTAGATTTTAGTGATCAGGTGTATAATGGGCACATGTGTGGAGGTCAGAGGACAACTCGTGGGTGTCAGTTCTCTCCTTCTACCCTGTAGATCCCCGGAACGGAGCTGAGATCGTTAGGCCCGGTGGTACGTGTCCACCTATGGGGCCGTCTCGCCAGCCCTCGCTCCCTTTTTGGCACTGCACCTGAGGCTCTTCTAAGAATAATGGCTTCTACTAGCCGGGCGGTGGTGGCTCACGCCTTTAGTCCCAGCACTTGGGAGGCAGAGGCAGGTGGATTTCTGAGTTCGAGGCCAGCCTGTTCTTCAGAGTGAGTTCCAGGACAGCCAGGGCTACACAGAGAAACCCTGTCTCGAAAAACAAAACAAAAACAAAAAAAAACAACAACAACAACAACAACAACAAAGAATAATGGCTTCTTCAAGAAACCTGTGTACCCAGGACATGGTGAGTGGAGACTAGGAATGGAAGAGCAGAGCGAGAAGGAGGAGGGGGAGAAGGAGGAGGAGGAGGAGGAGGAAGAGGAGGAGGAGGAAGAGGAGGAGGAGGAAGAGGAAGAGGAGGAGGATGAGGAAGAGGAGGATGAGGAAGAGGAGGAGGAGGAAGAGGAGGAGGAGGAAGAGGAGGAGGAAGAGGAGGAGGAGGAGGAAGAGGAGGAGGAAGAGGAGGAAGAGGAGGAGGAGGAGGAGGAAGAGGAGGAGGAAGAGGAGGAGGAGGAAGAGGAGGAGGAAGAGGAGGGGTCACTTGTCCCAGTGTTAAGGGATTGGACACTTCCTGCTCTGACCCCACAGGGTAAAGTCAAGGAGATTGTTTCCACTGCGGCATGCGAAGTGGCAGGGAAGGTATTCTGACAGGCAGGTCTCTCTAGACCTGGGCCACACCACTGCGGGCCTCTCACAGGAAGCTTGGCCCAGGCTGAGGGGTGCCGTCCTTGGGAACCCTGGGGACTTACAGGGCTGCAGGCACTTGGTGTGCCAGAGGCCATAATTTTCCTGCTAGGAGAAGTTTGAGCGGCCCAGAGTCAGCTCTGAGGTCCCGAGGTCCCCAGGACGGTGGCTCCTGGCTCTCGCACAGTCCTCTACTCATGCATCCGACATCTGTGATCTCTGCACCCACCTCTTGCCCCTGATCCAAGCTCCAATCCTTCTCAGCTTGAGGGTTGTCCCTGGTCTGTCCACCCTCAGCCATTTGTCCTCTGAGTCACAAGGATTTCTACAGGATGGAGAGGGCCGTGGGCAGAGTCGATCGAGGGAGGCAGCAGAAGACAGGAGGGGGTGCTCGGGCCATCCTTGTCAGCCAGCCTTCACCATTCCAACCTAACGGGGAAGTCCAGCCAGTCAGTGACGAGGGATTCAGCCTTGAAAGTCTGGCCCTGGTCCTTGCTTCTGGCCCGAGACAGGATGGAATGGTTCACACACGAGCCCCAAAGTTCCTGGGGGCAATCCTATGACTAGTACTATTTTATGAATGAAGAAGAGGTGTGGGGTTGTATGCCTGGGGATGGGAAGCACTTGGCAGGGTGTGGGCCAGGCAGGGGTGTGGGGGTAAGGGACCCACACTGAGCTATGGCGTGAAACCCTGTCTCAAACAAAGCGCTGAAGGCGCCGGGCGGTGGTGGCGCACGCCTGTAATCCCAGCACTCTGGGAGGCAGAGGCAGGTGGATTTCTGAGTTCAAGGCCAGCCTGGTCTACAGAGTGAGTTCTAGGACAGCCAGGGCTACACAGAGAAACCCTGTTTCGAAACAAAAACAAAAACAAAAACAAAAACAAAAACAAAAACAAAAACAAAAACAAAAAAACCAAAAACAAAGCGCTGAAGGCTGGAGAGACGGTTTAGGTTTAGGATTACACACTGCTGCTGCAGAGGATCTGGGTCCCGTCTATACCAGCCATACTTGGTGGCTCTGTAACTCTACTCTAAGGAGCTCTGATGTCCTCTTTGGACCTTTGCAGGCCCCTGAATGCATGTGTCCCCACACAGGTATACACACTGCGATAGCTAAATGAAAACGCCCCCCCCCCACAGTCTCATCTGTTTGAACGCTTGGTCCTCAGTGGAAATGTTTGGGAAGAGTTAAGGGGCGTGGTCTTGTTGGGGTGGGTGTGGCCTGGAGTAGGTGAGGGGTTGGCTTTGCGGGTTCAAAACCCCACACCAGACCCAGTGTCTCTCTCATCACCTGCTGACTGTGGACCGGGATGTAAAGTTCTCAGCTGCTATCCACTCCGATGGTGGTAAAGGACTAACCACCCCCTAAAACCGGAAGCAAGTTCCCAATTAGGTTCCTCCTTTTATAAGAGCGGCCTTGGTCATGGTGAGGCTTCACCGCAACAGAGTAGTTACTCCGGCACGCACCTGCACACAATTTTTAAAATAAGTTAAATTCCAAAAGAAGAAAGAGAGTTGATTCTGAACACAATGGCGTATGCCTTCAATCCCAGAACTTGAGAGACGGGGACAAGTGGATCTCTGTGAGTTCAAAGCCAGCCTGGTTTACACAGAGAGTTCTAGGCGAGCCAGGGCTACAGAGTGAGGCCTTGCATCAAATATAAAAAGCAGAGGTGATGGGAGAGGGGAGAGGAAGGAGGAAGGGAAAGGAGAAAAAGGAGAGAGGAGGACGGAGCTGCCTCCAGGGTGCCGGGTCTCTACTGGTGTCTGGAGTACATGACAGCGGGTGGGTGCCTGGCGGGGGCGTGTCTACGCGGCAGGCCTGAGAGCCTCTTTGGATTTCCAAATCAAACCGGAAGAACCTTGGCATGACGGGGAGAGGCTCTGGCTGCTGGTGTGGAGGGCAGGCCTGAAGGGGCCCTTGGTGGGAGGCTAGGATCGTGGCTTTCCCACCTTCCTAGGAAAAGCCCCTGCCTGGACGGTTGGTCCCCCGCCTTGAGTGGTCTTGTTACTTCAGCCCCGACTCCACCCCCTCCTTCCACCGTGGAAGAATTAGACAGGGCGTCGCCATCCTCTTGCTAGAAGGTTCGGGAGGTTAATGAGGACAAAACACTTAATGCCACTCGGGGGATGGAATTCTGGGAAAAGAGGAACCCAAATCCGGGCTGCATGCCAAGGGTGGGGTGGGGACAGCAGCCCCGCCACTCAGCCTGGGTCCACTGGGTCCCAGGGCAGTTTCTGAGAAAGTTAAAAGGACAGAATGGAGGAAGGGGGGAGGGGGAGAGGGGAGGGAAGAGTTCTTTCATTTTCTCTAGGCACCTGCACAGCCAGGGCTGTGAGGGAAGTGTCCTAGGCAGGGCCTGGTTCAGGAGGACTTTGTTTTCTGCAACTCCCCTGCCTCGGAGTTAAGGCTCAGCAGCCAATGGAGAAGCCGCCTCAGAACCCTCCCATCTCCTCAGTCAATCCACAGCTTAGGCCTCAAGTTCTAAAACATTCTGTTAGTTTTTGTCAAGTTGACACAAACCTGGGCACGTCTAGGGAGAGAGACCGCCCACCGAGGGATCAGCTCCCTCAGTTTGGCCTGTGGGCAAGCCCCCTGGAGGCATTTTCTTACTTAATGATCGATGTGGGCGTGGCGGGGCCACTGTGGGCGGTACCGTGCTGCAGCAAGTGGCCATGGGGTATGTAAGAAAGACAGCCAGGGCAAGCAAGGCAGTAATGAGCACCCTCCATAGCTTCTTCTGCGTCAGTGCCTGCCTCGACTTCCCCCTATGATGGGCTGAAACCTGTGAGTCAAATAGACCGCCCTCCCCCGCCCCTACACTGTTTTTGGTCACGGTATTTATCACAGCGATAGACGAGCAAACTAGAACACAACACTGTCCTAGGCTCAGAGAGGGATACCTCGTACCCACACCTCCAGCACGAAACAATTGTCTCTAAGCTCGTCTTTACCGCCCCAGTTTCTGAGGGTGCCCAAAGCCCTGCCATTCTCCTCAAACCGAGTGCATGCTTATCAGTGTGGCCTGCTCGGAAGATGTACAGCTGCTGGGGAGGGTGGCCAGGCCATGGAGCCCCAGCCCCAGCCCCTCCCTGGGGGATTCTAGGCAGGGGCTCTACCACTGAGCCACGCCCCCAGCCCCTCCCTGGGGGATTCTAGGCAGGGGCTCTACCACTGAGCCACGCCCCTAGCCCCTCCCTGGGGGATTCTAGGCAGGAGTTCTGCTGTTGAATATATGTAGCTCAGCCTTCATTTTCTCTTTGAGATGAGTTCTTTTTTTTGGATTTGTTTTTCCTGAGACAGGGTTTCTCTGTGTAGCCCTGGCTGTCCTGGAACTCACTCTGTAGACCAGGCTGGCCTCGAACTCAGAAATCTGCCTGCCTCTGCTTCCCAGAGTACTGGGATTACAGGCGTGTGCCACCACCACCCGGCTTGAGACGAGTTTTTACTTAGCAGCCCAGACCGATCTTGAACTCACTCCCTAGTCCAAGCAATCCTTGAACTGATTATGCTCCCTTCTCTTTCTGACTTGAAGCTCAGAGAGGCTGAGTAACTTACCTAGAGTCACACAGCAAGCATGGTGGTCAGCTTTAATGCCTTGACCCAGTCAGTCTATGGTGATCTGGGAAAACCATCTCAATGAGGAATTGTTTATATTGGGTTGGCCTGTAAGCATGCCAGTGGGGTGAAAGTCTTAAGTTGGCGTGGGAGGATTCAACCATCAGCAACAGCATTCAGGGGGGTCCTTAATGGTGCAAGAGGAGAGAAACAGAGCAAGCATTTCCTGCTCCCTTGCCTGTGGCTATGAGGGGACTACCCACTTCCAGCTCCTGTCCCTGAGTCTTCCCTGACTCGGTAGGCTGTAAACCTATGAGTCGGAGATATCCCGAGGTTGGTTTTCGTCAGGGTCCTTTTTCATTCAACATAATTCAAAACAAGAACAATAGGTAGATTAACTTTTTTGGTAACAGAATCGGGATTTGAACTAAGTCTATACCCTGACCCTACACTCTTCACTGTGGACCTGCTTTAAGAACGGTATTTAATGCCGATTGTCTAAATGAGGTGGTCGGTGTCCAGATCACTGGGGCAGGCAGCACTGGGGGACGCGCTGAGTCTGGCGTGACTCACCCGGCCTGTCCCTCTTGGCACAGCTGGGAAGCCCAGACTGCTTGACCGACACTCACTCAGTCTAGAACCTACCATGGCTCCTGGCATTGGGCTGTCGTCCGACACCACGCATGGGCAGGCTCCGATCTGGCTCCCTCAGACCTTTGGGTAGAGTTACCCTTCTACCAACAATGCCCAGCTCCCGGCCTTTTCCCCACCACTGTTTTCTTATCCACTGTGCTGGCTTGTCTTATGTCAACTTGACAACAAGAGTTATGTGAAAGAAGGGACCCGTGTTGAGGAAATACCTCCATGAGATCCAGCTCTAAGGCATTTTGTTTTGTTTTGTTTGTTTTTTCGAGACAGGGTTTCTCTGTATAGTCCTGGCTGTCCTGGAACTCACTCTGTAGACCAGGCTGGCCTCAAACTCAGAAATCCTCCTGCCTCTGCCTTCCAAGTACTGGGATTACAGGCGTGCGCCACCACCGCCCAGCTTTTTTTTAATTAGTGATCAAGAGCTGGGCGTGGTGACGCACGCCTGCAATCCCAGCACTTGGGAGGCAAAGGCAGGCAGATTTCTGAGTTCGAGGCTGGCCTGGTCTACAGAGTGATACAGAGTGAGTTCCAGGACAGCCAGGGCTACACAGAGAAACCCTGTCTCGAAAAACAAAAAAACAAAAAAAAAAAAACAAAAAAAAAAATTAGTGATCAATGTGGGAGGGCCCAGCCCACTGTGGGTGGGGCCATCCCTGGGCTCATGGTCCTGGGTTCTATAAGAAAGCAGGCTGAGCAAGCCATGAGGACCAAGCCAGTAAGCAGCACCCCTCCATGGCCTCTGCATCAGCTCCTGCCTCCAGGTTCCTGCCCTGCTTAAATTCCTGTCCTGACTTCCTTTGTTGCTGAACAGGATGTGGCAGTGTAAGTTGAATAAACCCTTTCCTCCCCAACTTGCTTTGGATCGTGGTGTTTCATCACAGCAGTAGAGACTGTAAGTCAGCTACCTTGTAGGACTTTCCTTTTTCTTTCAATGTCTCCAGTCCCATTTATGGGGGTCTGCCTCCTCCTCAATGGCTGCCAGTGCCACCTCCCGGCCACTGCGGCTCTCCAGGAGTCTTCCACACCCTCAGCACCATATTGGGACCGCTGAGACATTCAGCCCCTTGGCCTGAACAACTACCAGATTCTTGGCCTTTCTGCGGTGAGACAGCCATTTTGGGGCTGCTCAGACCACAGCCTGCGGGCAAGCCTCTCCCATAAACCCCATGCATATTGATTCTTTTCATCCTGCCAGTCCTGTGTCTTTAGAGAACGCGGATCCACTCACCCAGTCCTGTGCTTGGCGGTCATACTTGAGGCCCTGTTTCAATCCCCAGGACTGTGTAGAACTGGGTATGGTGGTGCACAGCGGTCATCCCAGCAGTCAGGAGGGGGAGGCGGGAGAATCCAGAGTTCAAGGTCATTCTCGGCTATGAAGTAAGTGCTGGGCTAGCCTGGGCTCCAGAGAACCTTATTTCAAATTAAGACACAAAAAGCAAGCCATGCGGTTTGGCGTACACCTTCCATCTCAGCAATAGGGGAGGAGAAGCAGGCAGATCTCTAGTGGGTTCGAGGGCAGCCTGGTCTACATAGCGGGCTCGAGGGCAGCCTGGTCTACATAGCGGACTCCAGAGCAGCTGGAGCTACACAGTGAGAGCCTGTCTTGAAAGCAAAACAACAACAACAACAACAAAAACCAAACAAAACTCGAACCAATGAAATAAAAAGAACAATCTCCCTGTAATCCCAGCACTTGGGAGGCAGAGGCAGGCGGATTTCTGAGTTCGAGGCCAGCCTGGTCTACAGAGTGAATTCCAGGACAGCCAGGGCTATACAGAGAAGCCCTGTCTCGGAAAAAACAAAAAATAAAAAACAAAACAAAACAAAACAAAAGAACAATCTCTGAAGGCTGAAAAAGTGGAAATTCATCGCCTCCCATTAAAAAAGAAAACAAAACGAAATGAAACATCGAAATGTTTCCTGAGTGTAACATCCTGTCCTGGGGTTTATCCATTGTTAAAATTAGCACTGCGAAATGCCTCCGGGAGCAGGAAAACAACTTGTAAGCCACATTTTTTTCTCACTTTGGAATAAGCTCTGAGATTCCCAGGAAGGCATGAACCGCGTGAAGAAAGCCAGGGCAGCCACCAAACAAGGCGCCCGGCTTCAGAAGCTAAGAAAGCTGGGTGTGGTGGTCCAGCCTGCAGCACTCCAGAGGCAGAATCAGGAAGACTGGCCTGTATCGCTCAGAGGCTAGCCTGCTCTACGTTATGAGTTCCAGGCCTGTGGTGAGGACCCAGGGAGACCCTGCCTCAAAATAATATGCACAGCCAGGCCTTAATCTAAATTTAAACCTGAGGCAGAAGAGAGAAGGGGTGTCATCCGGCCTCTACATGCTACATGCGCAATGTGGCCAACATGGCCCCCCATTAAATAAGCAGATAGCGAATTTTACAGTCTATGATCTTGTTAATTATCTTAGCCATTAATGCGGGATCAGTTACACATTGTAGCCCGAGGGATCTCTAGAATAGTGTAACACTGCTAAACCGAAACCCCAGCCTCATCCAACAAGCCCTCTCCCCTCCCCCCTGCCTCGGCGGACCTAGTTCCACTTCCTGTTTTCTGTAAATTTAACTTTGAAAGTGGAATTATGGGAAGGTGGTGACGTATGTGTGTGCCTGCAAGTCCAGCTGTTGGGAGGCCAAGGCAAGAGGATCGAGAGTTCAAGGCCAGCCTGGGCTACGTGAGATGAGGGAAAGAGGGAAGAGAAAGAGACAAAAGGCGTGTCTAGCTCGTGGTTCTGAGGTCATAGGTTGTGTATGTGAGGGAGAACTCCCCTGGGGTAGCAAGCATCGTGATAGGATGAGGCAAAGGCTTCAGAGAGAGTTCACCTCACAATGTGGCCATGAATCTACAAATGGATTAAACTGTTCGTTCAGTAAGAGCCCTGGGCACCCAATCGGCTTCCACAGGTCCCAACTCTCAAATGCTATTAGCATAGGGCTTTAAAAAAAAAAAAAGCCGGGCGTTGGTGGCACAAGCCTGTAACCCCAGCACTTGGGAGGCCGAGGCAGGCAGATTTCTGAGTTCGAGGCCAGCCTGATCTACAGAGTGAGTTCCAGGACAGCCACGGCTACACAGAGAAACCCTGTCTCAAAAACAAACAAACAAACAAAAACCCAGCTGCTGTTATCAATCTATGCAGGGTTTGTGCTCCCTAGGCAGTGCTCTACCACTGAGCCACACTGCCACATAACCGGTTTTTCATTTTTTATTTTGAGATAAGGGGTTATCTAGAGTAGCCTTAATTTCATTCTGTAGCCCAGACCAGGGATGTGCGGCGGGGCATGCTCGCAAGTGTGTGTGTGTGTGTGTGTGTGTGTGTGTGAGAGAGAGAGAGAGAGAGAGAGAGAGAGAGACAGACAGACAGACAGACAGAGAGATCTAAGATGTGTTGGGTGAGAGACTTCCCCAGGGGTGCCGTCCTGGTAAGATGAGGCCAACTGTGCAGAGAGAGGGTTAACCCTGGAGCCTGGTGCTCCCTAGGGGTCTTAGTTAGGGTTTTACTGCTGTGAACAGACACCATGACCAAGGCAACTCATCTAATTGGGGCTGGCTTACAGGTTAGAGGTTCAGTCTATTATCACCAAGGCGGGAACATGGCGGTGTCCAAGCAGGCATGGTGCAGGCAGAGCTGAGAGTTTTACATCTTCATCTGACGGCTGCTAGTGGAAGACTGACTTCCGGGTAGCTAGGATGGGGGTCCTGAGCCCATGCCCTCAGGGACACACTTACTTCAAGGCCACACCTCCTAACAGTGCCACGCCCTGGGCCAGGTGCATACAAACCACTACACTAGGTTTATCCCCAGTGAGTCAGGGGTCTCTCCCTGAACCCAGAGCTTACCAGTATGACTAGTCTTGCTTGTTAGCTTGTTTGGGGGTTCCAATCTCTGCTCTCTGAGCACTAAGATTACAGGCTTGCTGCCACGCCCAACCGTCGGAATGACAGGTGCTTTGCCATGACCGATGGGCACCTATACGGGTTTGAGGATCTAAACTCTGAGCCTCCCACTTAGATGGCGAGAGTTGTAACCCCTGAGCCAGCTCCCCGGCCGTCTTGCCTCAGTTTCCTGAGTAGCTTGGATGAGAGACCCAAGCCGGCATATAGTTCAGAACTTGATGATGCCAACACTCAAAACGTGGGTCACATCCAAATCATAGCCCTTTCCCAGCACGCATGTCTCCCCGGTTCTTCCAGACCTGGGTGAAATGTCACTCCTTGTTTGAAAGTCCCCTGGCCTGGGGTCCTTCCTCCATACCCCTCGTTCCTTTCTCCCATGCGGCTCTCACCATCCTCCCTTCACGTCCGTTTTGAGCAGCAGGAACTTTGGCTACATTGGGTAGAGAAGTGTCGTGGCCACAGAGCAGGCACTATGGCTGGCTTGACCACAGATCCCCTAGGGACCACCAACTCATGACTTGGCAAAGCCAAGTACTCAGTGCAGTACTCATAATGCACAGCCATATGAACTAGGGCTGGGCCTGGAGGTTGAAACAGGAGAATCCAATGTTCAGAAGCAACCTGGGCTAACAATGCCAAATCAAGACTCTCTCTCTCTCTCTCTCTCTCTCTCTCTCTCTCTCTTTTTTTTTTTTTTTTTTTTTTTGGTTTTTTCAAGACAGGGTTTCTCTGTGTAGCCCTGGCTGTCCTGGAACTCACTCTGTAGACCAGGCTGGCCTCGAACTCAGAAATCCACCTGCCTCTGCCTCCCAAGTGCTGGGATTACAGGCGTGCGCCACCACGCCCGGCTCCAAATCAAGACTCTTGTAGGTGATTTAGCAAGACTATGTCTCAGAACAAAAAGTATACATAGAACAGAAGTAGCAACTCAGTGGCAGAGTGTCTGCATAGAGTCCTCACTCCCCCTGTAAGGGGACACGGTGTTACCCTATGGTAGAGCACTTACCTAGAGTCACCTAGTGATAGAGCAACTGCTTAGTATCTCCCAGGGAGAGGCTGGGGGCGTGGCTCAGTGGTAGAGCCCCTGCCTAGAATCACCCAGGAAGGGGCTGGGGGCGTGGCTCAGTGGTAGACCCCCCTGCCTAGAATCCTCCAGTGAGGGACTGGGGGCGTGGCTCAGTGATAGAGCCCTTGCCTAGAATCCCCCAGGAAGGGGCTGGGGGCGTGGCTCAGTGCTAAAGTGCTTTAATAGTGTGTGAGGCCCTGGGTTCTAACCCTAATACTGCTAAGTAATTAAAAAGCTAAAAGATGGATTGGATGGATGGATGGATGGATGGATGGATGGATGGATGGATGGATGGAAGAGAAAGATCAGAAGTGAATGGTTGGGCTGATCAACAAAGGAGTCGTCTCTGTAGCCTGCCATTGCCAGAGGAAGTAGACTGAAGGCTTCCCTCTAGAACTCGTGACACATGCCCCGCCCCCCACTCCCCCCCCCCCAGAGGTCAGTTTTGAGAAGCCTGCTGAGAGCTGGCCCTACAGCCCAGCCACCCCTGCTTCTGTGCTGATAGTGCCATCCTGAGGAGCCCATGATCTGAGCTGCTTGGGTCCACCCTGTGCGTCCTGGGACCCAAACCCAGTCCTCTGTAAGAGCAACAGGCGCTCTTAGCTGTGGAGCCATCTCAGCCCTGACATCGAGCGTTTGCGGTGCGATGCAGAGATACTCAGGTTCCTTCGCGGAGAGCAAATGAGACGGCCCAGTGGGGAAAGGTGTCAGGAAGCCCAAGACCAAGAGGCTCACTCCTCAGGACTCCCCAGGGCGGGAGGAGAGTCCCAAGAGCTGTCACTGAACCTCCACACGTGTGGGACAAAATGGATGACCGGAATGAAAATTGAACTTTATTCATTTTATTTAAAATATTTCATTGGATGCTATAGCCTGTCAGGAGCCTGCTGCCTCCTCCACCCTGCATGGGTCTGACCTTGCCCCTGGCTTTCAAACACTCCCCCCCGCCCCCCCCCCGGGGGGGCTGCAGAGTGCGGCGGCATCTAGTTCCGCACGGGGAGGAAGGGTCTGTGGTCAGCGCTGACAGTGATGTGCCTTCCCAGACGGCTCCTGGTCTCCTGGTGTGATTTCGCTTTTATTTTTGTGTTCGTTCTGGGCCTCGAGTCCACCAGTCTTGTACATGCGAACAAACGCTCAGCCGCTCAGCCGCTGGCTACATCTCTGGCCCCTCCCTGGTCTACTGTCTGCGAGTTCCCGCCACTGAACCACACCCGTGGCCCCTTTTCTTCCTTTTTAGTTTGACAGTATCTCACTACCCTGCTCGGGTTGGCTTTGAACTTACAATCTTCCTTTTAAGGAGGTGGAACTAAAGGCCCAGCTCACCTTTTCCTCCACCCACCCTTGGCTTAGCCTAGCGTTTTGCAACACCCCCCCCCTTCACCTACCAATCTGTGTGCTTTTGTATATCCCCTTATTGATGGACAGCTAGGTTACTTTCATATTTTGACTATTTCAAATGGATGTGCACGATTTCCCGTGGGATGCTGGCTAGATTCCTCTTTCACTATTTGTACACGAAACCCACCCACTTTGCCATGTTTAAAACCAGGTATGGTGGTGCACACCTGTAATTCTAACTTGGAAAGTGGACGGCAGACAATTAGTTCAAAGCATGCCTGCCTATATAATGAATTCCAGGACAGCCCAGGGTACAGGAGACCTTCTCCCCTGGAGAAGCCACCAACAGGCAAGAAGGTTGTAACCATGACCTTACCAAATCACATTTCCGTGATCTTATCTTTTTCTTTTTCCTTCTTTTCTTTTCTTTTCTTTTCTTTTCTTTTCTTTTCTTTTCTTTTCTCTTCTTTTCTTTTCTTTTCTTCTTTTTCTTTTTCTTCTTCTTTTCTTTTCCTTCCTTCCTTCCTTCCTTCCTTCCTTCCTTCCTTTCTTTCTTTTTTTTTTTTGAGACAGGGTTTCTCTGAGTATTCCTGGCTGTCCGGGAACTCATTCTGTAGACCAAACTGGCCTCGAACTCAGAAATCCGCCTGCCTCTGCCTCTGCCTCCCAAGTGCTGGGATTAAAGGCGTGCACCCACCACCGCGCGGCAGACTTAGAGTTTTTGCAGAGGACCTTGGTTTGGTTCCAAGCACCTACAGCGGGTAGCTCTGGTTTCAGGGGATCGCATGCTCTCTTCTGGCCGCCATCGGTACTGCATGTGTGCACGTAACAAAATCTGGTGGAGTGATATTAATGACGCATGGTTTTAGCCCAAGCATTCGGGGAGGCAGAGGCAGAGGCAGGTGGATCTCTATGAGTTTGAAGCCAGCTTGGTTTACAGAGTTCTAGGTCAGCCAGGGCTACACAGAGAAACCCTGTCTCAAAAATAAATAAATAAATAAATAAATAAATAAATCTGGCGCCGGGCATGGTTGTGCACGCCTGTAATCCCAGCACTTGGGAGGCAGAGGCAGGCGGATTTCTGAGTTCTAGGCCCGCCTGGTCTACAGAGTGAGTTTCAGGACAGCTAAGACTACACAGAAAAACCCTATCTCGAAAAACCAATAAATAAATAAATAAATAGATAGATAAATAAATAAATAAATAAAATAAAATAAAATAATCTGTAGGTATGTCTGTATCCCCAGTGGAATCTTATTTGGGGTAAAGAAGAATAAACTGATGTCTCTCGTAGCAGAATTCTTGCCCAGGACACTCAAAGACCTAGGGATGGGGGACTGGAATCCAGATCTTGGGCTAGGTGGGTGGTTCAATTGCTAAACTTCTTTGCAAGGAGAACCATCTAAGTTCAGTTCCCAGAGCTAATGTACAGCTGGGCATAGTGTTGCACTCTTGTAAAGAACTCCAGAGGTGGGTAAGAGGAAGAAAGGTGGATCCTGGAATTTCACTGGCCAGCCAGTCTAGACTACTGGGGAAGTTTCCAGCTAATGAGAGACCTTGTCTCTTAAAAGGTGGGGCAAGGGAGATGGGTCAGTAGATAAAGACTCCTGCCCAAGCCTGACAACCTGAGTTTGATCCCCGGGATCCATAAGGTGGAAGGAAAGAACAGATTCTCGCGGGGTGTCCTCTGACCTCCACTTGGGACCATGGCACATAAGCCACACCCTAATCAATCAACCAATAAAAACCAAAAAACAAACAAGCAAACAAAAAAGGTAGCCAGAGTTTGGCTTTAAACTCAGCACCTGGAAGCAGAGATAGGTAGATCTTTGAGTTCGAGGTCAGCCTGGTCTGCAGAGCTCGTTCTATGACAGCCAGGGCTACACAGAAAAACCCTGTCTCAAAAACAAATAAGTAAATGGTGGACAGATCTTGAAGAATGATATCGGAGGTTGATCTCTGGCCTCTACCTGCACACCTGAACATACAGGAAACCACAATACAGACACGCCCCAAACAGTCCTGTTTTCCAAATCTGATGTCCTCAAACTTTTCCAGCTGCCTGGGTCTTCACTACATCTTTCCAGGTCTGTCACAAACACAAAGTTCCTCCCAGCGTGCGTTCATTCATGGATTTGCAACTATGCTGCAAGCCCAGGTTTCCCTCCCCCCCGCCCACACCGTGAGCCTAGGCCTTTTCTCTGGGAATCGTGCACCCCAAGAGGGATCCTGGCTGTGGAAGAGTCTGGGGTGCTACCAGCAGCTACACCTCGGGGCAGGCCACGCCCTCCCTCCCTCCAGGCGGCCAATGAGGCACGCTAGCCGCACAGGCCGCGCCCATTCTGGGAAGCCAGGCCGCTGATTGGTCCTTCCACGCAGTGTCTCCCCGCCCCTGCCCGAGGGGCGGGGAGGGGTGAATGGAGTAGCGGAGATCCCTCGGCCCCAGCGCTCCCCACTCTGGCCTCCGCACCCGTCTGCCTGCAGCGCCACTCGTACTGTCCCCCACCCCCACCCCCGGGAGGGGACCCAGGCGTCCGAACCCCTCCCTGCCAGGCCTCCACATCGCCATGGCCAAGCGCAGTTTGTTATCCATCCGAATCGTAGAAGGGAAAAATCTGCCCGCCAAGGACATGTGAGTAGCGGGTTGGGGTAGCCACCCCAACTTTGATGGGATCCCCTCTTATATACTTGACCTTTGCCGGGGTTCTTAGGGCTTCCCCACAAGGAGAGCAGCGGAGAGGGTGTGGCGTGTGCAGCCACGGAGGGGGGCTGGCTAGGAAAATGGGGACAGTGAGATTTGCTGTGGATACCTGACAGGGTGGAGAGGCAAGATAGGGGTGGAGGGCAAGAGACAAGGGAGGGGCTTCTCCGCCTGGAAAAAAGCAGTAAGTCGGGGTTCCCAGGGGGCCAGGAGTTTTAAAGGACTGAAGCTGGCACTGGGGTGGCAGCGCAAGAACTGCCCAGGGTGTGGCTGAAAGGGGCGGAGTGCCCCCCAAAAGCCAGAGCTCTTTCTGTAGCTCGGGAGCCTATAATAACAACCCCAAGAGTTGTCCGCCGGACTTGCTCGCGATTTATTTGTGCAAGGAATGCAGGTGCGAAAAGGGGGTGTGGGGGGGCTAGGTCAGGGGGACAGGAAGGATGCGTAGAGGCAGGATTTAGAGTCCCCCTTGACTTAGCCGGGCCTCCCCCTGCAAGGCATTCCTCCTCGGACCATTTTACCGTTTAGAAAACCGATGCCGAAAGACGCGAAAAGTTAGCTAACGGTGTCAAAGCAAAGTCGCGAGTCCAGGGCTCCTTAAATGCATCCCCATCTTTAATAAGGCTTCCCTCTAACCCATGGCCAGATTTGGGGAGCTTTCAGACACCCCTTTGTCACACTGTGTTTAGTGGGTTCCCGAGATCAACTGCGTGACTCCTAGAATGTGTCTCGTGGCTTTCTTAGGTCCTCATTTGCAAAGATTCAGTTTCCCTTTCTGTGAACCAAGTGCCTGAAATCCTGGTGTTGGGGAGACGTAACTATCATAAAACCAAAGAAAGGGGCGGGCGCGGCTCAAGAGGGCTAGGGTTCAAAGTTCGCTCCGGGTCCTGGTGGGTTTCCTGGCTACAGAGAACTGAGAAGCAGAGGAGGTGTGTGTGTGTGTGTGTGTGTGTGTGTGTGTGTGTTTTCATCTCTCGGACCCGCAGGTTCTCCCAGCGCTCTGCGCTAGGAGCGGTTCCAGTTCAAGGTCCCCTGGGCCTGAAGAGGCCAGCTCAGCAGTTGCCATGGCAACGGGAAGGGAGGAGGGTGGGCTGATTTCAGGTGGGTTTCTGTGCGTAAAGGGAGGAGGGGCTCCAGTGGAAATTAGGTCTCTAGGGCAGAGGCTGGATGAGCCTAGACAAGGGATCTGGTGTGTGGGGGGTGGGGGTGGGTACAGCCCTCCAGGCCTTCCCAGTCCCGGTACACCCTCCCCCAAGCCCTCAGCCCCTCCCTCCCTTCCCTGGGCTTTGGTAAACCAGGTCATCTTGGCTTCCTCGGGCTGGTGTCTGCTGGGAGGAGCACCCCCTTCCGTCTGTCACCTCCTCCCCATCCCTGCCAGCAGCTGGCTCTGACACCACGGTCCAGAAGCTCTCGGGGCTGTGCCTACCTGGGCCTCGCCGCTCTGGGGCTCTGGGAAGAGGTTTCCACGCCCAGCAGAGGGGCCACCCAGGGTGGTGGGGCCTGCCTGTGGAATCTCTTTCGTGGCCCTGCTTCTCAGCCTGCCCCCACTCGCCGCCTCTTCTTATGCCCCTAATCACCATCCCAGCAAGCACTGGGTAGCTGAGTGCATGCAGATTCGAACTGAAAATTGCCCCTTGAGCCATCCCATAAACGCCAATCCTCTCCTTTGGGCTTCTGTCTTCACTGATGCTGCTTTTTTTTTTTTTTTTTTTTTTTTTGGTTTTTCGAGACAGAGTTTCTCTGTATAGCCCTGGCTGTCCTGGAACTCACTCTGTAGACCAGGCTGGCCTCGAACTCAGAAATCCGCCTGCCTCTGCCTCCCAAGTGCTGGGATTAAAGGCTTGTGCCACCACTGCCCGGCCTGATCCTGCTTTTAAATATTAGTGATCTTCTGACATTCCTTTTAGACACACCCCCACTCCCCCTGAAAACTCCTATTCATCCTACAAGGCCTTTCTCAAACTTCCCATCTGATGCTTTTCCCTAGTGCCTTTGGGAAGGATTGTGAGGCTCTGTCTTTGCTCTCAGACATTTTGGTCACCTAGGAACCTTCAGAGGTTGCCAGTCCCTGACAACTGTGAGGACAGGCACTGTGACTCACTGTCCTGGCAATCCCTGCACCAGCGGGATGCATACCTCACCATACATCCCAGGCTGGTCTCAAACTCGCCATCCTCCTGCCTCTCCTTCCCAAGCTATATGGCCCGTGAGTGCGCCACCCACCACGCTTGCCGACACCTTTGTATTTATTCTTCCACGGCCGCCATCGTGAGCAGGGCTCTCATTCTGCCGCTCTCTACCCACTGATGACTGCCTCCCATTCCTGGGTCCCTAGGTCAGCTGGGCAAACGCTGAGTCCCTGGGTGACTAGTGCCCCCACTGGCTCCCACAACCTGTCTGTGGCCCTGGGGACAAGCCTAGGGCTATTTCGGGGTTTGCCCTCTCCTTCCTCTTCCAGTCTAGAAACTGCCAAGGCCCTAAATATAGAGGCCTACAAGTCGCCAGACCGGGCCAGTGGCCACTGGCTTGAGGAAGGAATGGTGGGAGACGGGGTGCACGTCCAGAAGTCTCCCCAGGGTGGAGAGTGTGTGGGTAGCGAGCAGGGCCGCTGCTGGGCTCTGCTCTGTACCCTGGGAATCTGTCTGCTGCACTCCGTTCCGCCTTCTGGGCCGTTCTCCCAGTCCTGGGTATTCAGCTCCTCTGCTTAAGTTCTTGCCTCTGAACCTTTGCGGTGATTGGTCCTGCCTAGAAACACCATCGGCTCAGGCATCCATCCACTCATTCATTCAGCAAGGCTGAATCCAGCTGGGGTGGCCGCGGAGAGGAAGGTTCTCCGCCCCGATGAACCTCTGAGGTAGGAAGGAGTAGCAAGGCGGAGGGGACCCTCTGGCGGGGTCACAGGCCAGACGGAAAGCTGAGCCCTGCCGTGCATGCCTGTGACCCAAAGTGCTCAGGAGGCGGAGGCAGGAGGATCAAAGGCCGGAGACAAGGCTGGATTACAGAGTGAGAAGCTGTCTCAAAAAAAAAAAAAAAAAAAAAAAAAAAAAAAAAAAGGAAACAACAGAAAGACCACGCAGAGCCTGGAGGCGGCTCCGCGGTTTAGAATGCTTTCTGCTCTTGTAGAAGAAGACCAGGTCGGTTCCCAGCACCCATGTGGGGCGTGTACCGCCCCGGGCATCCTATTCTGCGGTCCAATGTTATTTCATTCATATTCTCTCTCTCTCTCTCTCTCTCTCTCTCTCTCTCTCTCTCCTCATACACACATAGCAGTTAAAAAAATCTTTTTATACTTTTTTAGAATTAAGAGAATACAATTAAGGAGATCCACGCCACTTTGGCTGGGCACTGATCTTTGGGGCTTGCTCTGAATTCCTTGTAAAAAAAACGAATATGTGTTCTGTTCCTGGGATGTGCACTTTGGGGCCTGGAGTCTTCCAGCTTTGGGTTACTGTCGTGCAAGTTAGGGATGCTGGAGGGGAACTCACTGGAGGAGAGCTCTGTGTGATCAGAGATCAAGAGTCAGGAACGCTACCAGTGTCTATGACCTCGTGCGTACCAGCCTGCGCGGTCTCAGAGACTCGGGGAAGCTACTCTGTGAGTTGACGTTACACTTCCCACTTTCGTGAAGCCAAACCGTCTGGGAAGATGTTTCCTGTTTTGTTTTTGTATTTGTGTATGTGGTTTTTTTTTTTTTTTTTTTTTTTTTTTTTGAGGGGGGCTTTTGATCCCAGTGGCATCTCCTGCCTCAAAGCTCCCCTTAGAAAATTAGGAAGTTTGAGACTGGGAACAAAGCTTAGAGGCAGGCCTAGAATCCCCCTGTGTCTGCAGAAAGCACCTCTTTAGGATCCCCCAATGAGGTGCCAGGGGCGTGGCTAAGCAGCAAGCACCTGTTTAGAATCCCCCAATGAGGTGCCGAGGGCGTGGTTAAGCAGCATAAGCGCCTGTTTGGAATCTTCCCGTGACACCCTGGAGGTTGTGGCTCAGCCTTAGAGCTCCCGCCCTCCAACATTCAGGAGGGCCCCGGTATCTGGTGGAAAAATTGGGAAGTAGAAATTGGAATTCCCCTAGCTTCTATCATGTAAATGCCCTTTTTTTATGAATGAAACACTCCAGGGATAGCTCTACACACACCCTCTTTTTGCCCACTACTCTCTCATAACCCATAGAGCCCAAATCTCTAGGATTTGGCATATGTGTGTGTGTGTGTGTGTGTGTGTGTGTGTGTATACACACACACACACATATATATGTATATATATGTATATGTATACATATGTATATGTATATATATACATATACGTATATGTATCCAGCCCTCTTTTTTCAGCATTATTCACTCAGTAAGCACTAGGCCCCTGTCTTGGGCCAAGTCCTGTGCTCAGCTTCAAGAGAAGGTACTTGCCGGGCAGTGGTGGTGCACTCCTTTATTTTTTTTTTTTATTTTTATTTTTTGTTGTTGTTGTTTGTTGTTTGTTTTTTGTTTTTTGTTTTTTCGAGACAGGGTTTCTCTGTGTAGTTCCGCCTGCCCGTGCACGCCTTTAATCCCAGCACTTGGGAGGCAGAGGCAGGCGGATTTCTGAGTTCGAGGCCAGTCTGGTCTACAGAGTGAGTTCCAGGACAGCCAGGACTACACAGAGAAACCCTGTCTCGAAAAAAACCAAAAGAGAGAGAGAAAGAGAGAGAGAGAGAGAGAGAGAGAGAGAGAGAGAAGGTACTTATCCACACATATGTAGCTCACAGCCCTGTAAGTAAGGTCACTCCTGCCAGGCCTGGGGTGCTAAGGATCAAAGTGTAGCAGGAGGGATAGCGGGTTAGATCCCAGGGGAGCCCTACTGTCTCCGATGTAGGAGAGGGTTCTTACAGGAGAAGGCTGTCCCGTGTAGCAGGGACGGGAGGGTAAAGGCTCAGAGGGAAACATTCAGGGAGAGCTTTGGTATGGAGGTCCGAGGTGCTGGCAGATGCCTGGCTCTTGTTGTAGAGGCTGTTCAGGGTGGGGAAGGAGCAGTGGGTAGAGGGCCTCAGCTGGGAGCGTGGACTGGGAAGGCCAGTGAAGGTCCCTCCTTTACAGGAGCGGGGCGTGTGTTCTGAAGCCTCTTGGCTGCGGTGCAGCCTGGAAAAGGCACCTAGGTCTGCACTATCTTGGGATGCCTTCTCGGCCAGAGGGAGGGGCACTGCCTCGGAGATGCCAGCCCCACCCCCACCCTCCTCCCGCTATAAGCCCAGTGAGGAGCCAAGCTTCCAAGGCCAGAGCTGCCCTAAGCCTCGCTCCGGGAGTTTCTTAGAAGCCTCGCCTCCAGCAAGCTTCCCTACTTAGCACCCAGACAAAGTCTCCCAAGCCCCGCCCCAATCCTGCCTTTTCACAAAACCCCGCCCATCACCCCGCCCCACAGCGGTTCTGTATTCTTTGGGCTTGTCCTACAGTTTCTCCAGCGAGGGTCCTTCTCAGTGCTACGTACCCCGTCCCCACCCCCAGGCCCCTCTAAACCTGTTCCATTCTCACTGAAGTCGCAACTCCTGCAAAATTTCCACCCTAGACCCCGCCTCAGTGCCCCTAGCCCCGCCCCCAAGACCCCTCACGCCTCTTAAAGCTTATCCCAGCCTGGTCCCCACCAGGCTGCTAACCAGCCCTGCCTCTTGCCGGTCTTTCTTGCAGCACGGGCAGCAGCGACCCCTACTGCATCGTGAAGGTGGACAATGAGCCCATCATCAGGTAAGGCTCCCTTCCTGAAGCCAGGGCCCTGGTTGGCCTCTCTCATCCTGCCACCGGCTCCTTCCGGATTCGGATGAAAGCCGGGAGTCCCTAATCCCTTTGGGACTCTCATACTTTTTCAGTGAGAAAGACCCACCTAAAACTCGTCCTGTCAATCATAGACCTCAAGGCTATCCTTATCTACCCCTCTGCCGGCAAGCAACTGTCACCTGCCCGGGTCCAACTTTATAAACTTTACCACCCAGAGAGACAAAGTGGTGAGCAGTTCCAGAACTATCCACCAGTCTCTCCGTTAACCCTTTATCAGCCCTTTGGGATTCTTTTCAGCGGCTGCTGTATCTTTTTTTTTATTTAATTTATTTCTTTATTATATGTAAGTGCACTGTAGCTGTCTTCAGACACCCCAGAAGAGGGCATTGGATCCCATTACAGATGGTTGTGAGCCACCACGTGGTTGCTGGGAATTGAACTCAGGACCTCTGGAAGAGCAGTCCGTGCTCATAACCGCTGAGCCATCTCTCCAGCCCCCACGGCTACTGTATCATTAAACCCCATTTACAGATGGGAAAATTAAGGCTCAGACTAAGTCACTTGCCCAGGGTCTCTCACACCTAAGAAGCTGACAAACCCAGACTGAAGTCAAGTCTGGCTGACACCAGAACTTTGTTGTGCTCTGACTTGGGACCCCTCTCTCTCAGAGACTCCCATAGAGATTATCCCCTCAGAAATTTGTTCTTCAAACCCAGAAGGGCCACTTTCTCTGGCTGTGCTTTCTGATTTCTTCTTCCTCCTCCTCCTCCTCCTCCTCCTCCTCCTCCTCCTCCTCCTCTTCTTCTTCTTCTTCTTCTTCTTCTTCATCATTATTCTGAAATAGAGTTTCTCTGTGTAGCCCTGCCTGTCCTAGAACTCGGTTTGTAGACCAGGCTGGTCTCAAACTCAGAGATCCACCTATGTCCACCTCTCTAGTGCTGGGATCAAAGGCGTGTGCCACCGCCGCCCAACCTAATTTTTCTTTTTTTAGATTCATTTATTTATTTAGAGATGAGGGAAGAGAGCGTGGCCACGGCTTGTAGGCGGAAATCCGAGAACCATCCACAGGAGTTGGTTCTCTCCTTCCACTCTCTGGGTCCCAGGCCGTCGGGCCGGGCACCGGATAAGCTCTCTCACCAGCTCCAACCCATGGACCGCTGTCGGCTGTCCTCTCCTGTCCCTCACGCAGACCATACTCTCTAACGTTCATGACCAGAGCTGCTGGGCTGTGTAGCACACACGGACCGGGGCAGCCATTTGCTGACTCCCTGCCCCGCCTTTACACCCCTACCTTGAGCTGTTGTCAACCACGGGGTCAGTTTTCCCCGATATACAGCAATAGCTCGTGGACGCAGGGTGAGCGGGAGGCCAGCGGCACAGGCTGCAAGATGACAAGGGTCCGTTCTATGCCGAGCCAATGCGATGGCCAGGTGCCAGGCGCGAGGAAGGTGGGGGTGGCTTGAGCAGGTCTTGATGGAGTTCTCCTATAGGACAGCCACTGTGTGGAAGACACTGTGCCCCTTCTGGGGTGAAGAGTACCAGGTACATTTACCCCCCACGTTCCACACGGTGGCCTTCTATGTCCTGGATGAGGATGCCCTTAGGTAAGTCCACCCTGCGCTGCAGCTGGGCCAGGATGTGACCCTCGCTGTGACCGCTGGTCTCTTTGCATCCTCTTTGTAGGCGGGGATACTGAGAGGGGTTGGGGAGAGGTGGTTCTGAGCTTGCGTATTGACCCGGTGCACACACACACACATATATGCACATGTGCATGCATGTGGGCACAGGTGTGCCTTGTGGCATGACCTAGCCCCCAGAGGGCATGGCTTTGGTGTGTTGTCGATCTCACATGCAGAAGTGTGTTATGTACCGTGAGAGTGTCGACAGCCTGCACAGGCGTTCTGGGTTCTGCTGTAGTGTGCTGTCCGGGCAACTTCCTGGAGGACCGGAGTGGGGAGTGGGGGGTTGGGGGGTGCAGGAGGGGGGACCTGGAGCTGTAAGGGCTGAGTTTGCTGGGCTCCAGGCAAACTGCTTTCATAGCTCAGCTCTGACTCTGTCTCCACCCCTAGCCGGGACGATGTAATCGGGAAGGTCTGCCTCACAAGGGACGCGCTAGCCTCCCACCCAAAGGGTAAGCTCTTCCACTTCTCCGCTCCTCTACTTAGCACCTCGCACTTCCGCCGTTCAGGGCAGCGCCTGTTTTCCATGGGGGTCTCTCCACATGGGTCCCAGACCCCAGGGAATTGGCCTGATGCTGGTTCAGACTGCGGGGCCACTTGGAGTATTTCCGGAATGCACACTGGTGTTTAGAGGTTTCAGCCCTGCCCAGGTCTCCCTGGGTGACCTCACCCGGGTCTCACCCTCTCTGGACTTTTCAGATGGTCCAGCCCAGGAGCTCATGGGTCCTTGGGGACTCTGCCAGCTGAGCCTCTGACTCGTGCCATGGCTTCCTGGGGCACACACCTGTTCCTGTCTGTGAGGCTGGGGGTGGGGATGAGGAGGTGGCAGGCTCCGCTGACTCATGAGACCTCCTGACATGGCCAGGCCAGCGGCCTCTCTTGTGACTGCCTGAGTCGTCCAGGTGCCCCTGGTACATTTCCCTGCGGTGGGTCCCGTGTCTGGTCTTCAGATCATCATTCCGGTAGCCAGGAGGGAGCCACTGTTCTCACGTTTCAAGGTGGGGAAACCGAGGATAGAATGGAGATTCCACAAGCAGAGGGAATCAGGAGCATGTAATCAAAGCCAGGTCCATGACGAAGGCCTAGGAGCTGTGTTTGTGCATGCCTGTAATACTGGCATTGGGGAGGTGGAGGCAGGAGGAGCAGGAGTATGAGGTTATCCTTAGCTACATAGTGTGAATGAGGCCAGCCTGGGCTACATGAGACTCTGCTTTATAATTTAAAAAAAGAAAAAAGAAAAAAAAGAAGGGCTGGAGAGATGGCTCAGTGGTTAAGAGCACAGTTTGCTCTTCCAGAGGCCCTGAGTTCAAATCCCAGCAACCACATGGTGGCTCACAACCATCTGTAATGGAATCTGATGCCCTCTTCTGGTGTGTATCTGAAGACAGCTACAGTGTATATAAAATAAAATAAAATAAAATAAAATAAAATATTGAAAAAAAATAGGGGACTAGGGAGGTGACTTAGCAAGGAAGAGCGCTTGTCTCGAAAGCAAGAGGACCCAAGTTCAAATTCCCAGGACTTGAGTACAAACCAGGCCAGGCATGACTGCTTGTGCCTATAATGCCATATATATTTATTATTTTCTATATTCTTTGTTTACATTCCAAAGGCTTTCCCCTTTCCAGTCCCCCCCTCACCATATGTCCCATAAGTCCTCTTCCCCCCACCATTTCCCAATCACCCCCCCTCCCCACCATTTCTCTGTTCTGGTACTCTCCTACAAAACCGGATTTAGTTTTTTCCGGACCAGTGTCCTCTCCATCCTTTTTCTTGGGAATCTTTTCTTAGCTAATTGTGTCTTGAGTATTCAGAGCTTCTGGGCTCATTAATATCCACTAATCAGTGATTGCAATTCATGTGAATTCCTTTGTGATTGGGTTGACTCACTTAGGATGATATTTTCCAGATCCAACCATTTGCCTACACATTTCATGAATTCATTATTTTTAATTGCTGAGTAGTATTCCATTGTATAAATATACCACATTTTCTGTATCCATTCCTCCGTTGAGGGACATCTGGGTTCTTTCCAGCTTCTGGCTATTATAAATAAGGCTGCTATGAACATAGTGGAGCATGTGTCTTTATTGCATGCAGGGGAATCATTTGGGTATATGCCCAGGAGTGGTATGGCAGGGTCCTCTGGAAGTGTCATGCCCAATTTTCTTTCTTTCTTTCTTTTTTTTGTTTTTTTTTTTGTTTGTTTGTTTTTTTCGAGACAGGGTTTTTCTGTGTAGTCCTGGCTGTCTTGGAACTCACTCTGTAGACCAGGCTGGCCTCGAACTCAGAAATCTGCCTGCCTCTGCCTCCCAAGTGCTGGGATTACAGACGTGTGCCACCACGCCCGGCTCCAATTTTCTGAGGAACCGCCAGACTGATTTCCAGAGCGGTTGTGCCATCTTGCAATCCCACCAACAATGGAGGAGTGATCCTCTTTCTCCACATCCTCGCCAGCACTTGTTGTCTCTTGAGGGTTTTTTTTTTTTTTTTTTTTTTTTTTTTTTTTTGGTTTTTTCGAGACAGGGTTTCTCTGTATAGCCCTGGCTGTCCTGGAACTCACTCTGTAGACCAGGCTGGCCTCGAACTCAGAAATCCACCTGCCTCTGCCTCCCAAGTGCTGGGATTAAAGGCGTGCGCCACCACCGCCCGGCTGTCTCTTGAGTTTTTAATCTTAGCCATTCTGATTGGTGTGAGGTAGAATCTCAGGGTTGTTTGTCAGGAAAAGGCAGGAAGACCCTGAGAGTTCCCTGGCCGCTCAGCCTACCTCAGATGGGCCTAACCCCACACAGTCGATAAACAAATAGCTCAGCACTTCCAACGGCTGCTCAACCCCTGCGCCTCAGTTTCCCCATCTGTCACTGGGAATATCCAGAGGACATCAAGGGAGTGATGGGGAAGCTATGGGGTGGGAGGGGGCAGGTGGGTCTGCGGGCGAAGGGTGTGGAGGGGCGGGGCCCATTCTTGACTGACACGAAGCCCTGCAGGATTCATTGGCTGGACCCACCTGACGGAGGTGGACCCGAACGAGGAGGTGCAGGGCGAGATCCACCTGCGCCTGGAGGTGGTGCCAGGGGTCCGAGCCAGCCGGCTGCGCTGCTCCGTGCTTGAGGCCAGGTGAGGCCCAGTCTCCTCTTCTTCTTCCTCCTCCTCCTCTCGAGATGGCCTGGCCGTCCATGCTGAGATGTTGCCCGAGTGACTCTTACAGGGCTTAGCCTTCAGGGGCAGGATGATCTTTCCTTTTCATCTGAATTTTCTTGTTTTGTTTGGTTGAGACACTTTCTCTGTGAAATGGCCCTGGGACTTGCTCTGTAGACCAGGCTGGGCTCAAACTCATAGATCTGCCTGCCTCTGCTTCCTAAAGTGCAGGGACTAAAGGCGTGCGCCACCACCTCTGGGCGCTGAATTCTCTCTCTCTCTCTCTCTCTCTCTCTCTCTCTCTCTCTCTGTCTGTGTGTGTGTCTATCTCTCTCCCTCTCTCTTTTGAGACAAGGTTTAGCCTTGTAACATTGATGACCATGAACTGGGACCCTCCTACCTCTACTTACCTGTTCTGAGTCATGGGTGCGAACCACAATATCTAGTCTATGCTGGGCTAGGGTTCAAAGCCAGGGCAAGAACTCTACCAATTGAGCCACAGCTTACCTGTCTTTTATTATGACACATGGTCTTGCTCTGTAGCCCAGGCTGGCCTCGAACTCATGACCCTCCTGCCACACCCTCCTGAGTGCTGGGATTGTAGGGGCCCCAGCTTGCTCAGCCTAAAATGATGCTCAAAAGGGGAAACTTTAGGTTTCCAAAAGTAGGGGAGCAGTGGCTGTGTGCAAGCTTTTGTTTTGTTTTGTTGTTTGTTTTTTCAAGACAGGGTTTCTCTGTGTAGCCTTGGCTGTCCTGGAACTCACTCTGTAGATCAGACTGGCCTCACACTCACAGAGATCCTCCTGCCTTTGCCTCCCGGAGGGCTGGGATTGAAGGCGTGTGACACCACTGCCAGGCTATTGTGTGCACCCTTGAACTGTGTTCAGACACCAACATCCCTCTTCTGGATCTGGCCGTCCTTAGCCAGCCCCAGGATACAAACTTTCCCTGTGTGTGTTCACATGTGCATATGAGTGTGGTATCTGTGGCATGTCTGTGCATGTGTAGGATGTGTACTGTGGTGTATGTGTGTGCTGTGTGTGTGTGTATGCACTGTGGGTAGGTGTTTATGTGTCTCTGTGTGTATATACTTGTGTTTACTGTGGTGTGTGTGTGTGTGTGTGTGTATGTGCGCGTGCTGTGGGTATGTGTTTGTGTGTCTGTGTTGTGTATGGTCTCTCATGGGGGTGGAAGGGGAAAAGTTCTTGATATGTCCAGACAGGGTGCGGGGGTGGGATCATGGCTTGGATGGCTCTGTGGGCCTGAGTCACCTGTGACAGGACTGACCCCCAGCCTTGGGGTATTTTTAACTGTTGTCCCTGTCCCCACGCCTGTCTGGGCCTGGCTGTGACTCACAGACACCGCATGAGAGGCGCCTTCCCTTCTGACTGCAGTCTCCTGTGTGTGTGTGTGTGTGTGTGTGTGTGTGTGTGTGTGTCACGGAGGCAAAAGGGAATAATAACACGTTCAGACAGGGTTTTGGGTGGGGTAGCACAGTCCCTCCAGTCCACCCCCGGGCCAGTGGGCAGCCTCCAGCCAGCCAGTTCCACAGAAGAAACCGAATGTGCCGGAGACAGTTAGCCCATCTGGGAGGAAGTGGTCTCTCTGCTCAGGGGAGGGATGCGCATTGTGTGATTGACACTTTGGATACCTTGTGGCCGCCCTGAGCCTGGAGCCATGAGGAACGGCTGAGCCACAGCCTGTCCGCCCCCATTCTTCCTCTCACCCAGGGTCCCCTCCCATCTGCCTCCACCCACCCTCCTCAGCCATGCTGGCACCGGGCTGGGCTGCTTCTGACAAAGTGTCATACACATGTGCTCATGGTCTCATACAGTACCAAACCTCAGGACCTTGGGGCCACCACTTAAGCATGCATTGCAACTCCTCAGGATGGGCAGCACAGAAACATGTGCCCCACCTCCCTACCCCCACCTCCCCACCCCCCACCCCCGCCTCTGCTCCAAGGATTACAGCCAAGCCACATCAGCCTCCTCTTAGCAAGTCGGGTGGGTGGGGGTGGGGGCTCGATGCCCAACTCTACTCTTTGAGACAGTCTTAACTGTCTCAAACTGACAGTATGCAATTCAGGCTAGCCTCAAACTCAGAATCCTCCTGCCTCAGCTTCCCGAGTGCAGTGTGACTGATAGTTCTCTTCTCTTCTGTTGAACAAGTCAGGCACAAGGGTATCTCTTCAGCTGTTGGCTCAGGAGACCTAGCCTTTTGTAGCCTTCGCGGCCAGTAGGCAAGGGGGCTGTGAGGGATCGTCGTGGGGGAGGGGAGAGTTGCCGTGGGGGAGGGGAGAGTTGCCGCGCAGCCAGCCGGTCTGATGTCCCGAAGCCATGGATGAGCCAACCCTGCCCGCCTGCTGTGTCCACCCCATCCTGCAGACCAGCTGCAGGAGCAGTAAGCCCCCGTCCCCGTTTCACTCCAGGGACTTAGCACCAAAAGACCGGAATGGCGCATCTGACCCTTTTGTCCGAGTGCACTACAATGGCCGGACCCAGGAGACCTCGGTGAGGAAACTGGAGGGGACGGAGTGGAGGACGTGGAAACTCTGGAACAGCTTCTGAATCTTGGTTTTCTGATCTCTATGAACATCGTCCTGAAGAGGGTGACACCCTGCAGGAGCTTGGCCAGAGCTGGCTTCTCAATGCAACCTCTGTTTTGTTGTGTGGCCTTAGATGAGTTGCTTGTTCACTCTGGACCTCAGTTCCCCCTTGGTGAGATGTGCTATCTCTAATCAAGTATTTCTTCAATACAGGGGATTGAATCCTGTACTCGGAACGTGCTAGGCTGGTGCTCTGCCACTGAGCCCCGCCCCCAACCCCTCCCTGGGGAATTCTAGGCAGGGGCTCTATCACTGAGCCCCGCCCCCAACCCCTCCCTGGGGGATTCTAGGCAGGGGCTCTACCACTGAGCCACACCCCCAGCCTCTCCCTGGGGGATTCTAGGCAGGGGCTCTACCACTGAGCCCCGCCCCCAGCCTCTCCCTGGGGGATTCTAGGCAGGGGCTCTACCACTGAGCCCCGCCCCGAGCCCCTCCCTGGGGGATTCTAGGCAGGGGCTCTACCACTGAGCCCCGCCCCCAGCCTCTCCCTGGGGGATTCTAGGCAGGGGCTCTACCACTGAGCCCCGCCCCCAGCCTCTCCCTGGGGGATTCTAGGCAGGGGCTCTACCACTGAGCCCCGCCCCGAGCCCCTCCCTGGGGGATTCTAGGCAGGGGCTCTACCACTGAGCCACACCCCCAGCTCCTCCCTGGGGGATTCTAGGCAGGGTCTCCCACTGAGCCACGCCCCCAGCCCCTCCCTGGGGGATTCTAGGCAGGGGCTCTACCACTGAGCCCCTTTTCTCGTATTTATTTGTAGGAAGGTAAAAGGACCCCCTTTACCCATTCAAAAACTCATCTCACTTAGCAGCAGGACGCAGTCACCATCCCAATCATTATTTTCCTTACCCATAAGTTTAAGGCATTTTTTTTTAAAGAGTCTCACTAAGTGGCACAAGCTGACCCTGAACTTTTAGTCTTCTGGCCTTCTGGGTAGCTGGAGTGACAGGCTTGCTCCAGCACTGCTGGTTGGGTCTGGAAGCATTTACCAGTACAGAGCCAGGGAAGAGGTGGTGCCCTACTCTGGCACTGGGTCTCCCAGTGAACTGAGCCCACTTTCCTTTTGGAACAGGTGGTGAAGAAATCCTGCTACCCACGCTGGAACGAGACGTTTGAGTTTGAGCTGGAAAAAGGAGCCTCGGAAGCACTGCTGGTGGAGGCCTGGGACTGGGATCTTGTTAGCCGGAATGACTTTCTAGGCAAAGTAAGTATCAGCCCCACGCTACCTGCTTCAGCCCCATCCCCATCCCCACCTGCCCAGGCTACCCCCTACCACCTGCCCAGGCCACACCCACCACATGCATAGGCCACACCCACTAACTTCACAGGCCGCACCCATCACCTGGCCAGGCTGCCCCTACCACCTGCTCAGGCTACCTCCACCAACTGCCCAGGCTACCCTCACCACCTGCTCAGCCACACCCACCACCTGCTCAAACACACCCACCACCTGCCCAGGCCACACCCGCCACCTGCCCAGGCCACACCCGCCACCTGCCCAGGCCACGCCCACCACGTACCCAGACCACGCCCACCACCTGCAGCATCTGGTGTCCATTCCTGCTATGTCGCTCACTGTCTCAGACTGTAAAGTTAGGATTGCTCCCACTCGGCCGCTCTGATGCTCTGGGACGTGGTCAAGGTGCCCCTCTGCCCTAGGGGAGCAATGCTTGAAGCCAAACCTAGCGACACAAGCCTACATCCCAGATATATGGGAGGCTGAGGCAAGATCCCCTTTTCAAGGCCCACCTGGACTACAGAGTGAATTCATGGCCAGCCTGGGCTACTTAGTCGTACCTTGTCTCAAAATAAAAAGTAAGCCAAGCATCGCAGCTCTCCCAGCACTTGGGAGTCTGAGGAGGATTAGGTAGCAGATTTGAAGTTACCATGGACTACACAGTGAGATTCTGTCTCAATAAATGAAATTGCGCCGGGCAGTGGTGGCGCATGCCTTTAATCCCAGCACTTGGGAGGCAGAAGCAGGCGGATTTCTGAGTTCGAAGCCAGCCGGGTCTACAGAGTGAGTTCCAGGACAGCCAGGGCTACACAGAGAAACCCTGTCTTGAAAAAACAAACAATAGCTGGGCGGTGGTGGTGCACACCTGCAATCCCAGCACTCTGGGAGACAGAGGCATGTGGATTTCTGAGTTTGAGGCCAGCCTGGTCTACAGAGTGAGTTCCAGGACAGCCAGGGCTATATAGAGAAACCCTGTCTGGAAAAAACCAAATCCAAAAAACAAAACAAAACAAAACAACAAAAACAAAAAGAACGAGGCTCTTGTAGTCTTCAGGGTTCTCTAGAATCTATAGAATGAATCTATAGAGAGTGCAAGAAGGAAAAGGGGAATTTACCGGAATGACTTCAGGCTGTGGTCCTGCTCGTCCAACAGTGGCTGCCTATGAATGGGAGGTACAAGAATCCAGGAGGTGCTCAGTCCTCTGAGACAGCGGTCTTCAGTGTATGCTGGAGTCCTGAATAAGTGAGCTCTTAGCCGGGCGGTGGTGGCGCACGCCTGTAGTCCCAGTGCTTGGGAGGCAGAGGCAGGCGGATTTCTGAGTTCGAGGCCAGCCTGGTCTACAGAGTGAGTTCCAGGACAGCCAGGGCTACACAGAGAAACCCTGTCTCGAAAAACAAAAAACAAACAACAAGAACAACAAAAAAAGAGCTCTAATACCCATGAGGCAGGGACAAGCAGCAGAAAGCAAAAGGTTCCTCTATCAGCGATCCAAATTAGTAGGGCTCCCCTGCAGACGGGCTCCCCTTTAGCCTCGGCACTTGGGAGGCAGAGGCAGGCAAATCTCTGAAGCTGAAGGCCAGCCTGGTTCTCAGAATAAGTCCCAGGACAGCCAGGGCTAGGAAACCCTGTCTTGGACCACTCTCCACACCACGCCCCAAAAAGTAGATTATCCCACATCAAATTAAGCAGAAACCCCTCACAGATGTGCCCTCTAGTTTTGGGTTTCAGTTCATTCCAGATGTAGTGAAGTTGACAACCAAGAACAGTCATCACAGTTATTGTTGCCTCATGGCGTGGCTCAGTGGTAGAGCCCCTGCCTAGAATCCCCCAGGGAGGGGCTGGGGGCGTGGCTCAGTGGTAGAGCCCCTGCCTAGAATCCCCCAGGGAGGGGCAGGGGGTGTGGCTCAGTGGTGGAGCCCCTGCCTAGAATCCCCCAGGGAGGGGCTGGGGGCGTGGCTCAGTGGTAGAGCCCCTGCCTAGAATCCCCCAGGGAGGGGCTGGGGGCGTGGCTCAGTGGTAGAGCCCCTGCCTAGAATCCCCCAGGGAGGGGCTGGGGGCGTGGCTCAGTGGTAGAGCCCCTGCCTAGAATCCCCCAGGGAGGGGCTGGGGGCGTGGCTCAGTGATAGAGCCCCTGCCTAGAATCCCCC
Source organism: Apodemus agrarius (assembly GCA_964023405.1). NCBI lineage: Eukaryota > Metazoa > Chordata > Mammalia > Rodentia > Muridae > Apodemus > Apodemus agrarius. The sequence goes on from OZ030028.1 coordinate 26,525,616, forward strand.
AGGGAGGGGCTGGGGGCGTGGCTCAGTGGTAGAGCCCCTGCCTAGAATCCCCCAGGGAGGGGCTGGGGGCGTGGCTCAGCGGTAGAGCCCCTGCCTGAATCCCCCAGGGAGGGGCTGGGGGCGTGGCTCAGTGGGAGAGCACCTTCCTAGAATTCACCAGGGAGGAGAGAGGGGTGAGGTTCGGTGGTGACTTATCATCTGGGAGGCCCTGGATTCTATCCCCAGCTTCGGAAAACAAGAGAAGAAGAAGAAAGCTCAGTACCTTGAGTGGTCCAGCCTCGTCTGCCCTTTTTTTCCAGGTGAAGGTCAATGTCCAGAGACTGTGTTCAGCCCAGCAGGAAGAGGGCTGGTTCCGGCTGCAACCTGACCAGTCCAAAAGCCATCGAGGCAAGTGAGTGCTACCAGTGGGCCCTGGGGTGTGTGCTGAGAAAGAAAGGTCAGGGGTCAGGGGTTCACAGGTCAGTTGTCCCTCAGCCTTTGCCCGCTATGACAGCGCCTTTCTCAGCCAGGTGGGAGCTTCCTGCTCCCTTTTCATATTCTTGTCCTCTGAGCTAAAAGTTACGCGTGGATCTCCTGGTTTTGTATGTCCCGGCACTTTCTAGACCATGTCCTCGGCTCCTTCCCCTTTAAAGGGCTTCCTTGAAGATCTCTAGTCCTTAGAGAGTGCCTCGGAGCCGTGACTCTGAACCCTCTTTCCCCAAGAGTCTCCAAAAATAGAGGTGCCGTAAGAAAGGAGGGGCAGGGTTGGCGATATACCAGTTATAGAGAGTCCGCCCTGTGGGCACAAGGCCACGGGGTTTGATTTCCAGCACCACGAAAGTAAAAATCAGATAAGTGCCAGAACACCACGTGCTGTCAAGAAGGTTCGGCAGGTCACGTAGACTCTCCCTAGCTATGCACTGTGGCATGTGCGTGCGAGCGCACTCGAATGGGACACACGAGTGGGACACCTGGAGCCAAGCAGAGTGACCACACTTGTAAACCCCCGTTTTAAAAATTGGAGGCAGCCGGGCTTGGTGGCGCACGCCTGTAATCCCAGCACTCTGGGAGGCAGAGGCAGGCGGATTTCTGAGTTCGAGGCCAGCCTGGTCTACAGAGTGAGTTCCAGGATAGCCAGGGCTATCCTGAGAAACCCTGTCTCGAAAAAAAAACAAAAACAACAACAACAAAAAAAAAAACAAAAAACAAAAAATGGAGGCTAGTTGGGTTGATAAAGCCAGACCCTATCTCAAAATTAAATTTCAGATTTTTTGGGACAGGGTCTCACGTAGCCCAGGCTACCTCTCCCGCAGTCACAGTAAGAAATGTTAGTGGCCACATTTCCTGCCGCGTGTGACCTGACTTACTCAAGCCTGGATTTCTGTTAGCTTAAGAGTTTGCTTCCTGGGTAAAGCCCACGGGTGAAATGGCTGTGTTCCAGAGTTGATGGTTTTGGAATATGAGACCTCGGTATGCACAACTAGAACCCCAGAGTCCCCTGGAGTCAGGCGGCGCGATGGAACTAGCTTTGGGAAGCCGTGGTAGTTCTTGGGTAGGGTGAGGTTTTTCCAGACAGGGACGCGGAAAGGCCAAGCGGGCGTGGAGTAGCAACGCATTGCTAATCTCCAAAGGGGAAAAAGCCTGAGTCTTCGTGAGTGCCCGTGGCCCCGGGCAAACTAGCTCCCTGGTGGAGACATCACAGGCTGCCCATTCCAGGGGCAACCTGGGCTCCTTGCAGTTGGAGGTGCGGCTGCGGGATGAGACAGTGCTGCCGTCAGTCTGCTACCAACCTCTCGTCCAACTGTTGTGTCAGGACGTGAGGCTGGGCACTCAGGTGAGGAGCCCCTGGGGGAGACTGGGAGCACCCGAGGTTAGATGAGCTCACCTGGCCCGAGCCCATTCTACAGAGCAATAAACTGACTCCCCGGGGGCTGGGAGGGCACTAACAAATATCCAGAGGGCCCTTCACCCTCCGCCCAGACAACCTTCCCATGATGCTCTGAGGTCTTAACCCTGGGGGGGGGTCGCAGCGGGGCGGGGTTTAGGTTCCGTGTGGGTTTGAGCGCTACCCCTTTTCTGCAGGGCCCAGGACGGCTGATTCCTGTCATTGAGGAGACTACTAGTGCCGAGAGTCGCCAGGAAGTGGCCACCACCCTGCTCAAGCTCTTCCTGGGGCAGGGGCTAGCCAAGGACTTTCTGGACCTGCTCTTCCAGCTGGAGCTGGCCCGCACCAGTGAGGCCTGAGAGGACTTATCCCAGGCAGGGTGGAAGAGGCCCTCTTTAGCACACTAGTGGCCTCTCTAAAGTGGAGACAAGGCTGCTCCCTCCCTAACAAGAATAGTCCAGGGGCCGGGCGTGGTGGCGCGCACCTGTAATCCCAGCACTTGGGAGGTAGAGGCAGGCGGAGTTCTGAGTTCGAGGCCAGCCTGGTCTACAGAATGAGTTCCAGGACAGCCAGGACTACACAGAGAAACCCTGTCTCGAAAAACCGAAAAAAAAAAAAAAAAAAAAAAAGAATAGTCCAGGCGGGGGCAGGTGGGAAATGTTGAGAAAACCACTTACTGAGGGGCTAAAGACGCCATCCCCCGAGGTCCCAGCTCCCTGCCCACTAGAACTTTCGTTTGCAGGTGAGGCGAACACCCTCTTCCGGAGTAATTCTCTGGCCTCCAAGTCCATGGAGTCTTTTCTGAAGGTAAGGTCGGCACGGTCACCTCGGAGACAGAGACCCTCAGGGTCACAGAGGGTAGCCCTGTCTGTGGACCTTGAAGGCTAGATATTTCCAGCACCCATTTATTAAGTCGTCTATACGTGCATTTACTCACGCGTGCATGTCGACACACATTCAGCAGAGACGGCCCCGTTATTGTGCATCTGGCCCAGATCTGAGTCAATACTCCAGGCTGACGCTACACACGGTGGTTAACTAGTGTGGTTTATGGTGGCCCTCAGGTGGCAGGGATGCGCTATCTGCATGGCATCCTGGGCCCCATCATTGACAGAGTGTTCGAGGAGAAGAAGTACGTGGAGCTGGACCCCAGCAAAGTGGAAGTTAAGGATGTAGGGTGAGGCCGGGGTAATCGCTGGGTGCGCCACTGTGCCAAATCAGGTCCTGGGTAAAGGTGTTTATGGTTCCTTGTGTCTGGGTTCACGCGTCCTTTCTCTCTGTATCCGATGTCAGATGGGACCCCCCCCTCCCGCCCCCAAGCTGTCAAGTATGCGCAAGTGCTGACCTTGACTGTCCTGTGGTTAATCCCCTGCAGGTGCTCCGGGCTGCACCGCCCCCAGACGGAGGCTGAGGTGTTAGAGCAGAGCGCACAGACGCTGCGTGCCCACTTGGGGGCGCTGCTGAGCGCCATATGCCGCTCGGTTCGCGCGTGCCCAGCGATGGTCCGCGCCACTTTTCGGCAGCTGTTCCGGCGCGTGCGCGAGCGCTTCCCGAGCGCCCAGCACCAGGTGCTCACCCCACCCCCAACCCCTCCCCTACCCCCGTCGGCAGAGGTGATGGTGGCCGGGACAGAAAGGGAATCCCACGGGATGGATATGCTCCTTGACCAAGCTCTACTCTCTGCATCCTTCCAGAACGTACCATTCATCGCGGTCACCAGCTTCCTGTGCCTGCGCTTCTTCTCTCCCGCCATCCTGTCGCCCAAGCTCTTCCACCTGCGAGAGCGGCATGCAGATGCTCGCACCAGCCGCACGCTACTTCTGCTGGCCAAGGTGTGGGCCCTGCAGACTGGGACGGGAAGGCGGGTTAGGTTGCAAAGGGACCCTGGCAGGCTCCGCAGTGTCGCACCAATTGGCATTAGGAAGGTCTTGCAGATCCTCTAGGGCGCCGCACTTCACACGATCACACAATGATAATATAATTGAACAGACAAAAGCCGAAATGTTGATCCCAAATTACCAGGTGTCCAAAGACGGCTCCCCTATGGGACCGCGTAAGACCTTCCGTCTTTAGGCTGAAGTAGGCAGCCGTGGATGAACTGCTGTGTCCCCCAAAGCTCTATCGTTCTTGCTGTCACCCCTAGGCAGTCCAGAACATAGGCAATATGGACACACCGGGCTCCAGGGCCAAAGAGTCGTGGATGGAACCACTACAGCCTACCGTGCGCCAGGGCGTGGTGCAGCTGAAGGACTTCATTACGAAGCTGGTGGACATAGAAGAAAAGGAAGGCAAGGACTTCACCACGTATCGGGCCCAAAGCTTGAGTGCGAGTTTCTTGCGCCCGCCCACCGAGACTAAGCCCACTTCCCGTCCCGCCGCCTGTTCCTTGTTTTGTTTTAGACCGGGTCTCCTGTAACCCAGAGCTGGCCACAAACTCACTGCCAAGGATAGCCTTAAATCCAAGTGGATCCTCTGGCCTCTACCTCCCAAGGGCTGAGACTATAGGCATGTGCCACCCAGCCCGGGTTTATGTGCTGCTGGGAATCTAACTCATGGTCTGCCCAAAGCTAAGCAAACAGTACAGGAACCACGCTTCTTCCCTAGCCCTTCTCCAACACGACCACGCCCACCGCTAGTCCCAGCATCTGGCTTGCCTTAGCCCCTCCCAGAGTTTGGCTCTATTCCCTTTGGTTTTTAGCTCCTCCCCTCATCTCCCCGACCCTTTGATAGTCAGGCTTTCCTGCCCGTTTGCTTCCCTCCGCTTTCAGAGCTGGACCTGCAGCGCGCATTGAACTCGCTAGCACCACCGCCGGTGAAGGAGGGGCCGCTGTTCATCCACAGGACCAAAGGCAAAGGCCCTCTCGCATCCTCCTCGTTCAAGAAACTCTATTTCTCCCTTACCACGGAAGCCCTCAGCTTCGCCAAGACATCCAGCTCCAAGGTGAGCGAGCGAGCAGGGAGGCTCTCTAGGTTGGTGCTTGTTTGTAAGCCCAGCAATTGGGAGGCGGAAGCACGAGGCCCAAGACTTCCAAGACTCATCTACATAGACGGTTCAAAGCCAGTCTGGGCGACGGGAGACCCTGTCTCAAAACAAAATGGCAGATAGGACTATCGCTTATCGGGCAGAATATTTGCAGGGTAGGGTACTTCAGCACACTGGCTGCCCTGCAAACCCTCCTGGATGCAAACCCTAAAAGCAGGTTCAGCCTTAACCCCTGGCATCTAGCTGTACGTCTGATGCTCAGTAACCCGCCCGTTCCAGGGCATTAGGTGCCCCCCTCCCAGGGGCGTAGTATTTGTTCTTAACTCTGGCTGGGATCCTTTCACAGAGCGGGCCGCTAGGAACAAGAGGGGAGTTGTTCAGATCCTTCACTGTAAGCCCTAATGCCACCGGCCAGGGATGTGGTGGCCAGATAAGAAAGTAGAGCGACATGGTCCGGTCCCCTCAGCCTCTTTTTTTTTTTTTCTGGCTGCCCCAGAAAAGCACCTTCATCAAGCTGGCCAGCATCCGGGCTGCGGAGAAGGTCGAGGAAAAAAGCTTCGGCAGCTCCCACGTCATGCAAGTCATCTACGCAGATGATGTCGGCCGTACCCAGACTGTCTACCTGCAGTGCAAGGTGTGGCCTGTGGAGGGCGCTCTAGGGAAGAGGCTGTAGGAGTGTCCTGGGCTGAGAATGTGGACTTAGTCCTCTCCCCCTCGCCCCCTGTCGGTTACATTAGGTACTGCAGGCTGTGTGTATATACTGTTCTAGAGTCTCATGCTCTGATGCATGGTCCGTGGTTGCCACTGGGCCTCCATACGTAGGTATGTGTGTGGCTAGATGAATAGACAGCTAGATCCCTTAGTAACTCAGAGCTTGCTTTTTCCTTTTCTGGTCTGTATTTTTTTTTTTTTTAAGATTTCTCACTGTAGCTGGGCTGTGGTGGCGCACGCCTGTAATCCCAGCACTCTGGGAGGCAGAGGCAGGTGGATTTCTGAGTTTGAGACCAGGCTGGTCTACAGAGTGAGTTCCAGGACAGCCAGGGCCGTATAGAGAAACCCTGTCTCGAAAAACAACAACAACAAAAAAGACTCTCTCTGTAGGTCAGGCTAGCCTGAAACTCGATGCCTTAGATTCCAAAAGTAAATATTGAATATGTCAAGTGATGTGCTTTTGCCATGATTCAAGCAAGAGAGCACCTGCCTAGAATACCGGAGTGAGGGGCTGGGGGCGTGGCTCAGTGGTAGAGCCCCTGCCTAGAATCCTCAGTTGAGGGGCCGAAGGGGTGTGTCTAATGTTTCTATTGCTGTGATAAAGACTGTGTCCAGGGGCTGGCGAGATGGCTCAGCAGTTAAGAGCACTGACTGCTCTTCTGAAGGTTCTGAGTTCAAATCTCAGCAACCACATGGTGGCTCACAACCATCCATAATGAGATGTGACGCCCTCTTCTGGTGTGTCTGAAGACAGCTACAGCGTACTCATATATAATAATAAATAAATAAATCTTTAAAAAAAAAAGACTGTGACCAAAAGCAACTTGGTGAGGAAAGGGTTACAGGTTGCAGGTTGCAGTCAGACATCCAAAGAAGCCAGGCAGGATCCCAGGACAGGAACCCGACGGTTGGAACTGAAGCAGAGCCCATGGAGGAATGCTACTTGTAGGCTTGCTCCCCGTGGCTCGCTCAGCCTGATTTCTTACGCACCCTGGGAGCAGCCGCTAACACGGCGTGCAGTGGGTTGGGCCCACATCAGTCGTCAGTCAAAAACGCCCCAGGGGCTTCCTTACAGGTCACTGTGATGGCGACCGTTGGTCATTTGATCCCCCTCTTCCCAGACCACTCTAGCTTCTCTGTACCAAGTCGCGAGTCTGTGAGGGGCGGGGCACGGGGCTCAGGAGCGAGTACCTGCCTGTGGGGAGGACGGGGTAGACGCTGAGTGTTGTCCCGCAGTGTGTGAACGAGCTGAACCAGTGGCTGTCTGCACTGCGTAAAGTGAGCACCAACAACACGGGCCTCCTGGGATCGTACCACCCTGGCGTCTTCCGCGGGGACAAGTGGAGCTGCTGTCACCAGAAGGACAGGACAGGTGGGAGCGCTGGTCGGGGTCCCCTTCCCTTGTATCTGTGCCATGCAGGTCATAGGCTGGGGGAGGGGTGGTTCTCGGGGCTCATCTATGGCAAAGCTGCCCAAGGGCAACCAGGCCTGCAGGTGCTGCTGGCACAGAAAGATCTGTGACCGCGTGGCCTGGTAAATGCCATGCAGAGTGGGTGATATATGTGAGAGAATTCATTGGATAGTCGCACAAAGCCTAAAAACTTAGTAGACTCTTTCTTTTTTAAGGATTTATATTTATTTTTAATAAAGATTTATTTCATGTATATGCATGTGTATTTGTGTGAGTACTGTGTGTGTGTGTGTGTGTGTGTGTGTGTGTGTGTGTAGGTACCTGGAGAGGTCAGAAGAGTTTGCCGGATCCCCTAGAACTAGTTATAGACAGTTGCCATGTGGTGGCTGGGAATCAAACCCCCGTCTGCTGGAGACGCAGCCAGCGCTCTTAACTGCTGAGCCAGCTTGCTGCTAATACGGTCCACGTGACACTGCCCATCAGTTCTGGAACTTTCAAGACCTTCCCCACTCACAGAGCTAACTAAAGCTCAGAGCCCTCAGCCCTCCAGGCCTCAGCCCGCAGAGCGTGGCATGGGAAAAGCTGTCCCGTCCGACTGCACTGCACCTGCCCGGCCCCGCCCTGGCTTGGCACTGCTGGCTCTTTGTGGCCATTGAAGCAGTTTCCTCTGAGGGCTGTCGTGGGCTCTGTGGTCCATGAGACAACCTGAGAACCAGATTCACTAGGAAGGAGCTGAGACTGGAATGTGTGTGCACGTGTGTGCATGCATACATGTGTGTGTGTGTGTCTGCCTATGGAACTCAGGCCCACTAACATGCTAGGTAAACATGCTACCACCAAGCCACACCCATCCCCTCACTCTGGGGTTCCCCGGGGCAACGGCTCACCTGCTAAGCCACGCCCACAGTCTACAACTGAGGCTTAACAGTGGGTAAGTGGGCAGAGGTGTCAGAGCCAGCAGTTAGTAGGAAGCTCCGGCCTATCCTACCATGATCATAGTTCAGAGCAGCCTGCAGAGAGACCTTCTGGAATGCTCCCAGCATCCCCTGATCTGAATGCCTCAGGACACCCACTTTCCATAGTATATCCTCTGTGGTCCAGCAGTTGAGGCCGTGATGATCTGCTGTGAGCAGAAGTGTCGCTAGTGGACAGGCAGAGTCAGGATCATCTTACCAGGCTCTAGTGGACCCTCCGTGAATCCTCACCCACGCCAGCGTCCAGTATGGCCTTTTCTGCACTACCGGGAACCTGGGCATGGTATTTCCACTGTGACTCTGCCCTCTCTCTGCCTCCAGATCAGGGGTGTGACAAGACCCACTCTCGGGTGGCCCTGCAGGAATGGAATGACCCGCTGGACCATGACCTTGAGGCTCAGCTCATCTACAGGCACCTGCTAGGCATGGAGGCCGCTCTTCGGTGAGGAGGCTCAGAGATAGGCAGCCCCCGGGTTGCAACTGGGATTGCAGTTGAGGGTTGCTAAGTAACGGCTGGCCTCTCGTCTCGTCTCGTCTCGTCTCGTCTCGTCTCGTCTTGTTTTGCTTGTTTGCCTCTGATTCCGTGTTTGTTTTTCCTGCCCTTACTTTTATCTAATTGTGGTGTGAGAATCTTTGACCCTAGCACTTGGGAGCCTGAGGCAGAGGGTTTCTATGGGTTGGAGGTCAACCTAGGCAGGTTGTAGGCCTGCCAAGGTTGCACAGTGAGACCTTGTTTTAAAACAAACAAAAAAATACATACATACATATATATATATATATATATATATTCATGCGTGTATGCCTCCATATGCAATATGTGCACAGGTGCCTGTGGAGACCAACAAAAGGGGCATCAGAGCCCCCGGAGCTGTAGCTAAAGGTGATTGTGAGCCACCTGATGTGAGTGGGGGATGGGGCATGACAGAACTCAGTCCCCTAGAAGAGCCTTGTGCACCCTTTACCTTTCTCCAGCCATCTCACCCCCTTTGTTTCTAGTTCGGTTGGATCTCATTGTTTTAATTATGTGCATCTATGTGCGCCTGTGTGTGAGGATGTGCACATGGGTGCAGGTGCTTGCAGAAGCCAGAGATGCCGGATGTCTCCGGAGCTGGAGTTGCAAGTGCTGGGAATAGGACTCAGGCCCTCTGGAGAAGAAGCGCATGCTCTGATCCACTGAGACGTCTGTCTCTCCAGCATCCTCTTTTTTTTTTTTTTTTTTTTTTTTTTTTTTTTAAATTTCTTTCATTTTTGTGTCAAGGTCTCTGATTAGTCTCGAGCTCACTGCTTTGACAAGATTGGCTTCCCAGAATCCCCGCCTATCTCTGCCTCCCTAGCTCTGGGAATACAAGCAAGCACTACCATGCCTGGCTTTTACATGGAAACTGGGCTCAAACGAGAATTCTCATGCTTGCAAAGCAAACACTTAACCAACTGAGCTCTCTGTCTGCTTGGTCCTCGGGGTCTTCCAATGTATCCCAGGATTGTGATCCTCCTGTCTCAGTCTCTCAAGTAGTTGAAATGACCGGCCTGAGTGGCCACGCCCGGCTTGTCCATCTCTCTTTTGTTCATTTTGTTTTGTGTGTATCTAATGTGTATGTGGGGCCCTGTGCTTCTACCTCATTTAGAAGTAGAGGAGTTAGAGGAAACGTCATGGAGTCAGTTCTCTTCTTTGGCTTTCATGTGAGTCTCAGGGATTGAACTCAGGTCCTGGGGGTTGTGCAGCAAGCTCCTTTCCTTCTGAGCCATCTTGCTGGCCCTATATCCTTTCTCTTTTAATGAGGCCAACCACCTTCCCACTGCCAGTCTGCAGCATGTGGTCATCTCCTGTTAGGATGACAGGGGTCATGGCCACAACTGCTTCCTGTGCTAATTTGATCCCATGTACCCAGTGTTCTGGAGATGATGTCAGAACATTGGCTTTGTCCTCAGCTAATTCTATGGGTCCCTGAGTTATCTTGCTAATTAAGACAGAATGCTTTCTTTTCTTTTTTGTTTTTTGTTTTTGTTTGTTGGGTTGTTTTGTTTTTGTTTCTGTGTAGTCCTGGCTGTCCTGGAACTTTCTCTGTAGACCAGGCTGACCTCAAACTCAAAGATCCATCTGCTTCTGCCTACCAAGTGTTAGATTTAAAGGCATGTACTACTACCACCAAGTTCCAGGATGCTTTTTTTTTTTTTTTTTTGGTTTTTCGAGACAGGGTTTCTCTGTGTAGCCCTGGCTGTCCTGGAACTCACTCTGTAGACCAGGCAGGCCTCGAACTCAGAAATCCGCCTGCCTCTGCCTCCCAAGTGCTGGGATTACAGGCGTGCGCCACCACGCCCGGCTTCCAGGATGCTTTCTAAAACAAGTTTGCCAAACAGGATCCCTGGGCCCATTAGCTCTGAATCACTGGGTGGGGCCAGGCTGGAGGGTACTGGAGGCCACCTCAGCTCCCTAGAGCATTCTTCCGGGCTGCAGAAAGGGACTGCTTGTCTGCACTGCATCCTGGACCCAGGCCAGTCATTCAGAGGCCGTCCTTGTCACTCAGTGATCTTCCAGGGTTTTGGACTTCCCTCCAAAACCTGGGCAGGAGAGATGGCTCACCAGTTTTGAACACTGACCTGATATCTCACAATTGACAATGACTCTAGTCGGGCAGTGGTGGCGCACGCCTTTAATCCCAGCACTTGGGAGGCAGAGGCAGGCGGATTTCTGAGTTCGAGGCCACCCTGGTCTACAGAGTGAGTTCCAGGACAGCCAGGGCTACACAGAGAAACCCTGTCTCGAAAAAAACAAACAACAACAACAAAAAGACAATGACTCCAGTTCCAGGAGGGTCAGACACCTTCTTTGGGCTTCTTTGCAAACCAGGCATGCATGTGTGTGCTGCACAAACATGCACATGTATATGGAGAACACTTATACATATAAAATAATATATGTTAAGCCGGGCGCGGTGGCGCACGCCTGTAATCCCAGCACTTGGGAGGAAGAGGCAGGCGGATTTCTGAGTTCGAGGCCAGCCTGGTCTACAGAGTGAGTTCCAGGACAGCCAGGGCTACACAGAGAAACCCTGTCTCGAAAAAAACCAAATATATATGTGTGTGTGTGTGTGTGTGTGTGTGTGTGTTTTATAAAAACTGGGGCACGATAGTGCACGCCTTTAATCCTAGCGCTCAGGAGGCAGAGGCAAGGGAATTTGAGTTTCAGGTTAGCCTGGTCTACAGAGTGAGTTCCAGAATAGTCAGGGCTACACAGAGAAACCCTGTTCCAAAACCAAAAACAACCAGAACCCATTACAGATGCGGTTGCTGGGAATTGAACTCAAGACCTCTGGATGAGTGCCAGTGTTCTTAACCGCTGAGCCATCTCGCTAGTTCTCCCCTATTTTATTTTATTTTATTTTATTTTATTTTATTTTATTTTATTTTATTTTTTTGAGATAGGTTCTGTGTAGCCTGGCTCTCCTAGAACCTGCTCTGCAGACCAGGCTGGCCTGGAACTCAAAGATCTGCTGTGCCTCTTGAGTACTGGGATTAAAAGATACATCACCACGCCAGATTAGATCACCACGTGGTGGTGAATGCTTTTAGTCCCAGCACTGGAAAGGCAGAGGGAGTTCAATCATGTTCTACATAGGGAGACCCTGCATCAAAAACAAACAAAACCAAAGAGAAACATTGAAATAACAAGGCCAGTAGGACAATGGAAGAGGGTCTGCCCAGCCAAGACAGACCAGGCTCTCCCATTCTAGCCCTACCCCTGACATCCCCCATAACTGGAATTTGGAGTCCTTCAGACCCCGGTCTGGCTCATTTCCCATAGGCCCTGCAAAACCAGAGTGACACAGCTTGGCTCCGTTTGCCATCGGCCTTCTGGCCAGGCATGGCGCTCCTTTCTGTACCCTCCCCAGCACTAGGGAGGCTGAGGCAGGAGGATTGCAATTTCAAGGCCAGGCTTGGCTGTACGGTGAGAACAGCTTTCAAAGTACTGGTGGGGAGAGGCTTTGGCCTCTCCATGTTTGAACGGCGAGTTACCACCAGGTTTGAACGTGGCTGGAACCAGAGAAATGGAAGCCAGCCCGTTTGATTCCTTGTGGACAGAAAGCACCTGTTTGTACCGCTAAGAGCCACTCCCGGCTCGGGGAGCCCACCTGACATCTCTGCCTTCCCAGCAAGGTAGTTGCGGTTGGTGGTCCTCACTCTGCCCTCCTCTGTAGGGAAAAGCACCAGCTCCTGCGTGGGGCAACAGAGGCCAGCATCGCACACACAGGCTCTGACGGAGGTAGGTCACTCGGGGGTGGGACTCGGGGTTTGGTGGTTCAGCTGCCTCCAGGGACACATGGGCAGGGGTTCTCAGCCACATCTGCCCTCCCTACGACGCATCTCTCTTCAGCTCCCGATGACTCACTGGCCCAGCTGCTTCGAGTGCTGCAAGACCTTCGAGAAGCCCATGGCTCCAGCCTGGCCAGCCCACCACCCAGAGAGCCCCACCACCTTCTAGAACTACAGACGTGAGGTGTCCGTGAGGTGACCTGTCATCGAGCCCTGTCAGGTGTTTGGAGATCCTTGACATGCTCAGGATCCTTGTCCCTATCAACTGTTCTGGGGAGGACTGTGACCCAACATGGTCTTCTCCATGTCTGTGGGGGACAACTGTGGCACCTGCTTCTTTGGGAGACCCGACTGCTCCTGTAGTCCTCATGGCCCCGATGCTTCACTCAGGAGATCAGGCTGTCCGCCTCACACTGCTCTGCCACTGTCTGGCCTCCTAGGTCGGATGTCACAGTGGTCTGCTACCATTAATAAACACAATGTGACTGCCACAGTGTCGAGGTGTTGGGGTGGGTCCAGAGAAAGACCGAATCCAAGAGACCCTATATGGGGATGGGGGTTTGACCGAGGACTGGGGTCAGCAGCTCGGCCTGGCTGTGGGTCTGTCCGTCATCTTTGGTTCTAGGTTACCTGGGGCCAGGCCTGTTTAAACCCACAGCTCCTTTCCTATCTCCTCTCCATTCTCTAAGCTGCAGACCCTGATGGATCTTCCGAGTCGGAAGCAAACACCACACCAAGCCCTCTGTTCAGGGCACCCCTAGAGACTGCACGGCAGGGCTGGGTCACAGTGGCCCCTCATCTCCCGTGGGTTATCAGGCCAAGTTTCCAGTCCCTCTGCGCAGGGTCCGAGAGGGCCGTGGGGCTGTGCTGATGGGCAGCTGGATTGGGCATGGGGTTGTTGGGGTGGAAGTGGATAGAGCTCTGTTGGTCGCGTCTATCTCGCCAGCAAGAATGACACGAGACAATCAGGATCCTTCCACAGACGTTTATTGCGGGGTTGATTGCAGAGGCGAAAGACCCAGAAGGAAGAAACGGTGCTGCTTAAATAGGCCTAGGCAAGACGTGCTTCTACCTGATTGGTGCACGCCACGATGCCTCATTAGCATGCTCCGGGACTGAGCTGTGGCCCGCCTGACCTCTACCCGCACATGCGTAGTAGGGTGCGGAGTGGAGTAACAACAGCACATCGCTGATTCGTCACAGGAAATGGGCGCCATCTTGTAATGGCGAATGTGGCTTCCTACAGAGCTCCTGCCATTTCCCTGCCTTCCCCCACAGGGCCCAGGCCAAGTGCTGTACTGCTTTCATGGCTGGTCAGCTAGTGCTTTCAGGGACAGGGTGTGCAGGGCATATAGTCATGCCTTTGAAAGAGAATCCCAGAAGGTATTCATCTAGACCTTCTTTCTATTTATTTAGATATTTATTTATTTATTTATTTATTTATTTAATCTAAGTACACTGTAGCAGTCTTCAGACACACCAGAAGAGGGCGTCAGATTTCATTACAGATGGTTGTGAGCCATCATGTGGTTGCTGGGATTTGAACTCAGGACCTTTGGAAGAGCAGTCAGTGCTCTTAACCGCTGAGCCATCTCTCCAGCCCGGCTCATCTAGACCTTCTTAACTCTGGGACTCTTTAATACAGTTCCTTGTGGTGAGGCCCCGAACCATCACATTATTTCCCTTGCTACTTCATACCTAATTTTGCTAATGTTATCAATCCTAGTGTAAATATCTGTGTTTTCTGATGATCTCACGCCACTCTTGTAAAAGGGTTGTTGGACTCCACGAAGGGGTCTCGGCCCACCGGTTGAGAATTGTTCATCTACACAGACTCAGCCGATGGCTTTCTTCCGGGATGTCTCTAAATGGCCAGCTTCTCCACGGTATCGGCCCCTGGCCATAGATCTGCTTCTGCCAGAGGAAAGAGTAGGGGGCATTCAGCTCCCACGTCAGCTGGTGTATTATCTGTATTTTTATTTTTCTGGAAGAATTAAGACAGGATTTGTCACATACCCAGAATAACCTTAAACTTGCCTTATAGCCAAGGATGACCGTGAACCCCTGATCTTTCTTCCTCTACCTCCTATGTGTTGGGATTACTGGTGTGAGCCACGCAGAGCTTATGCGTAGCTGGGAATTAAACCCAGGGCTCCGTGTGTGCTCAGTGAGCGCCTTTATTTTTGAGACGGTGTCTCATATAGTCCGGGCTGCCCTCAAACTCAACTGCAGAGTTGAGGATCAACTTAAACTGATCCTCCTGGCTCCGTTCAAGGCGTTGGCATTACAGGCTCAACCCAACGGCCATGCCTGAATTCAAATGGTATGTATGCTCAAACCACACCCCGGCTGGCGACGCAGTTCAATGGTAGGGCCGCTGCCTGGCATGTGTGAGTTTCTGGGTTCCATCCGCAGTTCAACCAACACAAGCACACACTCAGAAGCTGGCCAGGAGGACGCATACCTATATGCCCAGCATTCGGGAAGCTGAGGTAGGAGGATTTCAAGTTTGAGGCCATTATGGGCTATGTGGTGAGACCCTGTTTCAGTAAAAACAAAACCAAAAAGAAAGCCGGGCGTAGTGGTGCACACCTGTAATCCCAGCATTTGGGAGGCAGAGGCGGGTGGATTTCTGAGTTCGAGGCCAGCCTGGTCTACAGAGTGAGTTCCAGGACAGCCAGGACTACACAGAAAAACCCTGTCTTGAAAAACCAAAAAAAAAAAAAAAAAAAAACCAAAACCAAAAACAAAACAAACAAACAAACAAACAAACAAAAAACCCCAAAACAAAAAAGAAAACAGTAATTAAAAAAAAAACGAAAAAGAAAAAGAAAAAGAAAATCAAGCCGGGCGGTGGTGGCACACTCCTGTAATTCCTGCACTTAGGAGGCAGAGGCAGGCCGGTTTCTGAGTTCGAGGCCAGCCTGGTCTACAGAGTGAGTTCCAGGACAGCCTGAGCTACACAGAGAAACCCTGTCTTGAAAAACCAAAAAAAAGAAAAGAAAGAAAGAAAGAAAGAAAGAAAGAAAGAAAGAAAAGAAAAAGAAAGAGAAAAAAGAAAACCAGCCCATAAGGTGAGTATCTGACATGCATGAGGGCTGGGTGCCCGGGTGTTGTATAAATTGGGCAGGAGGCTGCTGTACGTGAGCTATCACCCCAGTTCCTCAGTAGAGAATCCTAGGTAGGAATTAGTGCTGAGCCATGCTCCCAGCCCCTCCCTGGGGGATTCTAGGCAGGGCCTCTACCACTGCCAGCCCTCCTCTTCCCCCTTCCCCCCAAGACAGGGTTTTTCTGTGTAGTCCTGGCTGTCCCGGAACTCACGCTGTAGACCAGGCTGGCCTCGAACTCAGAAATCCACCTGCCTCTGAGGCACCTCCCAAGTGCTGGGATTACAGGCGTGCGCCACCACGGCCTGGTTCACTGCCAGCCCCTTACTGGGGGATTCTAGGCAGGTTGTAACACTGAGTTAGATCCAACAGGTGGTTTGGGAATAAAGAATATATTTCTGGTTTGGAGGGGGCTATAGTCAACAAACACAGAAGACAAGTCATTATCCTAACTGCCATTCCTCCCCCTACTGAGATCTTAGCCTCCTGACCTGACTGACCTCCCTCAAAGTGACATTTTCTCATCCTATAGCTCAAGTGGGACACAGTGGTGGTGGCCAAACTCCAGGCGGAACCTTAATACTAAACTAGGGTCCGAGAAGTACTAATCCATCGCACCGAGGGATTATCTATGGGTTCCCAGAGCTTTAGTACAAAAGCCCTGACCTGAGAGCCGTGCGTGCAGATAGGCCAGGCTCTCCGGCCCTGCGCTGCCGGTTATGACGAGAGCTGGGGAAGGTAGAGAGGATGTTTGCTCTGTGTGGTGCGTCAGGAGAAGGGACAGATAGAGGGGTCCGGTGACTTCCAAAGCAGCCACCATCGTCATCAGTTGTGCCTGCCTGTAGGAGTCCACCTCCATCTTGGTGACTGTGGGTCTTCCCTCATAGGACAGATAAAGGTCATTTGTATACAATTCTGCTCTAACTGCACTTGCCCTTTGGGGGGGTCTCAGGGAGGTGACTGAGTATAAAGGACGTGGAAGGCTAACAGTTGGGGCCCCATCTCTGGCTATAGGGAAGCTACCACCCATGCTAGACTTCCTTGGGAACATCACTGACTCTCCAGGGGGAGCTTTGGTGGAATTGTTCTTTGGTTTATCACCGGGACCTGAGGAGAGGGGGTAGAGATGTGAAGCCCTCTAGGGAGGAATTCTGGCAACGCTCCCAAGTCTATCTTGTGGGCATGGGGTAAGCTTTCGGTTGGGGTGAGGGAAGCACTGGGAGGGACTGGCTATCATAGTCACGTGGTGCTGGTCTGCCTTCTCCTGGTCTCAGCCTTGGTGGCAGGGTAGCCTGGAGAAATCCTATCGCTTGAAGAGTTAAGCTTGGTCCCTAGGACTCCTGATGACCTCATGGGGTGATCTGCCCTCAAGGAGCTGCTGTTCCTAGATTATTAAGTAGCTGCAAGCTTTGGGCTGTGACTGGGGAACCTTGGGCTGTGGCTGCGGTAGCAGCTTCTGCTTCCTCCTCCTCCTCCTCCTCCTCCTCCTCCTCCTCCTCCCAGTTGGAGACGTAAGAGCCGAGCAAGGTGCCTGCATGATCTTTGGACCCTCGGTCTTGAAGGTGGGGGAGCTGACTTAGGTATCACTCGTTCTACACTCCAGGAGTAATATGCCCATATCCAGAGGCGAAGGGGAGTGTGACCCAGCGTGTGAAGGGCCCCGGAGCCTTCTGGGACCTGACATTGGCTTTCCTTGATTCCTGTGACACTTCCATCACCCAGGCTACACAGTGGTGCTTCAGCGCTCAGATGGATACCAATGGGTAGGGCGGTTCACGCCTGTGGCTCCAGTGTTTGGGAGACTGAGTCTGTATTAGTTACTGTTCTTGTGGTTGTGTCTAAAAACTGGACAGAAGTCCTGGTGCTGGCGGCGCATGCCTTTAGTGCCAGCACTCTTGGAGGCACCGGGAGACAGGCAGTTTTCTGAGTTCGAGGCCAGCCTGGTCTACAGAGCAAGTTTCAGGACAGCCAGGGTTGCACAGAGAAACACTCGTCTCGGAAAAACAAGCAAAACCAGGACAACAACTGCAAACAGAAGCATCTTAAGTTCATCACAATGCAGATGATGTCTTGGCAACAGGATTCCCAGGCAGCTGAGACGTGGCATCTGCAGCCAGGACGCTGGAGTCTGACTCCTCAGCCTCTAGGATGAGGCCACACACATCTGTCTTCCTCAGTCAAACCTAACTTATACCACGTGGGGTCTGGGGACTGAATTTAGGTCATCAGGCTTGGTCACACTCCCCCTTGCCCACTGGGCTGTCTTGCTGGCCCCTCCTATAGGTTTGTTTCTACAGTGATTCTAAATTTCATCTGGTTCACAAAATGAGCCTCCAGGAAGGCTGGAGAAATGGCTTGGCAGTTAAGAGTCTTACTGCTCCTGCAGGGGACAGGAGTTCAGTTCCCAGCACCCACTTGGGTGGATGGGTGGGTGGCTCACAGTCACCTGTAACTCCAGCTCCAGGGGACCCAACCCTCTTCTGAACTCCAAAGGCACCTACATATACGCATCTACACAGACATGCACATACAAATCTTTAAAAATAGGAGAAATAAAACGTTGCTACAGAGACCGCTGAAAAATGGCGAGGTGCAAAGCTTTCATCGTGCTTTTAGTGACCTGTGTGCTCAAGAGAGGATGCACTGGCTCCTCTCTAACCTCTATACACCTTCCTGCTCCCCTGGTCCTCATCTAGAAGGCAAAACACTCAACATCGAAGCCACAGACAAGGATTTTTTTCTTCCTTCGACACAGGGTTTCTCTGTATTGCCTAGGCTGTCTTGGAGCTCACTCCGAAGACCAGGTTGGCCTCGAACTCAGAAATCTGCCAGTCTCTGCCTCCCAAGTGCCGGGATTAAAGGCGTGCGCCAACATTGCCCCGCACAGACAAGAGTTCTAAACTGACGCATGCGCACAGCTCGCGGTCTCCCTCGGCTTTGACTGCGCCTGCATAACATCCGGCCCGCCAGGGGGCGGGGACGGAGGCCAGGTGCTTACTCTGATTGGCTGCGGCTGAGTAACCCGGAAGTGGTCGCGTTTCGAGGCTCTGTGGGCGGAAGGCGGCTGCGGGTTGGTGCCTGGGAGCGAGAGCGCGGCGCTAGGATGAACGCCCCTCCGGCCTTCGAGTCGTTCTTGCTCTTCGAGGGCGAGAAGAAGTAAGTGGAGGCCGGCTGAGGCGGCGATGGTTGTATAGGAGGGAGCCTGCCGGCCGTCAGCTCCAGTGGAGCGCCGCGGTGCTCCTGCCTGGGGAAACCGAGGCGGGCTTTGCTTTCAGCATTCTCTTCTGCTCCGTGCGTGTCTGCCCAACTTCAGGCAGTGGTGCGGAGCTTTGGCGAGTGCATGCATTTTGCAGTGGGAAGACGGAGGCTCTGGGATATTGAGTGACGTGCTCCAGACACTTTGGCTCATGATGACAGCTGTGAAGAGACACAGCTCCTTCCACTCCTCAGCAGCCTGAGGATTTCCCCTAGCTTTTCAGGGATCCCGACTTAGGCCAACCCCGGGTACGTGATTCAAAGCTAAAGAGAATTGCAGGACTCTTCGGTTTAGTGAAGCAGCATTGGTGGTTTTTAATTAAAGATATTTTGATATGGGCTTGAACAGGAGAGTTCAGAGAAAGAGAGGCGCTTAGAAAGTAAGATACACCCAAGTTGTGTGTATGTGTATTCAAAGAGTAGGGGAAAGTACAGTGTACTCGAGTGGGTACAGGCTTAAAGATTAAGCATCGAATTGTCTTTTTGTTTTTGGTCTTCGAGATAGGGTTTCTCTGTGTATCCGCCTTGGCTGTCTTGGAACTAGTTTTGCAGATCAGATTGGCCTCAAACTCAGAGATCCACCTGCCTCTACCTGGGATTGAAGGCCTGAGCCACCGGCTCTGTCTTCATGTAACTGTCTTTTTTTTTGGGGGGGGGGGTTTCCGAGACAGGATTTCTCTTTGTAGTCCTGGCTGTCCTGGAACTCACTCTGTAGACCAGGCTGGCCTCGAACTCAGAAATCCGCCTGCCTCTGCCTCCATGTAACTGTCTTAATGGTGGCCAGATACTCTTGGTGACTCACGTTTGCTAAGAACCTGCTCTCTTGTGTGTGCCCCTTCTTGGAAGTCAGCTTCGCCTCTCTCTCAGGGGGAGGAAGTGTGGAGGTATTGTGCCCAAGAAGCGTTCGTGAACCCCAAAACACCTTCGGGAGCCGTTTCCGATGTAATAGCATTAGGGTCTCTTTATCACAAGTTTGGGCTTGGGCTCTCCTCCAGCCCAACCCTGTCACAGCAGCACGGGAAGGGAAGGCGGAGCAGCCTTGAACCCAGGACAAGGTTTTCTAGGGACTGGGAGCGAGAGGGTATCGAGCCTGGCAGGTATCTAACTGAATGTCTGTTATAAGCTGACAGGTGGGTGCTTTGAAGGAAGACCATGAATAATCACAAACAGTCTGAAAGTACATCTGAGACAATCAAACTTTATTTTTTTTGCTTTTTCCAGACAGGGTTTCTCTGTGTAGCCCTGGCTGTCCTGGAACTCACTCTGTAGACCAGGCTGGCCTCGAACTCAGAAATCCACCTGCCTCTGCCTCCCAAGTGCTGGGATTAAAGGCATGCGCCACCACTGCCTGGCCAAACTTTTTTTTGATTAACTATTGGCTAGGGAATAACTCTGGGACAAGCTGGGGTCCTTCCTGGTATAAGGGACAAGGGTGCAGCTTGTATTCAGCTGCAGGTCAAGTTCTCAGTTTTTTTTTTTTTTTCCTTAAGATGGAGGCAGGTCCCAAGATGGAGTAGGTTTGGCCTCTCAGAGGTAGACCCCAATGATAGATTGCTTACATAGCATGCACGGGGCTCATTTCAACCCTGTATCATCAATCAATAAACAATGAAGTTCTTCAAGGAGATTCTCCGAGCTTGTCTGTACAGTGTACACTGCAGACCTGTGACTGACACTTCTCATTCCTAAAAGACGTCTATGCAGGGTTTTGTGCTTGACATTTGATAGCGACTTCAGCCTTCCTCGGGGGCATATTCTCAGCTGAGAGCCCAGTTGTTGTCCCATGGGAAAGAGCATTGGGCCGTCTGGAAATGGTTCTGGTTGTCCCAAGTGGGTTGCTGTTGGCAGCCCATGGGTAGAGGCGAGGGATGCTGTTGGCAACCCTTGGTGTAGGAGACAGCCACCCAGGAAAGGACGATTGGGTCCAAAGTGCCCATGTTCCAGACTGGCAACATGGCTCCGGGTTCAGGCACCCTCAGGCGAGCCTGATGATTGGAGTTCAATCCCCAGGACGACTGGTACAAGGAGGACTGACAATTACAGGCTGTCCTCTTACCTCATACAGGCGTGGGCAAAGTAAAGAAATATCTGTGGACCGAGTGTGAAAAGCTCTGCTTTAGAAAAGAAGGAGCAATCCTTAGCTCCACCTTTAGTACCAGCACTTGGGAGGCAGAGGCAGGGGGATCAAGGCCAGCCTGGTCTACAGATCAAGTACCAGGACACTGAGAGCTACACAGAGAAATGTTGTCTCAAAAAAAGAAACAAAACCCATCATAAACAAAGCCTGCTAAGTACATGCTCGCTGGGATATAAATCGGAGGCCATCACAGAGAGGAGGTGGTTCCTTACTTGGTTTTATTTATTTTTTGTCATGCTGAGGACTTGTGTGTAGATCCCCGGAAGTCATATAAAAACTGTGCTGAGTTCTGCTTCCGGTGTTCCTCCAAGGACACGGGAAGTGGAGGCAGGTGGTCAGCCAGCATAGTGTGTCCCGTGGCAAATGAGACCCTACCTTAAGCAAAGAGAAAAGCCAGGATGATGACTGAGGTTTTTCTCCATCCTCCTGCCTCAGCCTCCCAAGTTGCTGGGATTACTGGTCTGAACTACCAGGCAGGCCTACCTTGTTTACTGTTTGAACGGGGGAAGTGGTGGTGGTGAGACCCAGAGACTTATACATGGGAGGTAAATGGTCAGCCATTGAACCATGCTGGAGCCCTCCCCGGGTCCTTTACGGATGAGCAGACAGAAACAGGCCCCAAGGGCTAGACCTGTAGCTCAGTGGTCCAGGGCTTGGCTTAGCACGCATGAAACCCAAGATGCAATTCCCAGTAGCACTGTGGTTAGCGGGGCTTGCAGAATGACAGCCCGAGGCCTGCCTTGATTGTTAGGGGGCTTAGGGGCTAAGTGTCTCCTGGTCCGTCCCAGCTCCAAGTCAAGGTTTTTCTGTGTGGCCCAGGCCAGCCTCAAACTCTACCTGCCTCTGCCTTCTAAATGTTGAGATCAAAGGCGTACGCCACCACAGTTACTTGGTCCTTGTCTTCTAAGTAAGAATTTAGTCACGAGCTAGTTTAAGGGAACTGGTCACCAGTGGGAAAGGGCCAGGTACCTTGGTCTCTGAGGTAGCAGAACAGCCCAACTGCAGTTTCAAGAATATTTGACCACAAATGGGGACATTGTGACCCTCAGGGCACATGGCTGGCTCAGGGCCAGTGTCACAGGGCTGGATGTGGGCGTGAGCTATTGCCTCCGTCTCTTTCTAGAATCACCATCAACAAGGACACTAAGGTTCCCAATGCCTGCTTGTTCACCATCAACAAGGAAGACCACACTCTGGGGAACATCATTAAATCGTAAGTCTCCCCCAGGCCGGGGTCCTCGTCAGCATCAGCAGGCCTCTGTGATGGTGTCTTCCGTCCTCTCCTCTGTGCTACAGTAAATCAGCTCACATACTTTTCCCAACCCGGTCCGACAGGTCTGTTCACAGGAGGCTGTTTCTGTGTTGGCTTTCTGACACAGGGTCTCCTGGAGCATAGGCTGGCCTCAGACTCACTGTGTAACAGAGGATGACCTGATGATGGACTCCCGATCCTCCTCGCTGCTGCCTTCCAAGTGCTAGGATCCCAGCTGCGTGTTGGCTGGCCTGTATATATAATGTAAGCCTGTGCAGGGAGCCCCGGCAGTTGCCTCTTGGTCTTTTGGTTCAGATCAAGTCAGGGAGCTCTAGCAAAGCAGGATTTCACTTTAATGGGCATTAAGAGTTCAAGGCCAGCCTGGTCTACAGAGTGAGTTCCAGGACAGCCAGGGCTACACAGAGAAAGCCTGTCTCGAAAAACCAGAAAAACAAAACAAAAACAACAAAAAAAGAGGTAGCATTAATCCAGCAGGTGCTGACACTGTGGCGCACGCCCTTAGTCCCAGCACTCGGGAGGCAGAGGCAGGCGGATCTCTGCCTTCGAGTCCAGCCTCATCTCCTTAGTGAGGAGCCACTAAGTCACAGCCAAGACCCTAGCTCAACAAACAAACAAACAAACAAACAAACAAACAGAAAGAAAAGGGCCGGCAGGGGCACATGCATTTGATGGTAATCTGTCATACCTGCAACTCTTCTTTAGCCTCCAACTTCTCTCTGAGGTAGGGTTTCTCTGTGTAGACCAGGCTGGACTCAAAGTCAGAGATCCGCCTGCCTCTGCCCTGAGTGCTGGGATTAGAGGCGTGCGCCACCACTGCCTGGCTAGCCTCCACATTTTTAAAACTTGTGTTTTTTCTTGGAGTATGATTGCCCTCTAAGGTATTGAATTCCCTGGAACAGGAATTACAGATGGCTCCCATGGGCCATGGGTGCTGGATTGAATTTGGGTCCTCTGCAAGAGCAGTACATTTTTTGGAGGGGTTGGGGGTGGTTTTCGAGACAGGGTTTCTCTGTGTAGCCCTGGCTGTTCTGGAACTCACTCTGTAGACCAGGCTGGCCTCGAACTCAGAAATCCACCTGCCTCTGCCTCCCAAGTGCTGGGATTACAGGTGTGTGCCACCACCGCCTGGCTTAGCAGCCAGTATACTTAACTGCTGAGCTGAGCCATCTCCAGCCCCCAGTTCTACAACTCTTCAGATATGTTTGGCAGGGCCAGTTGTACCTGCTTACCGTACCTACGGATGGGGCCTTCCTTACACATTTTAGCTTAGGAGCGGCCTGCAGCCATGTCATGGGCTCTCAATTGCTGTGGTGAAAGACGCCATGACAAACTGGTTCCCGGCCAGGGCCCTTCACCCTCATAGACATAAGGTTCCTGCATGGTCTCGGTCCTTTAACTTGGTTTTCCCACTGGTGCTGGGAGGGCACCTCAGGCCCCATGAGCATTGGGCAAGCTCTCTCCACTGAGCCCCAGCCCCAGCTGTGGGTTTTTTTTTTCTTTAAAAATTTATTTTTAGCCGGGCGGTGGTGGCGCACGCCTGTAATCCCAGCACTTGGGAGGCAGAGGCAGGCGGATTTCTGAGTTCGAGGCCAGCCTGGTCTACAGAGTGAGTTCCAGGACAGCCAGGGCTACACAGAGAAACCCTGTCTCGAAAAACCAAAAAAAAAAAAAAAAATTATTTTTATTCATGAGCACACTGTAGCTGTCTTCAGACACACCAGAAGAGGACATCGGATCCTATCATAGATGGCTGTGAGCCACCTTGTGGTTGCTGGGATTGAACTCAGAACCTTTGGAAGAATGATCAGTGCTCTTAACCACTGAGCCATCTCTCCAGCCGCCCCCCCTCCCCCAAGCTATTTTTAAAAAGCCAGGCTCATTTAGCTGCCTACACTGGCCTTGAACTTACAGTCCTGAGGAGCCAGGATGAAGGCCTGCACCACTCACCTATTCATGGTACGGGTCGGGGCTACTCTGGTTAGCAAGCCCGCCAGGTTTGACCCCCTCACTGTGAACTCTGCCTTTCTCAGCCAGCTGCTGAAGGACCCGCAGGTGCTATTTGCTGGCTACAAAGTCCCGCACCCCCTGGAGCACAAGATCATCATCCGTGTGCAGACCACCCCAGACTACAGTCCCCAGGAGGCCTTCACCAACGCCATCACAGATCTCATCAGCGAGCTCTCCCTCCTGGAGGAGCGCTTCCGGGTGAGGAGCGTGGGGGTCGGGAGGCGCAGCTGCCGCTGTGGCTGTGAGTTACCGTGTGTGATTTAGGGGTAGAGGAGCTGCCCCAGCTCACCTAGAATCCCTGATGAGGGCTGGGGTGGAGCTTAGTGGTCCAAAGTTTACCAAGCACAACCAAGGCTTTGGTACAGTCCCTGGCACTGTAACCAGAAAACAAAAGACCAACTCTCCCTTTGCCCCAAGTCCAGTAGCCTAGCTGTTCTTCCCCGGTAGGACAGTTCTTGGTCTGGGGCCCTCCGGGTAAGGTAAGCCTATTTTGAGGTTTCACCCCACTGCGCATGTCCAGGTTGGCTCCATTTCCCCCCAGCCGTCAGCAAGCAGATGCCACGGGGCAGGGTGGGTACCGGGAGCCTTTGGAACCTGGGCTGCCCCTGCTGTGTTCTCTGGAGTGCTACATTCGCAAGGACTGCGGCACCACAGTCTTGGTGCCACACCATCTGGGTAGACTATGCTCCAGCATAGTCACTGCCTTTGTCGTCCTCAGGTGGCCATCAAGGACAAGCAAGAAGGAATTGAGTAGCAGCTGAAGGAAGCGTTGCTTAGTGGCCGTAGGGCTGGCGCCTACATCCTCAGGACCCTTCTCAGTCCACCATGATGATGACTGCCACTTTCAGCTCCCTAGCTGCGCACGGGACACTGCCCCGTTCTGTACATAGACTGTTATTTTCCTAATAAAGCAGAACAGAAGAGGGGCTGTGCAGCGTGTGACTGTCAGACTGAATGGCTGTCACTTAGACCCACACGGGCTGGGCGGAACCTGGGGCTGCTGGCCTGCCTGAGTTAACCGAGGTAGGAGCCCCAGGGGAGCCTGTGTGGGTGGCTACACTCACGTCCCACTGGCCTCTACTCCACAATAGAGAATTTAATAAAAAATACTCGCTGGTACAAACCCCTCCCACCAACCCAAGCTAAAAGCCATGCCCGACACGCTGCCCTGTGCAGGCAGGCTAGCCTCTCCTCCAGATGCACACGATGTTGGAGTCTGTCAGAGCAGTGAGGTAGGTGAAGGCCGCGTTGGCCACGACCGTGTTTACCATGGTCTTGGTCACTGGTTGGCCCAGTGCTGTTGGCTGAGGCCACTTCAGGATCTGAGGAGGGAAAAAGAAGGCGCCAGGCTCCTGCCTACCCAACAGTAGCCCTAAGGGACCCCAGGACCGGCAGGGTGCTAACGTCACCACAATACCTGTGTGGGCGGCTGCAGAGTTGTTGCCAGGGGAGGTGGCTGCTTCAGCAGGGGTTCAACATCGTAGACCCACACACTGCCTTCCTCGTCCCCACACAGCACGAGGTTTTTGTCTGCCAGGACAAATGGGAGCCTCAGATGGGGTGGGGCGGGGCGGGGTGGGGTGGGGCAGAGGGAGGGTGAGGGAGTGGGCAGGCTCACCAGGACAGGTGCTGAGTGAGAAGTAGGCCAGGCTGGTGGGTGACCACTGCAGCCGGGCCAGGATGACTACGGGCAGCACAGACTGGCTGCCCCGGCCTGCCCACGTCTGGCTCCAGCTCCACAGGTAGATGGTGCCCTGTCCACTCCCTTTGGAGGCTGCAGGAGAGGAGATAGAGTCAGGGATGACTGCCTGCCCAAGGCCCCAGCCCGCCCGGGGTGTCCCAGCCGGGCACACTCACCCACCACGTCTTCATTCACAAATGCCAGTCCATCCACTCTTTGTCCCGACACCTTGGAGTCCACAGAGAAGATGAATTCCACCTCACACCCCCTGTAGAAGACACTAGTGTTACCCAGGCACTAACAGGCCCCGCCTCATTCAAGAGGCCGCATGGTCCTGCTTGGGGCTTGGGCCCAGAGAGCTTTAGCTTTGTCTTAAAGGGGAGTCACAGGGATGGGAGCACAGGGTCACCGGGGGCTGGACATCCATGGCTGTAGGCCAGAAAGTGCTTTCAGTGCTTCTCTCTCTCAGACCAAGGACAGTGAACAGCTGTGTGACGGGAGGGGCTCACTGGTGTTGGTCATTCCTGCCAACTCAAGCCCTCCCTGCTGTGGATGCTCTGGAATACTTCAAGGCACAGATGTCCCCCCCTTCCTTCCCCAACAGCTGTTTTCAAACTGCTCCAGGGCCACTGCAGCCCCTCAAGGCAGGAAAGTGGCCAGGCCCTGCTGTACAAGAAAAAATATCCTACCAGTCCCCAACCACCGTGGAAACACCCCGTGCCCCAACCCTATATAAACCCTGTGGCCTGCCAGTCCTCTGCTGCCTCTGGCCTGAGCAGAGGCAGCCACCCTCCTCGGGTGTCCCCTCCCAGCTAATGTCTTATGTGAGGTTTGTTGTGGGGTGTAACTCTGTGGCATTCCTCGGCTCCCGGGTGCCTCTTGGAGTAGAGCTCTCGCACTCTGACTGGGGAGCCATCCTGAACTGGAGCGCAGCTGTTATAGGGGAGATGTTCCCAGCAACTGGAGCCTTGCCCCCTTCAGAGCCGCACTACAGTCGCTGTGACCAAGGGCTCTCCTGGTGCTTGTGCGCCCCTTTGTGGTCTGAGCCGCACTGGGACCCTGTCCCTCATCTCCAGTCCGTCAGCACGGCTCACCTCCGGCCCACTGAGAGCTCGGCATCCGTCCCAGGCACCTGTGGCAATTAGGGAAGTTTCCCCTTTGGTCAGTGGAAACGTCCCTGCATCTGAGGACGAGACCATTGAGAGCCCAGCAACCATTTTGTGGTGCTCTTGCAAGGGGAGGTCCCCCAGCCACGGTCCTTAAGGCCACGGCCGGCCCTCTCCACCTGACCCTCCTACAATACACCAATCTGGATCCCAAGACCCAGACGGGAAACAACTCCTTACGAGCTGCTACTTCTGAGTTTTCAAGATACTAGGGTCAGACTTAATGTCTTCAGAAAGGACCTGACTCCGCAGTCTTGGTGGCCTTCAAGGTGTACCCTGGGAGAGGTGTGGACAGAGAATCTCTTATAAGCAACACCTGTCAATAAAAAGGCCTGTGGCCAATGAACTGAGGCAGAGATATGGCAACACTGGCGGGAGGAGAGAGGATTCTGGGAAATAGTGGTATGGGAGATTTGCCCAGGAACACCGAGGAGACAGTTGTAAACCAGCCACGTAGAGGAACTCAGGAGAGAATAAAGGGAGATTGCCAGGGACGCCGAGGAGATGGACGTAACCAGCAGCAGCCAAACTCAGGAGAGAATGGGGGAGACTCACCCTGAACTTCATGAAGCTGCGAAGAGGAAACTAACCATTTGGAAGACAGAGTAACTTAATGGGTTAAATAAGTTACAAGCATTTTGGGAATGACCCAAAGCTTGTGGCCTAGGCATTTATTAATAAATAGTCTCAGAGCTGTCCTTCCAGGAGCAGGGGTGGAAAAGGGGAAAATGGTTTTATTTTTTTACGGAGATGAAAAAGCCTGAAAATAATACGTGATGACAGCTCAGACCTCTCAGTAAGAACACGTGATGACGGCTCAGACCTCTCAGCCAGCCAAAGCAAACCCAGGCTCCGGGGACCCCAGAGCCTGAGAACCTCCAACCTCCATGCCCTGCTCAAACGTGGTCAGGAGGATCTCTGGGCCCAGGCCTGTCTGAACCCTCATAAACCCGTGGACCATGTCCAAGGTGTCATCAAGAAGGGCACTGTGGCTGGGCAGTGGTGGCGCACGCCTTTAATTCCAGCAGTTGGGAGGCAGAGGCAGTCAGGTTTCTGACTTCAAGCCCCGTCTGGTCTATAGACTGAGTTCCAGGACAGCCAAGGCTACACAGAGAAACCCTGTCTTGGAGGGTTTGGGGGAGGGGGAGAAGGGCACTGGGGTTTTTACAGGGAGCCATAGGTAGTCATCATAGAGAGTGATCGATCTTCCTTCTGGACACCAGGGTTCTGATCAAGTTCTGGGGACCCGCCTCTCCTCCTCGTTCCTCTATTGTCGGAGTAGCGGGACAGCCTTAGCAGACCAACAAAGCCCACTCACTGCTTTGCTTAGCTGTGAGTTTACGCCTAGCCTCCTTAGCCTAGCCTCCTTACCCATTCCTTCCCATCCCCTTTCTGGGAAGGGATCTCCTAGCCAAAATGGGAGCCTCTGTTTCTTCTGCCTCCCCCTTGTGCTTGACCTCGGGTTTGCCAGCCGTTCCCCTCCCTCTCCTCCCCAACCCCCCACGCTGACACACCTTTTCCCTTACCTGCCTCTCAGGGAGAACCCTAAGCACAGGGCACCCAGAACTCCTCTACAGCCAAACATTACCTCTTATTCAAGTACAAAACCCACCAAGTAGAAAACCCCAGCTCAATCCCCATTTCCTCTCCAAAGCGGCCGGCCTCTTCCTATGGGAAAGTCTTCTGCGCCCCTCCTCTGCCCTTTAATGCCCCCCGCGCACAGGACAAACCCAAGGGAAGTTAGCACTTGGTTCAGGAGCTCGGACTTCTCAGCTCGGCAGTCCTTCCCCTCCCCCTCCAAGAACCCAACCTCAACAGTCTCCTCTTCGCCACCCCTCAGACGGCCCACTTCCCTGTCCTAGACTTCAAGGAGGCCTTGTTCGAGTCCTCTGGACCCACAGTCACAAAATATCTTTGTCTTTACTTGGACCGCCCCAGGCACTGACCATTTCTACCCAACTCTCCTGGATCATCTTACCCTGGGTTTCCGGGACAGCCCGTGTCTACCTGGCCATGCTGCAGATTCTGACCTATTCTCTGTCACTTCCCAAACCCAAGCTTACAGTATGTAGATGACCTGTTCCTTTGTAGTCCATCCCTGCAAATTAGCCAGGCAGACACCTCCACCTTATTAAACCTTCTGCCCAGCCGTAGATCTAGGGTCTCACCCTCTGAGGTCCAGCTGTTCGCTCCTCAAGTTACTTAAATTCTCTCCTTATAAGGGCTAGCTGCCTACCCTAAGTCCAGAGGATACACTCTTGGACTGCTCTTTTCTCCTTCTCGACTGCCCCCTCCAGAAGGCAGCCAGCCCTCGGACCCTTACAGGAGCCCCTCCGTGTGCCCGCTACCAAGCCACTGCAGAAGCCTCAACAGGTCCTCCTCCAGGATCCATCCAGCCTTACATCTTTCTGAACTCGACATGCACCTTTCTCTCTGTTACTGAAAAGGAGGGGAGGGGTATGCCCTTAGGGTCCTGTGTCACCAACTTGGACTTTCCTTTGCAATCACGGCATACTTACTGAAAAAAAAAAAAAAAGAGAGAGAGAGAGAGAGACCATACTATCCAAGGATGGCTCCCTGTCTGCAAGCTCTGGCTGCAGCTGGACTTCTGACATGTGAATCAGAGAAGTTAGCCTTTGGGTCACCTATCACTGTCTCCTCTCCTCACCACCTGCCCACCTCCCGACATGCAAGGCTCTCCAAACACCACCCGCTCCCGAGTTCTCTCTCTTGAGGTAGCATTGGTAGAGAACACAACACTTACCCTGCAGCCATGCCCACCTCTTACCACAGCAATCTTCTCCCCCGACCCATCCCATACTCCCCATCTCATCCCTGCATTGAGACCCTCAAAGAACGAGTGCCTCATCCAATACACAGAGCACACGAGGGAATGCTACCAGGCACCTATACATGGAACACAGACGGCACAGAAGTGTGAAAACAAGCTAGGTTACTGTCTGGACAGCACAGGGGCTGAAGCACAGGCCTTCCTGCACGAACCGCAGACCAACAGCCGAGTGGATGCTCTTACACCTTCCTACTAGCAAAGGGCAATCCCGCAGCCTGTCTACAGACTCAAGGGTGCTTTTCACACTCCCTCGTCATCCTCAGCTAACTGGAAGGGGCACAGACTGCTAACAGCTAGAGGAGGGGCCAGAACCAGTTCAGACCAGATTATGGCCTGCTAGAGGCCTCCCACCTTCCCACGCCCATAGGAACCATCCACCGCGGATCACGCCAGGAGAACAATTCCGATATCTCCAAGGAAGATCCCAACTGGGCTGGGAGGGCGGCTAGAGCCACAGCTCTCGGGAGCCTGGTCCTCGGGCACACCAGAGGACACTCATTTTACAGCTCACATCATCGCCATCATCCGCAGATACTCAACGCATGCACCCTAACCTTCCACGGCATAGGCAGGCTTTGTCTCACTTTACCAAAACTTATTTACAGTCTACCCCAGAGGGTCTGTCCTTTCTAAAAACTGTAACTGCTTCCTGTAAGATCTGCCAAACTCATAATCCCACCTATGGGCTTCCGAGTTTGTCTTTCCCCACACGTCAGGCCAGGGGGTCAGACTAGTAACCTCACCTCACCCACATGCCCAGGGTTAGACATTTCAGATACCTTTTGGTCCTGGAAGACACTTTCAGGATGTGGAGGCTTCCCTACTAATAAAAGATCACAGTTCCCCGGAGCAGAGTTCCAACCTGCCTTCAATCAGATAGAGCCCTAAATCTACCTCTCAAATTTAGCGAAAGCCTTTAACATCCTGTGGTGTGTCCATCTCCCCCACCATCCCTAGTCTTTAGGCAAGGTCAAACAAACCAATCACGCTCCCAAAACATTCTTAAACTTTCCCAAAAACGTCATTCAGATTGGGGTACTGGCTGAAGAACCCTTGCCAATCCGTCGGGGATTATCGCATCATGGCGTGACAACCGAGCGGTCCACGTCACCCCCTTTCTTGCACCCCTGGGGCGACAGGGCCTACTACCTCCCAGCTATGTACCACAGATTTTCCTCTCAGTTCATCCTGGAGCTCCAGCTGGTGGCTCAGACCATCCTTACCCCCCCAAGGCCAAACAAACTCACTGGCTACTGTAATGTTACAAAGTCAGTGAGGATTAGATTTACTAAGAGCAGAGCAGTGATCTTTGTCTCTCCTTCAGGGAGGTAGAAATCTTGTTTCTTTTTTTGTTTTTTTGTTTTTTTTTTTGAGACAGGGTTTCTCTGTGTAGTCCTGGCTGTCCTGGAACTCACTCTGTAGTCGAGGCTGGCCTCAAACTCAGAAATCCACCTGCCTCTGCCTCCCAAGTGCTGGGATTACAGGCGTGCGCCACCACACCCAGCTAGAAATCTTGTTTCTATGTCAACGAGTCAAGTACCCACTCCTCGAGATGGATATCCAAAAACATAAACAGCTTGATGCCTCTGGCCAATGGTTCACTGACAGTCTAATATGGAACTGGATACTCCCCTTCTTAACCCCTTTCCCCTCCTTTTCTTTCTTTCTTTCTTTCTTCCTTCCTTCCTTCCTTTCTTTTTTTGTTTTTCGAGACAGGGTTTCTCTGTGTAGCTCTAGCTGTCCTGGAACTCACTCTGTAGACCAGGCTGGCCTCGAACTCAGAAATCCACCTGCCTCTGCCTCCCAAGTGCTGGGATTACAGGCATGCGCCACCACCGCCCGGCTTCCCCTCCTTTTCTTTCTTTCTTTCTTTCTTTCTTTCTTTCTTTCTTTCTCTCTCTCTCTCTCTCTCTCTCTCTCTCTTTCTTTCTTTCTTTTTTTTTTGTTTGTTTTTGTTTTTCGATACAGGGTTTCTCTATGTAGCCCTGGCTGTCCTGGAACTCACTCTAGACCAGGCTCGCCTCGAACTAAGAAATCCACCTGCCTCTGCCTCCCAAGTGCTGGGATTACAGGGGTGCGCCACCACTGCCCGGCCCTCCCCTCCTTTTCTTTTCTTTTTCTTTTTTTCTTTTTTTTTTTTTTTTTTTGGTGTTTTTGAGACAGGGTTTCCCTGTGTAGCCTTGACTGTCCTGGAACTCACTCTGTAGACCAGGCTGGTCTCGAACTCAGGAATCCGCCTGTCTCTGCCTCCCAAGTGCTGAGATTACCTCCCCTCCTTTTCTTAATCCTACTAATTGCACCCTGCCTCGTAAACTTCTTGCCTAGATTTCTTCAACAACAGATACAAAAGATTTCTAATCAGACTTTTCAGGCTGGAAAGATGGCTCAGTGGTTAAGAGCACTTCCAGAGGTCCTGAGTTCAATTCTCAGAAACCACAGGGTGGATCACAGCATCTGTAGTGGGATCTGATGCCCTCTTCTGGTGTGTCTGAAGACAGCTACAATATACTCACATACATAAAAATAAATAAATAGCCGGGCGTGGTGGCGCACGCCTGTAATCCCAGCACTTGGGAGGCAGAGGCAGGCGGATTTCTGAGTTCGAGGCCAGCCTAGTCTACAAAGTGAGTTCCAGGACAGCCAGGACTACACAGAGAAACCCTGCCTCAAAAAACCAAAATAGGCCGGGCGGTGGTGGCGCACGCCTTTAATCCCAGCACTTGGGAGGCAGAGGCAGGCAGATTTCTGAGTTCGAGGCCAGCCTGGTCTACGGAGTGAATTCCAGGTCAGCCAAGGCTACACAGAGAAACCCTGTCTCGAAAAAACAAAAAACAAAAAACAAAAAACAAAAAACAAAAAACAAAAAAATAAATAAATAAATAAAATAAAATAAAATAATAAATAAAGAAATAAATAATCTAAAAAGTAAAAATGTAAGACTTTTCTTTAGTTGTTATTATGGGATTACTAGCCTCAAGCTACCTGCAGCACAGGATTAACCCTGACGTAAAGACCAAACTTCCCAAGGACCCCGATGCCTCTAATCGGCAGGATGTAGTCTAATGAACCTCCACGCCCCCCCCCCTGTTTATCAGTAAACAAAAACTATTTTTTATCGTCAACTATTGTTATTATTCAGGCCTTTCCCTGCTGTGGACTCCTTTTGTATACTTTGTAAACTTTGAAAGCCTTCAAGTCAGAAAAGAGGCCAGACCCCCTATCTGAGGAGATCCAGGGGCCAGGCCCTGTCCCCAGACTTCCCTAGCCCTAAAGGTCCTTTTAATGATTAAACCCTCCAATTCCAGGCTACCCCAGGAAGCTGCGTGTGGTCCCCCCGACCCCCATGAAACCCCATATAAACCCTGCATTCTCCCCAGTTCTCTGCTGCTTCTGGCTGGAGCAGAGGCCGCCATCCTCCTAGGGTTTTACCCTCCCATTAAATCTCTTGTGCGAAGTTTGTGGTGTGGTATGACTTTGTGATATTCCCCTGCTCGGGACTGTCAGGATACCTTCCTGAGCAGAGCGAGCAGAGCGGTAACACTTTGCCTTGAGCTGGGGAAACCGCCCCCCCTGTAGAGCACAACCCCCTGTCACTCTTTTGCTGAGGAAAAGTCTCCAGCAGGAGCACAGCTCTGAGGAAGCTCTCCCAGAAGCCAGAGCAGAGTTTCTGTACGGGAGCCTTTCCCCTCCGAGCTGCAACACTTACAAACGGCAAGATCGCTATGCAAGCTTGGTGCCCTGAATTTGGCCTCCAGAACTCATGTGTACACACACACTCAGGTCAAACAACAAAACCAAAACCCGACCACATAGTGAGCTCCAGGCCAACCAGGGTTACACAGCGGTTACACGTCTGGGGCCTGCCACTACAGAGGGAGGCATCCAGGCATCTGCCCAGAAGGCCGACTTGGGCTAGGTGAGACCACGGCGTGGAGAGTGCACAGGACCTGGAGAGGGGAGGTAGCCCACACTAAACAAAATCAAGCCAAACCCCAGAGAGGATGGACAGGCAGGGAAACCCATGTCCACCAAGTGTCTGCCCAACTCCTACCGACCCTCTGGAAGCAATTATTCCTGTCAGCATCCTGAAACCCTTTGGGGGCTGCTCCTGAGAACGCTACGGATCCAGGCTAGGCAGGAAAACGTGATAGGAGCACACCAGGGAATGGCGAGGGGGCTCCGAAGGGAATAGTGCTTGCGGCCAAGCCTGACGACCAGAGTTCAATCCCTGGGATGCACATCCCAGGAAGGAGAGAACCAACTCAATCCAGCTGAAACGAAGGATGGGGTCTGTGGGCTCTCCCTATAGAAACGCAGTGCAGGCTATCAAACTCTGAGCCTTGATCAGATACTTCTGTCTTGGCTTCATCCTTCTCCCGCCCCTCCCCCCATCCTTTTTCATTTCCAGCCCTTTCAGGAAACCCAGTTCATCCACGGCAGCTGGACAGCTACGGGAACGTGCACCTCACACTGCTGGTTAGAGACTGGTCTTGAAGAAAGAATGCTAATGCGGACAGACAGACTCGTGGGGGCAGGGAATATCCTTGGATGGTTTTGCTCTTCCTAACATAGCCATATTGGATACAATTTGCTAAATGAGTGCTAGGTAGGCCTTCAATCCCAGCACTGCGAGGCAGAGGCAGGTGAATCTCGGAGTTTGAGGCCAGTCTGGTCAACAGAATGAGTTGCAGGACAGTCAAGGCTACATTGAGAATCCTCAATGAGGGCAGTGAGATAGCTCAGGCTAGCCCTGATGCAGTGCTTGTGAGCTGAGCTGGGTCCCCTGGAACCCACGGAAAGATGGAAAAACAGACCCAACTCTACGGGCAAACGGAGGCACGAATGCCACCCACGCCGTGCACACACACAAAAGGTAAACTATGATCTGGAGATTGCTCAGGCACGGAAGCAGACTCCTGTCAGGCTTCTCCGATTGCTGGCTCTCTGCATCAGGGAGTTAATATTCAAAATGCCCCCCTGTAACAGGCAGCACAAACCAAATGCTGCTGATACCACAGCCCACAAACCTCAGCGCCCACGGCCCCAGAGCCTCACTCCCCGGGGACATTTCCGCCTGCCGAGCCAAGGTGGTCCCCAGCTTTCCCCAGTCTCGGTCTCACACTGCCGTCCTCTCTGGCCACTCCAGGCTCTCTGCAGAGCAGTTCTCTGAGGACTCGCCTCTCAACTACCAGGCTGCTCAGTACTACACCCTCAGTACTCCCCCCTGGGGCCTTATTGTTTTTCAGCCATGATCTCATGTAGCCAAGGTCCGCCTCCACGTCTCATGAAGCTGAGGCTGACCCCGGGCTTCTGATGTTCTGAGCTCTCAAGAGCTGAGGTAACAGCATGTGCTGGTGTACCTGGCCGCGCTGGGAGCGTCGTGCACCGCCCGGCCCTCTACAGACTGAGCTACAGCCTCAGCCCTCGTATTTAATGCCAAGACCCCTAACCCCCACCCGTGGGCAGGACCACCATGCTGAGCTGTCTCGGGCTTTCCACAGGGACAGATCAGCCCCTGGCGTTCATCCCCAGAGCGCCTTCCCTGGGAACGTCCTATCTCCACTGCTCTCCCTGAGCCCGGGGGTATACAGACATCACCTGCCCCTTCCTCACAGACATGAACATCATGCTAGGGCCAGGAGGGTCACACGCTGAGTGACAGGACTAGGGCTCAAGTGACTGACTGCAGGGTGGAGAGAAGGCCCCTGAGCACAGCCTCTGGAGCAGCTCTGGGGTGTGCCCGGGGTCCATGTGCGCCCAGCATAGCCATCCCTGGGGCCCAGTCTGCGGGCATCCCCCGCACCCTCACCTCTGCTTCTGGGGCTGGTCTAGACGCACGTCCCAGCAGCAGCAGCCTCCCTCGCAGCCAGCCAGCAGGAAGTCATCTGGGCAGGTGGCAACAGGACAGAGGCGCAAGGGGACAGAACTGCAGTTGAGCGTGAGCAGCTGGCTGCCAACGAGTTAATGAAAACAGAGTCACGGGCCACGAGCTTCCCCCCAGCAGGCCTCCCCGCGCCAGGCCAGTCCCCAGCCTCACCTAGCCTGGAACTTGTAATCCTGGTTGGGCGTCCCAATGTCCCAGAGGATGATCCGTTTGTCGTAGGAGGCAGCTGGGGAGGGGTGGAGGAGAGAGGCAGCCCTGAGAAGATGCCATCTCCTCATGCAGACTGTGACTGTGGGTCCCCCAACCAGCTCCTCAGAGGCAGAAAGGGCAGGCTGTGGCTAGGATAAGAACTCCTGGACCCACGATCCCCGCCGTCCTGCCTGAACCTGGTGCGCACAGCTCCGTAGCCATCTTTGTGGCACATCTGTCTCCTCTGTCGAGCTCACCATTCCCAAGGGGCAGGGTTAAGTCCCCTGGTCCCAGGCAGAGACCCAGAGGAGCCCAAGTTGCTAGGAAACATCAAGGCCACATAGCACGCTGGAAATAAAGCTGGAATGGAGATCCTGATTGGTCAAGAAGCTACCTCCCTTTTGGGTAACGCTATCCGGGCCAGCATCCTGAGCCCGACCACCTCCCAAGAGACCCTAAGGCCGCCGGGGCAGAAAAGGCTACCCTGCTGGGAAAGCGCAGAGGAGGGGGTCTTACTGAAGAGGTGGGTCTCGTGGGTGGGGCTGAAGCAGAGGGTGGCGATGGCCTTCTTATGGGCCCGGATGACGCTGCAGCAGAAGCCGGCGCGCACGTGGAGCAGCCGGACCATGCCCCGCAGGCCTGCGGCCGCCAGCACATTCCAGCGCTTCTTGTGGCCCGCCTGGGTGACCACCGTTAGGGCAGTCCAGGCCACCGAGAAGAACTCCTGAGCGTGGAAGGAAGGAAACCGGCCATGAGCAGGGAACAGGCGGCAACCTGCCTGGAGGGCTGGTCTGGGGCGCCGGAGGCATCGCGGGACAACGCTCAGCTCCCAGGGAGGCGCTGGGGGACCTGAGGCTCCAGGGGCCACCCCCACCAAAATAATTAAAGTCTCAGGAAAAAACAGTCGGCTTAACACCGCCCTCCACCCTTGGGGCTCTGCCCCAGGGCCCGGCAGTCTTCAGGAGGGGACCCTGGCACTCACCTCGCCTGGTACCTTGTATTTATGGAGCACGAGGCCTGTCTGGCAGTCTATCACGCAAACAGCCTCTCCGCCACATGTCGCCACGGTCTGGGACGTGGCCCCGGAGTGTCCTGTTTTATGGGATCAGCTACATAAACATCTTGTTTTATAAAGCTCTTCCCTGCTGTCCTTCCTGGCTTTCTCACCTCTCAATTATTGTTATTATTATTATTATTATTATTATTGTGTGTGTGTGTGTGTGTGTGTGTGTGTGTATGTGTGTGTGTAGCACAGGGACCAGAATCAAAGGCTTCACATGTGAGAGGTGAGGCTTCTACCACTATACTACATCCACGGCCTTCTTTTTACCTTTAAAAAAAAAAAAGCAGTTGTTCTGTACCTGTGCCATGTCAGGGTATGCCCATGTGAGCAAGGCTGCCCACAGAGGGCCTCGTGAGAGGGCATCACATTCCCCGGAGCTGGCAGTTGTGACCTGCCCATGGCAGACGCTAGCAACCAAACTTCAGTCCTCTACACGAGCAGCAAGCGCTTGAGCAGGGGGCCAGCCCTCCGGCCCTTTCTCTTGAGATCCATCTCATTGAGTGCCCTGGGTATCTTTCCACCTCTCGCCTCCTGCTGAGCACCACCCTGTGACCCGAACCTCCCACTGCCCATTGGCCCAGCACGCACCCTCCTCCCGGGCCGGCTCAAAGGCACAGGCCCACAGCTGGGTCTCCAGGTCCTTGGGGCTGTTGTTTCTGCTATGACACTGCAGGAAGTGCAGGGGTTCCAGGTGGAGGGCAGCCTGTGGGGGCACAGGTGGTCACGGGTGCCCCCTGGCCTGCTCCCTCTGGCCGGCTCCCCCTTCCCCCGCCACCTGGGGAGCTTTACTTGGCCGTCATCAGCGTCCACAGGACTGCTCTCAGTCTGGGCTGGCGGAAAGGCACACACACGCTTGCTGAGAGGGAGGCTGACTGGGTCATTGCCTGGCCGTTTTGAAGCCACCTTTCTGGCCTGTGGAAGGAAGGGGACTTTAACCATGTGACCATGCCCCAACGTCCCTCCCCTGACTCACACTGAACTAGACACCCTCTCAGAGGCATGGAAAGCAAGAACTGGGCCGCAGGGGGACCTTACTCCGCGGCGGGGCTGAGCACTAGAAATGTTCCCCGAGAGCCCGAAGGTTAAAAGGCTGGGTTAGCGCACTACGGGGCTGGGCGTACGGTGGAAGTGAAGGGACCTAGGTCACTGGTCCCCTTTGAAGGGGACGCTGGGACTCTGGTTCCCCTCTTTCTCTCTTTGGTTCTTGGCTGCCGCAAGATTCACAACCCATCCCCCCCCCCCAAGAGACCACAATATGTACAGCCTTGGAACCAAGGAACTATGGACTGAAACTGTGAACCCAACCAGAACTTTCCTCCATGTAACCTTATACACATCAGGCATTTTGTCACAGCGAGGAAAGGCTGGCTGTCATACTTGGGCATCACCCGAGTCTCCGTAGAGGGGCCTTCTGGGTTTTAGTGCAGGAAGACCCAGGGCCCTCCCAGCCCCGTGGATGGAAACACTCACCCTGAGCTTGGCGGTGCCTGCAGCCTGGGGGTGCTCCACTGGTACCTTAGCGCCCTGCCCCTGGGCCCCACTGGAGGCCACCAGTTCCTCAGCGATCATCCGCACCTGGGGGAGTGAGGCCAGGCCATCAGCAGGCTGAGCACAGTCTCGGGTGCCCTTCCTCCTCACCAAATCCCTGGCCTCAGGGAGCTTGTGCCTCTTGAGGTAGGAAATGGCCTTCTCGGGCACGCGCGCTACCCATCTCTGACCCAGCCAACTCCCCACAGTGCCCCAATCCTTCACATCCTGGGACTTCTCCAGGACAACTGAGGAGAGAGACAGGAAAACCAAAGCCCTGTCACAATGCCCCCAAGCCTGGCCTCCGTGACATACCCGCCATTGCGTGAACTCGACGAGAGACTCCGGGCCGTACCGCACATCCCTGACTGCAGACCTCATGAAATCAGCCTGGACTTTGTCAGCTTCCTCTTCCGGGCTCACGGTGGCTATGAACTTCTGCCAGTGAGCTGTGACCTGGCGTAAGAAGGAACAGAACAGGCCCCACCCAGCCTGGGTCTTCTGGCTGTACACAGCACCGCCACCCTACCCTCGTCCTGACCACACGGTACCCTGACTATACCACCTTCTAGATACTACTCAATATCTAGTATCGACACTGCTACTAGCATAAACTGAAATCACGTGACTTGAAACCAGCCCGGTTCAACTGGGCATGGTGATGGTCCCAACACCTGGGAGGCCGAGGCAGAAGAGTCCTAGGCCATCTGAGCTACATAAGCAAGACTCTATGTCCAAAAACAGCTCACTGCAGAGCCTAGCTTCCCTGGTGTCCTGCCGTGCTGTGCTTACTGCATACCTTGGAGACGGGGTCTCCAAACACAGGAAGAAAAAAACCCACCTCAGACTCAACACCTCAGACAGCTCCAAAAATCCGCTTCTGTCCCCCTCAATACCCAAATGACACGACCAAGGCCCCCCAGCCCCGCCCCGTCATCCTTACCCTGTTAGTCAGCTCCCGATCCAGGCTCTCCACCTGTGAGCAGGTGGAGGCCGTGTCCTTGCCATTGACCGTACGGAGCTTGGGCAGGAGGAAGGAGACTTTGAGGCTGTCACTGACCTGACGGAAGGGGCGGTAACAGAAAGCCAGGAGTAACGGACACGTGCCTGTAACTGCAGTGTTTGGGGAGGGTGTGGTAGGGGTGTTTCAAGTTTGATGTTGGTCTGGGTTACAGAGCCAGGCTCTTCGCCTCAAGCAAGCCAACCAACCAAAACCCAGACGGGGCGGGGATATAGCTGAGCAGGCAGACTGCTCGCTTAGAAAGCACAAAGCCCCGAATTTGACCCCCAGGACTGCATCAACCTGGCTTTGTAGAACATGGTCAGAACTCAGAAGGTCGGAGGCAGGAGGATCAGAAGCTCAAGGCTACTTGGGGGATGCACCAAGGCTACTTGGGGGGATGCACCAGCCTCCGCTATAGGAGACCCAATCTGCCCCCCTCCCCCCACCCTAGGCTCCTCCCGGTCCTGAGCTTCAGGCTGGCAGAACCCTCCCTCTCACCGTCAGGAAGGGGTTGCCTTCCAGACTGAGCTCCTCAAGTTCGGGGAACTGGTGCAAGGCCGTGACATCCCCTAGCTGGTTGTTGGTACAGCGCAGGATACGCAGATGGGACAGGCCCAGATTAGGAGGCAGCGTCTCCAGCAAGTTGTTAGAGAGGTCAAGTTCCTTCAGCTTCTTCAGACGCCGCAGGAGATTGGGATCCAAATGTTCAGAGAGCAGCTCCAGCCCGGACAGACTGGGGTGAGAGCAGAGATCGAGAGAGCTCAGGGGGCGGGCCAGACCCTCCTCCCACCAACCACCCCATCAGTCCCAGAAGGATTTCCACCAAGAGAGATCTTGTGCAAGCATGGGCTTGCTTATTTATTTATTATTTAGGCTTGGCTCGCCTGAACTATGTAGACTAGGATGGCCTCAAAACTCAAAGCAACCCAAGCCTCCACAACTCTCTGTGTAATCCAGGAAAGCCTTGAACGTACTCTTCTGCCTCTCCCCAAGTGCTGGGAGGACAAACACGTGTCACCCGTCCTTGGGGAGCCAGTCAGGGATGGACAGGGATGGAACCCTATGGAGACTCAGGCTTTGTGACTGTCTAGTAAGCAATGTATCAACTGAGCTATGCCAACAGTTCTAGCCTCCTCGCTTTCTAAATTACGTTTCTATTGACTACAGAGTGTGTGTATCTGAGCGTGGTCTGTGTGTATGAATGGGCACAGTCCAAAGTGTGAGTAAGGAGGTCTCGTTTTTTTAGGGAGCTGGTTCTTTCCATTGTCCGGCTCCAAGGGACTGAACTCAGACTTGGTGACAGGCACCTTTACCTGCAGGATCCCTTCTGTGGCCGGTCCTCCCTCCCTTACAGAATACTTTGTTGATGGGCATGGTGGTACCAGCCTTTAATCCCAGCACTTGAGAGGCAGAGGCAGAGGCAGGTGGATTGATGTGAGTTCGAAGTCCCCCTGGTCTTCAATGCCAGTTTTAGAACAACCAGGGTGTTTACACAGAGAAACCCTGTCTCGAAAATTAAACAAACAAACAAACAAACAACAACAAAAAACAGTTATTCTTTTTCTTTTTGAGACAGGGTCTCATATAGTAGCCCAGGCTAGCTTCCAACGTATGACCTTAGTCTGGTGCTGGGCCTTCGAATACCAGATCACATAACCGCTTCCAAGTTCCTTCTTGATTGTTTTTACTAGTTCCTGCTAGCCCGTTCCGGGCTACCCAGGATCCCTCAATATCCTTCAATAATCTCAACAGTCTTTCTACTCTCCGCAAGACTAAGGGCATTCACTTCAGGTTTATCTGACGCCGGGCTGTGGCTGCCAATCTCCCACATCTCCTTTAGGCGCGAGATGGAGATTCGACTGGGGCTCAAAACGCAGATAACAGAATAACCCGGACAGGAGGAGGAGGAGGAGAGGGGGGGTCTGAGTCTGGCATACCGCCCACCAAACCACCCGGGCGGGTAAAGAATCCCCCGCCCCGGATCCGCTTCAACCCCGCTTGCTCTTACTTCAAACTCTGAATCTTCCCCAGCTTGTCGGTCTTGGGTCGCCCACGTTGCAGCAGCAGCTGCGGCGTGAGAGGAGCCATGGCTGGCCGAGGGCTCAACCGAACCCGCGCCTCAACCAAGTGCGGTTGCTAAGGCCCGCGGCCGGGGAGCCCAGGAGGTGGCGCACAACAAATTCTTTTGAGAGTTCGGGATGACCGGAAGGAAGCAGAACGCCATCCGCACGCCCCACCTCCTGCTTCTGCGATGACTACAACTCCCAGCGGCCCCTGCGCCTCGCGCCTGCGCTCTTAGCTGCTCGGAGGACGCAATGGCTGCGGCTGCGACTGAAGTTTCTCATTTGCAGGAGTGCGGCTGTAAGGGCATCCGGACTTGTCTTATCTGCGAGAGACAACGCCACAGGGACCCGCCCTGGCATCTCTCCCTTCAGGTACGGGCTAGGAAAAGAGTCATAGCGAGAAAATCTATTCATCTTAATGGGAAACTGAGGCCCCGCTTGCCTGTGAAACAGCCAAGGATCAAGGCCTCGCGGTAGGGGAGTTGCTTGGAGCACTTATATCTTCAATATTCACAAAACCCAAAAGGTGGACGCTTCCCAAGTGCCATCAGCTGATGAATGGAGGAGCGGGGAAATGCTGGTGTACGCCGAGATCTCTGCATTTGCAAGGCATAGAGGCAGGAGAGTCGGAAGTTGAAGCCAACCAACCTCAGCCACACGGCAGGTTTTAAA
Source organism: Apodemus agrarius (assembly GCA_964023405.1). NCBI lineage: Eukaryota > Metazoa > Chordata > Mammalia > Rodentia > Muridae > Apodemus > Apodemus agrarius. The sequence goes on from OZ030028.1 coordinate 26,567,748, forward strand.
GACTTACCTTGGAGTAGGGAAGCGGCTGTAACCGATCATCTCTGTGACTCTGCTGGGGGCGGGGGAGGGGGGACTGACAGTGGTAAATGACTTGGACTTAATACCTGGGGCCTGGTCGTGAGTGAGCTTCAGGAGCACAAGGGAGACAGCATGGAGATGTAGGGAGTGCTGAATACCAGGCCGTCTCTACTGGAGATTCTTCCGAAAGTCTGTGAAGAAAGACAGGCGGGGAATGAGCGACCTAAGACAGCACAGGCTTTGATTTGGGGGAAAGTTTGGGGGGAAAACAAACCTGTAAGAATAAGCTTTACCGCTGGGCAGTGGTGGTGCACACCTGTGATCCCAGCACTTGGGAGGAAGAGGCAGGCGGATTTCTGAGTTCGAGGCCAGCCTGGTCTACAGAGTGAGTTCCAGGACAGCCAGGGCTACACAGAGAAAACCTGTCTCAAAAAAAAAAAAAAAAAAAAAAAAAAGAATCAGCTTTACCTCTGGACATTGGTGGTGCATGCCTTTAGTGGCAGCACTTGGGATGCAGAGGCAGGCTGATCTTGGTGAGTTCGAGGCTAGCCTGATCTACATAGGGAGTCCAGGAAAGCCCATCTTGAAAAACAAAAACAAATCTGTCTTACAAGGTACTAATAGGGTCAGGAGACCACTAGGCCAGGAATTATGTTAAAATGTTTCCCTCTTAGCTCTCTGTTGACCATGGCTAACACCTTCCTTCAAAATGGGCAGTGGTTGAATGAATGAATGAATGAATGAAAAATAACCTCAGAGCATTTGCATGGCCCTGGCAGCCCTGTAGCAAGTTTCTGGGATGCACAGCCAGGGGAATGCTTGAGTAGAGCCCGGGGCTAGAGACATGGGGGGCTGAGGTGGCACTTTAGAGATCAGAGGGACCTGAGCACAGAAGCCACAGTGTGCTCAACGCACGGGCAGGATATGAAAAGGGCTTTAAATTCAAGTCTTAGAAGGAGACTTCAGAGAAGCTGGGAAGCCAATGGGAGGGTGTGTCTCTGTCAGTGCTAAAATGCCCAACACCTTGTGGAAAATGGTGCCTCATCAGCAGACTGAGTATGTGATCTGGTCTGTTCCAGGGTCTACATTGCAAAAGAAAGTTTTTTTTTTTTTTTAATTTTCTTTAGTTAGAGCCCACCCCACCTCCCACCCACCCCCACCCGCTCTCCATATGCTAAGATTGCAGGCATATGCTTATGTCACTGTGTCTGGATCATAGCAGCATTCAGAGTGACCAAACACTCAGAGTTTATTATAGAAGAGTGGGCAGTGGTGGTGCTGACCCGTGGGCATTCACAGCAAGTTTAAAACCAGACTAAGCTAAAGAAAAGCCCGTCTAAATAAAAAAAACAACGGAAAGAAAGGGGCAAACAACAAACTAATAAGAGAATTTAAAAACTCTTGGATAGCCATTACAGTAGCTATAACCTTAGAAAGGAAGGAAATTCTGATGCGAGTTCCATATGGATTCACCTTAAAGACATGATGTTAAAAGAAAGAAGCCAGTCACTAGCTGGAGGCATGCGCTGGAGGTAGAGCACCTGCCTGGCATCGCCCAGTGTGGGGCTGGAGAGATGGCTCAAGGGTTAAGAGCACATACTGCTCTTGCAGAAGACCTAAGTTTGGCTTTCAGCACCCAAGTCAGGTAGATAGCATCTGCCAGCCTCAGAGGGATCTGGCGCCCTCTTCTGGCCTTGGAGGGCACATGTGCATTGCCACACAAAGACATAATTAACAAAACAAAACAAAAAAGCACTGTCCTATTGAGGGGCTTGGGATAGCCCTCGGTGGTAGAGTGTTTGCCTAACATACTAGTCCCTGGGCCTCAGGGATCTTGTGTAGCACAAACTGGCCTCAAGCTCACTACATAGCGAAAGATGACCATGAACTATTGATGGTCCTGCCCCTACCTCCTGACCACCAGGATTCCGGGCCTCTACCAGCACACAGGTTTCTCCTGGTGCTGGGGGTGGATCCCATGGCTTCCTGAAGGCCGGGCAGGCACCATACCGTCTGAGCTACAGACTCAGGTTTATGGTGCCCTTACTCCCTCTCTCTTTTTTTTTTTTTTTTTTTTTTTTTGGTTTTTCGAGACTGGGTTTCTCTGTGTGGACCTGGCTGTCCTGGAACTCACTCTGTAGACCAGGCTGGCCTCGAACTCAGAAATCCGCCTGCCTCTGCCTCCCAAGCGCTGGGATTACAGGTGTGCACCACGACGCCCGGCCCCTTACTCCCTCTTTTAAATAACGAATTTAAGTTTATTTTGTGCACATTGGTGTTTTGTCTGTCTGTCTGTCTGTGTGAGGGTGTTGGATCTCCTGGAGCTGAAGGTGTAGGACAGTCACGAGCTCTCCCGGCCGTCTGGATGCTCTTTCTTGCTGAGCCGTCTCTCCGGTCCCTAAGATGGCGTCTATATTACTGTACCTCATTGTCTCAGCGGGGCCAAGGCAGGGCTGAGCTGGACACACATCTGTGGCCACCCAGACCACAGCCTTAGGGTTAGCCCTACTTCTCAGACTCCTGAGGCAGGCTCCTGCCCTTTTATCCTCTCACTCTTGAGGGGTCAGGTGATACCCACAGTGCGAAAGGAATAGTGCCAGCATCCCCCAGCCTCAGGCCAGGTCCCCAGAGAACAAAGACACGAAGGAGAGAAGGAGAATCCCAGGCTTACTTCAGAGGGCTGCAGGCCTGAGGCTGGGCTCGGTCTGCTTCACCCCTGCTGCTCCAAACTCCTCTCCAAGTTGCTTTAGTTCCAAGAAGAGCATTGGAATTCCAGAGGCCAGAGGCTCCTGGGGTCCTGGCACATGTGACTATTGTGGGTCTCTGCTGGTTCCAGGGTGCTTCTGTTTGGGGTGTATGTGTGTACAGGCAGAGGTCAGAGGATAACCTCAGATGCCCTCCTTGGTTTTTTGAGAAAGGGTCTCTCACTGGCCTGGAATTTTCCCAGAGGCCAGGCTAGCCTGCCCTTGATCTGCCCTTTGCCTCCCAAGCTCTGGGATCACAGGCATCCATGACTACACCTCGCTCAGTCCATTTGGGTTTTAGGGGATGGAACTCGGGTCTTTGTGCTCCTTGCAGGGTAAGTGTGTCACTGGCTTACCCACTCTACCCCATCTCTGTCTTTTATAGAAAAAATGCCGTTTCCTCTACTGCCAGGACACAGGCTGGGCCCTGGGGGCCGAGGGCTCTGACCTTGAGGGTTGGGCATTCCCCTTCCCAGGAGTGACACTGGTACAGGACTTTGTGACCCCAGAGGAAGAAGCCGAGATGGTACGTCTGATGGACCGTGACCCCTGGAAGCTCTCGCAGTCCGGGAGGAGGAAACAGGTATGGTGGCCTGGGCTGAGCCGAGGGACGGTCCCTTTGCCAGCGGCCCCTGGCTATCTCCTGTAGCCACACCCCAGGGATCTGTGGTCTCGGGGTGTGGACTTCCTCATCAAGCGAGGCTGCTGTCTCTGTTGGTGAGGGGATGCTTAGATAGGATCTCCATCCTGCATGGCTGCTAGAGGCTGCCACGCCCCACCGGGTTTCATTGCGACTCTCATCCCTCCTGTATGTCGGGACTCCTGGGGTGCCAGCCTGTCTCTCCCTCGCTCTCATCACAATGTAGTCGTTTCCTGTAGTAGCTTCAGAGTCGCCCCTCACCCTTTATTCCTGGCATCATAGTGTTGGCTTGTAGGCACTACTACGTTGGCATTTCCTTCCCTTCAAGACCAGGTCTCACTCTGTAGTCTGGCTGGCCTTGAACTCCGTGCAGTCCTCCTACCTCAGCCTCCTGGGTCCTGGGATTACATGCACACAGCAGCCATGCCCAGTTTGTGGTTGGCACGGCTTAAGCTGAGCCACCTGTCCTGCCCCTCTCCACTCCAGGACTATGGCCCTCGAGTCAATTTTCGGAAGCGGAAGCTGAAGATGGCGGGCTTCCAGGGCCTCCCCTGCTTTAGCCAGAAGGTTGTGCGGAGAATGGGTCTTTGCCCGGGGCTGGAGGATTTCCAGCCCGTGGAACAGTGTAATCTGGACTACAGCCCCGAGCGGGGCTCTGCCATCGACCCCCACCTGGACGACGCCTGGCTGTGGGGGGAGCGGCTGGTGAGTCTCAACCTCCTGTCGGCCACAGTGGTGTCCATGTCTCCAGAGGCCCCTGGCAGCCTGCCCCTCTGCTCAGCCCCCTCCGCCGGACCTGGTGCTTTTGAGGACAGCATCTTGGCGCCTAGCAGGTCTGTCCCCTGCCAGGAGGTGGAGGTGGCCATCTCAGTACCCCGCCGCTCCCTGCTGGTGCTTACAGGGGCCGCTCGGCACCAGTGGACACACGCCATCCACCGCAGACACATCACGGCCCGTCGTGTGTGCGCCACCTTCAGGGAGCTATCCATCGAGTTCCTGCCCGGAGGGAAGCAGCAAGAACTGGGTCAAGAACTGCTGCAGGCTGCACTCTCTTTCCAGGGGAGGCCAGTGTGAACGGCTCCCAGGGTGCGGGAGCTGTCACCGGCCTGGCTCAGAGCTTAACTCCAGCACGACCATCCGAGAAGCTAACACTGAGGTCTCCCCACAACTCAGGAGATTCGTGGGTTTTTCCAGACAAGGTCTCATGTAGCGCAGGCTAGCCTCCAATTAATTGTGTAGCTAAGGATGACCTTGAACTCTTTTTTTTTTTTTTTTTTTTTTTTTTTTTTTTTGAGACAGGGTTTCTCTGTGTAGCCCTGCCTGGCTGTCCTGCAACTCACTCTGTAGCCCAGGCTGGCCTCAAACTCAGAAATCCACCTGCCTCTGCCTTCCGAGTGCTGGGATTACAGGCGTGCACCACCACCGCCCGGCGACCTTGGACTCTTGACTTTTCTACCTCCTCTTTCCAGGCTCTGGAATTATGGACGTGCACTGCCACACCTGGCCTTATTTTCCTTTTGTTTCTCTTTTTGAAACAGGGTCTCTGGCCTGGCCTGGCCTCAAGGGTGACTTTGAACTCCTGACCCTCCGCCTCTACCTCTTGAATGCTTGGATGGCCAGCCTGCACCACTACATTCAGCTTTCTTAGGTGCTGGGATGGCAGCAAGTGTTCTACCAACTGAGCCGCACCCCTCCCCTGCTGGGGTGATTTGAGACAAGGTCCCATGCAGACTAGACTGGAACTCACCGTGTAGCCTGACTTTGAACTCCCTGTCCTCCTGCCTCAGCCTCCACTGAGATGACAGTGGAGTGCTTAGGTTTTATGAGGAGCCATCTGACCCTTGACGTCATGAACATCATGTGCCCTTCCCGGAGCCGGCTCTGCTGGGCCTGGACGGTGGCCGCCCCTCAGGTTACTTAGTCAGTCATAGTGTGGAGGGAGTCAGTCTTTGAAAGCTTTAGGACTCAGGATGAGCAAGATGGCTCAGCGGCTAACGGTGCTGCCACCAAGCCTGATGGTGAAGATCCGCATGGTGAAAGGAGCGTCCCCTGATCTCCACACACGTTGCCCCTCTGAATACCCCTGCTCTCATGTGAAATGAATATTTCTCCTTTTCCAATCTCTGTGTGAGGTAGTTGTAGTTATTTTGCTTTAATACAGGGTCTCACTGTGCAACCTTGGCTGTCTTGGAACTTGCTTTATAGATCTGGCTGTTCCTTAACTCATAAAGATCTCTCTACCTCTACCACTGAGTAAGTGCTGGGGTTAGAAATACGCACCAATAAGCTGGGATTGGTGGTGCACGCCTGTAATCCCAGCACTTGGGAGGCAGAGGCAGGCAGATTTCTGAGTTCAAGGCCAGCCTGGTCTACAGAGTGAGTTCCAGGACAGCCAGGACTACACAGAGAAACCCTGTCTCAGAAAAACCAAGAAAAACAAAAGAAATACCCACCAATCCACCATGCCCAGCTCCTTCCTTTCGTTCTTCCTTCATTTCTTCCTTCATTTCTCCTTCCTTCCTTCCTTCCTTCCTTCCTTCCTTCCTTCCTTCCTTATTTGAGATAAGCTTCCATTTGTTGCACAGGCTGGCCTCAAAATCTGACCAGGCAGGTCCCCAGGGTTGAATTTAAATTTTAAAATTACATTGACTTACTTGTTAAGTCATTTAGTTATGGAAGCAGGGCACAGCTCCATGTATGGAGAACAGAAGAGACAGCGCAGGCCAAGGCAGATGGTGAAGTTGTGTGTCTGGCCTGCATACTTCCGTGGGCACACGTGCATTTGCTGTGTGCGTGCATCTGGGAGCCAGAGGTCAGCAGCTGCCATTCCTATGGACATGGTGTCCGGGAGAAGGCCGGAGAAGCGTTGGAGGGAGTCCAGTTTCCGCTTTCCTCACATTGGTTCTGGGGATTGGACTCTAATAGCCTTGGCAGCAAAGACCTTTACTCCGGAGGCGGTGTTCAGAAGACATGCATTTTGTAAGACAGGGTCTCTAATTTGCCTGCAACTCTCCCAGCAGGCTGGGCTGGCTAGCACCAAGCACAGGAACCCACCTGTCTGCTCATCTCCAGCCCTGGAATGACACCTGCCCCATACCCAGCTCTGAGGGCTCAGGTATTCCTGCCTGCAGGGCCAGCACTTGCTGACTAAGTAAAACTGTAGTGACAACTTTGGAATTTTGGTTTCTGTAGAACACACAAATCTAAGAATCTGTTCTTGTTTTAATCCCAGATGTGGGGTATGGGGCTGCTTCAGATTGTCCACAGCAGATGACTATGATTCGCCTCGTGCTCTAGCAGGGATGTGATTTAGCTAGGTAGTCACTGTGATTGTGTGACATTTGGGATGCTGGGGACTTTTCAGAGGGTATATAAATGTTAGGGTCCCGAGAGGGGCAGCTGACATGCTGTGTTAAGTCGTTGTGTGCAAAGAAGAAACAAATAAGTTGGAGAGATGGCTCAGAGGTTAAGAGCACGTAATGTTCCTCCAGAGGTTGTGAGTTCAGTTCCCGGCAGCCACCTGGTGGCTCACAGCCATCTGTAATGAGATCTGGTGCCCTCTTCTGGTGTGTAAGCAGAACACTAGACATAGTAACTACATATTGAAGGAGGAGGAGGAAGAAGTAGTAGTTAGATATCCTAATGGCAAAGATCAAACTCGCCCCAAGGAACTTGATACCCCAGTCATCAGGAAGGAGTAAGGATAACATCGCCCCCTTTCAGACCCCTGACTTTATTCAGGGATCTCTTTCCTCTATCCTTTTTCCTTTCTTATATAGGGTTAAGGGGTTGAAAGGGTGGAAGAAAGAAGAACCCGCAGAGTAGCTGAAGTCCGGCCACACTCCACAGCCTCTGGTTTATTTTTGTTTTGGAAATTATCTTTTATGTATGTGGTTTGTGTGATATATGCCAGGGCACCATGTGTGCAATACCCACAGAGCCCACAAGAGGATCCCCTGGGCCTGGAGTTACAGACAGTTGTGAGCCTCCTTGTGGGTGCTTGGAATCAAACCTGGCCCCTCTAGACGCTCAGCCAGTGCTCTTCACTAGAGAGCTGTCTCCCCAACACCAACAGCTCTGTTCTTACTGACCTCTCTCAGAACTAGCTGAGAGCTAGAGACTCTAGGAAGTCTGTACCAAGGTTTAAGGCCCCAGCCAGACCTGCCAAGCTCTGAAAAGACCCTGTGTGAGGCAGCTTGATTCCCTTCTGATTCACTGAGCCTAGGGCCCATCAGAGTGAGTAATGGGCTTCCAGACTACCATGACTGCTGCCCCTGCATCCTCTTATGCAGAGTATAATGAGGGGGCTGGAGGGGTGGCTCAGTGGTAGAGCACTTGCTTAGAATCCCCCAGTGAGGGGCTGGGGGCGTGGCTCAGTGGTAGAGCCCCTGCCTAGAATCCCCCAGTGAGGGGTTGGAGGCGTGGCTCAGTGGTAGAGCACCTGCTCAGAATCCCCCAGTGAGGGGCTGGGGGCGTGGCTCAGTGGTGGAGCCCTGCCTAGGATCCCCCAGTGAGGGGCTGGGGGCGTGGCTCAGTGGTAGAGCCCTGCCTAGGATCCCCCAGTGAGGGGCTGGGGTGAGCAGTAATAGATTGCTCGTCCCTGGAAGCTGCTCCCGCCTACTGCAGTCACTTCCCACCTGCTCAGTGACCCTGACCTTGGCTCCCAGCCTCCGGCTTCAGAGTCCTGTTGGCCCATGGCATCCAGTTGAGTGCCCCCGATTCCAGAGCAGCCACCCAATACATCCAGCCACCCAGCAGCCCGCCTTGCTCCGCACCCCCCCCCCAACCCAGAGCGCTATAACTCTTTGACTGCTACATAGATCCTAGTACATAGACTGGCAAAGAGTAGTTCACAGGCCGCAGGACAGCTGAAAATGGAACCAGGCTCAGTATATAGCCAGCCAGCAAGGACAGTTTGCCAGCCTTAAGCAGGTCAGGATGTAAAATGGAATGAGTTGTTTCTGAGTTTATGTCACCCAGGCTGGCTTTGAACTCACCAAGTAGCCCAGGTTGGCCTGGAAGTCACAATCTTCCTGCTTCTGCCCCACAAGTGTTGGGATCCTATGTGTGGACCCCCTGGTAGCCAGAGCGTGTTCTGAACAGGAAGCCACAAGCAGCTGCCCACCAAGCATCAGAATCGGCCACCCGGTCCACACGACCAGGACCGGGTCCCGGGCTTGAGAAACCTTACTGAAGGTATGTGGAGGGCGGCTTAGGGTACGTACATACTGCTCTCTGTGGTGGCCGGTGGGGACCAGCCTTTCTGAAGCATGTAGGGTCCCCGCTGCCTCGGGAACACCCATGATCTGACATGCAGCCTCATGCCTGGCGTGAACACCCGTGTGGAAGGTGTGACGTGGAAACTGGCCATGCTTAGCCCCAGGTGAGCCTGCAGTGTATGATCCTCCTGCCTTGGGAAGGATCTCTACATCACAGTCTCCAGCCTGTCTACAGCAGGGGTTTCCTAAGGCCACTTGTGCCATTGCCAGAAGGGCACCTACTCAAAGAGCTTCCAGCGATGAAAGCTTCGGGAGAGAGTTCCCCTCCCCACGGTGGTACAGCTCTGTAAGACAGACACTCTCAGACAGTCTTTAGTGAAATAACTTGTGCACTTTATTCCTTGTGGATAGGGTCCTATATACATTTTGGGGTGGGCTGGGGTCTAGAAGCAGATGCTTTCTATTGGCTTGATCTGAGATGTTAGGGATGCCTCATCTGCGTGTGGAGGGTGTGGGGCAGTGGACCATGCCGGGAAACTTGGGAAGGTTGAGTGAGTTCTGAGACCCCAGCACTCATTTGAGGACGGTAGGCGTTTCCCTGCTCCCTACCAGATTCTTGGCCTGGAACACATGACCACACTATACCCATAAGAATGACCAAAGCTCTCCCAATGCTCTTCATTTATTCATTTAGGCAGGAACTGCCGCAGGGTACAATTCAGCAGATAATTTTCCTAGGTATATGTCCACCTCAGGCAAAGGGAAATAACACTCTGGTGCACCTAAGTGCACAACAGTAGAGAAAACTATGTACTGGACAGCTGAAACACCTGCAGCCACATCAGCACAAGAATCTCCAGCCATGCCTGCATGTACAGCTGCAGCCCCATCTGCAGCCCCATCAGCAGATACGCTGATAGGAGCAGAGCTTGATCTAAAGTTGGAAGCTGCACTGGGCCAGCTTCTGGCTCAAAGGGTTCCACAGGTGTTATTTCCAAGAGCTCACTGTCCTCTCCGGGTAGCAGGCCTCCTTGTGGCTTGACCACTGAGTCTGGCCCCAGAACCAGACTCTCTTGCATCCCAGAGACGTGGGCTTCCTGCATTCGGGCCTCTGGAGCTGTTTTCAAACCTAAAGGCAGAAGGAGATGGGATTTTAGTGAAGGCAGCCTAGGACTGGGTGAGCTTCCCAAGATGGCCTTGATGCTCACACGAGGACTTTTCATGCCGGACAATCCCCAGTCCTCCTCATAGTGGGGCATCCTACCTGACTGGTGTCCAGCCCTGGCTTCAGGCTAAAGCTCTGGAGAATTCCCTGGTGGAACGCATCACTGAAAACCATGCCTACCTTCCCAGGCAGACCACCCCTGGCCTCCTCACCATTTCCGAGCTGTAGATTTTTGGCCTCGACATCCTCCAACACTGACAAAAGCACGCTACCATGGGGATCTCCATCTTCCCAAATGAGCCTCACATACACCCTCAGGTGCTTCACAATGTTCACGTCTGGGGACTCTCGAAAATCCTCCGGGAATTTCTGAAGCCAGTACAGCAGGAAAGTGAAGAGTGAGCTGCAGGAAGAGGAGGACGGAGTGAAGGAGAGTCGGAAGCCTGGCCTTGCATCCCCAGCAGAGCCGTGGGCCCCATCAGACAAGGCAAGGGCCGGCAGCCTCTGTGCTGATGGGCATAGTGGTCAGGAGTGTAAGGAGTGGCCGGGTCGTGTGCAGAGGGCTCCAGACGCTGTCTGTCCCCCTGGAGGACAGATGGGACTAGGCTGTGGTGGGGGTGGATTCTCCCAGGGCCCTTCAGCTTCCATCCTTCCCTCAGCTGCTCAGAACCAAGGAGCCCATTGGAGACCTCCAATTTTCTCCACCTGCAGGTGTCGTCTCAGGTGCCATCCCTCTAGTGGGAATCCCCAAAGCAGGGCACCAGACAAGTGTCTAGTCCTCAGCACAAGCCCCCCCACCCCCACTGTACAGAAAGGCCCTTACATCCGTCTACATCCCAACCACATCTCACTGCACATCTGGGCCCTCACCTCCTTCTTCCGCTGCACCTCACTGCCCAGATGGAATCTTACCTCGCTTTCAGCTGAAGCCCACTCACCTCTTGATTTGTTTGTCCCTTTCCGAGTCTGGGCAGAAGGCACCATACCTGTGGCATTCCAGGAGGGTGTCACCATTAGGCCCTTGTTTCTCCAACCTACTAATAGATCTACGGGAAGCTACTTGAGTCTGAGGTATCTAGAAAGGGAGCATGGATCCTAGAGTCTCTGTACTGTTCTGACTTCCATGCTGTGCTCACGGGTCTTAAGGGATGGTCACACCATTGGTGGAAGCCTCCCTGCTCCCTGCTAGGGCTCTTGCTTGGTTCCTGGATTTTTAGGTGGTCCCCCAGGGACCCTTGTCTGGTTCCATTAATCCATGGAAGTCTGATAGGATCTAGAAACTTTAATACAAATGGGAAAAGAGCTCTGCAAAAGGACAAGAGATGGTAGTGTTTGACACTACCTGGGGACATGGAAAGACACACATTAGAGTCCCACAACCTCATATGTGGCCATGCCATTTTGCAAGCTCAGATCCAGGACCAACACTGCAACAGTACCATCATCATTGTCCTGGGAGCACGGAGCCCTGCAGAAGAGCAGAGCCCTCGACAACCTATGTTGGACGTAGCCACTCACATCCTCATCATGTGGTCGATCACCTCCCAGGTGGTAACATAGTTCCTGTATCTTTGGAAAAAGGTGATGAAGGAGGTGTAGTCATTGTGCCAAATACCACGGGGTATATGGTATAGTATATTTTCCAGCCAGACACTCTTCTCATTGGTGGACGTGGGTGTCTTGGGCTGAGAGCCTGGCTCCTGTTTATGCTGAGGACAGTCCTAGGAAGGCAAGAGGGTGTAAATGTAGAAACTCAGAGACATCAGCAAGGCACTACTGTCCACTGAAGAGTGAGCATAAAGAATGTTCCTCAATGTCTCACAGGAACTCACCCAGGCAGGGACCTCGGGATAAGGGGGGCATCCAGATTGCTCCCTGCTACAGGCTGGCCCTCCTTACCTCGGGATCCCTGGGGGAACTCTGCCAGCAGCACGTCAGAGGGTAGATTAAGCATCTCCACAGGCGTCCAAGGTGACAACTCTTGGCTTTTTTGTGGCCTGAGCCACAGGAAGCCTTGAAACAAGAAAACATCCTTCTTGGTCAAATGTCTCTAGACAAGTAAGTCAGGTAAGGCAACTGTTGGCTTCTGGTTACCCGGGAACCAGCATTATGACGTCATCTGGACTTTGAAGCAAGTGAGGTCACTTCCTGAGGTCCTCCAGTGTGATGCCTCCTCAGAGACTTTCTCATGGGGTTAGCAGTACTGCCAATTGCTGTCCTTCTGTCTTCCATGTGTACAATGGGACACAGTGGTGTCCATAAACTCATACCTCTACACTGTCCTGGGAAGCCTGGGTCAGGGTGACCTGGAGTATTGTGAAGGCAGGCAGAAGTTTCCAAACCATCCCTTCTGTACCACAAGCATCCCTGGAAAAAGCATTTTCCTCTTAGGGTCTTCTCAATGTCCTCACCTGTTCCTTGAAGATCATTGGAGCATGGGTTTCCTAGTATGTCATGTGTATATGACCACAGATGCCCTATTCCTGAGAAACCCTATAATAGTGTTACCAGAGGTAAAGGCACACATGGGCACTTGTGTCCATGCACACACACATGCACACGAAAACATATGCACACACAAACACACATAGACACATAGACACAGGCCCCGGGACACATGGGGCATCCATTTACAAATGCCTAGGAGCATGTCCTTGTAGAACAGCCCCTCCTAGGTGGGCATTAGGACTATTTGGTAGAGTTTAGTGTTGGGAAAACAAACTTTAGCTAAGTGTGTGTGTTCATCTTTAATTGTGCCTTTCTCTTAGGGGAGTAGGCAGGGCTCCTCTCCCTTTCTATGGCTCTTAATGTTTGTCCCTTTTGGCTTCCACAGGCAACAGTGTGCTTCTTCTTTGTCCCCAGACAGTGGGTGACTTGGTTCAGGTTTGCACGGTGTCCCACACTGCTCACAACATTCCTTACCCTGAGGAAAAACAATGCATGAACTTTTAAGACTTTGGAAGAGTTTCCATATCCTAAATCTTTGATGAGTACTTTAAAATAAATTCATAGGCCAGGTTCAGATTGTTGAAGGAAAAATGAAAAAAGTCATCCTTTTGTGCAGAAACAAAGAAGGAAGGAAAAAGTGAGGAGTGTGTGTGGTTCCTACATTATATGAAAAAATAAAAAAATCGTATTTTTATACATGACATGAAATACTCTTGGAAGGCAAATGGGATCAATAGCTTTCAATAGAGACAGAAGCATGTACGGGAGGAGATCTGCCCAGTACAAATATGTCCTTATACAACAATAGTCTCCTGTCCCAATTACCATGCACAGGAAATTTTACATAGTTAAAAATGTTTTTGTTCTTTGAAAGAGTCTTATCATTTTACATGCATGAACGCACCTATTTCTATGACTGCACGTGTGCAGTGATCATAGAAGCTTGAAGGGTCAATTGGATCCCCAGTAGCCAGGTCCTGCATGGTTGTGAGCTGCCTTGTGAGTGCAGGGAAATGAACTCAGGTCTTCTGCAGGAGCAGCTAGTGAGTGCCCTTAACAGCTGAGCCATCTCTCAGGACCATTTTAGGATGGTGCACTATATGCCCACTAGAGGGCAGTGGTTCTCCATGGAAGTACAAGGAGGGCCTCCCTGTCCTGTGTGCAGGCATCTCAGGGACATTTCAGTAGGGATGGGGGTTGGGGGCTACTGAGGTGAACTCAACAGAACAGGATTGGGGGCAGGGGCTTCATTCCTATCTCGGATGTCCTTGATAGGCAGTGAGGAAAAAATCAGGTAGTGTAGCTCTCAGGTTATCTTATTCCCTGAAGAGCAAGGGGCCCTGCCACTGTGAAAGTTGCCAATCCCATCTCCTGCAGAAGCATGGGCCAAACCAGGACTGACAGCTCCTTCTCTGGGGCAGAGGGTGTAGAAGGTAATTAATGGGAGTTCTTCAGATGTGTATTTCCAGACAGATTCAGCTTTACCTAGGAATGCTGGGGCTTGTCCCATGTTCAAGGACATCGAAGCCCCTTGTGTATTCTGGGTTGGCCTGGGTTGTCCCTTTCCAACCTGTGTCCACATAAAGACCATGTTTACTTACACAGGGTGCGGCTGAGACACCACCTCCATCTTGTCTGGCCACTCCTGTTTTCCCAGGTGAGCCAGAGGAGCCTGGCTGAGCATCCCAGGGAAACTGTTGGGGCTTCTCTGACCCAGGATGCCACCAGCCACCAGCCAGATGCCCTTATTCCCTGACACCCCAGCTCCTCAACCTTCTGCTCCTGTCCCCTGACATCCACTGGAAGGCATATAGACAGGAAAGTCGCAGGGATTTTTATGGTCAGAGCCTGGGCCCTGGCAGCCCTACCCACTGAGACTGTGGCCACCCATTTTCCATGCACCTGTATGACAAAAGTGTGGAGCAGAAAGAGACTAGGTATGGTAATGAGTGCCTTTTCCTCAGTGCTGGGGAGGCAGAGGCAGGTGGATGCCTGTGAGTTCTACATAATGAGTCCCAGGAGAGTCAGGCTACATAATGTACTCTCTCAAGATCAAAGAAAACAAACAAAAAATAAACAAAGAGCAGCAGAAAAGGAGATACAATTCAAGTCAGTACCCTGGGAAGAGGAACATATAATGTGCTCCTAGGTCACTGCACCCCAACTTAGGGTCCTCACGTGAGGGTTCCTTTGCAATAGAAAGCAAGAAGTGTGCAACTCTAAGCAGTGCAGAGTGAGGTGAGGTCGGGCCCACACTGAGCCATCATGGCTTCTGCTCCAGGGTCTCCTTGGACGTGATCTGACAAGTGACCAGAACTCTGTGAGCTTTTGTGGGAGCCAAGTTTCTCCTCCTGCCAGCACCAGGCTCCAGTCTTGGACCTCTGCCTGCAGGAAATTTCCCAGGGGACTGCAATTGTTTCCGGTGTGTCTGCTTTGGAGTCCCAGTATCCGAAGGGAGGGGCGCAGTGTCTCTTTGGAGTGTCTTCACAGTTCCCAGGTCAGTTACATTTCCCCAGTCTTCCTGTGCACAGGTCAGACCTGAGTGAAAACACCCATGTCCAAAACTAACAATATTAACAGAATTGACGGGGGAGCTAGGGTTAGTGTAAAATTAATTATTTTTAATATAAATCTGAGTAATAAGTTAATCTGCCAGCTGTATTTCTTTACATTTGTTAGTCCCCAACAACCACACAGAGAAGTAAGATTTATTAAAATAGACTTGAGCCAAATATTGATCCAATATCCCATGCTAAACCTGTAAGCTCATCAGAGTTCCTCTCAGACAATATCTCCACAATATTTGCATTTTCGTCATTTCTCAATCCAACTCTTCTCTCCTGATGCTTCCTGGACCTGTCCTCATGGCTCAACTCTTTCCCTTCCTGTCTCTATCTCTACCTCTCCTAGAGCAGGAAGTCCCGCCTTCTCTCTAGGGTTCTGGATTGGCTCATTGGCCTTTATTGATGAGGCAGAGAATGAATGAGGAGCAATGTTTACACACCCCTGAGACAGGGCCCTCCAAGAATAAACTGAACAGAGCTATGTCAGGATTAAACCCCAAGAGTGGGATCGAGAAACCAGCATTTGAAATAACGCAAGGGTAAACTTTACACAGGGTACAGCGACAATATGCCTATAAATTAGAGCACAGTCTCGGCCTGCCGAGTGAATGATACACAGAGATCTTTACTCTATACTATTTTTTCACCATTGTTGAAATGGATAGCACTATTGTGTCTATTTTGTTGTCGGCTTGGAAAGAGATGGAGCCATGATGCACGCGCTGGCTTTGAAACCTTAGTCTCCTCTGCCCCGGGTTCTCGATCACCTAGTCACAGCTATGCTGGTCAGTTTCTTGTCCACTTGGTCCAGCATCTCGAAAGTTAGACTTGATAGTTATGGGGAAAATGCTTGAAGCTCAGCTAAGGAAGCATCTTCATTGCGGTGGCTTTCAGGCAAATCTGTGCTTCCTTCCCTTGATTAATGATTGACATGGGAGGGCCCGGCTCACTCTAGGAGGAGCCATCCCTGTGCACATGGCTTTGGGTTGCTTGAGAAATCAAGCTGCGAAGCCAAGTGGAAACAGTAAGCAAGCAGGGCTCCCTCCTGGCCTCTGCTTCAGTTCCTGCCTCCAGGTGCTTGCACTGAGTTCCTGCCCTGGCTTCTCCTAGTGATGGACTGAGACTGGGAAATGGAAGTCAAGTAAATCCATCCCTCCCCAAGTTGTTGGTCAGTGTTTTATCACAAGTATAAAAACCTAAGGAAGATAAAGCGCAAAGGTGACTCTGCCCAGCAAGATTTCCTCGTGGTTGGTCTTCCCTTGTCCTTGGGCAAGAGTTTCTGGACACACGGCAGATTCATCATCTTGTTTGATCTTGTCTGTCTGTTACCACTGAGAAGAGATCTGTTCCATCTGGTCTGATGCAACAGTCAGGAAGAAAGTGCCAGGTGTCAAGGAGTCAGTGCCAGTAAAATTCTCCACCCAGTTTTAAGCAGCCAAGGTTTATGCAGGAAAAGCTCTTAGGTCAGGCCAACCTGGAGTCTGTTGGTGGATGAGATTCTGTCTGTCCTGTGGGTAATGTCCTAGCATCTCAAATGCTGCTCAGCCTCTTTCTCTAGATGATGTGTTCCTTCTCTCATGATGTAACAGACATCAGTTAGAAAGTTCACAAGAGAACAACTGACTGTGGCAACATTTATTTAGTTTCTTTTAATTCCCTGTGTGTTTTGTCTCCTGTGTGTCCATGTCTGGTGTGAATGCAGTTCTTGTAGAGGCCAGAAAAGGGCAGGGGATCCCCTGAACTGAATTATGCCAGGTGGTGAGCCTTCATGTGGGTCCTGGGCACTGAGTCTGGTTCCTTGGAAGAGCAGCCAGTGCTCCAAACCCCTGAGCCATCTCTCCAGCCCCAAAGAGCAAACACAGAAAACTGCAGGTGCCCTCCTCAGGTGTCCACTACGTTTCCATTTTTATAGGCCCTGATTTAGTGCACACTGCTAGGGCATGCTAGGTTAGCCGGCTTAGAGATTCGTGGTACATGTGGGACACCTTACACATTCACTGCTGGAGATAGGCAAGAGTGCTTAGTGTAAATATTGTATCTTCTATACATAATAGCATAATACAACCTTGTCCAGGAGAGCAGATATACAGAGGAGCACCAGAATGGCAGTATTCTCTCTGAATGGCATTGATGAAGAATAGTAGAAATGTCCCTTCTAGGCCATCATGCACCAAAGGTAGTGGAAAGGAAAAGTAAATATGGCAAAGGGACATGTGGGCCTGTTTAGCAAAAGTACTTTTGGGCAATTCCAACCTTTAAGGTCAAGATATCAACAGTTGAATTCACAGGAATCAACTAAGATAGCTCACAACACAGCCTCATGGCTTCGTCTGGACTGATCCAGAGGCTCTGCCAATCAGCCTGAGTCCTTGGAAGCAGCAAGAAGCCTCTGGAATATCACAAGAAGTTCTCTGGTGTGTTTCTCTCTATGAAGCCATGACAAAAAGGTGGTCTGCGTAGAAGGCAAGGTGAACCAATGCAATAGCGTTGTCCACTGGCTGCTGGGTTACAGTTATTCCCTCTGCAAACAGCAGGTGTTCTGTCACGCATCCACTCAAGCAAAACATCACAGGCCCTTTGTCCAGGAAGCTTCCAGAAAGACATCACGGGTCTGTTCTCAGCAAAACATCCTCCCTGACATGTCTGCCTCAGCAAAAGCATCCTCTCACACTACAGTGTCCAGAAAAATATCACATAACACAACTGAGTCTCCAAAGAAACAAGAAATTTCCACTTCATGCTTCACTGGCCATCTTGTATGTTGGGAGTCCAGGTATAATGAAGATTTTTGACGTATTCATAAAATTTCCCTCACTGGTTTCTTAGCATTACTTAAAAAGAACCCTTAAAACTTGTGCAAAACACATAAAGTTCAGACACCCAGCTGAACCCATGGCTAGGCACAGTGACATAGGTTATTAAAGCGGTTTCTTAGAAAGTGCTCATTTCAGATACCTCAGCAACAGGTAGGTAAACACACCTTGATAATTCCTACATAGTCAAAGGCCTTGGAAAATCTGTGAACAATGTAAGCTATTAATTCTCTCTCTCTCTCTCCCTCTCTCTCTCTCTGTCTCTCTCTCTCTGTCTCTCTCTCTCTGTCTCTCTCTCTCTGTCTCTCTCTCTCTGTCTCTCTCTCTCTCTCTGTCTCTCTCTCTCTCTGTCTCTCTCTTGCTCTCTCTTTCTCTCCTCTCTCTGTCTCTGTCTCTCTGTCCCTCTCTCTGTCTCTCTCTCTCTCTGTCTCTCTGTCTCTCTGTCTCTCTCTCTCTCTCTCTCTCTCTCTGTGTGTGCGCGCGCGCCTGCACTTGTGTATATGCATGTGCCAGAGGGCAGTTTCAGGTATCTTTTCTCAGGTGCTATTTTTGGAATTTGCCATTTTGAAATTTGCCATTCTTCAGGTGGCCTAGGATGATCCCCCCACAGTTACCCACCTGTTTATCATCTATCCTCACACCTCTCTACCCATCTACCTCTCCACCCATCTATATATCTATCATATCTTGACCTTTTGGAGTTCAAACTATATTTAAACTATAGTAATATAATTTTTAGTTTGCAATGATGGGAAATTTGTTAATGAAATGTATAGTTTTCTGTTTTGATATAGACTCTTGAATATCCTTGATATTGGGTGTCTTCAATATTGTACTAGACCAGGTGCAGGAGAGGACAGGATTGGCAGGTCAGAAGACAATTTACATTACTGTCAGAAGTCACTTGGATGTGGTTGAAAGTTGAGAGAGTTAAGAAACCAGACTGCAGATCTTTCTGCTGTGAACACTGCCACATGGGTATCTTTATCAAGATGGTTATGGGGTCATGGCTGGCATCTGAAGGCATTTGTGTCATGCTCCAGCATGGACCAGCAGTGTGACACAGTGGCAGATGGGTAGTTCCTCTACTGTGCTCAGCCTCAGGATTCTTATCCAGAAAAATGAGGTTGCTACCTGTCCTGGCTGGTTTTGTGTCAACCAGATACACGCTGGAGTTATCATAGAGAAAGGAGCTTCAGGTGGGGACCTGCCTACATGAGCTCCAGCTGTAAGGCATTTTCTCAATTACTGATCAAGGGGAGAGGGCCCCTTGTGTGTGGTGCTTTCCCTGACTGGTGGTCTTGGGTTCTATAAGAGAGCAAGCTGAGCAAGCCAAAAGATACATTCCAGTAAGTCACATCCCTCCATGGCCTCTGCATCAGCCCCTGCTTCCTGATCTGACTGAGCTCCAGTCCTGACTTCCTTTGGTGATGAGCAGCAATGTGGAAATGTATAGGCAGTGGGAGCTGGACCTGACATGGGTGCTGGGAACCAAACTCAGATCCTCTGCAAGAGCAGTGTGCACACTAAACCACTGAATTTAACATACGGACAAAAACTCTTTTAAAGGACACGATATGCATAATTAAACAGTTGTGATCAAGCTGTCACCTCCACAAGCACGTCTTGATTCTGGTTGTACAAGATGGCTCCAGTTGCTCAAGAGCGCACTTTGAATGTGAGCCGACAGCTCCTGCTCTGGACTCTGCCTGTCGAGTACTTGCCCTCCTCTGGGACGTTATCCTGTGTTCTAAGCAACCTGGAGAGGAAAGGTGTACTTAGATTCCTTTGCCAGGTCACAGCATCAAAGGAAGCAATGATAGACTAAGGCAGGAGCCTGGAGGAAGGAACTGAAGCAGACACCATGGGGGAAAAGCTGTTTTCCTGGCTTGCTCCCAGGTTCAGGATCAGCTACGTTTTTCTTTCTTTCTCTTTCTTTCCTTCCTTCTTTCTCTCTTTCTTTCCTTCCTTCCTTCCTTCCTTCATTTCTTTCTTTCGTTCTTTCTTTCTTTCTTTCTTTCTTTCTTTCTTTCTCTCTTTTTCTCTTTCTCTCCTTCCTTACATCCTTCCTTTTCTTTTTCTTTTTTTTTTTTTCTTTTTGAGACAGGGATATCACTGTCTGTGCTGGAACTCTGTAGACCAGGCTTGCCTTGAGCTCAATAATGTGTAAATTGTTGGGCAGTCTGTAAGTGTTGGTCCTGCCAGTCAAAAGCTGCAGGATCTCCATGGCACAGAGCAACCACAGTATAGCCAGGAGGAATCCCGTGGAGGATCCAATATTGATGGTGTCACATCAACCAGAGTCCTTGTGCCAGACCATGACTCATTGCAATGAACATTGACAAGTGAAGATCTGTGGACAGCAGGTTCACTGTGGGACACACAGGGACACTCTACCGTTTCTACAATGAGATGCTTCTATGTTTAGTTGTATTCCTTTTTGCTTCTGCATTAATTTTAGGGGGGATGTTGCAAGGATGGAGGGGGGATACAGGCACAGGGAGATGAGTGGGACAGGGTGGCGGAGGTGAGACTCACAAAGTATCAGTAAAAGTTAAAAGTTGTATTTTTATTTTATGTGTATGGGTGTTTTTGTCCTGCATGTATGGTGATGAATCTCATGTATGCAGTAACCTCAGTGGTCAGACGTGTATGTCGAATCTCCTGGAATTGGAATGACAGGTGGATGTGAGCCCCCGTTTGTGTGATGAACTGAGCCCAAGTCTTTAGGTAGAACAGTCAGTGCTATTAACAACTGAGCCCTCTCGCCAGCCCCCAGATTCCACTGTTTTCTTTAACTTGTCTGCCAGATGATACTTACATCAATACACTTGAAAAGTACCTTCATTTCTAACTTTTCTTGTTTAGGTCCTATGAAAACTTCCAAGTGTTAGCACCGTGAGGGGGCATGCAGGTTGGAAGCCATGAACACTACTCATATTTGGCTCCAGAACAAACAAGTGTTTTGAGGAGTGGGATGTGTGTTTCAGTAAATTGACAGCCAAATTTTGTGTGTGTGCTTGGTCATGCATGTGTGCATGCATGCTGTTCTGTATGTGTGTGTGTGTCTGTGAGTGTGTGTGTGTCTGTGTGTCTATGTGTGTGTCTCTGCATGTGTCTGTGTGTGGGTTTCAAATGTGTCTGTGTGTGTGTGTGTTTGTGTGTCTCTCTCTGTGTGTGAGACAAGTACCATCTTTACCCAGGGCAATCCTAGATGGGGCAAAAAAGCAAAACAAAGACCAAAACTGAAGTCCAGCACATAGGGTGTCTCCTGCACATGACCACACTAGTGTTTTGTGTGAATGATGGGGATCACAACTCAGGTCTCTCCATTTTCTCAGCAGGCACCATACAGACAGCACCTCTCAACCCCCGATATGTACTGTTTGGTGGGTCCCACAGACCTGCATAGGGAATTTCACTTGAGCATTGGCCTGCTGTCCACAGTATTCAGGTGGAATGTGCAGATTGATCCCTCAGCCGCCAATTTCAAATGGCATCGCCCTTTCCTCCGAGACACTGCCGTGTTGTTGTTGTTGTTGTTGTTGTTGTTTTAACCTACATGCTATAATTTCTGCTGTATGCCTCACCCATTGATTACACTTCTTTAAATATTTCCTGAGAGGACATCAAACACTGCAGAGAGAAGGAGACAAGGCAGGATCTTGGCCTGTGCAAATGGCCGTGCCTGCTTGCTTTCCTGTCCACCTAGTGCCCAGTCAGCGCTCTCATCTGCCCATGGCTGCTGTGCAGCTGTGTGGCGAGTTCCTTTCAGTTCCTGTGCAGGAGTGTTTCCTTTGCAGCATGGTTGGATTTGCTTACCAGCATTAATAATGTTCCTCAAGGTGCTCTGCACACATTGGTAATGGACTAGGTCACCTTCCATTGTGTGCAGATGACAGCTAGACCCCCTGTCACTGTCACTTCTAGCCTCTGCTCCTTCTCTGCTCTCTGTGCTGCCCAGGCCTCCATGGTTCACCCAAGAAGCCTGTGGTCAACCTACAGCCTGTGTGAGGTTTTCCTAAACCTGACTACAGCAGCCCTGGGTCTCCAGGCCTCAGAGTCACTGGACACCCCAGCTCATGAACTAGATGAAGTGCACAGCTCAATTCTTGATGAGACAAGGACTAGCCTCAAGACAAATACCTAGGTGGCCAGTGATGTGGGGTGTGTGTGGGTCCTCCATCATCAGAGCCCACATGAGTTGTCGACTCCCTGGAAGGGGTCCAGACTTCACTCAGTGTCCTCTAAAAGGTTTCAGGCATCACACGTGCGCAGGATGAGGACTTAGTGGGCCATTTTTCCTGGTGACTCCTGGCTTTGGCCCATGGAGGCCTCCATATATCCAGACAGCAGCAAGACCACAAGCAACCCATTCCCCACAGACGAAATGTGTAATATTTCCATGGGCTCAGCCTTGTCATTTGAAGATCAGCCCTAGACCTGTAGGAAAACCTGGCAATTCTTTTGATAACCATCTGTTAAAACATGGTGCAGTGTGTCCGCACAGCTTTGGGCTCAGGGATAGCAAGAATGGTGAGCGCCACTCCAGCTATACTGACTTTCTCCTCTGCATGGTTCCACTGTCCAGTCTGACAGGGAAGCCCAGAAAGTAGAGACCTTTCTCTCTCCATGAGCCCTGATATGGCACATCTAATATCTGTGTCCCTAAATGTTAGGAGCCCTGCTGAGCCCAAGACCTCCAGGTCACAGTCACATAGTTTATACTGTTCACCACTGTTGGTATTTGCCCATTTTCTGTCACATCAGTGGCTTGTTTCCCCTGATTCCAGGGTGGCCTGTGAGGGTTCCCTTCCTGTGATTGACCTGTTTGTCTCAGACATGCAGTCCACAGGTAGATATGAGTAGGTTATACGACTTGGGAAATGAACTATATCATTTAAGATGCATAAACAGTTCATTTTTATTAATATCCAAACATAAATAACAATTCAACAATGAAACCAACAATATGAAAAAAAAACCTAACAAATAAATTGAATTAGTTTCTCTAAAGAAAAAAAGAGGAGCTTAGGCGGGAACTGCTGCAGGGTACACCTCAGCAGATAATTTTCCCAGCTATATGTCCACCTTAGGCAAAGGGAAATAACACTCTGGTGCACCTAAGTGCACAACAGTAGAGAAAACTATGTAGTGGACAGCTGCAACACGTGCAGTGACACCAGCAACTGCATCTGCAGTCACACCTCCATCCACACCTCCATCCACACCTCCATCCACGCCTGCAGTCCCCTCTGCAGACACATCAGCAGACACAGCTACAGGTGACAGGGTAGCAGCTGATGGGGGCAGAGCTTGATCTAAATTTGGAAGCTGCACTGGACCATCTTCTGGCACAAAGGGTTCCACAGGTGTCATTTCCAAGAGCTCACTGTCCTCTCCGGGTAGCAGGCCTCCTTGTGGCTCGACCACTGAGTCTGGCCCCAGAACCAGACTCTCTTGCATCACAGAGACTTGGGCTTCCTGCACTTGGGCCTCTGGAGTTGGTTTAGAATCTAAAGGCAGAAGGAGATGGGATTTTAGTGAAGGCAGCCAGGACTGGGTGAGCTTCCCAAGATGGCCTTGATGCTCACACGAGGACTTTTCATGCCGGACAATCCCCAGTCCTCTCCTCATAGTGGGGCATCCTACCTGACTGGTGTCCAGCCCTGGCTTCAGGCCAAAGCTCTAGAGAATTCCCTGGTGGAACGCATCACTGAAAACCATGCCTACCTTCCCAGGCAGACCACCCCTGGCCTCCTCACCATTTCCAAGCTGTAGATTTTTGGCCTCGAGATGCTCCAGCGCAGAGAAGAGCTCACTGCCTTGGGGATCTCCATCTGCCCAGTTGAGCCTCACATACACCTTTAGGTGCTTCACAATGTTCACGTCTGGGGACTCTCGAAAATCCTCCGGGAATTTCTGAAGCCAGTACAGCAGGAAAGTGAAG
Organism: Apodemus agrarius; assembly: GCA_964023405.1. Lineage (NCBI taxonomy): Eukaryota > Metazoa > Chordata > Mammalia > Rodentia > Muridae > Apodemus > Apodemus agrarius. The sequence goes on from OZ030028.1 coordinate 26,591,309, forward strand.
AGTGAGCTGCAGGAAGAGGAGGACGGAGTGAAGGAGAGTCGGAAGCCTGGCCTTGCATCCCCAGCAGAGCCGTGGGCCCCATCAGACAAGGCAAGGGCCGGCAGCCTCTGTGCTGATGGGCATAGTGGTCAGGAGTGTAAGGAGTGGCCAGGTCGTGTGCAGAGGGCTCCAGATGCTGTCTGTCCCCCTGGAGGACAGATGGGACTAGGCTGTGGTGGGGATAGATTCTCCCAGGGCCCTTCAGCTTCCATCCTTCCCTCAGCTGCTCAGAACCAAGGAGCCCATTGGAGACCTCCAATTTTCTCCACGTGCAGGTGTCGTCTCAGGTGCCATCCCTCTGGTGGGAATCCCCAAAGCAGGGCACCAGACAAGTGTCTAGTCCTCAGCACAAGCCCCCCACCCCCACTGTACAGAAAGGCCCTTACATCCGTCTACATCCCAACCACATCTCACTGCACATCTGGGCCCTCACCTCCTTCTTCCGCTGCACCTCACTGCCCAGATGGAATCTTACCTCGCTTTCCTCTGAAGCCCACTCACCTCTTGATTTCGTCGTCCCATTCGGAGTCCGGCCAGAAGGTGCCATACCTGTGGCATTCCAGGAGGGTGTCACCATTAGGCCCTTGTTTCTCCAACCTACTAATAGATCTACGGGAAGCTACTTGAGTCTGAAGTATCTAGAAAGGGAACATGGATCCTAGAGTCTCTGTACTGTTCTGACCTCAATGCTGTGCTCACGGGTCTTAAGGGATGGTCACACCATTGGTGGAAGCCTCACTGCCCCCTCCTAGGGCTATTGCTTGGTTCCTGGATTTTTAGGTGGTTCCCCAGGGACCCTTGTCTGGTTCCATTAATCCATAGAAGTCTGATAGGATCTAGAACCTTTTATACAAATGGGAAAAGAGCTCTGCAAAAGGACAAGAGATGGTAGTGTTTGACACTACCTGGGGACATGGAAAGACACACATTAGAGTCCCACAACCCCATATGTGGCCATGGCATTTTGCAAGCTCAGATCCAGGACCAACACTGCCACCGTACAATCATCATTGTCCTGGGAGCACAGAGCTCTGCAGAAGAGCAGAGCCCTCGACAACCTGTGTTGGAAGTAGCCACTCACATCCTCATCATTTGGTCGATCACCTCCCAGGTGGTAACATAGTTCCTGTAGATTTGAAGAAAGATGGTGATTGAGGTTTGGTCGTTCTGCAGGATAGCACCTGGTAGATGGTAGAGGATTTCCTTTAGGTACTTTCTGTCCTTCCTGGTGGACCTGAAGGGCTTAGGCTCAGATGCTGGGTCCTGCTTATTCTGAGGGCAGTCCTAGGAAGGCAAGAGGGTGTAAATGTAGAAACTCAGAGACATCAGCAAGGCACTACTGTCCACTGAAGAGTGAGCATAAAGAATGTTCCTCAATGTCTCACAGGAACACACACCCAGGCAGGGACCTCAGGGGATAAGGGGGGCCATCCAGATTGCTCACTGCTACAGGCTGGCCCTCCTTACCTCGGGATCCCTGGGGGAACTCTGCCAGCAGCATGTAAGAGGGTAGATTAAGCAACTCCACAGGCGTCCAAGGCGACTACTATTGGCTTTTTGGGGGCCTGAGCCACGGGAAGCCTTGAAACAAGAAAACATCCTTCTTGATCAAGCGCCTCTAGACAAGTAAGTCAGGTAAGGCAACTGTTGGCTTCTGCTTACCCGGACACCAGCATTATGACGTCATCTGGACTTTGAAGCAAGTGAGGTCCTGAGGTCCTCCAGTGTGATGCCTCCTCAGAGACTTTCTCATGGAGTTAGCAGTACTGCCAATTGCTGTCCTTCTGTCTTCCATGTGTACAATAAACTCATACCTCTACACTCTCCTGGGAAGCCTGGGTCAGGGTGACCTGGAGTATTGTGAAGGCAGGCAGAAGTTTCCAAACCATCCCTTCTGTACCACAAGCATCCCTGGAAAAAGCATTTTCCTCTTAGGGTCTTCTCAATGTCCTGACCTGCTCCTTGAAGATCATTGGAGCATGGGTTTCCTAGTATGTCATCATGTGTATATGATCACAGATGCCCTATTCCTGAGAAACCCTATAATAGTGTTACCAGAGGTAAGGCACACATGGGCACTTGTGCCCATGCACACACACATGCACACGAAAACATGCACACACAAACACACATAGACACATAGACACGACACAGGCCCAGGGACACACAGGGCAATCATTTACAAATGCCTAGGAGCATGTCCTTGTAGAACAGCCCCTCCTAGGTGGGCATTAGGACTATTTGGTAGAGTTTAGTGTTGGGAAAACAAACTTTAGCTAAGTGTGTGTGTTCATTTTTAATTGTGTCTTTCTCTTAGGGGAGTAGGCAGGGCTCCTCTCCCTTTCTATGGCTCTTAATGTTTGTCCCTTTTGGCTTCCACAGGCAACAGTGTGCTTCTCCTTTGTCCCCAGACAGTGAGTGACTTGGTTCAGGTTTGCACGGTGTCCCACACTGCTCACAACATTCCCTACCCTGAGGAAAAACAATGCACCGACTTTAAGATTTTGGAAAAGTTTCCATATCCTAAATCTTTGATGAGTACTTTAAAATAAATTCATAGGCTAGTTTCAGAATGTTGAAGGAAAAATGAAAAAAGTAATCCTTTTGTGCAGAAACAAAGAAGGAAGGAAAAAGTGAGGAGTGTGTGTGGTTCCTACATTATATGAAAAAAACCAAAAATCGTATTTTTATACATAACATGAAACTCTCTTGGAAGGCAAATGGGATCAATGGCTTTCAATAGAGACAGAAGCATGTACGGGAGGAGATCTGCCCAGTACAAATATGTCCTTATACAACAATAGTCTCCTGTCCCCCATTACCATGCACAGGAACTTTTACATAGTTAAAAATGTTTTTGTTCTTTGTAAGAGTCTTATCATTTTACATTCATGAATGCACCTATTTCTATGACTGCACGTGTGCAGTGATCATAGAAGCCCGAAGGGTCAATTGGATCCCCAGTAGCCAGGTCCTGCATGGTTGTGAGCTGCCTTGTGAGTGCAGGGAAATGAACTCAGGTCTTCTGCAAGAGCAGCTAGTGAGAGCCCTTAACAGCTGAGCCATCTCTCAGGACCATTTTAGGATGGTGCACTGTGTGCCCACTAGAGGGCGGTGGTTCTCCATGGAAGTACAAGGAGGGCCTCCCTGTCCTGTGTGCTAGCATCTCAGGGACATTTCAGTAGGGATGGGGGTTTGGGGCTACTGAGGTGAACTCAACAGAACAGGATTGGGGGCAGGGGCTTCATTCCTATCTCGGATGTCCTTGATAGGCAGTGAAGAAAAAATCAGGTAGTGTAGCTCTCAGGTTATTTTATTCCCTGAAGAGCCAGGGGCCCTGCCACTGTGAAAGTTGCCAATCCCATCTCCTGCAGAAGCATGGGCCAAACCAGGACTGACAGCTCCTTCTCTGGGGCAGAGGGTGTAGAAGGTAATTAATGGGAGTTCTTCAGATGTGTATTTCCAGACAGATTCAGCTTTACCTAGGAATGCTGGGGCTTGTCCCATGTTCAAGGACATCAAAGCCCCTTGTGTATTCTGGGTTGGCCTGGATGACAGTCCCTTTCCAACCTGTGTCCACATAAAGACCATGTTTACTTACACAGGGTGGGGCTGAGACACCACCTCCATCTTGTCTGGCCACTCCTGTTTTCCCAGGTGAGCCAGAGGAGCCTGGCTGAGCATCCCAGGGAAACTGTTGGGGCTTCTCTGACCCAGGATGCCACCAGCCACCAGCCAGATGCCCTTATCCCCTGACAGCCCAGCTCCTCAACCTTCTGCTCCTGTCCCCTGACATCCACTGGAGGGCATATAGACAGGGAAGTCCCAGGGATTTTTATGGTTAGAGCCTGGGCCCTGGCAGCCGTACCCACTGAGACTGTGGCCACCCATTTTCCATGGACCTGTATGACAAAAGTGTGGAGCAGAAAGAGACTAGGTATGGCAATGAGTGCCTTTTCCTCAGTGCTGGGGAGGTAGAGGCAGGTGGATGCCTGTGAGTTCTACATAACGAGTCCCAGGAGAGTCAGGCTACATAATGTACTCTCTCAAGATGAAAGAAAACAAAAAATAAACAAAGAGCAGCAGAAAAGGAGATACAATTCAAGTCAGTACCCTGGGAAGAGGAACAAATAATGTGCTCCTAGGTCACTGCACCCCAACTTAGGGTCCTCACGTGAGGGTTCTTTGCAATAGAAAGCAAGAAGTGTGCAACTCTAAGCAGTGCAGAGTGAGGTGAGGTCGGGCCCACACTGAGCCATCATGGCTCCTGCTCCAGGGTGTCCTTGGAGGTGATCTGACAAGTGACCAGAACTCTGTGAGCTTTTGTGGGAGCCAAGTTTCTCCTCCTGCCAGCACCAGGCTCCAGTCTTGGACCTCTGCCTGCAGGAAATTTCCCAGGGGACTCCAATTGTTTCCGGTGTGTCTGCTTTGGATTCCCAGTATCCGAAGGGAGGGGCGCAGTGTCTCTTTGGAGTGTCTTCACAGTTCCCAGGTCAGTTACATTTCCCCAGTCTTCCTGTGCACAGGTCAGACTTGAGTGAAAACACCCATGTCCAAAACTAACAATATTAACAGAATTGACGGGGGAGCTAGGGTTAGTGTAAAATTAATTATTTTTAATATAAATCAAAGTAATAAGTTAATCTTCTTACTTATGCAATCTTATGGATTGCATAAGAAATCAAGCTGCGAAGCCAAGTGGAAACAGTAAGCAAGCAGGGCTCCCTCCTGGCCTCTGCTTCAGTTCCTGCCTCCAGATGCCTGCACTGAGTTCCTGCCCTGGCTTCTCCTAGTGATGGACTGAGACTGGGAAATGGAAGTCAAGTAAATCCTTCCCTCCCCAAGTTGTTGTTGGTCAGTGTTTTATCACAAGTATAAAAACCTAAGAAAGATAAAGCGCAAAAGTGACTCTGCCCAGCAAGATTTCCTCGTGGTTGGTCTTCCCTTGTCCTTGGGCAAGAGTTTCTGGACACAGGGCAGATTCATCATCTTGTTTGATCTTGTCTGTCTGTTACCAATGAGAAGAGATCTGTTCCATCTGGTTCGATGCAACAGTCAGGAAGAAAGTGCCAGGTGTCAAGGAGACAGTGCCAGTAAAATTCTCCACCCAGTTTATATAGCCAAGGTTTATGCAGGAAAAGCTCTTAGGTCAGGCCTACCTGGAGTCTGTTGGTGGATGAGATTCTGTCTGTCCTGTGGGTGATGTCCTAGCATCTCAAATGCTGCTCAGCCTCTTTCTCTGGATGATGCGTTCCTTCTCTCATGATGTTAACTGACATCAGTTAGAAAGTTCACAGGAGAACAAATGACTGCGGCAACAATGATTTCATTTCTCTTAATTCCCTGTGTGTTTTGTCTCCTGTGTGTCCATGTCTGGTGTGAATGCAGTTCTTGTAGAGGCCAGAAAAGGGCAGGGGATCCCCTGAACTGAATTATGCCAGGCGGTGAGCCTTCATGTGTGTCCTGGGCACTGAATCTGATTCCTTGGAAGAGCAGCCAGTGCATAATAGTACCTTGTCCAGAAGAGTAGATATACAGAGGACAACCAGAATGGCAATTTTCTCTCTGAATGGCATTGAAGAATAGTAGAGATGTTCAGAAAACTTCTGTTGCCTTAGATGTTTCCAAACCTACTTCAATTAGAGTTCTTAAATGCGTTACCCTCCCTTCTAGGCCACCATGCACCAAAGGTAGTGGAAAGGAGAAGTTAATGTGGCAAAGGGAAATGTGGGCCTGTTTAGCAAAGGTTCTTTGGCACGGTTGCAATCTTCAATGTCAGGATATCAACAGCTGAGTTCACAGGAATCAACTGAGGTAGCTCATGGCACAGCCTCAGGGTTTCTTCTGGACTGATCCAGAGGCTCTGCCAATCAGCCTGAGTCCTTGGAAGCAGCAAGAAGCCTCTGGAATATCACAAGGAGTTCTTTGGTGTGTTTCTCTCTATGAAGCCATGGAAAAAGGTGATCATCGTAGGAGGCAAGGTGAACCACAACGCCATCGCGTTGTCCACTGGCTGCTGGGTTACAGTTATTCCCTCTGCAAACATCAGGTGTTCTGTCAAGCATCCACTCCAGCAGAACATCACAGACACTTTGTCCAGGAAGCTTCCAGAAAAACATCACGGGTCTGTTCTCAGCAAAACATCCTCTCACACAACAGAAAATTATCACATGACACAACTGAGTCTCCAAAGAAATCAGAAATTTCCACTTCATGCTTCACTGGCCATCTTGTATGTTGGGAGTCCAGGTATAATGAAGAGTTTGAGATATTCATAAAACTTCACTCACTGGTTTCTTAGCATTACTTACACAGAACTCTTAAAACTTGTGCAAAACACATAAAGTTCAGACACCCAGCTGAACCCATTGCTAGGCACAGTGACATAGGTTATTAAAGCAGTTCCTTAGAAAGTGCTCATTTCAGATACCTCAGCAACAGGTAGGTAAACACACCTTGATAATTCCTAAACAGTCAAAGGCCTTGGAAAATCTGTTAACAATATAAGCAATTAATTGGTTCTCTCTCTCTCTCTCTCTCTCTCTCTCTCTCTCTCTCTGTGTGTGTGTGTGTGTGTGTGTGTCTCAGTCTCTCTGTGAGTGTGAGTATGTGTGTGCCTGCACATGTATATACACATGTGCCAGAGGGCAGCTTCAGGTGTCATCTCTCAGCTGCTATTTTTGGAATTTGCCATTCCTCAGGTGGTCTACCATTGACCCCCTCCCCACAATTACCCACCTGTCTATCATCTATCCTCCCGCCTATCCACCCATCCACCTCTCCATCCATCTACATATCTATCATATATTGATCTTTTGTAGTTCAAACTATGTCTAAACTATAGTGCTATAATTTTTAATTAGAATGATAGCAATTTTGTTAACGAAATGTAAAGTTCTCTCTTTTTATATAGACTGTTCAACATCCTTGATACTGGATGTCTTCAATTGTAATATTTATTTTGCATGTTACAGTGAACATTAATTGTTAGTGGCCACATCTCAAGTGTTCAGAATCCAGGGGCTTCTATGTGAGATGGTGAAAAGGGTGATTTGCCTGGAGGAGGAAAGAGTCTCAGGATGGTTGAGACTAGACCAGGTGCAGAAGAGGACAGGATTGGCAGGTCAGAAGACAATTTACATTATTGCCAGAAGTCACTTGGATGTAGTTGAAAGTTGAGAGAGTTAAGAAACCAGACTGCAAGCCGGGCGGTGGTGGCGCACGCCTGTAATCCCAGCACTTGGGAGGCAGAGACAGGCGGATTTCTGAGTTCGAGGCCAGCCTGGTCTACAGAGTGAGTTCCAGGACAGCCAGGACTACACAGAAGAAACCCTGTCTCGAAAAACCAAAAAAAAAAAAAAAAAAAAAAAAAGAAACCAGACTGCAGATCTATACTGCCACATGGGTCATGGGACCATTCTCTGGCATCTGAAGGCACTTGTGTCATGCTCCAGCATGGACCAGCAGTGTGACACAGTGGCAGAGGGGTAGTTGCTCTACTGTCCTCAGCCTCAGTATTCTCATGCAGAAAAATGAGGTTGCTACCTGTACTGGCTGATTTTGTGTCAACTAGACACAAGCTGGAGTTATCATAGAGAAAGGAGCTTCAGGTGAGGACCTGCCTCCATGAGCTCCAGCTGTAAGGCATTTTCTCAATTAGTGATCAAGGGGAGAGGGCCCATTGTGGGTGGGGCCATCCCTGGGATGGTGGTCTTGGGTTCTATAAGAGAGCAAGCTGAGCAAGCCAAAAGATACAATCCAGTAAGTCACATCCCTCCATGGCCTCTGCATCAGCCCCTGCTTCCTGATCTGCCTGAGTTCCAGTCCTGACTTCCTTTGGTGATGAACAGCAATGTGGAAATGTAAGCTGAATAAACCCTTTCCTCCCCACCACTTGCTTCTTGGTCATCATGTTTTGTGCAGGAATAGGAACCCTGACTAAGACCCCACCCGTGCCTCCCGAGTGGAGCATGTGGGAGGGTCAGTGAGTTAGGCACGTAGCCATATAAGCCAGTTTCCTCCGCGATGCCGGGCCGTGGGATATTTTCCTCCACTGAGTCGTTCCCTCATATGAATTGGGGGCAAGGGGGATACAAGTGACAGTAGGATCAGGTGGGGATGACATGTTTCTATTTTCATGCTCCAAAAAGGAACTAGTGGTGCTGGAGAGTAACCATGTACTTCCATACAAAACAAACTAACAAACATTTTTTTAAAAAAGAGCTACTTTAATTTGAGCAACAGGAAGCAAACTGTGTCCTCTCAACAAACTCTTTTTTTTTTTTTTTTTTTTTTTTTTTTGGTTTTTCGAGACAGGGTTTCTCTGTGTAGTCCTTGCTGTCCTGGAACTCACTCTGTAGACCAGGCTGGCCTCTGGCCTCGAACTCAGAAATCTGCCTGCCTCTGCCTCCCAAGTGCTGGGATTACAGGCGTGTGCCACCACCCCCGCCTGGCTCCTCTTTTTTTTAATGGATGTAAACTTGAACTATTTTTGTAAACACAAGCAAATACATGATGGATGTTGATGCTGCCCTACAATTTTTACCCTCTGATAGCCTATTTGAACTTTTTTTCTCATTCCTTTCTTTTTTCTTCATATTTATTTTGCTTATATGAGTACACTGTAGCTGTCTTCAGATACACCAGAAGAGGGAGTCAGATCTCATTACAGATGGCTGTGAGACACCTGTGGTTGCTGGAAATTGAACTCAGGACCTGTGGAAGAGCAGCCAGTGCTCCTAACCACCAAGCCATCTTTCCAGCTCCCTATTTGAACTCTTAAGGGACTTCCAAGTGACTAGCACCCGGGTTCTCACTATATAAAGGCTGCATGAATTCAATTTGCAGTTTTAGATCCTAACTCTACTCTAAATCACAGATCGGTTTGGTTTTTTGTGATATCATTCTGGAGGGGAAAGTACAGTTGTCATCTGTCTTATAGTTTGGGTTTTTGAGAGTGAAGTTCAAGTCAGTATAGAAGAATCATACAGACATCATGCTAAGTCAAAGGTGCCAGGCATAAAAACTCCCATGCAGTGTCTGATCTTACTTACCGGAAGGACCCAGAGTGAGTCCACCTATGAATACAGGCATGCAATGGTGACACGGTGAGTAGAAGAGGGGAGAATAGGGAGGTATCGGCAGAGTTTTGTTGTCAAGTAGGTTTTTGGTTGTCCCGATTTATGCTCCTGGGTGGTCACATGGGCGCACGAGCCCAGGAGCTATCTCGGATCCACAGAGAAGAGATTACACACACATTAGTTCATTTTTTTTTTTTTTTTTTTGGTTTTTCGAGACAGGGTTTCTCTGTGTAGCCCTGGCTGTCCTGGAACTAGCTCTGTAGACCAGGCTGGCCTCGAACTCAGAAAACATTAGTTCATTTTTAAACTGCCTTAATGCTCACCACGATCGACAGGATCCTGTTGACAGGAAAGATCACAGATGGATAGACAGATGGGCAGGGAACTGATGGACTCACTAAGCAGCATCTGGCAATCTCTCAAATGGCCTTGTCATGTCATAGAGTGCCGACTGCCAGATTGTTGGCCAAGGTGTGTATGTACCTGTCACTCTGCAAAGCTATAGCTAAGAACAGAGGGGCAAGTGAATGTACCATGTAGTTATAAAAAACAATCGATGCCATGGCCTGATACAGGACAGCAATGGCCGTCTCCCCACCCCCATGGAGATCCCCAAGCCGTGGTCTGTCTAGGTTTATCGGTCAATTTTTGCATAACTGCTCTGTACCCTTGTGGCTAGCCTGTTGAAACTCGCTGTCGCTGGCTCTGATCCCCTAGCTCAGTCAAATAAAACTCCAGAGAATTGTAATTTAGCAGCTACAGTTAGAGTAGTAAATCCTCTAACGCCCAAATGCCCACTCAAACTCAACTGATACTGACATAAGCTGCATACCTACATGGGACAAAAGCGACCTAAATTATTCAACCGTCTAAGAAATGCCCAGGTCCTTATGGCTCCTAGGACCACGTGGTTCTGGCTCATCATCCTCTCCTATAGATTCCATCTTGCCACTCCCATCTCAGTCTCTGTCTCTCTCAGTGTGCTTTTCCCCTTCTCTTCCTGCTCTGCCTGTAAGATCCCGCCTCCTTATCGTCACCCAGTGATTGGCTTCCTGTTGTCTTTATCAGCCAATCAAATAGCTAGGGGAAATCCCCCCCCTACAAGTGAGTCCACCTGTGCTTAACTCATGGCTGTTTGGTTTGGTTTGGTTTTGATTCTTGCTTTTTTTTAGTTCCTTGTCTGCAAGGTCTTGTTTTGGTTTTGGTATGAATGTCAGATAAAGATTCGTGTTGTAACATGCATGTTCAACTTTTCCAGTACTGTTTTATGGAAAGCTGTCCCCTCCAAAACTCATTATTCCTATTACGTGTGTGTGTGTGTGTGTGTGTGTGTGTGTGTGTGTAAAAATTTTCTCATTATTCCCCTCTTGGTGGGTGACATCATGTGGATAATTCTACTTTTTTTTTATGCAGAATTGTTTGGTTGGTTCTTGAACCTTTGCTTTTCTATCCTAATTATGAATAACTTGGGATTTAAAGGCTCAAGGAGCTTTCTGATAAAAATTTAAATAAACATAGGGGAGATCTTTTTATTGTGTTGTGTCTTCTGATCAGTGGCCACCACATGACTCTGATTTTTAGTCTGTACATTCATGCTTTAAGCATTTAATTTGCAGTTATTGCTATGACATTATTTTCTTACTATTTCCCCACTTATTGTCACCATTGTGTACAAATGGAGCTGAATCCGGTGCTGTCATTGTGCCCTATGAGGTCTTCAAATTCACTTCTTTGTCCCATACATTCACTCTGTGTACTCTTTGGTGTGCTCTGCATGGACTGCATGGTGAGGTCTGGAAATGAGATCCCTTCTATTCACTGCTTTGCCATCTATGGCTGCAGTGGAATGTTCTTGCCTTACTGCATTAGCTGGCTCTTCTAGGACGGGACTGAATCCCAGTAGTCAGAGTCGACTTCTGAACTTCCCGATGTAGGCGTTTCCCATCACATATGAAGCCGGCTGAGGCGTTTGTGTAGATTTTCTTCATGGGGCAGAAGAAGTTTGTGTTTTTCCTTTTCTTCGAAGCTTTTATCATAAAGGAGCTTTAGAAGAGTTCATTGTGGCCCAAAAAGTTTTGGAAGAGAGAAGAAAATTCATAGCAAGGAAATAGATTTGTCTTTTTTTCCCTTATGTCCCTGTTTATAAAATTAAATGGATTTCTCCACGAGGCTAGAAGATGTCTCAGCAGTTAAGAAAATCCACTCTGAGTGGTTCTCAAGCATCTGTAAATCCAATCCCGTGTCATCTGATGCTTTCTTCTGGCCTTGGTGGGCGCTGCGCACACACGGTACACAGATATACATGAAGGCTGAACACTCATATTAGTAAAGACAAAAATAATTTTTAAAAAGCCAAATAAATAAAAGGATTTTCATGTTATTATATTCTTTTTTGTTTTTGTTTTTGTTTTTGTTTTTGTTTTTTTTTTGTTTTTCGAGACAGGGGTTCTCTGTGTAGCCCTGGCTGTTCTGGAACTCACTCTGGCTGTTCTGGAACTCACTCTGTAGACCAGGCTGGCCTCGAACTAAGAAATCCGCCTGCTGCCGGGCGTTGGTGGCGCACGCCTTTAATCCCAGCACTTGGGAGGCAGAGGCAGGCGGATTTCTGAGTTCGAGGCCAGCCTGGTCTTCAGAGTGAGCTCCAGGACAGCCAGGACTACACAGAGAAACCCTGTCTCGAAAAACCAAAAAAAAAAAAAAAAAAAAAAGAAATCCGCCTGCCTCTGCCTCCCAAGTGCTTGGATTACAGGCGTGCGCCACCACGCCCGGCTATTATATTCATTCTTAAAAATAACAGCTATGCCCTTAATCTTTTTAATATATTTAATTGTGTGTTTGTGGGGGCATATGTGTATGGGTGTGCAGGTGCCCTTGGAGGCCATAGGTGTCAGAACTGCCAGAGATGGAGTTCTGTTGGTTCTGAAGTGACATCCTGGGTACTGGGAACCACACTTGGGTCCTCTGCAAGGGGAGCAAGAACTCTTAAATGCTGAGCCATTTCTCCATCACCAACTCTTTTTTGCTTGCTTGTTTGTTTGTTTCTTTGTCTGTTTTGAGACAGGGTCTCTGTGAGTAGAGCGGAGAAGAGGGGGGGTCTGCGTCTGGCATACCGCCCACCAAACCACCCGGGCGGGTAAAGAATCCCCCACCCCGGATCCGCTTCAACCCGGCTTGCTCTTACTTCAAACTCTGAATCTTCCCCAGCTTGTCGGTCTTGGGTCGCCCACACTGAAGCAGCAGCTGCGGCGTGAGAGGAGCCATGGCTGGCCGAGGGCTCAACCGAACCCGCGCCTCAACCAAGTGCGGTCGCTAAGGCCCGCGGCCGGGGAGCCCAGGAGGCGGCGCACAACAAATTTGTTGAGAGTCCGGGATGACCGGAAGGAAGCAGAACGCCATCCGCACAACCCACCTCCTGCTTCTGCGATGACTACAACTCCCAGCGGCCCCTGCGCCTGGCGCCTGCGCTCTTAGCTGCTCAGAGGACGCTCTGGCGGCCTCAGCGACCAAAGTTTCTCCCGCGCAGGAGTGTGGCTGTAAGGGCATCCGGACTTGTCTTGTCTGCGAGAGACAACGCCACAGGGACCCGCCCTGGCATATCTCCCTTCAGGTACGGGCTAGGAAAAGAGTCATAGCGAGAAACTCTATTCCTCTTAATGGGAAACTGAGGCCTCGCTTGCCTGTGAAACAGCCAAGGATCAAGGCCTCGCGGTAGGGGAGTTGCTTGGAGCACTTATATCTTCAATATTCACAAAACCCAAAAGGTGGACGCTTCCCAAGTGCCATCAGCTGATGAATGGAGGAGCGGGGAAATGCTGGTGTACGTCGAGATCTCTGCATTTGCAAGGCAGAGAGGCAGGAGAGTCGGAAGTTGAAGCCAACCAACCTCAGCCACACGGCAGGTTTTAAAGACTTACCTTGGAGTAGGGAAGCGGCTGTAACCGATCATCTCTGTGACTCTGCTGGGGGTGGGGGAGGGGGGACTGACAGTGGTAAATGACTTGGACTTAATACCTGGGGTCTGGTCGTGAGTGAGCTTCTGGAGCACAAGGGAGACTGCATGGAGATGTAGGGAGTGAGGTCTCTGTTGGTGATTCTTCTGAAAGCCAGGGAAGAAAGACGAAGAATGAGCGACTTAAGACAGCACAGGCTTTGATTTGCGGGGTTTTTTTTTGGGGGGGGGACAAACCTGTAAGAATCAGCTTTACAGCCGGGCAGTGGTGGTGCATGTCTTTAGTCTCAGCACTCGGGATGCAGAGACAGGCGGATCTCGGTGAGTTTGAGGCTAGCCTGATCTACATAGGGAGTTGAGGAAAGGCCCGTCTTGAAAAAACAAAAACAAATCTGTCTTTCAAGGTAGTAATGGGGTCAGGAGGCCGGTAGGCCAGGAATTATGTTAAAATGTTTTCCTTTTAGCTCTCTGTTGACCATGGCTAACACCTTCCATCAAAATGGGCAATGGATGAATGAATGAATGAACGAATGAATGAATGAATGAAAAATAACCTCAGAGCATTTGCATGGCCCTGGCAACCCTGTAGCAAGTTGCTGGGATGCATAGCCAGGGGAATGCTTGAGTAGAGACCTGGGCTAGGGACTTGGGGGGAGGGGAGGGATGAGGTGACATTTAAGAGATCAGAGGGACCTGAGTACAGAAGCCACAGTGTGCTCAACGCACAGGCAGGATATGAAAAGAACTTGAAATTCAAGTCTTAGAAGGAGACTTTAGAGGAAGCTGGGAAGCCAATGAGAGGGTGTGTCTCTGTCAGTGCTAAAATGCCCAACACCTTGTGGAAAATGGTATGAGGTGCCTCATCAGCAGACTGAGTATGTGATCTGGTCTGTTCCAGGGTCTACATTGCAAAAGAAAGTTTTTTGTTTCATTTTATTTAGTTAGAGCCCACCCCCAGCCCCCTCCTCTCCATATGCTAAGATTGCAGGCATATTCATATGTCACTGTGTCTGGATCATAGCAGCATTCAGAGTGAACAAACACCCAGTGTTTATTATAGAAGACTGGGTCGTGGTGGTTCACAGCAAGTTTAAAAACAGACTAAGCGTAATAAAAGCCTGTCTAAATAAAAGAACAACAGAAAGAAAGAGACAAACAATGAACTAATAAGAGAATTAGTGTTCTACCAACTGAGCCCCACTCCTCCCCTGTTGTGTGCTCCGCCTTCAGGGAGCTATCCACGAGTTCCTGCCTGGAGGGAAGCAGCAAGAACTGGGCCAAGCACTGCTGCAGGCTGCACTCTCTTTCCAGGGGAGGCCAGTGTGAATGGCTCCCGGGTGCGGGAGCTGTCACCAGCCTGGCTCAGAGCTTAACTCCAGCACGACCATCCGAGAAGCTAACACTGAGGTCTTCCCACAACTCAGGAGATTCGTGGGTTTTTCAAGACAAGGTCTCTTGTAGCCCAGGCTAGCCTCCAATTAATTGTGTAGCTAAGGATGACCTTGGACTCTTGACTTTTCTACCTCCTCTTCCCAAGCTCTGGCATTTTGGATGTACACTGCCACACCTGGCCTTATTTTCCTTTTGTTTCTCTTTTTGAAACAGGGTCTCTGGCCTGGCCTGGCTTCAAGGGTGACTTTGAACTCCTGACCCTCCGCCTCTACCTCTTGAATGCTTGGATGGCCAGCCTGCACCACTCTATTCAGCTTTCTTAGGTGCTGGGATGCCAGCAAGTGTTCTACCAACTGAGCCGCACCCCTCCCCTGCTGGGGTGATTTGAGACAAGGTCCCATGCAGACTAGACTGGAACTCACCATGTAGCCTGACTTTGAACTCCCTGTCCTCCTGCCTCAGCCTCTGCTGAGATGACAGTGGAGTGCTTAGGTTTTATGAGGAGCCATCTGACCCTTGACGTCATGAACATCATGTGCCCTTCCCGGAGCCGGCTCTGCTGGGCCTGGACGGTGGCCACCCCTCAGGTTACTTAGTCAGTCATAGTGTGGAGGGAGTCAGTCTTTGAAAGCTTTAGGACTCAGGACAAGCAAGATGGCTCAGCGGCTAACGGTGCTGCCACCAAGCCTGACATTCCGTCTCTGGAATCCGCATGGTGAAAGGAGCGTCCCCTGATCTCCACACACGTTGCCCCTCTGAATACCCCTGCTCTCATGTGAAATGAATATTTCTCCTTTTACCATCTCTGTGTGAGGTAGTTGTAGTTATT
The DNA here is from genome assembly GCA_964023405.1 of Apodemus agrarius. Classification (NCBI taxonomy): domain Eukaryota; kingdom Metazoa; phylum Chordata; class Mammalia; order Rodentia; family Muridae; genus Apodemus; species Apodemus agrarius. The sequence continues at coordinate 26,606,598 of OZ030028.1, forward strand.
TTGTTTTAAGACAGGGTCTCACTGTGCAACCTTGGCTGTCTTGGAACTTGCTTTATAGATCTGGTTGTTCCTTAACTCATAAAGATCTCTCTATCTCTACCACTGAGTAAGTGCTAGGGTTAGAGATCACAGGCTGGCCTCAAAATCTGACCAGGCAGGTCCACAGGATTGAATTTAATTTTTAAAATTACATTGACTTACTTATTTAGTCATTTAGTTATGGAAGCAGGGCACAGCTCCATGTATGGAGGACAGAAGAGACAGCGCAGGCCAAGGCAGATGGTGAAGGTGTGTGTCTGGCCTGCATACTTCCGTGGGCACACGTGCATTTGCTGTGTGCGTGCATCTGGGAGCCAGAGGTCATCAGCTGCCGTTCCTATGTACGTGGTGTCCGGGAGAAGGCCGGAGAAGCATTGGAGGGAGTCCAGTTTCTGCTTTCCTCATGTTCTTCTGGGGATTGGACTCCAATAGCCTTGGCAGCAAAGACCTTTAACCCGGAGGTGGCGTTCAGAACACATGCATTTTGTAAGACAGGGTCTCTAATTTGCCTGCAACTCTCCCAGCAGGCTGGGCTGGCTAGCACCAAGCACAGGAACCCACCTGTCTGCTCATCTCCAGCCCTGGAATGACACCTGCCCCATACCCAGCTCTGAGGGCTCAGGTATTCCTGCCTGCAGGGCCAGCACTGGCTGACTGAGTAAAACCATAGTGACAACTTTGGAATTTTGGTTTCTGTAGAACACACAAATCTAAGAATCTGTTCTTGTTTTAATCCCAGATGTGGGGTATGGGGCTGCTTCAGATTGTCCACAGCAGATGACTATGATTTGCCTCGTGCTCTAGCAGGGATGTGATTTAGCTAGGTAGTCACTGTGATTGTGTGACATTTGGGATGCTGGGGACTTTTCAGAGGGTATATAAATGTTAGGGTCCCAAGAGGGGCAGCTGACATGCTGTGTTAAATCGTTGTGTGCAAAGAAGAAACAAATAAGTTGGAGAGATGGCTCCGAGGTTAAACACACTTAATGTTCCTCCAGAGATTGTGAGTTCAGTTCCCGGCAGCCACCTGGTGGCTCACAGCCATCTGTAATGAGATCTGGTGCCCTCTTCTGGTGTGTAAGCAGAACACTAGACATAGTAACTACATCTTGGAGGAGGAGGAGGAGGAGGAGGAGGAGAAGGAGGAGGAGGAGGAGGAGGAGGAGGAGGAGGAGGAGGTAGTTAGGTATCCTAATGGCAAAGATCAAAGTTGCCCCAAGGAAATTGATACCCCAGTCATCAGGAAGGAGTAAGGATAACATCGCCCCCTTTCAGACCCCTGACTTTATTCAGGGATCTCTTTCCTCTATCCTTTTTCCTTTCTTATATAGGGTTAAGGAGTTAAAATGGTGGAAGTAAGAAGAACCCGCAGAGTAGCTGAAGTCCGGCCACACTCCACAGCCTCTGGTTTATTTTTGTTTTGGAAATTATCTTTTATGTATATGGTTTGTGTGATATATGCCAGGGCACCATGTGTGCAATACCCACAGGGCCCACAAGAGGATCCCCTGGGCCTGGAGTTACAGACAGTTGTGAGCCTCCTTGTGGGTGCTCAGAATCAAACCTGGCCCCTCTAGACGCTCAGCCAGTGCTCTTCACTAGAGAGCTGTCTCCCCAACACCAACAGCTCTGTTCTTTCTGACCTCTCTTAGAACTAGCTGAGAGCTAGAGACTCTAGGAAGTCTGTACCAAGGTTTAAGGCCCCAGCCAGGCCTGCCAAGCTCTGAAAATACCCTGTATGACGCACCTCTCTACCCATCTACCTCTCCATCCGGCTACATATCTATCATATCTTGAACTTTTGGAGTTCAAACTGTATTTAAACTATAGTAGTATAATTTTTAGTTTGCAATGATGGGAAATTTGTTAATGAAATGTATAGTTTTCTGTTTTGATATAGACTCTTCAATATCCTTGATATTGGAAGTCTTCAATATTATACTAGACCAGGTGCAGGAGAGGACAGGATTGGCAGGTCAGAAGACAATTTACATTACTGTCAGAAGTCACTTGGATGTAGTTGAAAGTTGAGAGAGTTAAGAAACCAGACTGCAGATCTTTGTTGCTGTGAGCACTGCCACATGGGTATCTTTATCCGGATGGTCATGGGGTCATGCTCTGGCATCTGAAGGCATTTGTGTCATGCTCCAGCATGGACCAGCAGTGTGACACAGTGGCAGACGGGTAGTTCCTCTACTGTGCTCAGCCTCAGGATTCTTATCCAGAAAAATGAGGTTGCTACCTGTCCTGGCTGGCTTTGTGTCAACCAGACACAAGCTGGAGTTATCATAGAGAAAGAGCTTCAGGTGAGGACCTGCCTCCATGAGCTCCAGCTGTAAGGCATTTTCTCAATTAGTGATCAAGGGGAGAGGGCCCCTTGTGTGTGGTGCCTTCCCTGACTGGTGGTCTTGGGTTCTATAAGAGAGCAGGTTGAGCAAGCCAAAAGATACAATCCAGTAAGTCACATCCCTCCATGGCCTCTGCATCAGCCCCTGCTTCCTGATCTGACTGAGCTCCAGTCCTGACTTCCTTTGGTGATGAACAGCAATGTGGAAATGTATAGGCAGTGGGAGCTGGACCTGACATGGGTGCTGGGAACCAAACTCAGATCCTCTGCAAGAGCAGTGTGCACACGAAACCACTGAATTTAACATAAGGACAAAAACTCTTTTAAAGGACACGATATGCATAATTAAACAGTTGTGATCAAGCTGTCATCTACACAAGCACGTCTTGATTCTGGTTGTACAAGATGGCTCCAGTTGCTCAAGAGCGCACTTTGAATGTGAGCCGACAGCTCCTGCTCTGGACACCACTCTGCCTGTCGAGTACTTGCCCTCCTCTGGGACGTTATCCTGTGTTCTAAGCAACCTGGAGAGGAAAGGTGTACTTAGATTCCTTTGCCAGGTCACAGCATCAAAGGAAGCAATGATAGACTAAGGCAGGAGCCTGGAGGAAGGAACTGAAGCAGACACCATGGGGGAAAAGCTGTTTTCCTGGCTTGCTCCCAGGGTCAGCATCAGCTACATCCATGTTTGTTTGTTTGTTTCTTCCTTTCTTTCTTTTCTTTCTTTCCTTCCTTTCGTTCTTCCTTTCTTTCCTTCCTTCCTTCCTTCCTTCCTTTCTTTCTTTCTTTCTTTCTTTCCTTCCTTCCTTCCTTCCTTCCTTCCTTCCTTTCTTTCTTTCTTTCTTTCTTTCCTTCCTTTCTTTCTTTCTTTCTTTCTTTTCTTCCTTCTTTCCTTCCTTCCTTCCTTCCTTCCTTCCTTCCTTCCTTCCTTTTCTTTTTCTTTTTCTTTTTTTTTTTGAGACAGGGATATCACTGTCTGTGCTGGAACTCACTCTGTAGACCAGGCTTGCCTTGAGCTCAATATTCTGTAAATTGTTGGGCAGTCTGTAAGGGTTGGTTGTGCCAATCCAAAGCTGCAGGATCTCCATGGCACAGAGCAACCACAGTATAGCCAGGAGGAGTCCCGTGGAGGATCCAATATTGATGGTGTCACATCAACCAGAGTCCTTGTGCCAGACAATGACTCATTGCAATGAACATTGACAAGTGAAGATCTGTGGACAGCAGGTTCACTGTGGGACACACAGGGACACTCTACCGTTTCTACAATGAGATGCTTCTATGTTTAGTTGTATTCCTTTTTGCTTCTGCATTAATTTTAGGGGGGATGTTGCAAGGATGGAGGGGGGATACAGGCACAGGAAGATGAGTGGGACTGGGGTGCCAGAAGTAAGACTCACAAAGCATCAGTAAAAGTTAAAAGTTGTATTTTTATTTTATGTGTATGGGTGTTTTTGTCCTGCATATGTGGTGATGAATCTCATGTATGCAGTAACCTCAGTGGTCAGACGTGTATGTCGAATCTCCTGGAATTGGAATGACAGGTGGATGTGAGCCCCCGTTTGTGTGATGAACTGAGCCCAAGTCTTTAGGTAGAACAGTCAGTGCTATTAACAACTGAGCCCTCTCGCCAGCCCCCAGATTCCACTGTTTTCTTTAAATTGTCTGCCAGATGATACTAACATCAATACACTTGAAAAGTACCTTCATTTCTAACTTTTCTTGTTTAGGTCCGATGAAAACTTCAAAGTGTTAGCACCGTGAGGGGGCATGCAGGTTGGAAGCCATGAACACTACTCATATTTGGCTCCAGAACAAACAAGTGTTTTGATGTGTGGGATGTGTGTTTCAGTAAATTGACAGCCAAATTTTGTGTGTGTGCTTGGTCATGCATGTGTGCATGCGTGCTTTTCTGTATGTGTGTGTGTCTCTGTGTGTGTGTGTGTGTGTGTGTGTGTGTGTCTGCATGTGTCTGTGTGTGGGTCTCAAATATGTGTGTGTCTGTGTGTGTCTGTGTGTCTCTGTGTGTGTGAGACAAGTACCATCTTTACCCAGGGCAATCCTAGATGGGGCAAAAAAGCAAAACAAAGACCAAAACTGAAGTCCAGCACATAGGGTGTCTCATGCACATGACCACACCAGTGTTTTGTGTGAATGATGGGGATCACAACTCAGGTCTCTCCACTTTCTCAGCAGGCGCCATACAGACAGCACCTCCCAACCCCCGATATGTACTGTTTGGTGGGTCCCACAGACCTGCATAGGGAATTTCACTTGAGCATTGGCCTGCTGTCCACAGTATTCAGGTGGAATGTGCAGATTGATCCCTCAGCCGCCAATTTCAAATGGCATCGCCCTTTCATCGAGACACTGCCGTGTTGTTGTTGTTGTTGTTGTTGTTGTTGTTGTTTTAACCTACATGCTATAATTTCTGCTGTATGTCTCACCCATTGATTACACTTCTTTAAATATTTCCTGAGAGGACATCAAACACTGCAGAGAGAAGGAGACAAGGCAGGATCTTGGCCTGTGCAAATGGCCGTGCCTGCTTGCTTTCCTGTCCACCTAGTGCCCAGTCAGCGCTCTCATCTGCCCATGGCTGCTGTGCAGTTGTGTGGTGAGTTCCTTTCAGTTCCTGTGCAGGAGTGTTTCCTTTGCAGCATGGTTGGATTTGCTTACCAGCATTAATAATGTTCCTCAAGGTGCTCTGCACACATTGGTAATGGACTAGGTCACCTTCCATTGTGTACAGATGACAGCTAGACCCCCTGTCACTGTCACTTCTAGCCTCTGCTCCTTCTCTGCTCTCTGTGCTGCCCAGGCCTCCATGGTTCGCCCAGGAAGCCCGTGGTCAACCTACAGCCTGTGTGAGGTTGTCCTAAACCTGACTACAGCAGCCCTGGGTCTCCAGGCCTGAGAGTCACTGGACACCCCAGTCAGGAACTAGATGAAGTGCACAGCTCAATTCTTGATGAGACAAGGACTAGCCTGGTGTATATAAACTTTTCTCAAGACAAATACCTAGGTGGCCAGTGATGTGGGGGGGGGGGGGTGTGGGTCCTCCATCATCAGAGCCCACATGAGTTGTCGACTCCCTGGAAGGGGTCCAGACTTCACTCAGTGTCCTCTAAAAGGTTTCAGGCATCACACGTGCCCAGGATGAGGACTTAGTGGGCCATTTTTCCTGGTGACTCCTGGCTTTGGCCCATGGAGGCTTCCATATATCCAGAGAGCAGTAAGACCACAAGCAACCCATTCCCCACAGACGAAATGTGTAATATTTCCATGGGCTCAGCCTTGTCATTTGAAGATCAGCCCTAGACCTGTAGGAAAACCTGGCAATTCTTTTGATAACCATCTGTTAAAACATGGTGCAGTGTGTCCGCACAGCTTTGGGCTCAGGGATAGCAAGAATGGTGAGGGCCACTCCAGATATACTTTCTCCTCTGCATGGTTCCACTGTCCAGTCTGACAGGGAAGCCCAGAAAGTAGAGACCTCTCTCCATGAGCCCTGATATGGCGCATCTAATATCTGTGTCCCTAAATGTTAGGAGCCCTGCTGAGCCCAAGACCTCCAGGTCACAGTCACATAGTTTATACTGTTCACCACTGTTGGTATTTGCCCATTTTCTGTCACATCAGTGGCTTGTTTACCCTGATTCCAGGGTGGCCTGCGAGGGTTCCCTTCCTGTGATTGACCTGTTTGTCTGAGATATGCAGTCCACAGGTAGATATGAGTAGGTTATACCACTTGGGAAATGAACTATATCATTTAAGATGAGTAAACAGATCATTTTTATTAATATCCAAACATAAATAAAAATTCAACAATGAAACCAACAATATGAAAGAAAAAAAACTAACAAATAAATCGAGGATAGCTTCTCTAAAGAAAAAAAGAGGAGCTTAGGTGGGAACTGCTGCAGGGTACACCTCAGCAGATAATTTTCCCAGCTATATGTCCACCTCAGGCAAAGGGAAATAACACTCTGGTGCACCTAAGTGCACAACAGTAGAGAAAACTATGTACTGGACAGATGGAACACGTGCAGTCACATCAGCAACCTCATCTGCAGCTACACCTCCATCCACACCTCCATCCACGCCTCCATCCACGCCTGCAGTCCCCTCTGCAGACACATCAGCAGACACAGCTACAGGTGACGGGGTAGCAGCTGATGGGGGCAGAGCTTGATCTAAAGTTGGAAGCTGCACTGGACCATCTTCTGGCACAAAGGGTTCCACAGGTGTCATTTCCAAGAGCTCACTGTCCTCTCCGGGTAGCAGGCCTCCTTGTGGCTCTTCCACTGAGTCTGGCCCCAGAACCAGACTCTCTTGCATCCCAGAGACTTGGGCTTCCTGCACTTGGGCCTCTGGAGTTGGTTTAGAATCTAAAGGCAGAAGGAGATGGGATTTTAGTGAAGGCAGCCAGGACTGGGTGAGCTTCCCAAGATGGCCTTGATGCTCACACGAGGACTTTTCATACCAGACAATCCCCAGTCCTCTCCTCATAGTGGGGCATCCTACCTGACTGGTGTCCAGCCCTGGCTTCAGGCTAAAGCTCTGGAGAATTCCCTGGTGGAACGCATCACTGAAAACCATTCCTACCTTCCCAGGCAGACCACCCCTGGCCTCCTCACCATTTCCGAGCTGTAGATTTTTGGCCTCGACATCCTCCAACACTGACAAAAGCACGCTGCCATGGGGATCTCCATCTTCCCAAATGAGCCTCACATACACCCTCAGGTGCTTCACGATGTTCACGTCTGGGGACTCTCGAAAATCCTCCGGGAATTTCTGAAGCCAGTACAGCAGGAAAGTGAAGAGTGAGCTGCAGGAAGAGGAAGGTGGAGTGAAGGAGAGTCGGAAGCCTGGCCTTGCATCCCCAGCAGAGCCGTGGGCCCCATCAGACAAGGCAAGGGCCGGCAGCCTCTGTGCTGATGGGCATAGTGGTCAGGAGTGTAAGGAGTGGCCGGGTCATGTGCCGAGGGCTCCAGATGCTGTCTGTCCCCCTGGAGGACAGATGGGACTAGGCTGTGGTGGGGATGGATTCTCCCAGAGCCCTTCAGCTTCCATCCTTCCCTCAGCTGCTCAGAACCAAGGAGCCCATTGGAGACCTCCAATTTTCTCCACCTGCAGGTGTCGTCTCAGGTGCCATCCCTCTGGTGGGAATCCCCAAAGCAGGGCACCAGACAAGTGTCTAGTCCTCAGCACAAGCCCCCCACCCCCACTGTACAGAAAGGCCCTTACATCTGTCTACATCCCAACCACATCTCACTGCACATCTGGGCCCTCACCTCCTTCTTCCACTGCACCTCACTGCCCAGATGGAATCTTACCTCGCTTTCATCTGAAGCCCACTCACCTCTTGATTCGTTTGTCCCATTCCGAGTCTGGGCAGAAGGCACCATACCTGTGGCATTCCAGGAGGGTGTCACCATTAGGCCCTTGTTTCTCCAACCTACTAATAGATCTACGGGAAGCTACTTGAGTCTGAGGTATCTAGAAAGGGAGCATGGATCCTAGCGTCTCTGTACTGTTCTGACTTCCATGCTGTGCTCACAGGTCTTAAGAGATGGTCACACAATTGGTGGAAGCCTCCCTGCTTCCCTGCTAGGGCTCTTGCTTGGTTCCTGGAGTTTTAGGTGGTCCCCCAGGGACCCTTGTCTGGTTCCATTAATCCATGGAAGTCTGATAGGATCTAGAACCTTTTATACAAATGGGAAAAGAGCTCTTCAAAAGGACAAGAGATGGTAGTGTTTGACACTACCTGGGGACATGGAAAGACACACATTAGAGTCCCACAACCCCATATGTGGCCATGGCATTTTGCAAGCTCAGATCCAGGCCCAACACTGCCACGGTACCATCATCATTGTCCTGGGAGCACGGAGCCCTGCAGAAGAGCAGAGCCCTCGACAACCTGTGTTGGAAGTAGCCACTCACATCCTCATCATGTGGTCGATCACCTCCCAGGTGGTAACATAGTTCCTGTAGATTTGGAAAAAGGTCATGACCGAGGTGTGGTCATTGTGCCAAATGCCACGTGGTATGTAGTATAGTATTTTGTCGAGCCAGACACTCTTCTCGTTGGTGGACATGGGTGTCTTGGGCTGAGAACCTGGCTCCTGTTTATGCTGAGGACAGTCCTAGGAAGGCAAGAGGGTATAAATGTAGAAACTCAGAGACATCAGCAAGGCACTACTGTCCACTGAAGAGTGAGCATAAAGAATGTTCTTCAATGTCTCACAGGAACACACACCCAGGCAGGGACCTCAGGGGATAAGGGGGGGCCATCCAGATTGCTCCCTGCTACAGGCTGGCCCTCCTTACCTCGGGATCCCTGGGGGAACTCTGCCAGCAGCATATCAGAGGGTACATTAAGCATCTCCACAGGCGTCCAAGACGACTACTATTGGCTTTTTTGGAGCCTGAGCCGCGGGAAGCCTTGAAACAAGAAAACATCCTTCTTGATCAAGCACCTCCAGACAAGTAAGTCAGGTAGGCAACTGTTGGCTTCTGGTTACCGGGGAACCATCATTATGACATCATCTGGACTTTGAAGCAAGTGAGGTCACTTCCTGAGGTCCTCCAGTGTGACTGCCTCCTCAGAGACTTTCTCATGGCGTTAGCAGTACTGCCAATTGCTGTCCTTCTGTCTTCCATGTGTACAATGGGACACAGTGGTGTCCATAAACTCATACCTCTACACTCTCCTGGGAAGCCTGGGTCAGGGTGACCTGGAGTATTGTGAAGGCAGGCAGAAGTTTCCAAACCATCCCTTCTGTACCACAAGCATCCCTGGAAAAAGCATTTTCCTCTTAGGGTCTTCTCAATGTCCTCACCTGCTCCTTGAAGATCACTGGAGCATGGGTTTCTTAGAATGTCATCATGTGTATATGATCACAGATGCCCTATTCCTGAGAAACCCTCTAATAGTGTTACTAGAGGTAAAGGCACACATGGGCACTTGTGCCCATGCACACACACATGCACACGAAAACATATGCACACACAAACACACATAGACACATAGACACGACACAGGCCCAGGGACACACAGGGCATCCATTTACAAATGCCTAGGAGCATGTCCTTGTAGAACAGCCCCTCCTAGGTGGGCATTAGGACTATTTGGTAGAGTTTAGTGTTGGGAAAACAAACTTTAGCTAAGTGTGTGTGTTCATCTTTAATTGTGCTTTTCTCTTAGGGGAGTAGGCAGGGCTCCTCTCCCTTTCTATGGCTCTTAATGTTTGTCCCCTTTGGCTTCCACAGGCAACAGTGTGCTTCTCCTTTGTCCCCAGACAGTGGGTGACTTGGTTCAGGTTTGCACGGTGTCCCACACTGCTCACAACATTCCCTACCCTGAGGAAAAACAATGCACGAACTTTTAAGACTTTGGAAGAGTTTCCATATCCTAAATCTTCGATGAGTACTTTAAAATAAATTCACAGACTAGGTTCAGAATGTTGAAGGAAAAATGAAAAAAGTCATCCTTTTGTGCAGAAACAGACAAAGAAGGAAGGAAAAAGCAAGGAGTGTGTGTGGTTCCTACATTATATGAAAAAATCAAAAAATCATATTTGTATACAGAGCATGACACTCTATTGGAAGGCAAATGGGATCAATGGCTTTCAATAGAGACAGAAGCATGTACAGGAGGAGATCTGCCCAGTACAAATATGTCCTTATACAACAATAGTCTCCTGTCCCACATTACCATGCACAGGAAATTTTACATAGTTAAAAATGTTTTTGTTCTTTGTAAGAGTCTTATCATTTTACATTCATGAATGCACCTATTTCTATGACTGCACGTGTGCAGTGATCATAGAAGCCCGAAGGGTCAATTGGATCCCCAGTAGCCAGGTCCTGCATGGTTGTGAGCTGCCTTGTGAGTGCAGGGAAATGAACTCAGGTCTTCTGCAAGAGCAGCTAGTGAGTGCCCTTAACAGCTGAGCCATCTCTCAGGACCATTTTAGGATGGTGCACTGTGTGCCCACTAGAGGGCGGTGGTTCTCCATGGAAGTACAAGGAGGTCCTCCCTGTCCTGTGTGCTAGCATCTCAGGGACATTTCAGTAGGGATGGGGGTTGGGGGCTACTGAGGTGAACTCAACAGAACAGGATTGGGGGCAGGGGCTTCATTCCTATCTCGGATGTCCTTGATAGGCAGTGAAGAAAAAATCAGGTAGTGTAGCTTTCAGATTATCTTATTCTCTGCAGAGCAAGGGGCCATGCCACTGTGAAAGTTGCCAATCCCATCTCCTGCAGAAGCATGGGCCAAACCAGGACTGACCGCTCCTTCTCTGGGGCAGAGGGTGTAGAGGGTAATTAATGGGAGTTCTTCAGATGTGTATTTCCAGACAGATTCAGCTTTACCTAGGAATGCTGGGGCTTGTCCCATGTTCAAGGACATCGAAGCCCCTTGTGTATTCTGGGTTGGCCTGGATGACAGTCCCTTTCCAACCTGTGTCCACATAAAGACCATGTTTACTTACACAGGGTGGGGCTGAGACACCACCTCCATCTTGCCTGGCCACTCCTGTTTTCCCAGGTGAGCCAGAGGAGCCTGGCTGAGCATCCCAGGGAAACTGTTGGGGCTTCTCTGACCCAGGATGCCACCAGCCACCAGCCAGATGCCCTTATCCCCTGACACCCCAGCTCCTCAACCTTCTGCTCCTGTCCCCTGACATCCACTGGAGGGCATATAGACAGGAAAGTCCCAGGGATTTTTATGGTCAGAGCCTGGGCCCTGGCAGCCCTACCCACTGAGACTTTGACCACCCATTTTCCATGGACCTGTTTGACAAAAGTGAGGAGCAGACAGAGACAGGGTATAGTGATGAGTGCCTTTTCCTCGGTGCTCAGGAGGCAGAGGCAGGTGGATTTTTTAGTTTAGGCCCAGCCTGGTCTACAGAGTGAGTTCCAGGACAGCCAGGGCTATACAGAGAAAAACTGTCTGGAAGAAAAAAAACCAAAAAACAAAAAAATCTATGTAATAAGTTAATCTGCCAGCTCTATTTCTTTACCTTCGTTAGTCCCCAACAAGCACATAGAGAACTAAGATTTGTTAAAATAGCCTTGAGCCAAAATCCCTTTATTCTAACCCTCTAAGCCCATCAGGGTTCCTCCAGGACAATATTTCCACAATATTTGCATTTCTCCTCGTTTCTTGATCCAACTCTTTTCTCCCGATGCTTCCTGGACCTGTCCTCATGGCTCCACTCTTTCACTTCCTGTCTCTATCTCCACTGCTCCTAGAACAGGAAGTCCCGCCTTCTCTCTAGGGTTCTGGATTGGCTCACTGGCTTTTATTGATGAGGCAGAGAATGAATGAGGAGCAATGTTTACACACCCCTGAGACAGGGGCATCCAAGAATAAGCTGAGCAGAGCCATGTCAGGATAGAACCCCAGTAGTGGGATCGAGAAACCCATTTGAAGGACTTGAAATAACGCAAGGGTAAACTTTACACAGGGTACAAGGACCATACGTGTATAGGTAAGAGCATATGCACGGTCTTGCCAGGCAGCCATACACAAGAATCTTTGCTCTATCCTATTTTTTTCACTGTTGTTGAAATGGCTCGCACTATTGTCTCCATTTTGTTGTCGGCTTGGAAAGAGATGGAGCCATGATGCACGCGCTGGCTTTAAAACCTTAGTCTCCTCTGCCCTGGGTTCTCGATTACCTAGTCACAGCTATGCTGGTCAGTTTCTTGTCCACTTGGTCCAACATCTGGATCGATAGATTGATAGCCATGAGGAAAATGCTTGAAACTCCGCAGAGGAAGTGTCTTCATTGCGGTGGCTTTCAGGCAAGTCTGTGCTTCCTTTTCTTGACTGATGATTGACATGGGAGGGAGAAATTAGTTCTCCATGCTAATGAGGTATCTAGATGGGCCCTCAGGGTTTAGTCAATAAACTTTCTTTCTTGGACATTCCTTCTGGCAAAAGGTGTTTAACCTTGGGCCCACCCTGAGGAAGTGTATGCACCCATTTTCCACAAGGAACAATCAGTAAGTCTTATGGACAAGCATGGACTGTCTCATCAAGAATCACTGTCGGGGGTGGGGAGGCGGGAGAGGGTGTGGGAGGGCTGGAGAGATGGCTCAGTGGTCAAGAGCACTGACTGCTCTTCCGAAGATCCTGAGCTCAAATCCCAGCAACCACATGGTGGCTCACAACCATCCATAATAAGATGTGATGTCCACTTCTGGTGTGTCTGAAGACAGCTACAGTGTACTTACATATAATAAATAAATAAATCTTAAAAAAAAAAAAAGGATCACTGTCAGAGCACAGAGGATGCCTTTGTCTATAGTTCTGTGCTGTCAAAGTCTCCCACAGGAGACCCCTCCATGCTCCCAGACAATCACTGCTAAGGTAAGTCAGAGTCTCCCCTCATTCCTTGGCCTCAGCCTATGCTGTTTCCCACGCGGGCTGAGGCCCACATCTTAGGCCGAGTGGCGTACAGGCACTTGCCACGGGCCCAGCACCCAGTGGAGGCACAGGGAAAATGTAGTCTAGCGGTCCGCACGTCATCTGCCTGGCAGAGTTCCCACACCCCCGCTGCATGCAAAACCACAGAGGGGCTTTGGATGCTACCCCTTCATGACAGTCCTCTCCATGGGGTGTCATGATCACCTGTTCCAGGACAGGTACTTCGTCAGGAGTAGATGTAAATGCCTACCTCCGCTGTTCTCAGTTACGAGAATTACAAAGGGATTCTGAATACCCTCAATCTTACCAACTTTTCTGTCTGGTGGCTTGGTCCACTCCCCCCAGGCCCCCCTTATGCTTTGCACACCCATGGTGGGACAGCTCTATAAGACAGGGTTTCTCATGTGTAGCTCTGGCTGAAGTCCTGGAACTCACTCTGTAGACCTAGGCTGGCTACTCGAACTCAGAAATCTGCCTGCCTCTGCCTCCCAAGTGCAAATTGAGGATTACAGGCGTTTATGAGCCACCACTTGCACCGGCTAATAAATCCGGACAGAAACTCAAAAAAAAAAGGAACCTAGAGGCGGGCACTGATCAGAGGCCACAGAGGAGTGCCTTTGTGTATAGTTCTGTGCTGTCAAAGTCTCCCACAGGAGACCCCTCCATGCTCCCAGACAATCACTGCTAAGGTAAGACAGAGAGAGTCTCCCCTCCATTCCTTGGCCTCCTTTTTGGGGACCCCTACTCTGATTTTGGTATGGCGCTCCCCCAAGAAACTGGAGAGACCAGCTTGATGCAAATGCATGAGGCAGTTCAATATCGGAGCTCTGGGCCAACTTGTATCTCACACAGGAGACAGAGGGGTCGACCCCGAGGCTCAGAAGTTAGGGGTTTATATAGGAAAAGTTAGGGGGTTTGGCACGGTTACACATAATTGGCTGACTTAAACATTAACAGGGAGAATTGGCGTGCAGTTACACCAGCAAACAGTACGTGCAGATTGGCATTTCAGCAACGTGGGAAGACGGCTTATTTTGGTTAGCAAGAGCGTCGGGTTAACTTCAAACTGCATCGAGGGGGGAGACTGGAGACCAGGGGGCCCAGTCCAGATAGCCCATGACTCAGTGGATAGTGGAGATTGGCTAGGCACGTCCCTTCTTCTTCATGGCCAGTTAGTTCCCAGAATAATTCAGCAGCCTTATTTCAGGCCTGCCCGGGCATACCCAGGCCTATCCTGCTCTGCTGCCTCTATCGTGGGCTCTGAAAAATTTAAAACTTCCTTCATTTCCCCTCTTCTTCTATTAACTAATTCTAATCCTAGAATTTATATAGTGGTATCTTCATATAGGGAATGGTGATCATCTTCATTTTCTATTCTGACTATGGGTTGACACTGGCATTGGAGAACCATAGAGGAGTGCTGCTTCCTGACTTGCTCACCCTGGCTTGCTCAGTCTGCCTCCTTATAGAACCCAGGCATTGGAGAACCATAAGTTGCACTGCATTTATCTTAGCCCTAACAAAAGCAAGTCCTTTATTCATTAAACAAGGACCAAGGATCAGAACTAAGCATATAATAAGAATTGGCCCTGCAAGGGCAGAAAATAAAGTGGTCACTCATGGGGACTTGTGGATCTTCTCCTGAGTAGGCCTCCCGGACTTCAATGTCTCATCCACTGGAGCACCTTGAGCCTAGAGAACAATAACTGGGAAAGCAGCACCTATAGAGGCAGTTTCTACCAGTAGAGGGGGCTAGTCATAGAGCAATTTATAGGGGTCAGTCCAAACCGTCCAGGGGTGTTCCCAACCCTGAAGAGCCCAGGTAGGAGACTCCAGTCTCTGTGGTCAATTTGGTGAGGGTCTCTTCCATCAGGGTTCTAGCAACTGTTCTTGAAGTCTTCTTTCACAGATCCAGTAACCTGTCTGGAAGCAGTGAGGAGCCTCTGACATGCCTGGAGCATTAAGGCAAACAGTTTGAGCCAAATTTCATGTCGTGATACATCTCCTGGGAGGACGCAGTGGATGACAAAGGAATTGGGCTACTATTCAAAAACAAGGGGAGAGGCACCACCCAGGCCAAGCCAGTCTCCAAGGTCAATTTAGTTAAGGTCTCTCATAGGGTTTTGTTTATTTTCTCTAGCTGTCTTGAGCCCTGGGGACAGTACATTCAATAATATTTCCAATTAGTCCCCAATATCTCTGTCAATTTCTGACTTACCTTAGGAACAAAAACAAAACCATTGTCTGATCCAATTACCTTGGGCATTCTGAAACTCGGGAAAATTTTCTTCTAACCCTGGCAGCTGTTTTCTGCTTGCTGGGGGAAGTCTCAACCCATCTAGATTAAATATCTACAAATGCTAAAAGATATTCATAACCATATTTTCCTGCCTTAGCTTTTATAAAACCTCTATATACTCTAGGCCGTTTTCTCCTAGGTCTTTTGCCCTGTTTATTCTTTGCTGAATAAGCATTCACTTGCTGGCATATCTTATATTGTTCTATTAATCCCTTAAATGAGTTCATCTGTGTATTTGGCCTAGTGAGTCCTTGGCTTACTTTCTGGGAAGTATAATTCTCTCTTCTTGTGTCCACCTTCTCTTGGTAATAGTTGTTAGGGTGGCAAGCAATCTCAGTCCTTTTTTCTTCAGCATATTTTAAGTGAGGCTATCTCTTAATTTTGTCTCATTTTTCAGTGGGTGTCTCTTGCAGACCCACAACCAATATGGGCTCCCGTATATCTATTTTTGGAGTCATTTGCTCTGCCTGGCTATTGCCCACTGAGTCTTTTCCCTTTTGTCGTCCTGGGCAGTGGGTAATACTCACAGTTGTTGGCTTCATTAGGGCATCTAAGAGGTCCAAGATTTCCTGTTTGTTTCCTCTGATGTGAGCAGTCCTCTTGGCATATACACCTGTGAACGTGGGCTGTGCCAAAGGCATACCTTCTATATATTCTTCTCAGCAAACTATATTAAATCCCCCTAGCCTGGGGTCATAGGGTGTATAGCAAAATGCTTTTATGAGCTGCTCTAGAAAAGCTGCTGGTGACTCATCTGGTCCCTGCTTAACTTTATGTACCTTGGTCAAATTTGTGGGCCACCACGCCCTCGAAACCTGCCAACCTGGTGTTGGTCCTTCAGGTGCCTCTTACCTTTTGTCTGAGGGGGTATTCTTTTTGGGACAGTTGCTGCAGCCCGTTGGACAGGAAAATCTGTCCCCCCTGCCATTTTGGAGAGTATGTCTTGCTCCAATAGAGAGGGTAGGAACAGCCTGGGGTGACCTTAAATGAATGGGTTACCCATCCCATCCCTAGGTCCTTTGTTCTTCGGGTAGTCCATGAACACATTTTGGTGCCACGGGTAGGATTTCTGTCCTGTGGCCCCAACCACCAGTGTCTTTTCATTTTTTATCTTATCCAAAGGGGTCTTAAGCACCGAGTATTCTGCCCCTGTATCAATAAAAACATATGGGGGGATCCCTTCCACTTGCAATGTTACCCTAGGCTCGGGGAGAGGAGCCGAGCCCCGTCACCCCTAGTCCTCATCATCTCTGAGGGACAGCACCTTTGCCCCTTGTTTCTTCTTGGGGCATTCATGGGCTCAGTGCCCTTTGGCTTACAGTGTGCACACTGATCTCTCTCCAAGTGCGGTCTATCTCTTTTGGGTCTCCTGCTTCCTATCTCTCCTATCTTCGTCCTCTCTCTTTTCTCTCTGTCTCTGTCGTTAAGGATTGCTCCCCAGCGCCTTGCTTTTTTAACTTCCTCAATCCCTCTTCAACATAAACAGACTTCCTATCTACATACCCATTACTCTCACTTCTAAAAAACATGCATAGCACAAATATACTTGAGCTAACAATCTTTCTAGCATCTAGCATCTTTTCTTTATCTCCGCCGCTCCCCGCCCTTTTTTCCTTCTCTAGCTTCCCGCTCTTCCCTCCTCCTCCTATCTCCCTGTCTCATTAGACTACACTAACTTTTTCTATAGCCTTTCCTAACAACCTGAACTGAATCCTTTTACAGACCTTCTATATATTTTCTCAGCAAACTATATTAAATCCTCCTAACCTGGGGTCATAGGGTGTATAGCAAAATGCTTTTATGAGCTGCTCTAGAAAAGCTGCTGGTGACTCATCTGGCCCCTGCTTAACTTTATGTACCTTGGTCAAATTTGTGGGCTGCCACGCCCTCGAGACCTGCCAATGGAGTCGTGTTGGTCCTTCAGGTGCCTCTTACCTTTTGTCTGAGGGGGTATTCTTTTCTGGCTTCCTGTAAAACGGTCTTAAAGAGATTAATCAGTCTCTCCCTAGTAGGGAGATAATATAGTCCCAATCTCTCTCTCTCTCTCTCTCTCTCTCTCTCTCTCTCTCTCTCTCATAACAGAAGCAACTCTACACATGCTGTTTCTCCAAGAAAGGGAAGCTATCAGGAGCAGACTAGTCTCTATAACAGAAATAAATAACATTAAACATCGTATTCCATGGGCTTTTGACAAATTTACTATTTATGTAAAATAATGTGGACTGTTGTCTGTTAAACTATCTTCAGATATTTCTGATTAAAACATAGAAAACACCCTAATAATAAACTCAGAGCCTTATATTTTATTTGACCCCAAACTCACAGGCTTAAACATCTCAGATCTATAACAATAACAGCAAAGAAGGACTGGGTATAATTCTTGCACTTTATATTTTAGTATTTATACCAATGAAAGCCTTGATTTTGTATCAAAATAAAATCTCTATCAAATAAGAATCTATGCCTTGAATATAAAAACAATTCCTGTAATATAAATCTCAAAACAAGACTTTAGTATCATCGAGACAGATTTTTTGCTTAATATTTCAGAATCTAGTCTTTTGGAGGTCTCTCTTATTTTGACCTCTTTCTCAGAGGAACAATATAAAACTTAACATCATATCTATTATAACAATCTAAACAATTTAAAATAAATGAAATAAACCATCTGTACCAACTTAAATTCAGAATTCTCATATCCACATTTCTCCATCAGAGGGCCTCAAAGTATTTTGTCTCTTCTTTGTTTTAACTTGGCGGGGAATGACCTTGCAGCTGCAGTTGGGAGTTTTTCTTTAGAAGAAGAAAATATAAAGAAAAGGAGGGGGGGGTACAACCGGGCCCAAACAGTTTAACCTTGGAGTTCTCAGGATTGTGGTGAGCTAGTTCTTGGGGGGAGCAGAGTGTTATCTTAAGATTTATAGTTTCTCAGGCTGAGAGCAAAGAAAAGGGAAACAAAAACAAAACAAACAAACAAAAAAGAACAAGCAGCTCTGTGTCTAGAAATATTGAGTTGGGGTCTAAGAGAGTTGCTTTTCAGCCAGCCTAAGTAGGAGAACACAGAACAAGATACAAAATAACACCATATAGACAGCCTGGTGCTGCCACCATCAGGCCTCTAGATTTAAGAACATAAAAACAAGGAAAATCAACACACAATTTGCCCCTAGAGGGCCAGACATCAGGTGCTCCTGCAGTAACCAGATTTCAGCAAAACTCGGCTCCTGCCGTTATTGCTGTTTACAGATGGAGAAGAGCCTTACTCAGCACTCCTCCAGACCCCTGCGGTCTAGCAAGGCTGCCAGTCAAACTTACCACACCAGACAGGCTATCTGAGCCCCAGACACAAGTAAAACTGAAATTTTCAGACAGGCTTACAGCAAAGAACAAAAAACACAAGAACAGAACAAAAACAACAGACACTAGCACATCCAAGCACACTTGTCTGCGTCTGGACTTGAACCAAACAGCTGAACACGACCTCTGACGGAGTGGGATTCCGCGTCCACTCCCGCCTGGGTAAAAGGAGCTCTCTGTCTCCTCTGTTCTGAAAAACCACAGCCAGATCCTCCTGACTGCCCACAGCCAGCTTCTCCTGACTGCCCACAGCCAGCTTTTCCTGGCTGCCCACCTGTGGAACATCTCCCATGGGCTGCAGCTTTGCGGGACCCAGGGTCGTCCGCCCTTCCGCGGCCAGAGGGTCCTCACGGTCCACAGTGGCAGCTGCCCGGAGTGGGATTCCACGTCCACTCCCTCTGTGGCCACTGACCAAGACACACATACATACACATCACACACATATACACACAGACAGCGGCGCCGCAATCAAACACTCACACCAACATACCTCCAAGGGGGTCTTCGTGGTTCCTGGGGGCTACACAGTTTCCCGGCCAATGCACCAAAAATGTAGGGCCTCCTTTTTGGGGACCCCTACTCTAATCTTGGTATGGCGCTCCCCCAAGAACTCAAGAGACCAGCTTGATGGAAATGCATGACGCAGTTTAATATCGGAGTTCCGGGCTGACTCGTATCTCACACAGGAGACAGAGAGTCGACCCCGAGGCTCAGAAGTTAGGGGTTTATATAGGAAAAGTTAGGGGGTTTGGCATGGTTACACATAATTGGCTGATTTAAACATTAACAGGGAGAATTGGCGCGCAGTTACACAGTAAGCAGTATGTGCAGATTGGCATTTCAGCAACGTGGGAAGACGGCTTATTTTGGTTAGCAAGAGGTCGGGTTAACTTCAAACTGCATCGAGGGGGGAGACTGGAGACCAGGGGGCCCAGTCCAGATAGCCCATGACTCAGTGGAGAGTGGAGATTGTCTAGGCATATCCCTTATCCTTCATAGCCAGTTAGTTCCCAGAATAATTCAGCAGCCTTATTTCAGGCCTGCCCGGGCATACCCAGGCCTATCCTGCTCTGCTGCCTCTATTGTGGGTTCTGAAAAAAAATTTTTTTTTTATTTTGGAGACAGGGTTTCTCTGTGTAGCCCTGGCTGTCCTGGAACTCACTCTGTAGACCAGGCCGGCCTCGAACTCAGAAATCTGCCTGCCTCTGCCTCCCAAGTGCTGGGATTAAAGGTGTGTGCCACTACTGCCCAGCGGGCTCTGAAAATTTTAAAACTTCCTTCATCACTAACTGAGAAAATACCTTACAGCTGGATCTCGTGGAGGCATTTCCTCAACTGCGGCTCCTTCCTCTCTGATGACTCTAGCTTGTGTCAAGATGACACAAAACCAGCCTGTACAACTGACCCCTTGTCAACTTGACACACAAACACATCACTAGTCAGCCACAACCCTTTCCTTTCTCATTCATCCCTAAGATCTCACATTAAAAACATTACTTTAAAAGCTCCACAGAGGGCTGGAGAGATGGCTCAGTGGTTTAAGAGCACTGACTGCTCTTCCAGAGGTCCTGAGTTCAAATCCCAGCCACCACATGGTGGCTTACAACCAGCTGTAATGAGATCAGATACCCTCTTCTGGTGTGTCTGAAGACAGCTACCGTGTACTTACATATAATAAATAAATCTTTTTAAAAAATGTGTGTCATCACACCCAGCTGGAAAAGTTCCACAGCTTGTACAAATTCATTGTTTGTTTGTTTGGTTTTGGTTTTTCGAGACAGGGTTTCTCTGTGTAGTCCTGGCTGTCCTGGAAATCACTCTGTAGACCAGGCTGGCCTAGAACTCAGAAATCCGCCTGCCTCTGCCTCCCAAGAGCTGGGATTATAGGCGTGCACCACCACACCTGGCTACAAATTCAAACACATTAAATTCAATCTCTTTTAAAATCCAAAGGCTCTCAACTGTGAGTCCAAGAAAATCCTTTCTTACTTCAAGAGGCAACAGTCAGGGCACAGATGCAATTAAAGCAAAGCAAGATCAAACTCTAACCGCCCAATATCTGGGATCCACTCGCAATGTTCTGGGCTCTTCCAAAGGGCTTGGGTCCCGTCTCTGGCTCCGCCCACTGCAGCACACACAGCTTGTCTTCTAGGCTCCTGCTGGCTCCACGCCATGGTGGCCGCTGTTCTTGGTGGTCCTCCCATGGTGCTGGCATCTGTCAAACGTCGGGGTCTTCTGCTATAACCGGACTCTCAGGCTTGCTTCCTGGTACCAAGCCTCTGCTTCTCAGCAGGACACCTTCAGTCCTGGGCCTTCAGCTGCCCCTGAGGCTGCACCTTCACCAATGGCCTCTCACAGTCCCCAGCCTCTGCTGCTCTCTATGATCCCTTCATGTCTTTAAAACCAGTGTCACCTGGTGACTCTTGGATATTACTAGCCCGGCTTGCCAGCGCAGTGTCTGTCTCTGGAACACAGCTTCTCTGTGCTCTCAGAAAACACTCTCCAGAAGATTTCTTCTCAGTGATGCTGGCCACTTCTTTTTTAAAACTTGGTTATTTTATTTATTGACATTTCAAATGTTGTCCCCCTTTCCATTTTCCCCTCCACAAACTCTCCACGCCATCCCCCCTACCCCCTTGATCACTACTAGTTTCTTAGCTCCAGTTGACCAGCATTAACGGTCCCAGTATCATAAAGGTTTCACTTTTAATAGTTCTGGTATCTTGTTAATCACAGTTGATTCTTTAGCCTCAGCTAACCAGAACCGCGAGCTTTTAAGTCGAAATAGTAAACGGCCTTGATAGAGTCTTTAATCTTCCCTCTGAGATTTCACAAGCCAGGCCTCCGGCTGCTGCACTGTTCCAAGCTCCTACAGATCATTCCACCTGAGCCCTTTGACACTCGATGGCTCTTCTAGCCCAAAGTTCCTAAGTCCTTCCCCAGTCAGTTCCTAAGACATGGTCAGGTCTGTCACAGCGACACCCCACTATTCTGGTATCAATATGTCTTAGTGAGGGTTTCGATTGCAGCAACAAAATACCATGTCCCAAAAGCAGCTTGGGAGGAGGAAAGGGTTTATTAGCTTACACTTCCACATTGCTGTTCATCCTCGAAGGAAGAGACAGGTACTCAAGCAGGCCAGGAAACTGAACTGGAGCTGATGCAGAGGCCATGGAGGGGTGCTGCTTACTGGCTTGCTTCCCCTGGCTTGCTCAGCCTGCTTTCTTATAGAATCCAGGCTCACAATGATCAGTAATTGTGGAAATGCTTTATGGTTAGTAACATTAAAGGAGAGAAATCACGCCTAGGAGGCTCTGTCAATAAAGTGTCACAAGGACATGAATCGTGTCTCTACATTAAACAAACACACAAAAAAAGCCTGCTTGCTGGCACATACTTGTCTTAGCACTGGGGAGGCAGAGACAGGAAGATGCCTGGCCTTCCCTGACCACACAAACTAGCCTAACTGGCCAGTTCCCAGACAAGTGAGACACTATGTCTCAACCAAAGATGGTGTCTGAAGAATGACACCTGAAGTTGACCTCTGACC
This sequence comes from Apodemus agrarius, assembly GCA_964023405.1. Lineage (NCBI taxonomy): Eukaryota > Metazoa > Chordata > Mammalia > Rodentia > Muridae > Apodemus > Apodemus agrarius. The sequence goes on from OZ030028.1 coordinate 26,628,632, forward strand.
TTATCTTAGGGTTTCACTGCTGTGAGCAGACACCACGACCAAGGCAGCTCTTATAAGGATGTTTAATTGGGGCAGGCTTACAGGTTCAGAGGTTCAGTCCAGTATCTTCAAGGCAGGAACATGGTAGCATCCAGGCAGGCATGGTGCAGGAAGAGCTGAGAGTTCTACATCTTCATCTGAAGGCTGCCAGGAGAAGACTGGCTTCCAGGCAGTTAGGATGAGGGTCCTAAAGCCCACACCCACAGTGACTCCAACAAGAGTTCTTGTTGTTCTTGTATTCTAACAGGGCCACACCTTCTAATAGTGCTACTCCCTGGGCTGAGCATAGACAAACCATCACAGGCCTCCACATCAGATACACGTGCTCACACACACACACACACACACACACACACACACACACACACATAGAGACATACTCCCACACATAAACACAGAGAGACATTCGCCCCCAAGAAGAAAATCTTACCCAATTGGAGCTTATGTCTGGGGTGTTTTGTTTGTTGGTGGCCCCAGCAGCTGAAGAGCCAGGGGACCTAAGGGGACCAATACCTCAGAGGCCCCTCTTCTAGAAACTTGTGAAATCTACTTGACCCTGTCTATCCAGAAGGTTCTGGTGAGCTTACCCACCCACTCTGAGCCTGTCCTCTTCCTTTCCACCTCCCCTTCAGAAAGGAGGACAGGAAGAGGCACCCACTGACAAGGGCAGGGTTCTCTCAGGGGTCCAGTTGACAGGGACCTCACTCAAAGTATACTTGGGTCCCAGCAGCCTGCTTAGCCATCCTGGAAGGGTCCATGTTCGTTCTGTCCCTGTGGCTCAGAGACTAGAAATAAAAGACTCCAGATAAGGAGCTCTCATGCCAGAATTGGGGGGAGGGGTCAGTGGTGTGGTAAGTGCTGGGATGGAGCCCCCTAAACCCCGTGGTACACACTTCTCAAGAGCACAGAGATTTTAAAAGCTGTATCGGTTTATTCCGCTCAATCCAGGGCAACTGCTTTAAAAAAACAAAAACAAAAACCCGGAAAGGAGTTATTTACAGTGTCCTGCAGAAAGAGTGGCAGAGTCTTGAGCCCTCCAGGCTCCCGTAGTTTCTTTTCAGTAGCTTTTCCTGAAAGTCATCAATCATGTTCTGCCTTTGAAATGTCTTAGGTAGAAATGCTTGAATTTGGAGACTTTGTGGTCAAGGGTACAGGGACGCCATGTGGGAAGGACCTTGGAGTGTCTGAGGACACTGGTCCCTTGAGCACCAGGAAGGGCTGAATCTTAGAGAGATGAAATTAGGGCAAGCCTGTGCCTGTCCCAGGGGGCCCCCCCAGTGTCTGCAGTTAGAACAAGATTCAAAAATCAGGTTATGCCTCCAGAAACCGAATTTCCAGCCTTGAGCCTGCTGGCTCCCTTCCGCCACTGTTCACAGTGAAGGCGTCTCCTCCCACTCCCGACAAAGCCGTGGGATGGCCACATGGGCTGACACCTCTGTTCACACACAGATGGCTGTCCCGCGCTCGGCACTGGGATGACTAATGGGAGAACGGGGGTGGGGGTGGGGGTGGGGGTGGGGGCATGAGCCGCACGCTGCACTAAGTGCCGGGGGAGAAGGGACAGACGCAATGTCCAGCAGGAGGCCCCTTTTTGGATTGTGTGTGTAGAGATGGACATGTGTGTGGGCGCCTGCAGAGGCCAGACGTGGGTGCTGGATCCTCTCGAACTGCAGTTCCGGGCAGTTGTGAGCTGCCCTGCGGAGGTACCAGGAGGTGCGTGCTGGTCCTCTGCGGGAGCGGTGAGCATCCCTGACTACGGGGCCATCTGCAGCAGCCCCACCCCCACCCCTTTTTCTTCCGATACAGAGTCTGTCCAGCCCAAGCTGGCCTTGAACTCCTGATCCTCCTGCCTCCACCTCCTCGAGGCGTAGATACAGCCGCACCTGGCTATGTTAGGTTCAGGAGGTGCTCGTTACGCATGCTGAACAAACCAGGCTACCGACTGGGCTGCATCCTTAGCCCCAGCACGCTGGAACAGACCCAAGGGTGGGAAGGGCTCGCTCCAGAGGCCACGCTCTCTGCCCCTGCGTGGACACCATCTTACAGAGATTCTGACAGGCAATTCTTTTTCTCACTGTATTTACTTGAGTGAGGACCCGGGACTGAACTCGGGTCTCCAGGCTTGGTGGCGAGTGCCTTTACCCACTGAGCCGTCTTGTCCACCCAGGATGCTAGCATTCCTTAGCAAAGCAAAAACAAATCAAACTAGGCTGGCCTTGCCAAAAGACCCCGGGAAAGGAGAGGTCTCAGACAGATGTCTGCAGGGGCAGAGGAGAGGGTGTCGAAGGCTACAGCCTTTGAAAGACGGAGGGCGTTCCCCCTGGGTTTACGGGACACTAATGCCCCGGCTGCCCGCTGATGTCATAGTTTACAAGGAAGATCTCCACAAGGCTCCCCAGGGCCCTCTGCGTGGTGAAGTTTTTGCTTGGCAGTATGTCCCATTTCCAGAGACTTCGGAGAATCCAGAGATGGGGGTGGGGCCCTCTAGGATCCCACCAGCACCAAATCCAGACTCCAGAGAAAAGCTGTGGTAAGAAACGGAAGTGGCGCTCTCGGCAGCCCAGTGACTATTTATGTACAGAGTAAGAGACCTCAGCCCTCTAGGTGATGTTACAGAAACGGGTAAGTACTGCCTCCCACACAAGCCGGTGCCCTACAGGAGAGTGTGCATGCCAACACCAGCTGGGTGGCCGGATGCCAGTAGTGACAATGACAAACTCATGCACAGCTGTGTAAACATGGGGCAGGGACCTGCATGGAGAGTCCTGGTAGGCCCAGCAATGGGGTGTTGAAGTCTCCCCTTCTTCTACCCACAGTCGACCTCATTACAGGGAATATCTGCCTATATTAGGCTGGGGCAGGTAGGTCCTTGCCCCACCCACAGGCCCAACCACAAGGCTAACCACTTTGCAAAAACAGGAAGTGTCCCCAGTGTATCCTCTCAATATCTGGGGGCCACAGGCAGAAGGAAGCTGAGCTGCCTGGTCTCTGAGATGGCGCCCCTGCCTGTGTTGACACAGTCCACAGGGAGTTGGAGGGGGATGGCTGGCTCAGGCCTGTGGCTGTCTCTCTAGAACCAGGTAACTCCATCTCCATAGTGTCTGTTAGCCTTGTGGAGTTGCTGTGCACCCCAGACTCCTGAACACCCTGTGACCCTTTCCAGAACCGGGAGGAAAGAACCAAGCCGAGCTACAGATCAGTGAACACAGCCCTGTCTCTCATCATAGGCCTTGCTACCCTGTGCCAGCCCCGGGCCCACCTCTGCTCTCTCAAGCAGCGCATCCTTTGTGTGTGCCTGTGTGCATGTGCACATGTGTGCACGTGTGTGTGCATGTGTGTGTGCATGTGCGTGTATATGTGTGTGTGCGCGTGCCCATGTGCCTGTGTGTGCATGTGTGTGCATGTGCACGTGTGCATGTGTGTGTGTGCGCGCACGTGCATGTGTGTGTACATGCGTGTGCATGTACATGTGTGTATGTGGGGGCGCACACGTGCGTGTTCTTGTGCATGCATGTGCGTGTGTGTCTGTTTCATGTAGCTTCAAACTCACCATGTAGCAGAGAACATCTTTGAAGCCCTGGTCTACTTTCCTCCACCTCCCTCGCACTGCGACCACCCTGGGATGACCTGGTTTATGCTGTGCCTCCCCACACTAGGCAAGCACTCTCCCGGCTGAGCCCCAGCTGGCTTTGGGGCTTCACCGTCCTACCCTGCCAATCGCAAGGTCCAGATGTCTGAGATCTACAGTGCTCTCTGCTGATATGCCTGGACCAGGAAGTCCCCAGGGCCACGCGGTCGCGTTTCTTCCTCTGGCTTCCGTGATGGAACGGATGCTATTGTCACTCCGCTTAGGCCCTTATTCATGCGAGGACAGGAGTATGGAATTATTGGAGCAGCGTCTGGGCAGTCTGCTTAGCAATCCCCACTGTGGCTCTTGGAACGCGGGGTGGATCTCATGCAGCCCGGGGTTTGCGAGGCAGCCCCTTGGCTACTCCTACCGGCTGCGGCTGCGTGGCGGCCCGAGGCTTGCTCTCCCGTGCAGGCGGGGTATCAAATCGCACAGGCCTCCCTCACACCACCTGCAGGCTTCTCTCGTGCCCGTCCAGCTGCACCTTGAGCTTGTGCAGCTCCTCAATCTCACGGTTGTGGCGCTCTGTCTTATGCCGCACCAGGGAACGGTAGAAGTGGATAGTGAAGACCACGAAGATGAGACCCACGGGCACCATGATGATGGTGGACACCAGGGCGGCCTGCCAGCCTGTGTGGCTGTGGGAGCCCGGCTGATCCTTGGCATCCACTGGGAGGAACTTGATCCAGCAGAGCAGTACCACCTCAGCCAGGAAGAGCAGGATGCCCAGAACGGTAGAGAAGCCCCAGGCTAGCTCGATGTACGGGTGCATGCGCTCGTGCGGCGACTCGCTGATGGAGTTGAGGTTGTGGATGTTGCTCACGGCTTCCACGTTGGGCAGGATGCACGTGCTGATGAGCAGGGCGAACAGGTGCACGGCTACCAGCACTGTGGTGCAGGCGCTGAAGGCGATGAGCAGGGGCTGAGGGTACTGGTACTTTGTCTCCAGCTGCACCTCCACCATGGCCACCTGTGAGCACAGGAGGGGTTGGTTCAGGCAGGCAGGGATGCATCCCCACGGCCATCAGTTGGGTATAGTAGGGCGTGCTAGGCATGCTAGGCAAGGGCTACGCGGCTGAGCCACGCCCCCAGCCCCTCCCTGGGGGATTCTAGGCAGGGGCTCTCCCACTGAGCCCCACCCTCACTCCCTCCTTAGGGGATTCAAGGCAGGGGCTCTACCACTGAGTCACGCCCCCAGGCCCTCCATGGGGGATGCTAGGCAGGGGCTCTACCACTGAGTCACGGCCCCAGCCCCTCCCTGGGGGATTCTAGGCAGGGGCTCTACCACTGAGCCACGCCCCCAGCCCTGGGATTCTAGTGGTTTTGTTTTTGTTTTTGTTTTTGTTTTTGTTTTTGTTTTTTTTAATTTTATTTTCTATATTCTATGTTTACATTCCAAAGGCTTTCCCCTTTCCCAGTTCCCACCCACCATAGTTCCCATAGTTCCTCTCCCCCCCCTTTGTTTTTGTTTTTGTTTTTTGTTTTTTTAACAGATGACTCTTAAGATAGGAAACAAAGATGATTAAAGATAATTAAAGAGGAAGGCTGGGCCGGGCGTTGGTGGCGCACGCCTTTAATCCCAGCACTTGGGAGGCAGAGGCAGGCGGATTTCTGAGTTCGAGGCCAGCCTGGTCTTCAGAGTGAGCTCCAGGACAGCCAGGACTACACAGAGAAACCCTGTCTAGAAAAACCAAAAAAAAAAAAAAAAAAAAAAAAAAAAAAAAAAAGAGGAAGGCTGGAATGTGGTTTGGCAGTAGAAGCCCTGCCTAGAATCCCCCAGAGAGGGGGCTGGGGGCGTGGCTCAGAGATATATGTCTGGTCTAGCATGTCCATGGATCTCCAACACCTCAAAAATAAATAAGTAAATAGTTGGGTGGCGGTGGCGCACGCCTTTAACCCCAGCACTTGGGAGGCAGAGGCAGGCAGATTTCTGAAGTCAAGGCTAGCCTGGTCTACAGAGTGAGTTCCAGAACAGCCAGGGCTACACAGAGAAACCCCGTCTTGAAAAATCAAAAATACAAAAAACAAACAAACAAACAAAAACAAATAAGTAAATAAACAAGAAAAGGGAGGACGCAGGACCGACAGCATGCAATTTGTTTCCAGAGGAAGGCCAGCCAGGAACCATGCTTCTCCATTTTTCTGTGGAGACCTGTGAGGTGAGAGTGAATCACTGGCTCTTCCTGTGAGGGAAGGAGGGTCCTGACAGGCTGAGAGTTGGCACCAGTCTGGCTGCTGGACAGGGGAACTGCTCAGCACATTCAGTCCGGGACACCGACAGAAGAGGCTCGCGTAGGACAGTGCCTGCCTCTCATCTGTCTCCATCCTTGCCTGATTTGGCCTCAGCCTTAGGCACCAGGTTCCCCCGTCTGCCCTGGAGTCTGAGAGGAGTCTGATTTAACGGTGGGAGATTGAGAAAATCCACTCGGTTCACAGTTCCACTGCGGCGGCTTTTCTTTCTTCTTTTAAAAAGTTTTAAATTTATTTATGTGTGTGTGTGTGTGTGTGTGTGTGTGTGTGTGTAGGTCAGAGGAAAGCGTGCAGGAGTCGTTTCTCTTCCTTCTACAGTGTGGGTTCTGGGACTGAAGCCAGGCCATCGCCCTAGCAGCAAACATCCTTATCTGCGGGCCCTGACTCTGTGCTCGCCTCGGGACATTCAGGCTGCTTCCTACCACGTCCCCTGGCCATTGCGAGGGGAGCTACAACAGTCCACCAGAGAGATGCTCTTCCAACCGCTTCTGGAAGGATCTACCAGTACTGACGGGATTGCACAAACACAGTAGGAACGAATTATTACCATAAGCATGGCCGCCGTGGGCAGGCTGAGGTCACAGGGACTCTGCGCCATCGGGATGACCTAGGCCCCCCTCCTAGGTGCCTGTCTGTGCACTGCAGGCTGCCATCCTGAAGTCCAGACGCCCCTCCCCGTCTCCAGAGTGCACACTCCCTGTCTGATCGTTCCCAGAACCTGCCTGGAAACCTCCCAAGTGCTTTAGGCTTTCGTTTGGGTGAGACACTATAAAGTCTTCCAAAGTCTGAAGAGCCAAACGGTCTCAAGGCCGGGATCCAAATGCAACATCTGCGGACGGGAGCGAGCGCCAAGCCCTGTGCCTCACAGAGGAAGGGAGCCGTGGGCTGGGCTGCGGCTCAGGTGTACAGAGCTTGCCTGACAGACATACACAGGCCCTGGGATCCATCAGCAGCACCACACACACAGATACACACACACACACACACACACACACACACACACAGGCAGACACACAGACATCCATAGGCAGGCAAACACACACAGACACATGCAGACACATACATACACACACAGACACATAGACACAGACACACACAGACACACATGCATAGACACACACAGAGTCAGACACACATACATAAGCAGGCAAATACACAGACAGACACACACACATACACACACACAGACACACATAGACACACACAGAGTCAGACACATTGAGACATAGAGACACACATGATTAGACATATATACACAGATACACACACACAGATACACACACACACACACACAGGCAGACACACAGACATACATAGGCAGGCAAACACACACAGACACATGCAGACACATACATACAAACACAGACACATAGAAGACACAGACACACACAGATACACATGCATAGACACACACAGAGTCAGACACACATACATAAGCAGGCAAATACACAGACAGACACACACACGGACACACACACAGACACACATAGACACACACAGAGTCAGACACATAGGGACATAGAGACACACACGGTTAGACATATATACACAGATACAGACATATACACATACATGCACAGGCAGACACACACACACACACACACACACACACACACACACACGAGGGGAGAAAAGAAGCTGAGTGCGGTAGTGCCTGCCTTTAACCCAAACACTAGGAAGGCAGAGACAGAGGAACTCTGAGCTGGTCTACATAGTGAGTTCAAGGAACAAGCTGTCTACCTAGTGAGAAAAATAAATAAATAAATGGAAGGAAATATGTCTCACACACACTCCTTCAAACTGAGCTCGAAAACCCACTGAGGTGGCACATGCCTTTAATCCAGCACCCAAGATTCAGAGGCTGGCAGATCTGTGAGTTCAAAGTCAGCCTGGTTTACATAGAATTCCAAGACAGTCAGCCTTGAACTCTCAACCCTTCTGCTGCAGCGCCTAGTGCTGGGCTGACGGGCGTGTGACACCATCATGCCTCGTGCGTGCTGGGTGGGACTCAGAGCCCCATCCCTACTGCAAGCCCCCTGACTCTTTCTGATTGTGACAGTTTCCTGTCCCTCTGAAGACACTGGCTGTCAGAGGAGTCAGTGGATATTTTCTGTCAAACTCTGAACTCCAGTCGCACAGACTGGTTCACTGGGCATCAGGAGAGAGGTGGGTCCAACTTCCAGCCTGGCCATGGTGAGTGATCACTGGCACTGGATGTCTGACCCACCTCTTTTGCGGAGGGTCACAGGTTCTGTCAGTGACCAAAGCTGCCTTTGGACTCCGTGTGTCTACATGAACGGTAACCAGCAGGCCCCGGGAAAGGTTAAATGAGCTTTGGGGCCACGCCCGGCTGATGCAGACCTTTTAACTGCAACAATTAGGAGGTCGGGGCAGGAGGATCGTGAATCTTAAGCTACACATTGCACACTGACCCTGTGCCTGGCAATTGCTTTCTCTCCTGAAGTTTGGTCTAATTTGGTAGACCAAGCTAGCACCGAACTCTATGTGTAGCTGAGGTGACTCTGAATTTCTGATCCTCCTGCTTCTACCTTCTGAGAGCTGGGATTACGGGTATGCACCCCTATGCCTGGGTTACGAAGTGTTGGGGCTTATGTATGGTAGGCAAGCACTCTACTGACTGAGATACATGCTTAGCATGATGAGGCCATAGGGAGGAAATGCTAAATGCACTGGGGAGACAGTAGGGGCCGAGCAACAGCTGACCAAGCTTGTGGTGGTTTGAATACACTTGGCCCAGGGAATGTCTCTATCCAGAGGTGTGGCCTTGTTGGAGTGGGTGTGGCCTTGTTAGAGGATGGGTCATGGTGGGTGTGAGCTTTAAGACTCTCCTAGCTGCCTAGATGTCAGCTCCTCCTGCGCCACGCCTACCTGGATGCTGCCATGTCCCCGCCTGAACCTCTGAACCTGTAAGCCAACCCCAATTAAATGTTGTCCTGCATAAGACTTGCCTCAGTCATGGTGTCTGTTCATAGGAGTAAAACCCTGACTAAGACAACGTTCAAGGCCATAGTTTTAGGGGCCAGAGAGATGGCTCGGTGGTTAAGAAGAGTGCTTGCTATGTGCTCATGAGGATTTTAGTTTGGGGTCGAAACCCACGCACAAATAAATAAATAAATAAATATTTTTAGAAGGTCCTAGAGTTGGGGGGATCCCTTAGGGGTTAAAGTGATAGCTCAGGAAGCTTGAAGATTAGCATTTGGATCCCCAGACCCTGTGTAAGTGCTGGGTGGGTGTGGTGGTCCACAGACAATTCCAGCCCTGAAGGGGAAACAGGATCTGCAGAGTCATCCGGTTATCAAGAATGACTGCATCGATGGGCTCTGGGTTTGATTGAGAGACCGTGCCTCTGGGGGCTGGAGAGATGGTGGCTGGGTGGTTAAAAGCGGTGTCTACTCTTCCAAAAGACCCAGGTTTGATTCCCTGGGTGTCTCACAACTGCCTCTAACTCTGACTCCAAGGATCTGAAGTGTTATTCCACCCATCTTGGCCACCAGGAATTCACATGGTACACAGACATCCACACAGGCCAAGCACCCACACAAAAAGAGGAAAACAAAGACTCTGCCTCAATAAATATGGAGGAAGGGCAGTGGCATGATTCCCAGCCTCCGTCTCGGGCCTCTGTGCACACATGCTCACACAGAGACATGCATCTACACACGTGCGTGCACACGCACATCACAGACGCACACATGCTCACACACAGACGTGCATCTACGTGCACGCGCACACACATGCACACATGCACATCACAGATGCACAAATCAAGATGAAAAAGGTCCCTTTAGAACAACAAAAGAAAGGAAATAGAAAATAAAAAGACCCCTAGTTCAATCTCTAGTAACACAGAAAACAAGACAAGAACCCAAACATCGCTCAGAGGCACGTGGTTTGGTCCCTGGGGAGGAGGGACTAACTCCCAAATCAGGCTCAGGCAGAGCCAAGCACATGCTTCAGCCACAGTGACTGTCTGTTTGGTAACGGAGGGTGTGGCCTGGAGTTGAAAACCAAAAAACCAAAAAGCGACGATTCGACTTGAAGTCAATGACTTCTGACCCAGTGGTACCCCACTGAGCAGCGGTACCCTCACCATTTCCTGTGGGATGTGGGGCAGGGATGCTGGAGTCCCCGGGGCAGATAAGCCTGACTCTTGTCCTGGGGTCACTAAGAGACTGGTGGCCGCCAGGAGCCAGGCCGGAAGCACAGCCACGTCACGGCCAGGAGGTGGCCACGCCTAGCCGGCATCGACGGCCCCAGCTGGGCTGGCCACTGGCCACAGATTCCCGAGTTCCCACTCGAGTTCCTCAGATTCCCAAACTCATGGGTGAGGCTGGAGATGGGACAGACAAAACACAAAATGCTTCCAGTAAACCCTGCTCCCTGAAGCGGTTTCTTTCTTTCTTTCTTTTTTCCTTCCTTCCTTCCTTCCTTCCTTCCTTCCTTCCTTCCTTCCTTCCTTCCTTTATTTCCTTCTTTCCTTCTTTCCTTCTTTCTTTCTTTTCTTTCTTTCTTTCTTTCTTTCTTTCTTTCTTTCTTTCCTTTCCTTCCCTTCCCTTCCCTTCCTTCCTTCCTTCCTTCCTTCCTTCCTTCCTTCCTTCCTTTCTTTCTTTCTTTCTTTCTTTCTTTCTTTCTTTTTGACAAGATTTACTATGTAGCCTTGACTAGCCTAGAATGAATTGGATGTTGTAGACCAGGCTAGCCTTGAATTTAGAGAGATCTGTCTGTCTCTCCTTCTTGGATGTTGGTTATTTAATTTGGTGTTCATGGTGGGTGTGTCCATGTGCGAGCGTGCGTGCGTGCATGCGTGTGCACACACACGTGCGCGCGCGCGTGCACTCGTGCATGCACATGTGCATGCGTGTGTCCATGTGCGTGTATTCACATAGGCATGTGTGTGTGGAACATGTGTGTGCATGTTTGTATGTGCGTGTGAGTGCACATGCATGAGGAAACATGATGCCTAGAATCATCCTCCATCACTTCTAAATTTTTCACTGAGGGGGGAGTCTCTCGGTTGAACTTGGAGCTCATGGATACGGGTGGCAAGTCCTGCCTTTGAGCTAGTTTGCTCTGAAGATCTCTTCCGTCTCTGCCTTCTAAGGCTGAGTTGCTGACAGCCACCACGCCCATCTGCGCTTCATGTGTCCCTGGGACCTGAGCTCTGGTCCTCAAGCACACTGCAAGAAGTGTCCCCGAGCACTGCAAGACCTCAGGAAGCACATTTGCTGGGGCCACCCTCGCCCTGTCCCCTCCCCCCCCAACCCCCACTCACCATGGCGAAGCCAGACAGGAGGGCCGAGGTCCGGCTGGAAGCTTTCAGCTTGGCCCTGCTCAGGTACAGCTTCCTCCAGGACAGCGCCTGCACGGAATGGTGGTTGGACGTGACCAGTTCCAGGTAGCTGCGTCGGACCCAGTCTCGGTAATCCATGCCCTTGTGGCCGGGCTCAGGGCAGGCAGGGGCAGAGGGGTCCATGGGCACGTTGAGTTCTGCACTCATGGCGGGGACCAGGCTGGGGAGGAAGAGATGAGGCAGGTTGGAGCATCTTAGATGGTTCTGGCGCGAAGACCAGAGTCTGGGGCCTTTTGTGGGGGTTTGTGTTTTAAGATATATTACATTTCTGTGTGTGTGTGTGTGTGTGTGTGTGCGCGCGCGTGCGCACATGCCTGTGTAAGTGTGTGAGCATGGATACATGGGCCTGCACACATGTAGAGGCTGCAAGAGGGCATAGGGTAGCCCTCTCTATCACCCTGCTTACTCCCTTGAGTGTCTCTTTTTCTTTTTCTTTTTCTTTTTCTTTTTCTTTTCTTTCTTTCTTTTTTTTTTTTTTTTTAAAGATTTACTATTATATGTAAGTACAGTGTAGTTGTCTTCAGACACTCCAGAAGAGGGCATCAGATCCTATTACGGATGGTTGTGAGCCACCATGTGGTTGCCGGGATTTGAACTCAGGACCTTCAGAAGAGCAGTCAGTGCTCTTAACCGCTGAGCCATCTCTCCAGCCCAAGGGTCTCTTTTTTTCAGTTAAGGTCTCCCCTTCTTTCCAGCAAGCTGGGATTCCATAAGACCCCTCAGTGTTCCCCCTGGCTCTGCCCCGCTCAAAGCTGCAGTTACAGACACACGTGGGACCCCCGACTTGTTGGGTGAGTGCCAGGGCCTGGCTTCATTCCCTGAACACCCGGGACATCTCGGCAGGCCCAAGCTTTATTTTTAAATTTGTATGCCTTTAAAAAAAAATTCTTAGTCTGGTGGCGGTGGCGCACACCTTTAATCTTTGCACTCAGAAGGCAGAAGCAGGCGGATTTCTGAGTTCAAAGCCAGCCTGGTCTACAGAGTGAATTCTAGGACAGCCAGGGCTACACAGAAAAACCCTGTCTCGAAAAACAAAACAAAACAAAACAAAGAATAAGTGTGTGTGTGTGTGTGTGTGTGTGTGTGCGTGCGTGCGTGCGTGCGTGTGTGTGTGTGTTGCACTGAATGTCCGAGGACAACTTGCAGGGGTTGGTTCTTGCCTTCCACCATGTGGCTCCCTGGGATCAAACTCAGCTTCTCCCAATTGGCAGCAAGCCCCATTACTTGCTGAGCCATCTTGCCGGCCCCCGGAAAGAGCCAAAATCTAAATTCCCCTGCTTTGTTTTGAGACGGGGGTTTTGTGGAGCCCAGGTAGGCCAGGATGACAGGATCCTCCCTCCGGCTTCTACCACCACCGCAGTGGCTCAGAGCAGAAGCCCGGGCACCGTCTCCCTGGTTTAGGCCTGGTTTAGCGCCAAGCATGAAACCCAAGGCCTTTAGTGGGCTCGGCAGACAGCTTCCAACTGAGACACATCACCAGCATCTGTGTTGTTTTGTTTGTTAAAAAAAGAAAAACAGCCGGGCGGTGGTGGCACACGCCTGTAATCCCAGCACTTGGGAGGCAGAGACAGGTGGATCTCTGAGTTCGAGGCCAGCCTGGTCTACAGAGTGAGTTCCAGGACAGCCAGGGCTACACAGAGAAACCCTGTCTCGAAAAACAAAAAAAAAAAAAAAAAAAAAAAAAAGAAAAAGAAAGAAAAAGAAAAAGAAAAACAGCCGGGCGGTGGTGGCGCACGCCTGTAATCCCAGCACTTGGGAGACAGATGCAGGTGGATTTCTGAGTTCGAGGCCAGCCTGGTCTACAGAGTGAGTTCCAGGACAGCCAGGACTACACAGAGAAACCCTGTCTCAAAAAACCAAAAAAAGCCAGGCGTGGTGGCACATGCCTTTAATCCCAGCACTTGGGAGGCAGAGGCAGGCGGATTTCTGAGTTCGAGGCCAGTCTGGTCTACAAAGTGAGTTCCAGGACAGCCAGGGCTATACCGAGAAACCCTGTCTTGAAAAACAACAACAACAAACAAACAAACAAACAAGAAAAAGAAGAAAAAAGAAAAGAAAACCCTTAGAAGTGTGTGCATATGTGTGCTTGTGTGCTGGTCCGTCTGTGTGCAAGTGAATGTGTTTGCTGCATGTGCAGACGAAAGCCAGAGGTCGCCACTGCGTGTCTTCCTCAATCAGACTCCAGTTGATAATTGAGAAAGGGTCACTCATTGAATCCAGACTCTGCCAGCTTGGCTAAACCCCCTGGCTGTTCAGTCCCAGGGGTCCTCCTGCCTCCACCTCCTGAGCACGGAGAATACAGACGCATGCCGCCTTGCGTAGCTTTTCACGGGCGCTGGGAACCCTCCTCGGGCCTTCCCGCGTCCATGGCAGGCCCTTTAAGGCTGACCCATCTCCCCGGCCCTGTGTTCTGTTTTGAGGTAGTAGCTTGCTCTAGGCTAGGCTGGCCTCGAACTCATGACCCTGCCTCAGCATCCTGAGCGCTGGAATTACAGGCTTGCGCCACTACTCTTGGCTTCTGAGACCAATGGTCGAGGCAAGGGGCCCAAGGGTAGCTTGGGCATGGAGTCCTGGTCGCTAA